>BSBK01007944.1:627500-1827500 GCA_027943335.1 Chamaecyparis obtusa
AAATAAGCCCAATGCAAGAATGATCATGCTCAATGCAAACAATGGCAATAGAGTATTATCTTTGTTGATGACCTAATGATATTAATGACCATCAAAGGTGTCGCTAACATATGATACTCCAAACTGCGATAATCTACAACAACTTATTAATCGCCACAATACAAAATAATGGATTATGTTTAGCCTAATAATGTAAGATCATGACTTTAAATATTAATTTCCTTATGTCACATCCAATACTCCAAATGTTGAAATATTTAATGTATGGTGAACCTTCCAGTTTACGGACTACAGGATCATGCCGCAAGTGTTCTGACCAAATTGTTGGAGGTAGACTGTGTCTTACTTAATCCATATGCCACTAGCATGTAGCTGGGAGATACATGATTGACGTCCAATTGGCACTGTGCTTACCATAGGACCCACAATGTATATGCCTCTACATGTGGTGTGAAGGAGTGCTAAGGTGGGATGACTATGTGATCATATTGTTCATGCTGATCTCCACAAACTATTCATGCCCAACACCCGGTAGCCTTTCACTTACGGAGTGCTGGAAGTCGACACACTACTATGTTGAACTTTGAATGACTTCCTATCTCCTAATGTTGTATTGTGTGCTTGATGTGTGGTTACAGTTCCTAGTGCCAATATGAAATATATCATTGAATGTATTATTTGCTCTTTATGATAGCGGAAAGTATAAGACATAGGTTAGTTTTTCCATAACCATATAGTCTGCAACCTTAGGATATTAATCTTCATACATCTTCAATCATATTATTATTCTTCCAGTGGCATATATTTAACAACCGAACATTAGCGTAAATAAGGAATACATACACTGAAGATAATATCTCCAATGATCAAATATGTATTATTCAATAATATTATTTCACTACACCATGCACTGTTCTTCTCAAGGAATTGTGATCTCCAAAGAAAATTGCTTGTCTTAGAACTTGATCAAATACTAATAAGCACCACGATAACTCCAATTCTCTAGTCACCAAAACAACCTTTTTTTGCAATGCACTGTTGAGCACTCAATAATGATGGGATATCAAGCTTTCAACCTACGTACAATACACACCCTCATTCGGATCGGACTCAACCTGCACATGTCCAACTCATCAATCCACCATGTCACTCAAGGTGTCAACAAGAAAGGATGCCATATTAGCCTTCCAATAGCATATCGATGATGATTAGTGTTTGTGTTCGAAAGCACTCCATTGAGCTAGTATTAACATCATTATATTGTTATCAGTGATTTGATGAATTTGAGTAGAGAAACATTGATTTTGATCCAACCAGACATTGCAGTGACATTGGATCGCATTTGGCATCATAGTCCAATTAACCAACACTAGCTGAGCACAATCAATTCTCTGCATACATTTGGACATAGGCTACATTAACAGTCTAGTGGTCAATCAAATCAACAATGTAGAAAAGGCATGACTTTGATTTTCTCTATTCTCCATTTGTAGCCTAACCTTGCTCTGATACCATGTTGATTTTCAGATCGCTGCAAATGTAATAGAACTTCTGAGAAAGTATGTACTTTCCAAATGTATTGATCTCTTGTATATATACATGGTAAAGACAAGAAGAGACATGTCCCTTCATGGGACATGTCTATTCATTAATCTAATTTATGAATTTAACTATATAATCATTATAAGAATAAATAAAATAATAACTTCATATATATATATATATATATATATATATATATATATATATATATATATATATATATATATATATATATATATATATATATATATATATATATATATATATATATATATATATATATATATATATATATATATATATATATATATATATATATATATATATATATATATATATATATCTGTGTGTGTGTGTGTATTAATATAAATAATATCAATTATTAAATATATTAATATATATATCTATGTATATATAATTAAACAATTCTCATAGTAATTATATAATCATTTTTATTTATCTAACCGATCCTACGTACATCAACAATGTGTTTTCAGAAAATAGATTTGACACAGGAGAGCCATGAATAGAGCCTATTCCAATCAGTGTATTAAAAAGAAATGGACCACAATCTTTCCCAACAGTAAAGAATATTCTAAAATCAATCTAGATATGTTATGGCATACATACATAAGCACCATAATTGCAGATATGTATAGTTGTACATAACTCAATGGTATTTAGGAATTAATTGAGGAAATAAAAATCCCACGCAAAAAAAGACACCACATACATATGCTATGCAAGAAGGAAAAAAAATCTAAGAGCAATTACCCTCTATACGACAAATATAAGTATAAATATTTCTTGCACAATAGAAAAAAAAAGTTTACATCCAAAAAAAATTAGAACCTAGAAGAATCATCAATGTATCTTGTAGATTATTTCCCCTTTAAACTGCCAAAAGAAGATTTATTTTCTCTCCATATTAGTATGAACCTCCTTCTTTCCCAATTTGTTTTCCCTATTGTCCCTTACCAAGGATTCTTTTCTTATGCTTTTATTTTTGTTTTACAAACTCATCTTTCATGTCAATGAGTCTTGCATGTCGTAATTTCAGGATGCAAGGGTGAGTTTCATAAAGTTTTTTTTCTCTCCGTTGTCTCCTACCTTAAATGGTCCACTCTCAGATCACAACCATTTTATTTAAAGCTATGATACTAGATCATTTAGTTCAATTAAAACAAAATTAAAATGAAGAACATTTAAAAATGACACAATGCATTTTTAAATAATATATCCTTTAAGTGTGACTTGCATAATTATTTTGAAAGTAATTTAAGGAATTTATAATTGTAATTTCATGTTAAACATTTAGGGTAATGACATCTTTCCCCCCTTATGCAATGCATTTCCCTGATGCATTGATCAAAATTTGCAATCATATTTATGAAAAAAAACAAGAAAATCACACTTGACATGATTAATGATCTTCCATTATCCAAATGTTCAAGATAATGCATAAACCACTTTTAGTTTTAACATAAATCAACAAGATTCAGATTTATTGGCTTAAGGAAGTCAAGTTTTCATTTGAAATGCATTCTAGTAAAATCAACACGCACCAAAAACAAACACATTTGAAGCAAGCAGTTTTAAAGGAAAGAAAACACACTTGTATCATAATCATTTCAAGAACATTTTCTATATGACTGTGTGAATTCTATTACCACCTTACAATTTTACAAGGTTAGATTACCTCTCTTTGACAATATTCCCCCTCTTATGATGTGTTGTTCCATCTATTGTATACACAAGAACAACACAAAAGAATAAGTTCATGTTGTTATCATAATCAAAATGAAAATCTAACATTCCCTTATCTCAATGCTTTCATAAATAACTTTCATAATACCCTTAAGTAGCAACAAAGTACACACATACATATGCTTAATGTATCATATTGTGGCATCACATTGAATTTATCATGTTTTTGTATACTTTGTATCATATTTTTATCACACCCATATGTAGGCACTCACAATATTTTTAGTTCAATTTCCACATCAATACTTATGGAAGAAAATTTTCAATGTCCAATATTCAAGAGTAAAGATAATCATTTGAAAAATGCAAATTTTCAATTAAAGTAATCTCTAGATCACAACTTGAGCATAAGTAAGTAAATCATTCATAAGCACCATCTAACATGTGGTACTTACTAAATGAGAAAATCATCCATAATACTCATAATTTACCTATAAAGGTTAGTATTTTTACCTTTATATGGCCTAGGCCCTCATGCCCATCTCGTCACAACAATGTTTCAAAAGAAAATTTTAACTCATTTCATGATAAAAAATATGTTTTCATCTCTATGACATGTGAGTCGAGAAAATGTTAAATCTTAACATAAATAAACATTCATAATAAACTTTGTAAAGGTTTCGGGTCCTATCAAAACCTATTTTTACTTAATCAAAAAATTCATAATTTCATCCTTGTAATTGTGCTTAATCCAAGCAAAGCACGAAATGTGATCTATTAATGTACATCTATGACCTTTCCACCATGTATTCATCAATTTGGTAGGTAAATATAAAAGCCATAAAAAAACATGGTTGAGGAGCTTTTCCGTCCAACCACAAATTCTTACACTTCCTTAGGATTCTACCTACTCGCAGAATTCCCAACCCTCCAATGCCTGGTAGACTAGAAAAATACAAAAAGGTAGGGGGTATATGGTGCAACCCGATGTACCTACACATGAAATCCCTACCATGGATGTTCAATGCCTAACAATCAAGATATGGAAGAGGGGTGTTACTATAGAATTATTATGTCAATAATTCTTGCTAGGCTTGTTCATATCATTCTTATGAATTGCTTGCTTTAGCCAAAGCATTTAATAAAATTCTGAACCTGAGAAAGAGGTTCACCTTCTCTATTGCCCTTTGGCTTATCCATATTCAGCATCCTTACCAAAATATAATATTTCCAAATGCACATGCATAGTAATAAAAAAGATGCAACTCATGCATACTATTCTATTTTCGTTCAATATAATAATGCATTAAACAATAAGCATGAAAATCGCACAACATGTCAAGTAGTCAAAGGAATTTTGTCTTTCATCATGAATAATCTCATACATCATAAGAAATCACATAAGAAGAAAGAGGTGTTGACCATTATATCAAGAACACCATTAGTGCATCATTACAAAAGAATACCAGTTCATTATCATCAAGAAATGTCGACCTACTCATCGAACATCAAGTTCAAATACCTCAATAATAATTTCATACAATGTCTCAAGCATCATTACCCATGTGTTTGTAATATCATATTAGGGTCATAAAATGTAATTTTAACATGGATTCCATCATATCATGAATATCCATGCAATGCTCCTCATAGCATAAAAAACTCACATCAAAGAATATTGATAAATGTTAATTATTTCTTACAATAAATTTCTAATATTTACAATCATGTGCATGCTAATGTACTTGATCATTTCATAATTGATAAAACATATTTCAAGAAAAATATAAATGTAATAATAATAATGGTATGTTCTTTGCAATCTACTCCCTTATACATTCTATCAGTGTTCCACAATGAACATGATAGAGAACATCACTTCATATCACAAGACTAGCAACTAAGAACACACATCCTAGCCACCTCAAGATCATTAGAAATCTCAAAATCAAAGCTCACAAATTTCAATTCAAAAACTCAAAGATGTGAAAAATCAATAGAAATAAATGTGAACAAGAACCACATTTGAAAAAATACATAGAAAATTTGGTGGTTAGATGGTCACAAGAAAACTTAAAAAGGAATTCAAGCTAGTCCTTCATCACTTTTCAAAGTTCATCAAAGTTGAAAATAATATAACCAATTGGAAACCAATTCACATATACAGAGTGACTAAAACTAGCCAGAATGAGGGAGTAGAAGCTACACGACACCTTGCATCCAAGGTGCACTAAAAAAAATAACCAAACTCCTAGAAACCATATACTTGTAAGATTACATCATCATGTAATAACACATTTCATTACCTCAAGCAACATAAACTTGATAATTCTCCATTTTATTTTTGTAATCTCATGCATCCCTAAATGCAAAATGCAGCATGTAGTTAATTTTACAAAGATCCATGGTTTTTCTTTCTAGAAATGACATGCTAGATTCTTTTTCTATGAATCTCTTGAAGATCTAGCATCATAATATTTTCCTCGATTGACATATCTCATCATTTTTATTTTCTTTCCCTTGTATCACACATACAAAATGTATCATTGAAAAATATCATATATGTTTTGAACATTCATTTTTTTTCACAAGTCAAGTCTTAATTTTGTCAAGCACTCATATCCTTAGTGCAAAAATCGATCATCAATTAACTACACAAATAATTCATAGATATATTTACCTTCTTTCTTACTTCACACATGTAGAAAAATAGGCATTTAACTTTAATTCCATCACTCACACATAATATATTTCACGGCTTCTCACACATTGTAAATTATGTAATTTCAAACAGAAATGTAATCACATCAATGTGAGGTACACAATTTGCCAAGCACTTCAGAAGTATTTACACCTTAAATAGTTTAGACAGTAAGCAAGAACAACTAAGAATCCTCACACACATGAGAGGTAAAGTCCTGAAAGTGACTATTTTCACTTCTATAATGCAAAACAAGGAACATCCTTTCCTAACCTAGCAAGAATAACCATAACTGGGAAACTCAATAATCAACCCATGGAACTAACATTTACATACATAGATTAAGCATTATTTGACTTTAATTTTGTGCAACCAAGGGTTGCAACTAAGCATAGTGAACTCAAGGCCCTAGAGTGGAATCCAAATCTCTGAACTACCAAAAGAAGATTTATTTTCTCTCTAGCTTAGTGCAAACCTCCTTCTTTCCCAATTTTTTTTTACCTATAGTCCCTTACCAAGGATTCTTTTCTTTTGTTTTTATTTTTATTTTCCAAACTCATCTTTCATGCCAATGAGTCTTACATGTTGTAATTTAAGGATGCAAGGGTGAGTTTCATAAAGTTTTTTTTCTCTCTGTTGTTTCCCACCTTAAATGGCCCAGTTGGTCCACTCTTAGATCACAATTTCTTTTTTTGAAAGCTACGATACTAGATCATTTAGTTCAATTAAAACAAAACTAAAATAAAGAACATTTAAAACCGACACAATGCATTTTTAAATAATCTATCCCTTATTTGTGACTTGCATAATTATTTTGAAAGGAATTTGAGGAATTTATAATTGTAATTTAATTTTAAACATTTAGGGTTATGACACTTATATGTAATTTTATATAAGTTTAAAACTTTACTTTTATTTTTATTTTTATTCATTATATTTTATGTTCCTCCTCTGGTTTCTTTCATTGTAGTTTCTCATTATATATTATTCATCAGTGTTCATTTCTTGTTATTTTATCCCTCTTTGTTACAATTATTTTACCACCTTTGATTCGTTTCTCTTTTTTATTTTGTTTATTTTGAGGCATATTTCTATTTTTATTTATTAGCTTTCTCTTTTTCTCTTTGATTTGTGTCTTTTTTATTTTGTTTTCATCATATGGGGCATAGTTTATTATCTTTTATTTAATTTTTAGACACATTATTTTATTTTAATACAATGTTTAATTTGTTGGTTATCTTCATTTTGATTTTCGCTCTATTTGTTTATCATTTTTTATCTTTTCTTGTCTCACTTGTCAAATCCTTAGCTCCCTCCCTCTCTCTCTCATCTTCCACCTTAAACCTTTTTTTATGGGTTAAGTATGCTACATTATTCAGTCACTCCTTATGCTCTCTTCCAATATCATTCAGATGATGGATCATGGAGCATGATCCGAAATGTTGATTCAAAAATATTTACACAATCAAATCTAAAAACATCATTGAAAATTGTTCTCATGGATTATGGAAATCTACTTGCTCTTATATATTTATATGGCATTATATGGAGTTAAATGTGATGAAAATAAGATTGGATGTTATATGTACGGTTATCTATCTACTAACTAATTTTTGTAACACTTGGTCAAAATGAACTATCACAATTCCTATAGCTTCAAGGTGTGAAACTTCTTATAGCCATTGACAATGAATTATAGAATTAGTCTCACAATCTTCAGTAGCTCTACTAATTTATTAATATGTGAAGACATTTAAGACTTTTTCTAGTTTTGGTTTGTTGATACATAAAAGACATGTATTATTTATGATGGTGAGTATGGAGTTAGTAAACTTGTTTCAACTAATTAAGAGTTGTAGATCTATTAGGATTTTTTCTTGCAGTTATGTTATCTTTATGATTTGTAATATTTTCTCCTAGATTCATGGATAATGCACGTGGGTAGTTGAATGTTTCAAAACCTATGCAGGCTCTACATGTAGAAGCTTCACACGATTATAAATATCTTATTTTTTTAATAATATATTATTATAATAAATGAATCTTCATATTTGTGTATTTTTTTGTGATGCATCTATGAGCAAATTGAGTACTAGTCAAGTTATTTTCTTCTACTAAGTTCAATCAGAGGGTACTCAGAGTTCCCACGTGAAATACATCTTATTAGTATCCCTTTTATGCTTCATATAAGTAATTAGTTTGTTTGAATCTGTAATGCCCTACCAAGAAACCCTTGGAACATAGGGTTAAATATCCACTAAATAATTTTTTTAAACCAAAGATATAACATCATGAACACAAGTGCATCCATAGCCCTAATGTAGAAGAAAATTATGAACATAAATGAAGTAAACTATCATCATCTCATTATTGTGCACACTCAGAAGACTTAAGTACTTCCAAGGGTTCCATGACAACTTGAAAACACACTCAAAACAAAATACACACATTTCCCAGATCACCTCACAAAGACTTGCACAACATCCAAGGATTCACAAGAGACTAAGATGGCCATAATCCATGACTATACATAGAGGAGACTAAAACATCATCAAAATCCATCTAGGTAGAGATTCATTTTAAACCAAAAAGAAGTGTCCCTAAGATGATTAAACATACAAGTTCATTGTCTCATGACCAATAAGAAACTACATAGATCCACCTTGAAAGCATAAACAAACTGCCTAGTATTCAAGCCTAAATAGAAAGCCAAAAGAAGCACAAATGCCAAAGTATGCAAAGGTGTTGATTTGTTCAAGCACCAGTTAATGCACAAACATTGATTGAATTACTAGTAAAATTTTGAGACAAAAAGTCTTAGACTAAAGAGGTAGAGATGCCAATATGTAGTGTAAATACTAATTAGCACAAACACTAGTGCAAACACAGACGTTGATCTACAATTCTTTCCTAAAACTTGGAAAAATAAGGTAAAACACATAAGCTAACACCAATGTATGACTAGTAAACATATAGCTCCACACTGGGGTGTACCAAAAAGTATAGTTTGAGGTTATACACACATGATATAATCATAATCATCATAGACTAGATATATTCTACTGGTCATAAGCACATATATGTATAAAATCACTAAAAGAGAATGCAATAGATAGAATGAGCACATCATGCTCAAACTCAACCACTAGAAGTAGTCGAAAACCTATACACCATTCCCCAATAGTGATGTGTAATGCCACCCAAATGCATGGTACCCTCAGGTCCACCTCACTATGCTTGTGGAGATAGTCACCCGACCACACACACAAGAATGGCTAACACTCATGCCAAGAAAATATAAATCTCAAGGAATGGTACATTGATCCCAATGCAAACACATAGATGCAAAAACCATAATGTAGATACACCAAGGTCACTACTTATACCTTGACAAGGTATGATGATGAGACTCAAGAATGGAGTGTCATCACATGACACATAGAAGCATGTGTGGCTTCAAGTGATCCTTTTCTAATCAAGGAAACTCTATTGAGCCATATCAATGTCTGTAGACAAAAAGGATAATTTAAACCATGTCAAAATCCTCAAATGATGATAAGGTATTATGCCATATCAATATTCGTAGATAGCAAGGAAGGGACATACCATATCAACATCCTCAAAAAATGGCAAGGTAGTTGCATTAAGTCTTATATTATGTTTTACTCCATTAATTATTTAAGTTATCATTTCTTATTAAGAACTCCACCAAGGTTACCCTAGGGACCCTTTGTGCCCAACCCACCTTGGAGATCCACTTCATGCCTCTACTCTACACCAACTATAAATAATGTAACAATAAAAAGAGAGACTCCATGTTTAAAACCCAAAAGATAAAGCAAGCTCCATTGGCCTCAACTAAGAGTATGAGTCCCTTGGGATTCCAATAAGGCACACTCAATTGTGATCATGATGCGGTCTCAACATAAACACCACTAACTCAAGATTTGATCAATATCAAACATCAAGAAAGACCCAATAGGAAAGAAAATGAGAATAACTCATGCACACGACACACTCAAATGACCTCTTTGCTAGGAGTGTAAAATCCCAAGTGAATCCAATCTCAACACTCTAGAACCATACAATGACCACAATCATGGGATTAATTCACAATCTCAAATTACAATAAAATCTAAGAAATGCTCAAGGACTAAAATCTCGTCTCAAAGGTCATCAGCATTGATGATCCTTTAAAAATGGCTAAAAATTCAAACTTTGAATAAAGGTTAAAGGAGAAAATGCATTTGATCTATGACATGCAAAAAAACATTGGTCTAATATAATTACTATTTTGGGCATGCATGTAAAAATAAATAGCATAACACCATAAAAACCAATAATTAAAATTCTAAAAATACAGAATAATCATAAAAGCCCAAACAAGCAATGAAATTGTGGGGGAATATTAATTCTTAGCTCATGCAAATAAAGTAATTTATTTTAACTCAAAAGATGAATCAAATTAAAAGATATAAGAAGCCCTACCTCACCCAATGGTGGAAACACAAAAATGGGCAGAAGAAAAATAATTCTTTGTGAAAATAAAAATAATTTTAGAAAATAGAGGGCGATTGTGGCACGAATCCAATGAGTTGCTACCCACAAAAATTTGACGAGTGGATCAACCACAATGAGCAAATGATCGATTTTATCCAATGAAAATTGGAGTAAAATCCAGTTTCCCAAAACCAAAAGTGTGGAAAATGAATCTTTTTCCACTATATAAAGTCACTTTTTTGCCAAAAAAGTCTAGAAAGGGCTAAAAATCAAATCACTTAAAATAATTAAATAAAAAACTAAAGACTTCCCAAAAATCCTCCCTGAATAATTAAATCAATTCCAATTAAATAGAATTCAACTACGATAAATTTGCTAGTAAATAACAATAACCCCAAAACATTAAAATCAACATTTAAATTATAACTCAATTGCGATAACTGTGAGAACTCCTAATGCACAAGCATATACTAGTCCAATCACAAATATGCAAATGAAGTCCAAATTTGCCCACATGGTACTAGAGATATAATTTACCAATTACATATACATCATCCATACTAGAACGATATTGGCTAAATGATGATCGACCATTGAAAATATCTCATGTGTCATTGTCAGGGATAAGACATGTTCAAATCTACAACTTAGGTAGAGATGATGTCTGGTACCTATTCAATAAAACATGCACACATCAAGTGAAGCTACTTGAAGTATAAATGGTCAAAGCATAAACATTCAAAATTAAAGTATACCTAATGGAACAATGACGCTCTAGTGATGTGATCATCTCTATGTATTAGAATGTCACGGTATTGGTTGTTCCATATTTAATCCTCATTGTACATAATAATTAATATTTTATTCAAATTAAAACATTAAAATAATCATTATACATCATTTAAATATAAAGCAATGAAAAACCTCAAATCAAATATCCATCGGTACAAAGGAAAAATAACATAGGAAATCAATGCTACTCATCATGATAACATAATAAAGTGTTCTCAAATAAAACATACATTAGATATCATACTAAAGCATCATGTCACATAACAAAAGCATCATTATGCATATATGATCAAAACATCAAGCAACAATATAGTCTAACATCAACTTCAACAATGATACTGGTAAATCCAAAATAATGTACTATGATTGAATGCATCGCATAGAGAAAATATCTGATCACATCATGCAATCATCATAGAATAAGAATAGGAGTCTAACTTGGATCAAAATAAAATAGAACAAGATGTTACCATAGTTGATAGTAATGTTGAAGATTGATTATCTGATGGAGCTAATGATGAAGACTGACAAAGATCAAAGGAATACATGATAGTGGAAAGGTTAGATTAGTTATTATCTTTTTATTGATGTCAAGCAATTGATTTCTGATTTATATTATGTTGTCATATCATTCGGTAAAGATATAAGATGAATGAGTTAAGGAGAAGAAGAAATGAGAATTTGAGATGTTGAAGAACTTAATTGGACAACTGATACAGATTAGACAATGATTAGGTTATGTTGATATAATTGTTTTCTACTTAAGATATGATTATGTTAAGTCAGTAAAGCATGGTGATGAAGATTTGACAATTCGGTAAGTGAAGTTGTTTTGGCTACCGAGCAAAAAAGTCACTCGATAAAGTAAAGGTAAAAGATAGGTCACTCAATAAAGAAGAAAGGTTTAGGTACCGAGCGATGTAATCAAAATTCTAATGGAGAACATCGAGTGAGGAAAAATATTAAATAAGTATTGAATCAACATTTAATGATTAGCTATGATGAGTTGGATGGTCATGATGATGAGGAAAGTTAGTTACAAGAGATCTACGGATAGGAAAATTGAAGGTGAAGATCTATGGCAAGATCTAAGTGGCAAAAAGAGATGGAACAAGTTTCTAGAAAAGCTCAAGTTCCTAGGTGAAAATAAAATGTGTTACCAAGATTCAATTTCAAGGTATAATGAGCTGAACGGTCAAGATTGATTAAAGAAAAATGTAATAGATAAGATCAAGAGGCAAAAGATGTCTATATAAAGGATGATCTTATATGGACAAATGGCTAGCAAACTGAATAGTTGAAGGGTTGCTGACTATTGCAGAGAATAAGGAACAAAGATATTCCAAGTGGGAAAAGAAGGATTTGATGAAGTGTTGATGCCAATGGATAATGAGGAATTGAAGTGAAGAATAAAGAGCGAAGCAAAGATAATTGAAAATTTATAGGTCAATTTTATTATTGTTTCTTACTAGCATTTGTAACAGAGAAATATCTTAACAGAGTAGACCTAACAGTCTTAGTGTAAAATCCTTGAAAAAGGTGACATTCTAGAATGTTTAAATCCCTCTAACAAGGCCACTCCTAATAGGGTAAAGATCCTAACAAATCTGAGGTAAATCCCTTAATCGGGTCACACCTAACAATGTGTATTATAATCTTTAACCATATTGGCTCTTAACTGTGTGTACTTTAGAAGACTATTTTCTTAGTGGGTGACAATTCCCATAGTGGTTTTTTCCAAAGCTAGGTTTCCACATTAAATATTGGTGTTACATATTGTGAATGATTTATTGATTATTATAGTTTATTTACTAAATTCGGTAAATAGTGAATTGTATGTTACCAAGCTGCTACTGAGTTAATTAGAGAAAAAAATTAAAGGTATTTTGGATCAGGGATTATTGATTCACCCCCCCTCTCCTTAATCCAACACAAGATGCAACCATGGAAGGAACTACATCCTTCCCCCTAGGCATATTCTTACTCCTATAAGGCAACAAAAAGATAGGGGTACAAATCTCTCAATCATGAAGCATCCTCCTAAGTAGTTGTAGCCTCATCACTCAAGTCCCATTGGATCCTTACCTACTTGATGTCTCAACCCCTGAGGGTTAGCCTCTAATGCTGAAGAATGCAGATGGGATTCATAGAAACTTTCCCATCCTCTATCTATAAAGCACCACAATCAATAACATGGGTCACATTGGGAACATATTATCTCAACACATAAACATGAAACACATCATGGATGTGAAAAAGTCTAGTTAGAAATTCCAAGTGATATGAAATAGGACCAATCCTCTCAAGGATCTAAAAAGGTCCAACAAAATGTGGCACTAACTTAGAGACTTTCCCATAATGGATGGGCTCTTCCATGAACAAACTCACAAAAACACATGGTCACCTGCCGACAAGTGATGATCTAACTAATGGCCATCATGTACTTCTTCTATTAATCCTGAGTAGTCACCAAATTATCTCTAATACAAACCACATGCTACTCCATATCCTGAAGCATCTCAAGACCCAACACTACATGGTCCTTCAAATGATCCCAACTCAAAGGTGTATGACACAGTTGACCATACAAGGCCTAAAAAGGATACATGCTAAGAGAACTATGGTAACCATTATTATAGGCAAACTCAACCAAGTAAAAATAGTCCTCCCATATCAAATGTTGATCCTTCACATACATGTGAAGCATTTCCTCAAGAACTTGATTCGCCCACTTTGTTTGACCATCGGTCTCAAGATGATACGTTGAACTAAAACTGAGCTATGTTCCCAAAGCATGTTGGAGAGATGTCCATAGTATGGAAGTAAACACTGGATCTCAATCCAAAATGATCTTTTGAAGTATCCCATGTAACTTAACTATATCCTCCATGAATACATGTGCTACCAAAGCAACAATATAAGAATCTCTCATGGGAGAAAAGTGAGCCAAGTTGGACATTTTTTCCACATTAACTATGAATAGATATAGTGTTCTACTTCCACGTAGGAATAGAATATGGCTACAAAAGACCCATTAGATGCTTATATTTTACCTTCACTCTCTAACACGCAAGACATCTAGCTATGAGATTGGAAACATCACACCTCTTCCCTACCCAAAAGTACAAATTTCTAAGGTCAACATGCATCTTCTTAACACTAGGATGTGTGGATTACAACACATAATGTTCCTTAGACAAAACTAAGAAACAAATATCGCCTAACATCAGTACATAAATGCACCCATAGTGCTACAAAATTCCATCTAACTCCAAAGAGTAATTATAAAACTGACCCACAAGGGTACATCCAGACTCAATCTTTTCTCTAACTTCCTAATACTAAGTGTCACCAGGTAAAGCCTCAAGAATGAAACTATGAAATCTACACCAAGAGACAAAAATGAGATAGCATGACTTCTCCTACTCAAGGCATCCACATCAACATTCTCTTTCCTCTTGATGTAATGAACATCAAAATACTAATCACATAGGAAATCCATCCAATGAAATTGTCATGCATTCAAGTTTGGTTTAGAAAAGATATACTGAAAGCTATGATGGTTGCTATGAAACTCAAACATGTAACCCAATATTAAATGCCTCTGATGGGCTAGTGCATGTATAACCACTACTAACTCTAAATTTTGGGTAAGGTTGTTCAATCATGATCTTTGATCTTATTTGATTCATATGTATAACCCATCCCTCTTGCATGATAAATACCCCAACATCCCCCAGTGATGAATCAATGCACACCATGAAATTACCTACATGATTTGGCACTACCAAGATAGGTGCACTAGTTAGTCACTCCTTAAGAGTCTAAAAATGTGTCTCACACTAAATAGACCAAATAAACTTATTCCATTTCCTCTAAAGAGAAGTAATAGGGTGTGCCAACTACAAAAATTCCTTCATGAATTGGTGGAAGTGACTCGCCAAACCCATGAAACTACAAACCTCAAGAACATTGGTCTGTGTTGGAAAATCCATAATGGCTTGGATCTTTGAAGGATCCACAAAAATTTCCTCACTTGAGATGATATGGCCCAAATACCTCACCTCATTCTAGAAGAACTCACATTTGGCTTGATTTACAAACAACTAATGATCATTAAGACATTGTGAAACCTAACACAAATGGCCCTAATGCTCCTCCATAGTCCTCAAATACCCTAAAGTTTCATCCAAAAATATAAGGAAAAAATGTTCATGATAGTTGTAAAACACACCATTCATCAAACTCATAAACATTGATGGTGCATTGGTCAACCCAAATAGTGCGACCGTAAACTCATAGTTCCCATATCAAGTGCAAAAAGTTGTCCAATGAATGTTAGAAGCATGGATACAAATTTGATGGTATCCTAACTTAAGGTCTATCTTCGAGAACACTCTCACTCCATTCATTTGATCAAATAAGTTGTTAACCCTCAACAAGGGATAGTAGTACTTCATCGTCACCTTATTCAACTGCTAGTAATCAATTCACAAATGCAAGGATCTATCCTTCCTCTTCAAGAAGATGACTGGTGCTCCCCAAGGGGAAACACTAGGATGAATATGGACCTTGTAAAATAACTCCTCTAACTACAAATGAATCTCATGCAACTATTGAGTGGTCAGGCTTAACTCTGGGAATGAGATCAATACATAAATCTATGTCATGATGAGGTGGCATACTTAGGATCTCACTCAGAAATACATCCATGAAATCATAAAGAAATAGGTGATCTTCAAGGGAAATCTCTCAACTCTCAATCCCATCAAGGTCACTAATAGATACTATGAACAATTGAAAACCCTTTCCCATACTCCACTTCAGTTGTGTAGCTAAGATCATACGAAGTGAAATAGGTCTTTAAACCCCTACAAGCTCAACACACCCACTTGTGTCATCCAAAGATTGCACTAACTTGCACCATCAATCTATACATATCTGATGGGAATCTAACCAACCCATACCCAAAATAATGCCATATAATCCCAAGGATAGGATATGAAGATCTATAGTGGTGGTGAAGGTGCCCAAATCCAACACACAACCATGAATGAGGGATTCCATGACCACTCCATAACCTATGGCTAACTCAACCTATCATGATACCACTAGCCCACATCACTCAATGAGGAAGGAAGAAATAAAAGAATCTAAAGCACCAAAATCAAACAAAATAGAGGTAGATATACCATGTAACACACATGTAGTCTCAACAATGGTGTCTTGATGCTCAACTTGACGGTTATCAACTACCACAAATACTTTGTGGGATCTATCTACATCACCAATAGTAGGCTCAAAAGTATCTTGCCACTAACTATCCCCTAGGACAACTCTAGATAAGGACATTGAGTTACCTTGTGACCATGTTTTCTACAAGTGAAACATGCCCCTACATTGCAACCACAACCTACAAAATGTGTACTAGACTAATAAAAACTCCCACTATTAGAACTTGGTTAAACACCCTAAGGTGGTTGACTACACTAAGTCTTCCTACTACGGTACTAACTATGGTCTCTAGATGCCCAAGTACCTAAACTACGACCACTGTATTGACCCTGAGAATGATGTCACCTATGGTGCTATTATTCTATTGAAGGACATATAGGTTGTTCCTATGTACTCTATGCACTGGGTCTAGAAGGTTGTGCACTATGAACATGTGCACCTTTCCTACTACCAAAACCCCTAGATATGTTATCCTCTTCATTCCTCATGATTTTCCTCATCATGGTCATCTCAATAGGCATTTCATTGACCACCTCTACCCCTAGGAGGCACCCTTCAAAGAAAACAAGATGTGGATTAGATCCAACTTACACCATATCTACCAAGTCATGCTAAGGAAATAAATAGGGAATGATAACCATTAGAGATTTAACAACCATACATCACTCACACCAAACACAATGGGTACATATACACCAAATATCCCAACATCTAAACTTGGCTTTGATACCATATGTAATAGCTTGCTAAGAAACCCTCAGAACATAGGGTTAAATATGCACTAAATAATTATTATTTTTTAACCAAAGATATAACACCATAAATATAAGTGCATCCATAACCATAATGCATAATAAAAGTACAAACATAAAGGAAATAGACCATGATCATCTCATGACCATGCACAAAAAAAAGACGTAAGTGCTTCGAAGGGTTCCAAAAATACACACAGAGTAGAATACATACATTCTTGACATTGCCTAACAAGGACTTGAACAATTTCCAAGGATTTACATGAGACTAAGTTGACAAAAATCCATGGAAATACATAGAGGAGACTAAACCATCCTCAAAATCCATCAAGACAGAGATTCATTTTAAACCCAAAAGAATTATTCCTAAGATTATTAAACATACAATTTCATTGCCTCCTGACTAATTACAAACCACATAGATCCACCTCAAAATCATAAGCAAACTTCCCAACATTCAATCCTAAATAGAAATCCAAAAGAAGTGCAGATGCCAAAGTAGGAAAACACACCAATCTACGCAAGTACCAACTCATGCACAAATTCCAATTGAATTATTGGTAAACTTCTACAACAAAAATTCTTACACCAGAGAAGTAGAGATTCCAATCAACAGTGCAAAAATTGATAAGCACAAAAATTAGTGCAGGCATAGATGCCAATCTGTAATCTTTTCATGAAACTTGAAAAAATAAGGAAAAATGCCTAAGTTGACACTTGGCTAGTAAACATATAGCTCCACACTAAGGATTATCGAAAAACATAATTTGAGGTAGTACATACTTGATATATTCTACTAAGCATAAGCACATATATGTACAAAATCAATAAAAGGGAATGCAATAGGTAGAATGAGAACATCATGCTTGATCTCTACCATTGGAAGTAGTCTTCCATTTGTATAGTAGTCCCTAGTAGTGACATACAATTCCACCCAACCATGTGGTACCCTTAGTCCCACCCCATTGAGCTTGCAGAGATAGTCTCCCAACCACACACACAAGAATAGCTAACACTCATGGTAAGAAAATGGAGAACTTAGGGGATGATATAGTGATTCCAATGCAAACACACAGATGTTGAAACTATAATTTGGTTACACCAAGGTCACTACTCAAACCTAGACAAGGTATGGTGATGAGACTCAAGAATAGAGTGTCATCACATGACACATGGAGAATTGTGTGGCTTCGAGTGATCCTTTTCTGATCCAGGATACTCTGTGGAGCCATATCAATATTCATAGATGACAAGGCTAATCTGTACCATTTCAACATCCATAAATGATGGCAAGGATAATTTGTACCATTTCAACATCCTTAAATGATGGAAAGGTAATATTTCATTTCAATTTTCATAGACATACCATATCAACGTCCTCAAACAATGATAAGGTAATCACATTAAGTCATGTATTATGTTTTACCCCATTAATTATTGAAGTTATCAATTCTCATTAAGAACTATACCAAGGTTATCTTGGGGCTCCTTTGTGCCTTGACCTGCCTTGGAGAGCCACTCCATCCCACTACTCTACACCAACTGTCAATAATGCAACAATACAAAAAGAGACTCCATGTCAAATACCCAAAAGAAGAAGAAAGCTCCATTAGCCTCAACCAAGAGAATGTGTCCCTCATGATCCCAATAAGGCACACTCAATTGTGCTCATGATGTGATCTCAAAACCAACACCACTAACTCAATATGTAATCAAAATCAAACATCAAGAAAGACCCAATAAGGAAGAAAATGACAATAACTCATTCACACGACACACTCAATCAACCTCTTTTCCAAGAGTATAAAATCTTGGATGAATCCAATCTCAACACACTAGAACCATAAAATGACCATAATCATGGAATTAATTCACAATCCCAATTTACAAGAATATCTAAGAAATTCTCAAGGGCTAAAATTCAGTCCCTGAAGATTGTCACCATTGATGATCCTTCAAAAATGGCTAAAAATTCAAACTTTGAATAAAGAAAAAGGGAGAAAACCCATTTGATCTATGACACCCAACAACACATTGGTCAAATAAAATTCCAATTTGGGCATGCACAAAAAAATAGGTAGCATAACACTATAAAAACCAATGATTAAAATTCCAAAAACATAGAATAATCATAAAAGCCCAAACATGAAATGGAATGAAATGAAATTGTCGAAAAAATACTACTTCTCAACCCACAAAATTAAAGCAATTTATTTCAATTCAAAATATGAATCAAATTATAAAAAAAAAAGAATCCCTACCTCACCCAATGGTGGAAACACGAAAATAGGTAGAAGAAAAAGAATTCTCCATGAAAATGAAAATGACTCCAGAGAAAAGGGAGCAATTGTGGTACAAATCCAATGAGAGTCTACCCACAAAAGTTTGACAATTGGATCAACCAAAATGAGCGAATGACCGATTTGCAAATTGGAGCAAAAACCAATTTCCCAAAACTAAAAGTGTGGAAAATGAATCATTTTCCACAATATAAAGTCAACTTTTTGCCAAAAAGGGCCAAAATCAAATCACTTAAAATAATTAAATAAAAACTAAAGACTTTCCAAAAATCCTCCTAAATAATTTAATCAATTCTAATTAAATGGAATTTAAAGTTTGACAAATTTATCGATAAATGAAAATAACCCCAAAACATCAAAATCAACATTTAAATTATAACTCAAACATGACAAATGAAGGAACTCTAAATACATAGGCATATACTGGTCCAATCACAATTATGAAAATGAAGTCCAGATTTACCCACATGGTATCTGAGATATAATTTACTAGTCATAGATACACTGTCTATACCAGAATGATATTGGCTAAATCTTGATCGACCAGTGAAACTGTCTCATGTGCCACTACCAAGGATAAGACACATTCAAACCTGCAACTCAAGTTGAAACAATGTCTAGTATTTGTCCACTAAAATACACACACATCAAGTGCATCTACACATAGTATAAATAGCCAAGCATAAACATTCATAGTCAAAGTATGCTCAATGGAACAATGACATGATCATTTGTATGTATTAGAACGTTATGACATTGGTCATTCCATATTTAATCCTCAATATACATAATAATTAACATTTCATTTAAATTAAATCATTAAAATATGATTAGACAACATTTGAATCATAAAGTAGTGGAAAAACTCAAATCGGATATTTGTTGGTACAAAGGGACAATAACATAGGAAATCAGTACTACTCATCATGATAACATAATAAATTGTTCTTGAACACAATTTACACTAGATATCATCATAAAGCATCATGCCACATCACATAAGCCTCATCTTGCATATATAATCAAAACAACAAGAATCAATATAGTCTAACATCTACGTCAAAAATGATATGGGTAAAGCCAAAATAATGTATTATAATCAAATGTATCACACAAAGAAAATATATGATCACATAATGTGAATAGTCACAGAATAAGAATGATGTTCGAACGTGGATCAAAATAAAATAGAACAAGATGCAACCATGAGAGGCACTGCAAAATCTATTGATGAAAATATTGTTTGAGTTACATGATTATGTTCCTATAGAATTAAACAACATTTGTGGATTGTTAAGGTAAACATTAAGTTTGTTTCTAGTTCATGTAGTGTCTACACTTTCAGTTGCACATGTCATTAAGATAACATAGAACATATTTAATTCATTCCATGGAAACAACTATTGATCGATTAAGTTGATTATAGTTTTGAAGAAGAGTATATAGTTATTTTTCTATAAATCTCCTTTCAATAATTAAATAGTAGTCTAAGAAATGTTATGGTACATATATCATGCTAGCCCATTTCAAGTTCAAGACCTTTGGTTGACAAGTTGAATTTAGTCCATGTCCAAGAGGGTTTCTCAAGTATATAGTTAACTTTAGAGATGATAGGCCTATTAGCTATTCAAACACAAATGGATAATAGAATTCCACATTTTTGGTGTTGTTGTCGAGGATGGTGTTGAATCATTCCTTAGATTATTTCAATCTTTAATAGGAACATATATGTTGTTATTCAATAGATTAGAATTAGATCAATATTGTGGAATATCCATTTTACAATATTGTAAAATTAACATTCTAATGGTTTTAAAGATGGAGCGGAGCGAGAGTGGGAGAAAGGCCTCTAATGCTAGGGTTTCTGGTTCCTCGGAGGAGCTGAGTGAGTCAGGAGATGATGAAGATGACCCACTTGAGGATTTGTGGGATTTGGCGGCTGGGGTTCTTCTCGTGCCTGGTGAGCTTTCTAGCTCCCTAGTTTGTGCCGGGACGACTGGAGATTCTCATGTTGCGGCCGCATCCTCTCTTTTTTGTGAAGCCCTTTTTCCTTGGGCTCTTGCTCAGTTTGTGGATGACTGGAGCAGATTTTGTGGGGTCATGGATCCGCTAGACCTACCCTATGTAGGCTTCATTGGCGGTGTTCTGCCCTATCCTCATCTCTTCCTTTCATTTTGTGGCTAGCTTTTGGGGTTCTCTTTGCTGGCTGTTGATTCTTCCTTTGTACTTTTGGGCCAGATGGCTGTTGGAGCTCAGCCTTCATTGAAATAGGGGGAATGTTTATTTCATGTCTTTTTTGTTTCCCTCCTCTCTATTTTAATGGTGCTCTTTGTTGTTGCCCTATGGAAAAGCTTCCTAAGATGTGTTATACCTCTCGGTGCTTTGGTGTGGAGAGGCTTCTTTTCTCTTCTATTGCCCAAGTTTGGAGGGCTTTTGTGTTGGAATCTTGGCTCTCTCTTCACTCTCCATTCTGTGGTGTTGATCCCTATTGAGATGGGATTTTGCTCCTGGGCCCAAGGGTTTCAGTCAGCTTCTCTTCTTCTCCCTCCTTTCTCACTTCCTATTGAGGTGGAAGCTCCTATTGAGGAGGAGGCTTGGTCTATAGAGGTGACTCATTACTGGATGAAAGTGGGGTGAAGGAGTTTTGTTGCTAAGCTTGGCCTGTGTTGGAGGGTGCTCTTTATGCCAGATTTTTTTTCCTGCACTTTCTTTCTCCTAGCAGATTGTGGCTTAGTGGTTTGGGGAGACTTTCTTTTCCCCATCTCTCTGATGAGGGTTGAGGGAGCCTTTCAAAACCCCTATTTATTGGTACAACTCAAGTTAAATCTGCTTAACATTTTAAGCTGTTGTTTATTATTCATGTTTGGTTCTACAAGGGTGGATTGTTTCCACCATGCTGGTTTTGGGTTCCAGGTTAAAACCCAGAACGATTATGGGAGCCATTTCAAAACCCATATTACTAGTTTGGGGTGTCTAAATAATCTAGTTCTAGTTTTTATTTTGGTTATGGGAGCCAAGATAAAACCCATACTACTAGTTCAGGGATCTAGAAAACCCTTAATTGATGTAAACCTATGGCTTTAGGTCTGGGGCAGCTTGAGCTCTATAGTCTTTTCTTTTTGTGGCTGTTGTCATTTGATTTTCTAGATTGCTAGTATTTCTGTTGGTAATCTATGCTGGGGGTTCTGTAAAGCCTATGTCCTCATTCCCCAGCTATCTTTCTATGGTCAGTGCTAATATTTCCTATCTTTCTCAGCTATTGTAAAGGGTTATGGTTCCCTCCAAAAACTAACTGTATATGGTTTCAGGGCCCATTCAAAACCTATTTTACCTAATCAAAAACATTTTTTAGGAGAGTGGGTATCATGAGTCTTTTATTCTTATATGCACTAAGGGAGGGACACTTGTGGAATATTAATTCTTTCAAATAGTGAATCAATACTTGAATAATAAATACCTAAAGTAGTAGTCCCTAAAATATTAGTATCCAAGGAAGCAATACCTAATGTAGTAACACTAGCACTAGAAGTACCAGCAAAAATAAAAACACCTCCAGGTTCTCTACACTCTTCCTCCAATTCTCATTTTTTCAAGACTTGGTGGAGGAGGTGGCAGGGCTAGAAATTATGATGATAATTCCACACAAACCTTTCACTTCCCTATATTCCAATAGGAAAGGGGTGCATATATGAATAACATACTATTGGTTGTCTTTTCTTTCCACTTGCAGGTTTACACTATGATTGAAAAACTAATGTCACTGACTCTATCACCACTCCAAAGTCTACAAGGAAAAGGGTCAATTAACAAGGATCAACCAGGATCCTCCTACACTTTGAGCTTAGATGCTCAGGCGGGTGTACCTTTGACTCACTTCTTCAAAGGAGTCACTAAATACTAAGCATTTATATCATTTACAAATTGGTTTTAAAGATTTTATCATTTAAATGTGTGGTTGATGATGATGGACTACTTCCAGAGAATGGATCAGTGCCTTAACCTAGGGCATAGAGTCACTCAATAACATATATCAACTTAGAATCCTAACTCAAACACTCTTGAATTTAGAATAAGTGATTTTCCTATTATCCCTCTCACTCCCAAACCTAATCATCAAATTCTTACCCAACCATGAACTCACTGAAATCACCTTAAAGACTTTAATCCTAACTTTGTTAGGAACTCAAAGATAATTCCACAATACTCTTTGTTTACCATATGCTAACTCACTTTGTGACATTAACATATATGAGCCCAAGATCAAAATAAGAAGACAAACATAAATCTAAGATTGGAATCCAAGTGTATTCTCATTAAAATTTGCAGAATCAATACATTACCAAAATAACAAAATGCTAGGAAACAAACCCCAAAATCTAGGCTCTCCTTGTTTAGTCTTTTACATTGATTTTCAACATAACATCAACCACACCAAAATAAAAAATTCTGCAATATATATCACTAGTCATCATGGAATCCCCAAGATCAGGATGCAAAAAGCTATGGATGACTAGGGTAAAGGTTTCAACCACCAAACCAATCAGATTTGATCAGAATTTAATTCATTGGAGGGAAAACCAAGCAAGCTAGAGAAAACAAATCCTAAAATGATCTTTCTTTATGATAATTCCTCTGACTTGTGTACTAAAGATCATGAATTTACCAAACTATCCAATCTGATTGTCCACCTACAACACACCTCGAGCAACTCTTTCATAGTACAAACCCACCTTTTTAATGTACAAACTCTCTGCAATTGATCATCAGACTCCCTGGACCACTCTGCAACAGTCGATGAAATCAAATCAGCCATATCTAGCCGCCCAAGCATTAAAAACTATTCCTTAGTCACTGAGAAACCCACTTAAAATTTGAATTTGGGAGACACGGCTATATCAGCTAGATTTAAAACATGACCGTTGATCTTATTTCTTCCCGGTAGATCGGGCGGTTCTCATTAATCTCTGCAATAGTCATAAAGTCATTTGAAAAGTCTCCACCACATCACCAGTTTCTCAGCCAATGAAAATTGAGCACCTCAGCACCACATAGCATATTAGACCCACTACATACAAGCCCCTTCAATCAGATGGTCGATGTATGATCGCATAGCATGGAAAGATTCCATGCGATCATACAACCACCGTAGATCTACCTGCACTACTGGCAACCCTGTAGATTCCTCTGACAGCGGCCCCACTGACACATCCTCATCACCACCTGGAAAATGGTCCCACTATCTATCCTTTAATTGGATGGTCAATGGATGATCTCATGGGCTCAGAAGATTCCATGAGATCATGTGACCACCGCCGATTCTAAGAGGCTGAGAACTGTCGGGCCCTGCTAACAACACTCCTTGTCATCAATACCTTTGTCCAATCAGAGAAGGCCACATCACAATATTCAACAAGCAGACATACAAATTTTTATCACACATAGGTCATCTGACAGCCTCCACCTCATACTCAAGCTCGACCAATAAGAAATGAACATGGTGGCATGACCTGGCACTAGACCCACTAAGAAACATCACATCACTAGAAGATTAGATGGCTAGCGCATGATTGCATGAGGGAAGAATATTCCATGAGATCATACACCCATTGTAAGATTAAAAGAGGTTGAGATATTGGGCCCGGCAGAACAGAATGCACCTTGTCACTAAATCGCATGTTAGAACTCCTGGCAACAAATAGTCTTGCGAAACAACGACAGCCACACAATTAAAAAGGGTGATACATAGGAAATATTTAGTTGGAGACTTAGGCTTTGATAGAAAAATTAAAAGGGACCCCAATAAAATAACCTAGTGACACAACATGTGAAGTGGTCATAGCAAATTTAACACATGGGTAAATGGGACTTTAGTGACCGAAAAAGTAACGCAGAAATAGAATAGGGCCAAGACAGTCTAGGGTTTCTTTTCACCAATGGCTAGAGATTTTGAATTTATGAACTAGGGTTTGAGGATAGGGGCAAGGAAAAACAATGCAAAGGCTAGAGAAAATTCCATATAGCCATGAAAAATATTTCAGGTGCTAACAGTGGCTCTATCTGGGGATGTGTGCCTCTTGCAGGCATAGCAAGGATCTAGAATCACAGGTTGAGTAGACCACCTACTGGACAAAACTAGACAACAAAGAGCAACAAGAAAAAACCCTACGAATTGAGATGAAAAGAATAGGAAGTAAACACACCACTATACAGAATGTACAACATATACAGACCTAACTACTATTCATGGAAATACAAATACCTTCAACTGAAGTATTTTTTCAAGAACTATCCATGAACTGGCAATTCCTGAATATCACCGTTTAGTTCTTTGACAATATAAGAATCCTGGCCCCATTTCTCATGAATTAGATATGGCCCCAACCAGACTGGATCAAATTTTCCATGTTTCCCTTTATCTTCCAATCTAGCATTCTAGATCAATACCAAGTCATTTGATCCAAACTTCCTATCAACAATCCTTTTATCATACAGATTCTTAACTTGTAACTGCAACCTGTTATTTCTTGAGGCTGATTCTCTTCTAGTTTCATCCAACCTGATGAGATCTTCAATCCTTAACTACATTTCATCATCTATATCATCATCATACAATTGAACAAACTTATACATTTCAAATAAGTTGTAATGAGGCATCCTTGCATGTATCCCATATACTAAGTCAAATGGTGCACAACCAATTGCTTTCTTCACAGTTACCCTATCAACCCATACAACCAATGGTAACTTCAAATTCCATGCTCTTTTATTCTTATCAAGGATCCTCTTGAGGATTTTTATCAAGCTCTTATTTGTTGATTTTGTCTGTCTATTCCCTTGTGGATGATAGGGTGAAGAATATGACATCTGGATTCCTAGACCTTGATAGAATTATTTGTACTCAACAGACCTGAAACACATTGCATTATCACTGATGATCCTCTCAGGACAACCAAACCTTGTGACAATATTATTCAATAAGAAATCAATCACCACCTTACTAGTTGCATTCCTTGTAGGGATAGCCTCTACCCACTTTGTAAAATAATCAGTAGCAACTAAGATCCAAGAATGTCCTCCACTAGACTTGTTTGGTATTTCTCCTATGAAATCTAGTCCTCATTGTTGGAAAGGAGCTTGCACTTCAACTGGCCTCAAAGGTACATTACCTAAAAATTTAAGTTTACCAAAGAATCTTTGACAATCATCACACCTCCTTACCAACTATTCTGCATCTTTGAAGATTGTAGGCCACCAAAATCCTACTCTCAAGACCTTTTGAGCAGTAGTTTTACCCATATAATGTCCCCCACAAACTCCCTCATGCATTTCTTTCAACAACTTGTCAGCCTAATTTTCATCAACACATTTCAAAATTATGCAATCTAAATCTTTTCTGTACAACTTGCATTTTATAATCACATACTTGATGGCTTGTAGCTTCAAAGTCCTCTTCTTATTATCATCCATCCCTGTTGGATATTTCATATTTATCAGGTAGAAGATAATATCCTGATACCAAATGTAATCATCCATATCACAAGTATAATCAATCTCAGTCTGGTTTATCTGGTTTGCATCAAGATTGGATTGAGCCATCAGTTTTTCCAATCCTTTTCCTCTGACCAATTTGGTAATCTGGACATCAATATTGAATTCTTGAATTCTATTTATCCATCTACATCTTCTTCCAGACACCTCCTGCTGTGAAAAAATATCCTTTACTGCAGCACTAGGTACAAAAGCAACCACAACTGCTCCCATCAAATAACATCTAAAAGCCTTGACTGCCTTTACCAATGCATAAGCTTGTTTCTCATTGATATCATATTTCAATTCAACAACTTGAAAATATTTACTAAAAAATGCAATAGGCTACTCATAACCTTCATTATTTTTTTGCAACAAAACTGCAGCAATAGTATGAAAAGATGCAAAGGAAAAGATATGCATTGGGATACTATAATCAGGTGCCTTAAGCACAGGTGCATCTTTGATAGCCTACTTGATACTCTTGAAAGCTTCATTAGGCTCACCTTCCCATTTGATCTTAGATCCTTTCTTTAACATCTTAGATATTGGCCTAGTAACTTTAGCAAAATTTGTAACAAATCTTCTCAAGAAATTCACCTGACCAAAGAAAGACTGAATTCCTTTAACATTTTTTGGTCTAGGGATTTTATCAATGGCTGCCACCCTCTCAGGATCAATCCTAACTCCTTGCTTTCCAACCAAGTGGCCAAGAAACTTACCCTCGGTGACACCAAATGCACATTTCCTTGGATTTAATGAAATGCCATATTCCAAAGCCCTCACAAATATCTTTTCTAGATGATTACAATGATCTTCTTCCTTCTTGGAATAGGAAGTTAAATTATCTTGATAAACAACAAGGAAATCATTAATAAAATCTGAAAAGGCAACATCCATTGCCCTCTGAAAAGTAGCATCAGCATTTGTGAGACCAAATGGAATTCTCAAATAAACATATGTTCCCCAAGGTGTAGTAAAAGCTGTCTTAAATTGTTCTAATTCTTTCACAATTACTTGATTATAACTAGAGAAACCATCCATCATAGACATTAATCCAGATCCGGTCACTCTTTGTAGCATAGCTTCCATATTGGGTAGACAATAGTTATCCTTCAATGAGCTGATGTTTAAATTTCTGAAATCCACACAGAGTCTGATGTCACCATTCTTCTTCCTAAAATTTGAAACCCAAGAATAATGCCTAATGGGCTTGATAATTCCAACATCTCTTAGCTTCATTAATTCTTCTTGCATCTTAGGTGCCAAAGTAGGATTTATAGGCCTCTATTTTTGCCTAAAGGGTTTAGCATCTTCTTTTAAAGGGATAATGTGCTGGAATAAGTCTTCTCTATAAACCTTTAGGTCATCATATGACCATGCAAAAACATGCCTAAATTTTCTTAGTAATTCAATTAGTGACTTCCTCACTTTATGAGACATATCCTTACCAATGTAGACCTTCTTAGGTGCCTCTTGTGTTCCAAGATTTATTTCTTCCAAATTTATATGATCTTCCTTTTTTGGTACCTATCTAAACTCTATCCTAGTTATCAAACACAGTTTCTAGAACAACAAGTCCTTTAGGAACCTTGTTACTTTTAAGTTGAATGACTTCATTACCAAGGACAACCCCCTTTCCTTCTATAATCCTGACCAAGGCTAAACAATCTAATTCCTGACCATGATACTGATCTTCATATTTCAAAAATCTCAAGATATCCTGGTCATCTTGAAAAACTTGTCAGTTCTCAACATTGTCTGGTATACTAGGCCTAGTCTAAATTTCAACTTTAGAGAGGCCAACAAAAGTGATGTCACTGGGATTGATTGCTATATTGGCTAACAAATCAGCCATCTTGTTATTACTTCTATCTTTCCATTCAATATTGAAAGCATCAAAACACTCAATCAAATCCCATACAACATTTCTATAATGTTTCAACCTTTTGTTCTTGGAAGCATATACTAACCTTATTTGGGACACCACTAATTTAGAATCCCCAATAACTTTTATACATTTAATTCCATGCATGTGTGTCAATCTCAATCCTAGCAACAATGCTTCATATTCCGCTATATTATTGGTACAAAAGAAATTCAATGTGAAAGAGAACTTGTAAGTGCTCCCATTAGGAGAAATGAGTAAAATACCTACTCCTAATCCATCTTTGTAGCTACCACCATCAAAGTACATCACCCACAAATCACCCTTCATAGACCTAGAACCTACTTCCTCAGTAATACATGGCAAAATAGACTCCTTCTCAAATACATTGACCTCAGCTCTAAAAGCATTGACATCAGTATCTACAAAGCAAGTAACCTCATCATCAACATTCTTTTCAATCATATAAGTTACCCTTGGTTCCCTTTCAATCCTAATAAATGTAAGGAAACTCGGGTGCGGAAACAGCTTCCTACACTAATCTCTTAAGGAAAGTATTGTGCAAATTCTTTTTAAATCCTTACAATTTTAGATTCATTATGCTACTTAACAATAATATTGCAGCATATACCATACCTACATAAAATAGATAGAGAAGATTGAAACACATAAACACAAAGATATGTTGGTGGGGAAAAACCTTTTGGTAAAACAACCCCACCCCTCCAAAACCTACACAATGTATTATCTTCAACACAAAGATTACAACACACTTGCAATGCAAGTTCTTTCAGGAGATGAGAGACTAGTCTAGCTACATAACAGTACACCTATCAAACTTATGTCTCTCCCATAGAAGCAGCATCATATATATAGAGTCCTCAGGACCCAAAAAATACCCATAAAAGGAGTTTGGCATCCAACCACCAAGACCCATGCACAAAGCCACATGTACACAACTGTTACATGCAATCCAAAGAATAGGCATCCATCCCTAGAATAGACTATGATAGCTTGTCATAGAATCTGCCAAAAATAACGGTCATAAGAGAAGTGTAAGAGAATCTGTCATACCAACCTATTTTTGGCATATTCTCTTACACACACCAACCACTCCTTCTTGGGCACCCAAATAAGCCCAAGTCATAATGCTCTTCCACCTGTCATAGCACATTCCTTAAATAGCTCTTACGCATCATAGGAATCCATCATAACCGTTTCAGCCATGATCTCCTTACACACAATTCAAGATGCTGACACATCAAGTGGAGTGACACATCCACATGCCAACTAGACATGTACACTCACACTTAATTACATTATTTGCAAGAAATACATTTTACAAAACAAATAATAAGAATAGGAATTATCCAAGGTTGAGACACCTTATTCCTAACATTCTCCCACTTGTCGAACACCTTGTAAAAGTAATAGGAACATAATAGGAACTAACCGCTATAGGACAAAAGGCCCATAGACTCTGAACACCATCTAAACTTATCAGTGCCCACTAGTTTTGTTAATGCATCTGTAACATTCTTCACAGTATCTACCTTCTCCAAATTTACCTTTCCATCATCCACCATATCTCTCACAAAGTGAAACTACACATCAATGTGCTTCATTCTAGCATGGAAGTTGGATTCTTCGCAAGGAAAATAGCACTCTGACTGTCACACCAAATAGTAATCTATTCTGCATCAACACCAACATTAGAACACAATCTCCTAATCCAAATGGCTTCCTTACAAGCATGAGTAGAAACCATGTGCTTAGCTTCTGTAGTGGACAAAGCAACCATAGGTTGTTGCTTACTCATCCAACTGATAGCACCACCAAACATAGTGAACACATAAGCACTGGTGGATCTCCTACTGTCAATATCACCTACCCAATCTAAATCCACAAACCCACGAATACAAATTGAATGCAGAGATCTAGAAGAGTTACCATGATAACATATGGAGTAATTTGATGTACCCCTCAAATATTTGAATACTCACTTAACTACATCCCAATGTACCCGTCCAGGGTTAGCATTAAACTGACTCAAGACTCCCACTGCTTGGGCAATGTCTAGTCTAGTACAGATCATAGCATACATAAGACTGCCAACTGCACTAGCATAAGGTACTCTACTCATGTCCTCCACCTCACTAGGAGATTTTAGACAATCATCTACAAATAACTTTGTTCCCACAGAAACAAGAACACAAAGTGGTCTACAATCTGCCGTGTTGAACCTGTCCAACATAGACTTCACATACTTACTCTGACTCAACCAAAGTTTTCTGTTAGACCTGTCTCTACTGATTTCCATACCCAAGATGTACCTAGCTACCCCAAGATCTTTCATCTCAAACTATGCTGACAACTAAGATTTAAAATCAGAAATCATACCCATACCCTTCCCAAATAGCAACATATCATCAACATATAATGCAAGAATAAGAAGGCGATCATTTTCAACTCTGAAATAAACACAATGATCTAATTTCAATCTAACAAATCCAATTGACAACACAAAGGCATCAAACTTAAGGTACCACATCCTAGGAGATTGCTTCAAACCATTTAGAGATTTCTTTAATCTGCAAACTAAGGATTATTTACCTTTAACAATGTAGTGCTCAAGCTGTGACATATAAATCTCTTCCTCCAAATCACCATGAAGGAAAGTTGTCTTCACATCCATCTATTCTATCTCTAAATCATATGATGCAGCAAGGGATAATAGAAATCTAATGGATGTCAACTTTGCAACAGGAGAGAATATTTCACCATAATCTATTCCCTCTACCTGTAAATACCCCTTTGCAACCAATCTAGCTTTGTACCTTTCAACATTTCCATCTGCACAAAATTTCTTCTTGAACACCCATTTATAGCCAACAGATTTTCTCCCTTTAGGAAAAGGTACAAGGTCCCAAGTTTTTTTTTTCTCCAATGAAGCCATCTCGTCATCCATAGCCTCAATCCAGGAACCTGCATCTTCCATGCCCAAAGCCTCTTTCAAAGATCTAGGCTCATCAGTGTTAGTAATCAAAGCAAAGGCACAACTAGAATCTAACATAGAATAACCAAACCTTTCTGGTTGCTTTCTTTCTCTCGTGGATCTCTTCAAGGGCTGAGGTTGAGGTTGTTCTTCCTCTTCTTCCAAACTATCAGAGCTGCTAGAGCTCTCCTCATCATTGGGCCCAACATGGTCTCTCTGTTCAGTCTTCTCAAGGGTAGGAGGCAACTAAACAACATCTTTTTCCATTTCTTTTTCATCTAGTTGTAGCACAATAGGAGAAGATGTTAGCTCTCTGAAAATAACATTTCTACTATACACCACCTTACTAGTCATAGGATCCCAAAGCTTGTATCCTTTGACACCAACACTGTATCTGATGAAAATACATTTGACAGCTTTGTTTTCCAACTTAGATCTTTTCTCCTTTGGAACATGCGCATAAGCTTCACAACCAAAAACATGAAGATGTCTAATTGAAGGCTTATTACCAGACCACACCTCCATGGGTGTCTTACCAATAAGAGTTGATGTAGGAGATCTGTTAACCAGATAGCAAGCAATGGCCACACCTTCAGCCCAAAACCTTTATTCTAAACCAACTCCACTAAGCATACTCCTCGCCTTCTCCATCAGCATCTTGTTCATTCTCTCTGCAACTCCATTTTGTTGCAGGGTATAAGGAGTTGTCTTATGCCTCTCGATACCTCATTCTTTACAGAACTATTCAAACTCATAGACATAGTGTTCGCAGAAGTCAAACTTGAGATTGCAATCATTTAACCCCTCAATGAGGTTTTTATTTTTCAGGGTCCTAAGACCCTTCTCACCAATGTGGCCAAATCTCATATGCCACAACATCATCTTTTCTGTAGGAAGCTTTCCTTCCAAAGTGTTTGTACCCTTAGGTACACTTACTGCACTGCCATCAGAACCCATTGCCATAGTCTTCTTTACTGCTTGTTCAGATGGTGGGGATGAAGTGATAGCCACTCTCTTCTTTGAAACAGAAGAAATATTGCACTGAGCAATGCATACTTCAAGCTAAAACAAAGTACCTCTCCTAGTACCTCTAGCAAGCACCATAGAACCTCTCATCATCTTGCATCCATCTTTCGAAAAGACAACTTGCACACCTACATCATTTAGCATACTTACAGATAATAGGTTTCATGCTAAACTTAGAATGTGCATAACTCCATTGATTCCCTTTACTTGTCCATCAGGAAATTTGATAGTGACCCTTCCACATCCAACTATCTTTAGGTGAGAATCATCACCCAAGTACACCTTTCCACCATTGAACTCTTCATATTTTGAGAACCAGTTCTGATGAGAGGTCATGTGAAAAGAAGCACCCGAGTCAACTAACCACACATCATTAGATGCATGGGCTGCCAAAGCTGCAATAAAAGCATCTCCATCTTCTTGAGATTTTTTAGAAGCTGAATCTGAGCCTTTCTTCTTCTTCTTTGGTTCTTTGCAGTCCTTTCGAAAGTGCCTAGATTTATCACAGTTCCAAAATTTCTCCTTGGACTTTCTAGGAGTCTTAAAACTCCCATGGGATTTAGATTTTCCCTTCTTTGACTTGTTGTCATTCTACTTTCCTCTATCGTTGGATCTCCCGTGAACAACAAGGGCTTCCTTAGATGAATCTAAAGTCTTCCTTCACATCTCCTCAGATAGCAATGAAGACACCACATCATCCATATGGAAAGTGACTATAATACTTCTGAGAGCCATCACAAGATGGTCCCATGAATCCAGCAAGGAACAAAGCAGGGTCATACAACAATCCTCCTCCTTGATCTTGGCACCAGATTATGCCAACTATGTAATCAATAAATTGAATGCGTTGAGATGATCAGTTACGGATCCACCTTCCTCCATTCTTAAAGAATACAACTTCTTTCTTAGGAACAACTTATTCGCTAGAGATTTGGCCTGATACACAAACCCAAGCCATTTCCACAAAGAATTTACAGTAGTCTCATCAAGAACATTTAGAAGAATGACATTTGCTAGACAGAGTTTGATGAGACCCTTAGCCTTCCAATCCTTGACCTCCCAATCCGCTTGAGATATCGCTATAGGTTTCACATCAAGTGAAGTAGCCTCCCATAGATCACAGCCTTCAAGCATGTCTTCCATCTTGAGTTTCCACAACTCAAAATTAGTGCCATTAAATTTCTCCACCTCCATTCTACTGTATGAGGAACTCACCATCTCAATCTGCAAATAAGATCTAGAATGTTGTGCACAAAATGCCCACTCAACTTGAGATTAGCTCAAAAAACCCTACCCAACAACTAGGATCAAAAGTTGATCAGGCTCTAATACCACTTGTAAGGAAACTCAAGTGCAGAAATAGCTTCCTACACTAATCTCTTAAGGAAAGTATTGTGCAAATTCTTTTTAAATCCTTACAATTTTAGATTTGTTATGCTACTTAACAATAATATTGTAGCATATGCCATACATACAAAAAATAGATAGAGAAGATTGAAACACATAAACACAAAGATATGCTGGTGGGGAAAAACCTTTTGGTAAAACAACCCCACCCCTCCAAAACTTGCACAATGTATTATCTTCAACACAAAGATTACAACACACTTGCAATGCAAGTTCTTTCAAGAGATGAGAGAATAGTCTAGCTACATAACAGTACACCTATCAAACTTATGTCTCTCCCATAGAAGCAGCATCATATATATAGACTCCTCAGGACCCAAAAAATACCCATAAAAGGAGTTTGGCATCCAACCACCAAGACCCATGCACAAAGCCACATGTACACCTGTTACATGCAATCCCAAGAATAGGCGTCCATCCCTAGAATAGACTATGATAGCTTGTCATAGAATCCACCAAAAATAACAGTCACAAGAGAAGTGTAAGAGAATCTATCATACCAACCTATTTTTGGCATATTCTCTTACACACACCAACCACTCCTTCTTGGGTGCCCAAATAGGCCCAAGTCATAAGATTCTCTTCCACCTATCATAGAACATTCCTTAAATAGCTCTTATGTGTCATAGGAATCCATCATAACCGTTTCAGCCATGATCTCCTTACACACAATTCAAGATGCTGACACATCAAGTGGAGTGACACATCAACATGCCAACTAGACATGTACACTCACACTTAATTACATTATTTGCAAGAAATACATTTTAAAAAACAAATAATAAGAATAGGAATTATCCAAGGTTGAGACACATTATTCCTAACAATAAACTGATCATCAATCTTGAAAGTTGCAAAAGAAAGATCACATTGCAAACTTCCACCCATGGGAGCACTCCATTTTCTAGACAGTAGCATCCCATAATGAGGAGGGATATCCACCACCAAAACACTCATAATAAATTCCTTCTTTGGATAAGCTGCCAATCTATAAGGCATTGCATTTATAGTCCCAATGACTAGTACTTCTCTCTGATCCATTGCACAACATCTGCCTTGACTGGTATCAACTTTGAGGCCTAAATTTTCCATAATTTTGAAAGGCATAACAGTATTGGAAGCACCTGAATCAATCATACAATTTCTTAACTTCATTCCATTTACAAGGATACTCAAGAAGAATGGATCTATATTTTCAAGGCTAGCATTGACAGAATTGTCCAAATATATAGATGCTATCTAAGATACCAATCCTTGGATCTCCATCTCCTCTGAAACTTTAGCTTGAGGTTCATTGCATGCAACATCATTATTATGAACACTATCTACCCATGCAATAGCCTTATCTTTATGTTCAGGGATCTTCAACAATTTTGACAATGGAACCTTAACAGTTATCTGAGACAACACAGCCAACATGTAAACAGGAGCAAAGGGAGGAATCTCAATCTGCATTTCTTTAGTGTCCTTTTATTTATCTGATATATTGGTTGTACTGGTGACCTTTACCTTTTCAACTTTAGCCATTGTGCTAGCTAGCTTCTCTATTTCATTAGAAAAATTTTCAACTCCAACTCCCCTAGGTTCCCACTTCTTACCTTTTACATTTTTGAACCTTGCCATATGATCATCCTTTGATTTATTTCCACTGAATTCTCCGGAGTTGGTGGTCTTCATAAACATTCCTACAACTTTCTCATTTGTATTCATTGCTACCATGCCTCTAGTTTTCACTTGGGCTATCATTTCTACAGCAATTCTATCCCTTTCTCCCTTTGAAGGTCTTCTCAAATTTACTGTTTCTGAGGAGGAATTCATGTTACATGTCTTTTCATCAATGTCATCATTATCAAAAAAAACCTCATGATGGAAAAGTGCCCTATTGTGTCTTTTCAAACACATATCTACTTCTTCATATATATCAAAATCATCTTCATATCCTAAATATGAAGCTACCATGTTGCATCCAATGTCATCATGATTTTCCTCTTGATCTAACCCCTCATTTTTATCTTCTTGATATGCTGACATGGATTGTGCAACCACACAATGCTCTGTAGAATGAGGGGATTGGCATGCTATACACCATGATGCATCATCTATGACATTTATAGAGGATCTTTGTAAAGGATCAAGGAAAACTTTATCATTATTTCCTCTTGCAGTAGGGACAATAGGTTTGACATCCTTCCATTGGGTGTTATAGGGATAATTTTGCAATCTATTCTGCCTACTGAAATTATTATTGAATTGAGGCTTTTCATTGGTAGGAGCATTGTTAATTCTATTAGCAGGTGCTTTTAAATCCTTCAATGCATTCAACACCTTATCCAATTTATCTTCCTCTTGTTTCTTGTTTCCAACATTTCTCTCATTATCCCGTTTATACTTCTTATCTCCAAACAATTTTGGATCATCTCTTTTTCCACCCAATTTTCCTGATATTTTCATATTGTTTTCAATATTGACAGCAATCCTAAAAGCATCTCTAAGAGTTTTTGGTTCTTTGTCCCTCATCCCATCTTTCCATCAAAGGCATTGAAGTGAAGTATGTGGTCAAAAAAACATTGTCATCTAACCTCATAAGTTGAAACAACTTATGCATACCCTTCTGAAATCTCATATGGAATTCAGGTGCAGACTCATTCTGATTTTTCCTTATGGTGTTGAACTCATTCAACATGAAACTAGCATTAGGCATGTCACCATACTGTTCTTTGAAACATCTCTGAAAAGAATCCCATGTGTCAATACATCTGTCAGGGAGTCTTTTGAACCAATCTCTAGCATCTTCCATCAAGGATTAAACAAATAGTTTTATGACTACATCCTCATGCTCAACCTCATAATCATTTAGTACATCAACAAATAACCTAAGGTGTTCTTCACAACTAATGGCATTGTTACCAGAAAATTTAGGTATCTTATCTCTTATATCAGTTGGAAAAGCATTCGGGTAGCCAGGTATCCCATCAAAACTAATTTTCCTATAGCCTTCTAATTGCATAGGTCTTCTTTGAAAACTTGAACTAGTGTTAACCCTAGGATCAACATTTACATTTACATTTCCATCTACTTGTGCATTTGATTGTTTCCTAGGATCAACATTTATCTTAGCAGATGAAGAAGGAATTGAACTAGTAGTAGCATTACTAAGTGGAACAATAGTAGTTATAGACGGCATACCTAGTTCATCAATAGTGGATGGTACAAAAGCACTTGTAGATGAAGCCCTCAAGAATTGGATCTTTCTTCTTTTTTCTACAATGGAAGCTTCAATTTTAGCCTTCTCTAATTCTTTTGCTAGGTCTTCATCTTCTTTCCTTTTCCTTTCTATCTCTATATTCTTATTTGAAATGGGTGCTGGGACCCTTGGTATTGTCAATGATTTTCTTGTTTGGTGTCCCACCATCTTTTGCTTTCCTTTCTCACCAATAGCCACAACAGGCCTAGTGATCTCATGCCCATCTTTATCTTTAGGGAGGGAAGCATAACTTCAAACTTATCTAACCATAGGGCCCTCTTTATCAAATTCATGGTCTTGCAATAAGCGTTCCTGCTCACTTCTCAAAGCATCAAGATCACCAAAGACATCATGTTGCAAAGTCTTAGGAGCAGAGGCATGCATCTTATTTCTCTCCTTCAACTCATTAATCTTTCTGAGAAGAGATTCTCTTTCTATCAGAGCATTCACTTTTTCAACTTCTCTCTCCTTTTTTAACCTCTTATGTATGGCATCCTTCTCTGCCAATTGTAACCTTAGTGCACTTAAATCATCTGGGTCTATCATAATATCATCAGAACTTGATGACACATCCATATCAGTGAGATTTTGATATGGGAAATGGACCTATCTTGGTCTCATGGGTTGCCTTCTAAAGATATCCTCATCAGGATCTAAATTTGGTCCAAAACCCCTTTCTCTAGCTTGTTCATCCTGCCCTGTAGGTAATGAACCTTTGTCTTGAAATACTACCTCTGGGGTATCATAAAATTTGTCTTCAGAGCGACCACTATCTAATTTATAACCCTTTTATTATGAATCTTCCTCATTAGAGGATGCAAGTGGTGCTCTATTTCTAGTATTTCTTTGTTCTCTCATGGGACCACTAGTAGAATCACCATTTCTTCTGATCCAACTCTTCTTTTCCTGTCTAGGTAGCTGTTCCAGAGTAACCTCTAGATTTTTCTTGACAAAGGACCTAGTATTCCTTCTTTTGTCCATGATCTACAGTCTATAACACTGGTTCAAAAATTTTGAGTTGCCACCCACCAAACTGGGAAATCTTTTAAAATCTTAAAGAAAACAATTGAATACAATAGGAAAAACAAGAGTCCACTTAATAACTTTATTCTCTAGACTCTTCCTAGTAGAGTCACCATTTTTTGGTTATCTTTTCTTTCTACTTGTAGGTTTACACTATGATTGAAAAACTAATGTCACTGACTCTATCACCACCCCAAAGTTTATAAGGAAAAGGGCCAATTAACAAGGATCAACAAGGATCCTCCTACACTTTGAGCTTAGATGCTCAGGTGGGTGTACCTTTAACTCACTTCTTCAAAGGAGTCACTAAATACTAAGCATTTATATCATTTACAAATTGGTTTTAAAGATTTTATCATTTAAATGTGTGGTGGATGATGATGGACTGCTTCTAGAGAATGGATCAGTGCCTTAACCTAGGGCATAGAGTCACTCAATAACATATATCAACTTAGAATCCTAACTCAAACACTCTTGAATTTAGAATAAGTGATTTGCCTATTATCCCTCTCACTCCCAAACCTAATCATCAAATTCTTACCCAACCATGAACTCACTGAAATCACCTTAAAGACTTTAATCCTAACTTTGTTAGGAACTCAAAGATAATTCCACAATACTCTTTGTTTACCATATGCTAACTCACTTTGTGACATTAACATATATGAGCCCAAGATCAAAATAAGAAGACAAACATAAATCTGAGATTGGAATCCAAGTGTATTCTCATTAAAATTTGCAGAATCAATACATTACCAAAACAACAAAAAGCTAGGAAACAGACCCCAAAATCCAAGCTCTCCTTGTTCAGTCTTTTACATTGATTTTCAACATAACATAAACCACACCAAAATAAAAAAATTTTGCAATATATACCACTAGTTATCATGGAATCCCCAAGATTAGGATGCAACAAGCTATGGATGACTAGGGTAAAGGTTTCAACCACCAAACCAATCAGATTCAATCAAAATTTAATTCATTGGAGGGAAAACCAAGCAACCTGGAGCAAACAGATCCTAAAATGATCTTTCTTTATGATAATTCCTCTGACTTGTGTACTGAAGATCATGAATTTACCAAACTATCCAATCTGATTGTCCACTTGCAACAGGCATTGAGCAACTCTTTCATGGTACAAACCCACCTTTTTAATGTATAAACTCCCTACAATCGATCATCAGACTCCCTGGACCATTCTACAATAGTCGATGAAATCAAATCAGCTAGATCCAGCCACCCAAGCATTAAAAACTAGTCCTTAGTCACTGAGAAACCCACTTAAAATTTGAATTTGGGAGACACGGCTATATCAACCAGATTTAAAACACGACCGTTGATCTTATTTCTTCCCGGTAGATCGGGCGATTCTCATTAATCTCCACAACATTCATAAAGTCATTTGAAAAGTCTCCACCACATCACCAGTTTCTCAGCCAATGAAAATCGAGCACCTCAGCACCACATAGCTTATCAGATCCACTACACACAAGCCCCTTCAATCAGACGGTCAGCGTATGATCGCATAGCATGGAAAGATTCCATGGAATCATATGACCACCGTAGATCTACCTGCTCTATTGGCAACCCTGCAGATTCCTCTAAAACCAGCCCCACTAACACATCCTCATCACCACCCAAAAAATGGTCCCACTATCTATCCTTTAATCAAATGGCCGGCACATGATCTCATGGGCTCAAAAGATTCCATGAGATCATATGACCACCACCGATTCTAAGAGGCTAAGAACTATCGGGCCCCACTGACAACACTCCTTGTCATCAATACCTTTGTCCAATCAGAGAAGGCCACATCACAATATCTGGTAATTGGACATACAACTTTTTATCTCACATAGGTCATCTGATACCCTCCACCTCATACTCAAGCTTTACCAATAAGAAATGAACACGGTGGCATGACCTGGCACTGGACCCACTAAAAACATCACATTGCTGGAAGATCGAATGGCTGGCACATGATCACATGGGGGAAGAATATTCCATGAGATCATATGCCCGCCATAAGATTAAAAGAGGCTGAGATACTGGGCCCACCGGGATATATGGTGCCTTGTCACTAAATCGCATGTCAAAACTCCTGACAGCAAATAGTCTTGTGAAACAATGACAACCACATAATTAAAAGGGGTGATACATAGGAAATATTTAGTTGGAGACTTAGGCTTTGACAAAAAAATTAAAAGGGACCCCAATAAAATAACCTAGTGACACAACACATGAAGTGGTCATAGAGAATTTAACACATGGGTAAATGGGACTTTAGTGACTGAAAAAGTAATGCAAAAATAGAATAGGGCCAAGACAGTCTAGGGTTTCTTTTCACCAATGGCTAGAGATTTTGAATTTATGAACTAGGGTTTGAGGATAGGGGCAAGGAAAAATAATGCAGAGGCCAGAGAAAATTCCATACAGCCATGAAAAATATTTCAGGTGCTAACACATACCACCTTCAACCATTCTAAACTTAAATGGGCTAGTCATTCAAGATCTAGATACCTTTTTCTTTGAATTTATGTTTTATGTTTAGGCCATAACTACACTAAAGATGCCCACCAACTAAATTTGTTCCCTAAAAATTTTAAGGATTCTAGGCTGAGATGGTTTATGGGACTAGGGAGAAATGCGGTACCAACATTGGTTTTGATGAAATATACACATTCTTGTTTAACCTCAAGAAATATAGACATAATAATCTAGGGGAGGATTATATCAAACTTATTTTCCTTAGGGGAATTCATGAGGACTTAATGGATGTGTTAGATTTATCCATGAAGGGTACATTTCCCAAGCTTCATGGGATTCCATTTGTACCCTTACAAGGAATTACTCAAGATCAACCATGAAGAAGACCCAATACATAAGGTCTATTTCATGAAAAGAAACTACACGACATTCTTGAATAGAGACAAGTTATTACTGATATGAAGTAGAAGAATAGAAACCATATGGCTACTCAATTAGATACTTTGAAAGAAAGGAGAAAAAAAAAGAATCAAATTTTTTTTTAACATAATACTACCCTACTTGATGCTATAAGAAGAAGGATTGCAAGTGTAAATGGATTACTAGCTTAGATAAATGATAGGATTTGAAAGCCTTGGAGGATGAAGATGACCATGATTTTTACCTCACCCAAAGGAAACTATGGAATAAAAAAAAGGTAATGCCTCAAGACCCTTTGTCTTATAACATGCCTTATGTAAATTATCCTTCTTGGAAAATTTGATGCTCTCAAGCATGGATGAGCTATGGTGACCCACCATGGAACACCCAACTAGGGTTATGGCCTCTATAATTAGACCAATCACCTAACTAGTGACCATCATAAACTAATTGGAAACAATATTCCATAAATTGGAAACAACCTCAATGGAGAGGTAATCATCCTTGGTAAAATCAAACTCAAGGATACCAATAGAAACCTCACTTTCAAGTCCATCCCCAATTCAACTAACTATTATGCCTAATTTTACCAAATTCCATCTACACCTCCAAAGCCTACTCAAATCCCTACTCAACCTGCACCTAACCCCAATAATCAACTTGCTTATAATGTGTATTCTAAGAATGTACAATAGTCTCCTTTTGATTTTATCGATGTCAATAATGTGGACCTGTAGTTTGGAAAAACATAGACTACACTAACAACACATCTTATTACATAAATTCAAGATTAAGATTTTTCAATAGAAATACAAAATCCATCAAGTGAGAAAGGTCTCCAAGATAGTCAAAACCATTCACAAAACATAACCTTTCCTACTAAACAAGAAGTTGCTCCATTCCCTGCAAGGTTAACTAAGAAAAAAGATGATATTAAGACTGACTTTGATTTTCTAGATAGTTAAAAATGTAAGTATCTAAATTCCTTATTTTCAATGATGTTCCTATCTACAATAAGACCATTAGAAAGCTCTATTTAAAGAATCATGGATGCAAAAGAAAGGATCCTAAAACTATACATGTTATGGACAAATTAGAAAATATTATGCTACTTAGGATTTTTCTTCCCAAGTATAATGACCTAGGTAGTCCAGTCATTAATGGTCAATGAAAGTATTGGGAATAGTAGAAGACCTAGTCATAACTCATGATTCATGAGACTACCCAACAAATTATGATATTGCAACCTAAAGATAACCTAGGAGGTTACCTGCTCATTTTAAGGAGGCCATGGCTTGTAACAACATATGCTTTTATAGGATGCAAATCAAGGGAGATGATATTTTTTTATGAATAGTCTCATTTCTATTAATAAAAATATAAATGATACATATTCACAAAAAGGGGGTCAGGGGATACAAGATCACCCCGTGAGAGTTCATAAGGCACAAGGTTGGAAACTCAAACTATGCATAAAAAAAACTTATAAATAAATCCTTTAGGATGCAAGAGCAGTGCCATTCGAAGGAGTAGGATATCTTTCATTAGAACCCCAGGCATCCTTGGGATTGGCAGGAGGGTTGGGAACTGACCACCATCAGTTACATCATCATTATCTTCTTTTTCTTTGTCCTCCACCTGTGGTGGAGAAATAGCCAGAGCCAAGCAAGGGAAGGACCACTCAGAGGTGATGGCCCCTGGCCAAGTAGAGCCACCACAAGCAACATGAGCAACATGAGGGGCATGAATCACTAGGGACCAGCCTAAGCCATGGTGGGGTGGAGAATCTGAGCAACACCACTAGCCAGCATCACCACCACTAGGAGAGCGTTGGAGGGGAGCCTGTGAATGCGAGGTGCGTGAGAAACAAACTAAAGAGCTATGAGACCAATGACGACCCTAGGTGGAGTGCGGTCAGTAGAAACTCTAGAAATTGTACAAGGAGCATTTCCCCAATGATTAAGTAGCTCCTAAAGGTGGACCACCTCTAGCACCACCTTGTTCTCTTTCACCTATATCTACATCATTATATTTTTACATATACAAGCTTTAGTGTACAAGGCAACATTAATATCAAGAGAATTATGGGAAAAAGAACAACATTCCTATCCTTCCATAAGGTAAACAAAATCTCCATTCTAAAAGTATGCCAAATCTGAGTAAACCTGGAAGGAAGCCTCGAAAAATCTCCTAGAAAATTCATGTGCCAAGAAAAGGGCTCGAATCGGAAAGGCTTAAAAAAATCATGAATCCAGTGACAATACTATTGAGCTCTCCTACAGAACCAAAAAATGTGTAAAAAAAACTTTGGATTCCCACAAAAGGGACACCAAGGATCAGGCACACCCAGGTGCTTGAGCCGAGGCCCCAGAGGGAGCCCTTGAAATAACAGGCACCAAGAAAAGAGAGAAATTTTGGGTTTTGTAATAGCAGACCATATGGTTTGAAAGAAAAACCTCCAGTGATGATGTGAGGACTACAAATGCCATCTCTAGTTGAGTGTGTCAACCATAGGGAGATGAGGAGTTAACCACTGATATTCCAACTTGTGTTTGTAACTATTGAAGGGTGTAGCAGGGTACCACTTCAAGTCTTTCTACCAAGGTCAAATAGACTGAATACCCAACTTATGCAATAAATGACTAGGGATGGCAGAGACCAACAGGTCAAAAGTCTGACGATTTGAGCGAGCAAGACGGAACTAGATCTTTATTTCTTCCTAAGGATAGAGACTCATAGAGATTGTGGAAAAGAGTTCTTTAGGGGTCTTGATGCCACATTTGAAAAAATGTAGAGCACAAGCACCTTGAGTCTTAGAAGAGGGACACCTTGAATGAAAAAAAGAGGGGACCACCAAAGGTTCTTTTGGTTCAAAGAAAGCCAATCATGAAAACCATTACCAGCCCAGTGGAGCCAAGACTTGACAGCTTCCCAGGCCTTCCAAATGCTCTTAATAATGAAGGTTCCTTGGATATGAATAGACTCCCACATAATAATAAGGGTTTGAAGATGAATTCCCTTCCAAGCCAGCTGGTGAGTAGGATATCCTGAAGAAATGTAATGCCTTACCAGAATCTTCCAAGCTTCATCGCCTGTGAGAGCACAAATGATCCATTTCACACAAAGAGAGAGACCTTGCTTCTGAGTGGAGAGAAGGAAAAGGCCTCTAGATTTTCTAGGTAGGAAGTAATAATACCAGGCCACTTTGTGAAATCCATGATGGTCAGCACTAGAATCCCAAAGGAAGTCTCTAAGAAAACACTCCAACCTAATATAAGAAGCTTTAGAAGGAGCCTAGCAGGAAGAGTAATAAACATGGGTAGTAGCCAAGATTTTTGATCAAATATGGAACTTCCCTACAAGAGAGAGAGGCTTAGTAATCCAATAATCCAACTTCTTTTCAATTTTAGCAAGCACACCATTCCATAAATCCACAAGAGAAGCTTGAAAAGAAAAGGGAATGTTCAGGACAGTGAAAAACTTCCCCATGCAAGACCCACTTCCAATCATACTGAGCCAACCAAGAAGGAGCCGGAAGAAAGGATTGTTTATAGCATAGAGTTGTGTGCTATTTAATAGCTAAACCAGAGGCAAGGCAAAATGTATCCAAGCATTGCAAGGCATTAGAGACATTTTCCTCATCCTCAATGAGAGTGAGAAAGGAGTCATCAGCAAAATGACTATTGACAAGCTGGGAAGAAGAATCAGGAAAAGAGATGTCATGCACCAAACCAAAGGAAACAAAGTGGGTAAGTAGCCAAATCCTTCAGTACTAAGAACATATAGCATAGGAGCCAGAGGGAAACCCTGGCGATAGGCAAAAGTAAGCAAAAAACCAAAGATCTTAACTTCTTGTAAACACAAAATATCTAGACTTTAATGTCTGCAACGAGTATCTCCAACATAATATTTTTTGGAGAGGTCAATCAGACCTTGCACATTCCATGATAAAAAATTCTTAGAACTCTTGCATATCTTCCTCATCCTCAAGAGATGAGAAACTATTCTACAGAAAAGTTGGGATGGAGCCAAAACTGGGAGGCAACTCTCTAGGCGAGACAAACCTCCACTTTTCATCTCGATCTTCCACATGACCATCAGAGCTGCAAGATTGACACAATGTCAGTGAAACAAAAATTGAAGATGTAGCTTATGGAGCATGCACCACACTAGGGGTAGTAGTCTTCGCAGTTGGAGAATTCCCCTAAGAAGAAGGGTTTGAAACTTGTTGAACTACCGTTGACCCCTCAATAGTAAGCACTTGCTCTCTAGCTGAAAGAACTAGCAGAGTAGAGGTGGAGGCGGTGGGTGACTATTTGGGAGTCGAAGAGGTCTTACCTTTGCGCATAACAGTAGTCCATTATTCCTTCTTTCCAGCCTCCACATTTTTTGCAGGAGCTTCCTTTGGCTACGACTTAGTCTAGGGAATAGCCAAAGGGAAATCCTTGATCTTATGATTCACTGACTAACACCTATAGCAGGTGTTTGATAGGTTCAAATAAAGAACCTTCTCAAAGAAGGTGTGGGATCTGACTTGGATCTCTACAGAGTCCTTCAGGTCCTTAGAGAGGTCAACCTTAACACATGCACTAGTACATTTGACCAACATTTCTAACCAACATTTCTGACCAAGCATTAAAATGATTTTCCTTGGTCGGTTTATAGAAGGAAAATTTTGATTCTTTTTAATCTATTATCGTGTTGGTCAGAATTATGACTCTAATAGGTGGTCGTAATTCCGACCAACACATGAATATAACTTTTTTTTAAAGTCAAATTTTATACATATATCCCTCCTACCCACATTTCATTTATTTCAATTTGGCATAGTCTGCGAGCAAAGGAGTGGTGAAGGAGGGTAGGAGGGAAGCTATACGTCAACACCACCTATATTCATCTAGCCTTTAAGTTCTGAAATCTCCTTCTCTTCCACATTACTATTCTCAAACCTAAGAAATCATCGAGAGGAATAGGCATTCGATTTCAACCATTTCATTGCAGTCCTGGTAAGAGATTCAATTTTTTTGGCATTTGCTTAATGAAGGGTATGTTTTTTTTATTTTGAATTGTTTTCATTTGTCACGGGTTTGAAATCCTAACTCTGCACTTCTAATGGTGTTCATGCCACCATTAGAAGTGGTATTAACACCATTAAAAGTGGCCCATGAATTTACAGAGATACAGAGCCACCCAGTCAACTAAGGGTGGGTTCTTTGTTTCCTCATCAACTGAGTTCAAGGATAAATTGATGCTACTTTTGGTTTCATTTTAAAAAAAATGTTGTATAAGTGGTTGAATATCACATAAGTGCAGAAAATAAAAGCTAAAACATTGATGAAACCGTCCATTGGTCACTTCAAACCCTTGGAACTAGGGCTTTGTAAATATCATACTTCCAAATGCATCTGCTTCAAATTGGTGATTGATTCACCATTCTCTCAACATACTAAAGCAATTCCAAACATAAAATATACCCCTTGTTCAAGCTAAATGGCTATTGCTATACTCGTGCCATCAATTTCAACACAATTTCTCTATTTTCTGACTGTAATCACTTCCTCCCTTCAAATCTCTACAATTTCATGATTAGAAAACTATGATACATTATTAGTTAACCTCATTCCATGGATTCTAGGCCTTTGAGTCCATGGAATGATAAATGGTGGCCAAATAAACTCAAACTGCCTAATACAATGTACAAGAACAGTGTCTTATTGTGAAAATAAGAGGATAACCAGTCATGTAAAATGACTTTCAAAACATCTAGGGTGTTTGATAGTTCCTTCCAAGATTAATTGATTGATTTATAGGCTTTTTTCAACCGGAGGTTACATGATACATAGTATAAACAACATCAAAATAGATAAGATATAGTCCTCTTCTACATTCACAATCACTGTTCCTTGAACCAGCGAATAGAACAATCAAACAAATAGTCCTCAAATTATTCAATGGATGTAAATGAAAATAATTGCATGATAGATTATATATGTAATTGGAGATAACATTTTTTTCCAAATTGTATTATTACTATTTTATTGACATGTATTTGACAAAATATAACTAGATTGATTCAATTAAAACTAATTATTTTTTAGCAATTTGAATTTTTCTAAATTTGAGATGTTTATTTATTAATTTAATATATTATACAAATTATTTATCTTAAATATGATTGGTTGAATTGGTTTTGATGTTATAGGACCCCTTTTTTCGAGAATCAATCTCACCAAATCTTTTGCAATTTTCCAAATTGTAGAAAGTTTATTTCAACTATTATGATCTATACTCATTTTCCCTCTGTGATGATAGGCATGTTCAGATAGACCTGCACAATTGTACATGTTTCTTTGTTAGTTTCTATTTTTTCCCATCGTTATCTAGTGGAGGCATTATCCTTGTTAATTTCTATTTTTTTTCTCCAACATTATCTAATGGAGGGGTTATCTAGTCAATCTAATGGTTTAAATTCAATAGAATAAAACAACAAAATATATTATAGAAAACTTCAAGCTTTCACAATCCCTCTTAGCGATTTTATAAACTTGTGGAGATAACTGTGCAGAAACCTCTACAATTGTAGTGATTCTACATACCTCCAAATCTAACCTTGAATTCTCCTATCTCAACCAAATGAAAACATTCCTTCCACCTATCCGACTCTTGTTGGGGACTCGCTCCTCTTTGCCCTTTAAAATTTCCTCAAATTTTCTCACAATGTCATGAAATTGCTCTCTGAGCATTGCCCCAAAATTCAAACCCCAATTCCCCGTCTTCAATTTACTTCAAAAGTGTTATTGTAATGGCAATGAAATGTGGGTGAGCACAAATATGGCTTTTTTATTTTCCTCCCTAAAAATTTAGCTTGATAGGGGCGTGTGTTTATTTTGGAAATTGCAGAGATATTGCAGGTTGGTGTGTTGTGGCTTTCCCTTGAATGTGATAATTTGTAATCAAGATAGTTGAGACCTAAAACTCCACCTCATGCATTTTCATCCATGTTTTGGGAAATAAGCATGTATAACATGAACAACTATTTCCTCAATTTTAAATCACCCAAATTGAAAGGTTTCAACAATCTTTATCTTTAGTAGCGTGTTACTTGATCCCAATCTTTGTTTTTTCTTATGAGTTTTTTAAAATAGAATTAGATTTGGGTATAAGATCTGGTTTGGGTTTAATATCTCAAATGATTTTTCTCCATTAGCAATCAGGGTAGCCTTTTTGAGAGGTTCCTGATAGTGGTAACTTCCACCAATGAACTTTATCAGTGGAACACTAGCTCATCCATTCTGATGAAATTAAAATTTAAGTTATACGAGTTATGTCACATAGGCATAACTCTAGCCGATAGAATCTCATCGACAAGACTTTGTATTGTCAGAGGTATATTTGAAATGTTATGCTGATTGTCTATGAATATATTTTTAAGGTTTCTACTTTAGAAAATAGTAATGTCAATTTTCTTCATTTTGCAGGTGTATCACTTCTTTTCAATGTTTATATTTTGATGAAGTCAAGTTTCAGTTTGTTCAATGCCTTAAATTTTATCGATATCATTTTTAGGAGGGTCCACGATTTTTTATTCTCCATAAAGTTTGAAACTTTGATGAGATTCTTTTTAATTTTCTTTGAATGTTAATATCTCGTCAATAAAACTTTTATCATAAGCAAATCATTATCGATATTCATTTTTTTCATACATTTCCACTAGCATTGGCAACTGCAATATCTAGTAAAAACTTTCCATTTTTATAAACACTAATATGCTATTGTACATGACCTTCCCACCACTTAGGTAGATAAAACTACAAAATATATACTTATCAGTTGTATTTGCTTGTTGGTTTGGAGATTCTATCTTAATCTGTAAAATGTCTAGGCTTGAAAATTTCAAAAATCCTTTTAGTGCAGAGTCTGAAATCATGTATTGTATGAACCCATGTTTGTGTGAGGTGGTCTGTCAAATAGTTCACATACATTTTAAATCTGCTATAAATTCCCAACCGCCGAAATCTTCCATGTAAATAACTTTATATATATATATATATATATATATATGGATGAATGTGAAAATGACAATCTTCAAATGCCTTCTTTTGAAATTAGTTTAATTATTCTAGTTTTATGATGAATTTGGGTTTAAAATAGAACAAGTGTCTTCTTTTGAAATTAGTTTAACTTTATGATTTTTTGGAAAAAAAATTCTTTAAAATATGTATTTTCAATTTATTGAGTTTTTTGAAAGAGGGATATGTTACTTTATTATTGTTTTATTTTAATAATATATATTATAGAAAACTTGTTAAATATATGATACATGTGGTTTGTGGTTATCGCATGAAAGTGACTATAAAGTAATTGCAGGTGTATTCAACAAACTTAGTTCATGAATTTGAATCCTTTTTTTCATTTATTAAGTGTAATTACTTTTAATTTTTACTAATCATTTTCTAAATATGAGATAGTATATTAGATTAGATTAATAATTTATATGGAATATTTAAATTTTGATTCTGATAGTTATATTTTAAAATTTATTATAATATCATATTTATTATTTATATATAAATTATTTTATTTATGTAATTGATAATTATTGTATCATATTAAAAATAATTTATGTACCTCATTTACACAAATATACACTTGAATTTATAAGGATTGTTTTACTATTTTATATATATATATATATATATATATATCCTTGAAGTAAAATTATTTTGTAATTTATACTAATTATACTTTTACTTAGCAATTACAACAATCAATAATTGTTTATTTTTAACTAATTATTATACACTTATATCAAATTCCTAATCAATGAATCAATCTAGTTATATTTTGTCAAATACATGTTGATAAAATAGTAATAATACAATTTGGAAAAAAAATGTTATCTCCAATTACATATATAATCTATTATACAATTATTTTTATTATACTTGTAAGGCAAGTACTAGCCACTACGTCAAGTATTTTAATTCCCACTGTAACCTCGGTCCTTGAGTACTATATCTTCTATCTCTAGGTAAATTTGTAATGGGTTAATGTCATTAGCAAACACCATTTTATCCCTATCACATGCCCAATTTGCAAGTAGATCGGATAACCTATTTCCCTCTCTATACGTATTTGAGATAATGTAAAGTTATCAAATTTATGAAGGAGCATCCAGGATTGTTTCTAAACATAATGGATTCACCAATTTTGGAAAACTCTTTTCTTGCATGCTTCAATTATAATCAGAGAATGTCCCTCGACATAAAGATGTGTGACACCCATGTTGTGTACAAGGACAAGTCTATGGAAGAGATCTAGGACCTTAGCCATATTGTTGGTACCATGGTTTAGGGGGATGGCTCACTTCAATCTTTGCTGAAAAGACCTGAAAACACATCATAAGGTATGATCCCACTAAGACATTAAACATTCTCCAAATATCCCTTACAAAAGTTATCAAAGCATTTAAGGTTTCATTCCAACACCCTAGACCCAAGAACCCTCTCTAGGCCTGTCTAGTAGCCCTTCACAAACAGTGATCTGCAAATTGCACAAATGTTTCCCAAACAACTAGATGAAGTCTTTACATTTTCAAGTACCCTTTTCGAATTTATTGAATCTGTGTTAGACTCAGATCTCCATCATTTGACTGGTGAACCTTTCCATCACCTTATAACTCTCCATCTAGGCCTAATGAGCCCTCCCATAATAAAGAAACACCTATACCCACTTACTTCCAAGACTCCATAACCCCAAAAAGTCTTGCAAAATGATACCAAACAACATATTTTTAACTTTATTTAATCATACCCACTCATTCACATTCCCATTTATTAAACCCTCACCTTTTGGGCTAGTAGCCTAGGGCTTTGTGGGAAACATCCTTCCCTGCAACTCTCGATCCCAATACTAGTTCCATCACCTTTCCCTACATTCATATGGACATACCTAATCATAAAACATTCTCTACCTTCATTGGGAATCTCCAACCAACAACTAGTGCTTGTTAAGTGCACCCTTCACTGTGTTCTCCACCAGGATTGTCACTGCTCCCTTACCACCTTGCACTCTCCCTACATTCAAAAAAGCATAGAATACATATGATACAACTAGGACATCTCCCACTAAACCATAGTGATCATAGGGGTGGGAGTGCCCTTACATGATTAAGGAATACAACCTTAAATTGCTGACTGTACTCTCTAAAAACCAGTCACAGTTACGCCAGTCAATTGTTCTTTGTTGAGATCAAACCAAATGCTAAGGTAAACACATAAACATGAAAATAAGATATGGAGGAGTGTTTTATATTAGTTAACCAAGTCTCAATCATGTTTCATCACCCATTGGAGTTATGGATTCGCTGACTGTTCCTTTAGGACAGTGAGATACAAAAATGCAAAGAAATAGATTTAATTGATGATAACCCTGTTACATCTTCATGGTTTTTCACACCACCTTTCTTCACACGCTTCCTCACATGGATCCCCCCTCAAAATAGACTCCATTCTCCCCAAATAACCTAACAACCACCAACTAACTATTTTTTTAACTATTCCTAAACAGTCTAAACTGACTGTCAACAAAATAAACCAAAGATTGTTATCAAGTTGACAACAAAATTTGTCAACTCGACAACATAACATCTAATGCCCATACTTAAAGACTTATAAAAGGTTTAAAGACAACCTTTTTAATCCAATCTAACCTATAACCCCCATATGACCCTTATAGGCCATATTTTTCCAATAAGAGGAAATTACATATTTTTGCACCTTGAGTGCTTTGACATCACTTTTAAGGCTCTATTGGCCATAATACAAATATTATTGACCTTATAGGTCTTTCATCAATTCATATTCTCTAGGATTAACATAATGACCCCTAGTTACCCCTAGGTACACTTTATCCTTTTAAATGTCATAAAGGCTTGCATCCTTTCAATCTCATTACAATATGATCAGTATATGATCAAAACATCATTACATGACCATTATTGGTCTATTACATCATCAAATGACTCTTGAGGGCCATGTTGTCTTCGCCTCTACCCAGGGATCTATCAGTGACCCTGGTGCACTCCTTAGGTCATGTCCTTGACCTTGGTGCTCCTGTACCATGAGTGGAAGGAGAGAAGAAGGGTGGGATGTGTAAGAGACCAAATTTTTAATGATTTGAATCAATAAATTAAAATCATCCTTGCAATAGTAAATCTTTTCCCGTGGGTACTATCACTACAAAAGTGAATTAAATTGCTTATGGAAATGTGTTCTTGAGTGAATAGTGATGTAAGATCATTGCCTTGTGTCAAAACCAAATAGATCAATGATCAAAGTTTTTAGATTCTAAGAACACGTATATTCAGTGGAGGCTAGAAGGGATATTTGTGAAGATTTTCTAGATCTCTAAAATTCTATAGAATATCTTTTTTACTGAGTTGAGGTGGGACAAAAGTAACATGGCTCTATGAAACCTTCAAAAATATCCCTTCTTTGGCCTCCACTCATATCTCTTCTCAGAATCTAGAAACTTTTCAAAGAAAAGGTGATGAACATGCAGATTTTCCTAAGCACTACTGGGAGCTAACCTGGCAACACATGTACTATTGTGAAAATCATCACAAGTCCATTTGTTGTCGAGTCTAGTTCCCAGTAATGCTTGGTCAAATCTACATGTTTGTCAAATGTAAATGGAATACTTTTTTCCTGACATACTTAAATGGAGTACACCAAGAAGTACCAAATGATGAATGCTCAATTGTTGTAATGGTAAAGCATCAGCACCGTCCATTTCTAGAACTTTATTTTCTATAGTCTTAATGATTTTTCTATAGTCCTAATGATTTTTCTTATTTTTTGTATTTTTTCCCTTTTTTATTTCCTATGTATGTGCTTGGTGAAAGGATTTTGAACATTGGTGACAAAGCATGTTTCTTTTTTTGATTGTTATGGGGTTCCGCATTGTTTGTTGCTCTTGATAAATTAGACCTTGAATTTGAATTTTTGTTCACTGTTTTATTTTAGCTTGATATTTCATTCATTTTTCATATACACAGAGACTACACATGCTAATAAAAAGATGAGATATTTAATTTAGGTTTGTTGTTCATGATTGTAAATGGCCAATATTTCTAATGGTACTCCTTGGTGTATTCCATTTAAAAATAATCATGTTTCTATGGCTATGATAAATGTCCCTCTTTGTTGAGAAAATTAGAGTTGATAAAATGGTTGTTCAACGACTGTATCTTCCATTAGAGCCATTTCATATGCATAGGTGGTGAACATGTAGATTTGTGTAAGCACTACTAGGAGCTTACCCTACAACACATGTACTATTGTGAAAAATCATCACAATTCCATTTGTTGCAGGGTCTAGCTCCCAGTAATTCTTGGTCAACAAATTTGCATGTTTGTCACTTGTGCATATACCTTCTCTAATCGACTCTTATATGCACATGCACTATTGTGAAAATCATATCACAAGTCCATTTGCTACTGGGTCAAGTTCCCAGTAATGCTTGGTCAAATCTACATGTTTGTCGAATCTAAATGGAATACTTTTTGCCTGACATACTTAAATGGAATACATAATACCAAATGATGAATCCTCAATTGTTGTAATGGCAAAGCATTAGAACGTCCATTTCTAAAATTTGATTTTCTATAGTCTTAATGATTTTTCTACAGTCCTAATGATTTTGAACATTGTTGACAAAGAGTGTTTCTTTTTGTGATTATAGTCTTAATGATTTTTCTATAGTCTTAATGATTTTTCTTATTTCTTGTCTTTTGTCCCTTTTTATTTCCTATGTCTATGGTTGGTGACATGATTTTTTCACCTTCTTTTGATGGTATATTTCATTCACTCTATGTGGAATACTATTTTTTCACTATTTTATTTTAGCTTGATATTTCATTCATTTTTCATATACACAGAGACTACACATGCTGATAAAAAAATGAGCTATTTGATTTAGGTTTACTTTTCATCATTGTAAATGGTTAATATTTCTGATGGTACTCCTTGGTGTATTCCATTTTAAAATAATCAAGTTTCTATGGCTATGATAAATGTCCTTTTGTGTTGAGAAAATTAGAGTTGAGAAAATGGTTGTTCAGTGACAATTTGTATCTGTAGGTTGCAAAAAAATCATCCTTCTTCCACCAACGAGTCATTCCATTCAATAAAGACCATGTCTGACAATATCAACCCACAACAAAATAGGGAGACAATTGCTAGATTGTGGTCTAACTTTAAAAGAAAAGGTGATGGAAAATGTTATTGTCCCTCCAAAAATTGTAAGGGCTTAAAGACTCAAAGATATCTAATCAAAAAAGTTGAGGAACATTGATGCAGGAGCATCCTGGGTGTAAGAGCAATCTTGCATCACCCAAAAATATTTATGTTTTTGTATTCAATAAGGGCTACCTTGTGCAGAGCTGCTATTTATGGAAACTTTCTATTTTTAGTAAGTTGGTCATACGATCTTGAAATGTTTAGATTTTACATGTGGAGGTTCATCTTAGTCATATCAGCCTGCCAGTAAAGTTTCATGGCTAAATCAGGTCTAGTTTTGAAGATATTGAAGATTTTTGGTATTGGCAATAGGGTACAGAAACTTTGAACTCAGTTTTGAAGGCTTTAGAGGCCCAAGATGAGGTCAAAAATTTGGGTGACAAGTGCTTGCGCAAGTCAAGCCTATAGAGCACTTCATGGCCTTTCCGAAATGGTGTTATAATAGTCAATCGGGTCAACTAGTGATGACTTATGGGCTCCAGAAGTCGGGTCACCTGAAATGGTAGAAAATAATTTTCCTTCAAAATTTTTGTTCAGGTTTCAACAGTTATTTTGAGCCGACTCTGATGTAATAAATTGAAAAATAAAATAATTCTAAGTTTGGTTGGCCCTAATGGCTAAATTTTTGGAACCTTCTCGGGTGGTGGAAAATGTCTATATAAAGAAGGCTCGTAGTGTTGTCTAGGGTAGTTATGGGTAGTAGATGTGGGTATTGATTTGAGGCTTTTTCCTACAAAATATTGTAAGGGAATGCCCATGTGGCTTTGCATATTGTAATTTTGAAAGTTTGTAATTCCACATTTGTGGAGATAATAAGAAGTCAATTTTCTGTTCTTGCATATTGTTGTTGTTTCTCTATTTTTGTTATGTGTTTGTGGTATTAAGGGGAGCACCCTTCATCAAGTGGTATTAGAGTAGGAGTTCTTAAGTGTGTAAATAGATTGCCGACTATGAGGCAGTTTGCACTAGGACCGTGGTTAGGGTTTCAGTGCGCATCGTGAAAATGCCTCCACGAAGGGAACGTGGTGGAAGAGCTGGTGTTATAACACTTAAGGTTAGAGCACTCCAGAGACAAGTGTGAGCATTGCAAGAAGAGATTCACAGAGGAATGAATCTTAATGTTAGAGATGAAAGTGAGGATGAAGCCAAAGAAGGAAATGACTATCAAGAAGAAGGCAAAATTTTGAATCGAGAAGAAGAAAGGCTTTTCTGAGCCATTTCCAAGATCGAAAAAAGACCTAAGATTGAGGTTCCTACATTTTTAGGAAATCTTAACCTAGAAGAATTGATTGACTGGATCAATGAATGTGAAGAATATTTTGAGTATGAAGATATTGAGGATCCTGATAGGGTCAAATTTGCGAAGGCCAGACTGAAAGGTCATGCAAAGATCTAGTGGCAAGAGGTTCAATTAGAGTGAAATAGAAGAGGAAAAGATAAAATCACAAGATGGGATCAAATGGTGGATAAATTGAAGTGACAGTTCATTCATTTTTATTGTGAGCTTGACCTCCTGAAGAAGATGCAAAGTTTGAAGCAAGCAGGAAGATCTGTTCAGGAGTACACAGAGGAGTTATATCGAATCCTCATCAGAACAGGCCATGCAGAAGCTGATAAGGAGAAAGTTGCTCATTACCTTAATGGGTTGAGGCCAAGCATTTAGGAGGAGCTAAATCTAGTTCGAATGAATAGTATTGAAGAGGCATACCAGTTTTTCCTAAAAGTGGAAGAAAAGTTGAACAAGAAGTTCGAGAGCAGACAAAATGGAAGAGGTCATGGTGGATGATCTGGTGGATAGTCATATGGAGGCTGAAATGAATATCTAAAAAAGAAGGATGAGGCCAGTAGCAGTTAAAATCAGAGAGGAAACAATTCCAATCATTTTCAAGATCAGAATAATAGAGATTAGAGAGGAAGAGGAAGAGGACAAGGTTCAAGAAGAGGAGGCTTCCATGGAACATGTTTTCAATGTGGAGAAGAAGGTCATAGGGCATTTGAATGTCCTCAACCCCAAGGAAGGATAGATAGGAGGAATGAAGGTCAAGCCAGAGTTGCACATGTAGATAAAGATGCCAGATCATCAAATTTAAAAGATGCTAAAAGAGGGAAAACACTGATTAACAGAAGAGTCTTGCTGAGTGGTGAGATTGAACCTGAACAAAGGAGGAGCCTGTTTCGCACTAGATGTAAGTGTGAGGGAAAATGTTGTGATGTGATTATTGATAGTGGAAGCACTAAACATTTGGTGTCAAAAGAGATGGTGACAAAGTTGAAGCTCAAGAGATAGAAACACCCACATCCATATCGGATTGCCTGGGTGCAGGATGACCACAAGGTCATGGTCTGTGAACAGTGCCTAGTAAAGTTCAAGATCGGCGGGTACCAAGATGAGGTACTATGTGATATCATATATATGGATGCATGTCATATGTTGTTGGGTAGATCATGCCAGTTTGACAGATGTGTTGTACACGATGGTCATGTGAATACCTATTCTGTGACAAAGGATGGAGTGCAACATAAGCTAAAGCCATTGAAGGAGACTGAAGAAAAGGTATGTGGTAATGCAAGAATAACATTTGTTGATGGAAGAAAATTCCTAGATGGTATGAGGCATGAGCATGTGTGTTTTTCTTTAATTCCAAAAGCTGGTAAAGAAGAAGTAGAGGATTTACCTGTAGAGTTTGCAGATTTGTTGAATGAGTTTTAGGATATTGTGTCTGATAATGTACCTAATGGATTACCACTGGTAAGGAAGATCAGTCATTAGATGGATTTGATTCTAGGAGCTAGTTTTCCAAACAAGGCAGCACACAGAATGATGCCAGCAGAAAGTGAAGAGTTGAACAGACAAGTACATGAGTTGTTACAGAAAGGATTGATTCAGGAGAGCCTGAGTCCATGTGTTGTACCAGTAGTATTAGCACCAAAGAAGAATGGAGAATGGAGGATGTGTACAGATTCCAGAGAAATAAACAAGATCACAATCAAGTATAGGTTTCCATTTCCATGAATGGATGATATTATGGATTGTTTAAGTGGAGCTGTGTATTTCTCAAAGATAGATCTGAAGAGTGGATATCACTAGATTCGGATCAGAGAAGGAGATGAATGGAAAACTACCTTCAAGACAAAGGAAGGACTGTATGAGTGGTTAGTCATGCCTTTTGGGCTAACCAATGCACCGAGCACTTTCATGCTGCTCATGAATGAGGTTCTAAAAGAATTTCTAGGTAAGTTTGTCACTGTGTACCTAGATGATATTTTGATCTTTAGTAAGACATTGGAAGAGCATACTCCAATGACAGGACGTGACGGGGTCCCTTGGTTTTCCTCTACACACTTGAGATGTGATGAGGTCACTTCTCAAATTACCCCGCGTGTCTGATGTAGGAGCATCCTGGGTGTAAGAGCAATCTTGCATCACCCAAAAATATTTATGTTTTTGTATTCAATAAGGGCTACCTTGTGCAGAGCTGCTATTTATGGAAACTTGCTATTTTTAGTAAGTTGGTCATATGATCTTAGAATGTTCTGATTTTACATGTGGAGGTTCATCTCAGTCATATCAGCCTACCAGTAAAGTTTCATGGCTAGATCAGGTCTAGTTTTGAGGATATTGAAGATTTTTGATATTGGCAGCAAGGTACAGAAACTTTGAACTCAGTTTTGAAGGCTTTAGAGGCCCTGGATGAGGTCAAAAATTTGGGTGATAGGTGCTTACGCAAGTCAAGCCTGTAGAGCACTTTGTGGCCTTTTTTGAAATGGGGTTATAATAGTCAATCGGGTCAACTGGTGATGACTTATGGGCTCTAGAAGTCGGGTCACCTGAAATGATGAAAAATAATTTTCCTTCAAAAAAAATTTTCCTTCAAAAAAAATTTTCGGGTTTCAAAAGTTATTTTGAGCTGACTCTGATGTAATAAATTGAAAAATAAAATAATTCTAAGTTTGGTTGGCCCTAACAGCTAAATTTCTGGAACCTTCTCAGGCGGTGGAAAATGCCTATATAAATAAGGCCCATAGTGTTGTCTAGGGTAGTTCTGGGTAGTAGATGTGGGCATTGATTCGAGGCTTTTTCCTACAGAATATTGTAAGGGAATGCCCATGTGGCTTTGCATATTGTAATTCTGAAAGTTTGTAATTCCATATTTGTGGAGATAATAAGAAGCTAATTTTTTGTTCTTGCATATTGTTGTTGTTTCTCTATTTCTGTTATGTGTTTGTGGTATTAAGGGGAGCACCCTTCATCAAACATTGTATGCAACATGGTCACATTGAAGGGGGAAATGAATTTCATCCATTGGTATGTATTTTAATAATTTATAAAATACATAAGATGTGATTTGATGATGACATCATGGTCATGATGAATTTAAGGTCATCATTTTGATATAGGTCAACCACCCTGGGTTTCATGTTATGGACCATGACAATTTGGAGAATGTGGATTTCCAAATGAGGGAATATGGAGGTGTGAATATCGAAGTAGAAGGTAATGATCCCATGGAAGAAGATCACGATGATCAAGAAGATCACGATGATCAAGTTGATCATGATGATGATGATGATGATACAAATGACCTTGATGTACCTATACTTGAGAAGGCATACAAGCTCCTATACGAAGGCTCCCAAATAACTTTTCTTGCCATTTTATTGTTGTTTGTGAACTTGAAGGTTATGAATGGTTTATCCAATATAGAAATGACATGTATGTTAAGGTATGTCATCTTTTTTCAAATTTGTAGTCATAATTTCCTTACAGTAACAAAGGTTGAATCATGTAGCAATTAATATTCTTTATATTAATAAATTATATTTTTGGTCGTAGGTTGATAGGTGATTGTTTGTTACCACCATCAAACATTCTACCTTGCTCGTACTAAGAATTATCTACCATTATGAAAGATATTGGAATGGAGTACCAAACAATACATGCATGTCTGAATGATCATATTATATATCATAAACAACATGAATTTGCAACAGAATGCCCTGATTGTCATATTACTAGATATTGATCAGATCAAATAACAAAAAAGGTGTCTCGCATGGTTCTTCAGTATATTCCCATTGTTCCACGTCTGCAATGATTATTCAGGTGCAATAGCTTGGCATAGTTTATGGATTACCATGTACGCAATAGAAGTCAAGATGACATTATGCAAATGCCTATGGATGGTTAGACATTTAAGGAAATAAAGGAAACTTGGTCACACTTTAAAGAAGAACCTCATAATCTCAAGCTTTCATTGGCAGTGGATGATGTCAATCTGTTTGGAGAGATGAGATATGTTTACTCGGTGTGGCCTATTTTTGTTATCAACAATAACATTCCTCCTTGGATGTCCATAAAGAGGGAGCACATAATGTTGGTAATGATTGTTCCAAGTATTTTTTCATTTAATAGTTATCTAAATTAATTTATTATAAATAATCCATTAAAATGGTCATAATAATTATGTAATGTTTTTTTTCATTCAACTAGGTAAGTACCAAGTTAAAGATATGAATGTATATATTGAGCCCCTTATTGACGAGTTGATGGTGTTATCAAATAGGGTCACTATGTATGACATCTCTAGACCAATAGGACAAAGACAATTTCAATTCCATGCAATGCTTGTCTAGACAATACATGATGCCCCTGAGCTAACATGTTTTTGTGGTATGTTCTCTTCTTAACACCTCTTTTTTGGTATGTTATAGTGCTAACAAAAAATGAACATATTTAATCCAATTATACACGATCTTGTAGGTCCTTAGATAAAGAGAAAATTTGCATAGCCAGTTTGTGGTCCAAAGATGAAATCTCGTCATTCAAAAAGTTTAGGAAAGCAGGTGTTTGATGAGCATAGACACTTTCTCCACAGAAATCATAAGTACTGAATTACCAAAAAACATCTTTTCAATGGAAAAGAAGAGACTACATCAAAGCCATGGAGAATGACACCTCGTTTATGGAAGTTGGAATACAATAAAATAAATCATCAAGGTAACGTCATTCCATTTGATGGTTTTTGTTTGAAATTTATATTTGAATATTGTGTTTTTTACTGATGATTTAATTGATGCTCATGAAGGTCGTCAAGGCATTAATCACCAACTTCCAAAAGGACTAAAAAGTTATCCTACATAATTTAGTAGGTTGTCGTACTACGAGCAACTCTCAATCATGCATTTGTTTGATGCTATGCATATTGGAAAGAATGTAACAAAGACATTATAGAAAATATTGGATGGAAGACGTGACAAAGACAAAATTGTCAAAATTTGTAGTGACATTGAAGAATCCAACCATGCAATAAAAAATGTCATTAGATCAAATAACAATGGTGACCAGATTGATATAAGTGCCCTTACTTGGTTATTGTCGGAGCAACAGAGAAATGCTATAAAAGAAGTCATAAAAAAAATATGATTTCCCACAGGATTTTTTGCGAACATAAACAATCTCATATCAAAGAAAAGTGAATTTGGGCCAGGGATGAAAACACACAATTGGCATACATTTATTAAGGTAATTCATGTTATTTTTTATTCACTATATATTTTTATACTGCATGTAGTTTTCATTGCATTATTTAATAAAATATTGATAAGATCATTTTATAATTCTTGCAATACGTTATACCTCTATTACTCCCACACCACTTCAAAAATAGTGTCAAACAAGTTATATATGATCTTGAAAAATACATGAGGTGGTTGTCATCAAAAGAAATCAATAAAGAAGATATAAAATATTGGAAGAGAAAAATTCCTCATCTTATGTGTGAAATGCAAAAGTGTCTACCTTCAACTTTTTTTAATGCACAAGAACACTACCTCATACATCAATTTGAGGAGATTGAATTGTGTGGAACTGTACAAACTAGGTCAATGTGGATGGTTGAGAGGCACTTGAAATTTTTGAAGGGCTTGGTTCGACAAAGAGCACATCCTGAGGGTTCTATGGTGGAAGGATATATGGTATACTAGACCATGGTGTACACTAGTGAATATCTTCCTAAGTTTGTAGCAAAGATCCATGTAGATCATATTTAGGATCCCAACTCCATTAACAAATTTGAAGGGGAGTACTTTATGGGGAAAGGTAGATTGATGAAAGTAAGAGGTAATTATAAGATGTTATTGTAGTTAATTAATTATTATAAATCTTCAATAGAAGTTATTTGTAATTAGTCTATTTTTTTATACAGTTGGTCGAGAGTGGGATGAAATACATTTGTATATTGCAAACAATCTTGATTGGATGACGGTATGGATTGAACGATGTCAACAAAATAGTTTCTCATTAACATGGGAAGGTGTTGCTTCATTGGTTAGAGAAGCTCATCGTAATGGAGATTCCAATGTTACACCAATGGTAATTGATCTAGCATATGGTTTTAGAGGTAGAGAGGTACGTAAAAATTTATTAATGATCATGACCCATATGTTTCATATCAACTCATGATGCAAATAATTGTCACACACTTGAAAAATTGTAGGTCAAGCACCACAAAGCTATGTACTATCACAGCCACAAATTTCACATAAAAAGTTGGATGACATGAAGAAAACTTGTGATTCTAGGATAACTGCAATCTTTGAGGTCACTAATATATCATCTAGAAATGACATACATCCTCAATAATCTCAAAATCGATACTATGACATCTTGGATGATATACCTGAGTGTGACTTTAACTCCTTCAAATTATTTCTATTCGTCGTCAAATGGTACAGGCTATGACTGAATCAAAATGATCCTGATAGAACTATTATTCAACATGATAATAAATTTACAATGATTAATACAAGGTTGTTTGAGCCAGTTGGAGATGAGCCCTATGTTCTTCCAAGCCAATGTGAGTGAGTGTTTTACTTAGAGGTTCCACATAAACCGGGTTGGTCATTTGTTGTTAGACATGATCCAAGAGGAAGGCTAATAAAGTATAATGTGATGGAAGAAGAAGATATTGAAGATGAAGAAGAAGAAGAAGAAGATGGTGGTGGTGATGATGATGATGATGATGATGATGATCAATGACATGATTGAAATGTACAAGGTGTGTGATTTAATTATTTATATGTATTTAAATTGATTAGTATATATATTTAATATTGATTTATTGATTTCAATACTAATGATTACAAATTTATTGTGTTCAATTCTAATGATTACAACATATGTGATTTATAATTACCAATGTATTGCTTATGATGCTCAATTAATTACTATTGATACATGTATATAATTTGTTTGAATGTCACCCTTTCTAGAAATAGGCAATTGACTACACACATTGTCACTCTTATGTTGATGATCTCACATTCCATATATAAGGTAAAGGTAATTTGTTCATGTTACGATCTTGTATATTGTTCATGTTGTCTTCTACGTAATTTGTAGCATACGTGTCATGTAATTTTTAGCTAACTTAAGATAAATGATTCACATATGCATTAGTGAAACTCCCTTAGTTTAGTTACAACATATGTGATTTACAATTACCAATGTATTGCTTATATGCTCAATTAATTGCTTTTGATACATGTATATATTTTGTTTGATTGTCACCATTTCTAGAAACAGGCAATTGACTACACACATCATCACCCCTTCTGTTGACGATCTTGCATTCCATATATAAGGTAAAGGTAATTTGTTCATGTTTACGATCTTGCATATTGTTCATGTTGTCTTCTATGTAATTTGTAGCATATGTATCATGTAATTTTTAGCTAACTTAAGATAAATGATTAACATATGTAGGAAATTTAACCCCTTTGATGAGGATCCTGCACAGTGACATGCTTAATGCCTTAAGACTTAACCATTTTATCATGAGATTACGAGAGAGCTATTACCTTTCCTTTTTTCATTGAATCTCAGAATGCATTACTAATTGTAGATTCAAAGCTAAGATATAATAATAACCATTGATCAATATTTGCATCAATGGCCTGTGCTTGATTGCTGGATACTTTACAACTTCACCACTACATGTAGCAAATGGGAGAAAACCATTGTGTTGGGTCGCTATATGTTTGAAGAAAACCACTAGGAATTATGAGAACTAGAGATAGCACTATAATCGGATCACCAAATGACTTCAATAACTGCCATGACTTAACTGGAGATTACACGACTTAATGAAACAAAATTACACCCAAACATTGTCGCTTGTTCATTGAATGAAAAGGGACTTAAAAAAATTATCATGAGACTCAGTGAACACTAAGGAAGATGAATAACCATGTGCATACTTTGGAAAATTAAGGGCCCAGAAAAGTAACAAGGAATTAGAAAAACTAGGGCACACTTAAGAAATTCTCAATGATAAAACCCTACCAAAAATAACCAAAACCTAGGGCAAAGTTACGCGAACAAATTTTACACATGGTGATTTTAAGAAACAACTCTCTTTTGAACAAATGTTTGCAGACACATGCATGATTCTGACTATTGAAAAGATAAAAATGATCCTTCTCAGAAAACTATAAAAATACTCCAATAGTGGCTCTATCTGAGGATGCTTGAATGTAAGTTCACAACAAGTAATCTAGAATCTCTAGGTGGTAGACCAAACAAAGCATTAACCTACTATAAGAAATAAATACACAACAACAAAGAATTAACCTACTATAAGAAATAAATACACAACTTGAAACAAACACACCTATACATATATTACAAAACTATTGTGCATGGAAAAATTTAGAATTCAATTGAAGAAAAAATTCAAGAATTGTCCATGCACTGGTAATTCTTGTTCTTCACCATCTAGACTTCCAAGATAATATGAATCCTTTCCATGAATCTAATGGATAAGATAAGGACCCAACCATAAGGATTCAAATTTTTTGTGCTTTCCCTTATCTTCAGCCCTGGCATTCCATTTAAGGATCAAATCACTAGGCTGGAATTTTCTAACACTTGCTCTCTTGTCAAAGGGATATTTCATCTTTTGTTGTAGTCTTATATTTTCTTTCTGACCTTCTCTTCTTACTTTGTCCAATTCAACTAACTGGATCATTCTATCTTGCAAGGATCACACATCTCCAATCCTTCATCTTACATAAATTGGTAGATAGGCAGCAATTATTCACAGGTAGCCTAGATTTCATACCATATACTAGCTTAAAAGGAGACTTACCTGTAGCTCTTTTTTCTATAATTATATCTACCCATAATGCTAATTTTAATTTTACATGCCAAGTTCTTTTATTCTTTTCCAACGTTTTCTTTAAAATTTGCAGAATGCTCTTATTTCTTGATTATGCTTGCCCATTATCCTGTGGGTGATATGGGGATGAATATGAGAGAATTATGCCCATTTCTAAACAAAAATCAGTGAATTCCTCTGATCTAAAACACATGGCATTATCCATTACTAGTTTGATAGGAACACCAAACTTTGTCACTATATTGTCCATCAAGAATTCAATCACCACTGCACTTGTAGATTTCTTTGTTGGGATTGCTTCAATCCACTTAGTAAAATAGTCAGTTGCAATAAGTATCCAACTATGTCCCCCACTGGATTTTTCAGCAAATTCCCTAATAAAATCAATACCCCATATGGAAAAAGGAGCTTCTGCAACCACATGGTTTAACAATAATGCTCCTGAGAATTTCAACTTGTTTGAAAACCTCTGGCATGGTTCACATTTTTGGACAAATAAGTGAGTGTCTTTGAACAAGACATGCCAATAATAACCAGCCCTCAAAATCTTGTGAGCAGTTGCTCTGGCTGAATGATGTCCTCCACATAGTCTAGAGTGCATTTCTTGTAAGAAATTCTAAGATTTCCCTTTGTCCAAACATAGAGAAACATCCCATCATTATCCTTCCAGTATAAGTCACCTCATAAAAATACATACCTCTGAGCCTACAATCTAAGGCTTCTCCTTTGATTTTCATTCAAACCTTTTGGGCAACTAGCATGTTTAAGAAAACACATAATATTAGTATACCATGGCTGCATTTCAATGCTAGTAATTGTTCTTTCATTCATGACAACATTGTTCACTTGAACCAGGTCCATATTTTCTTCAGTCATCAATTTTGCAAGTCCCAAACCTCTAACCAACTTGGTTATATGAAGCTCTAAATCAAATTCTTGGATTATGTTAATCCACTTGCATCTTTTACCTATGACCTCACTCTAAACCAGTATGTCCTTTACTGCAACATGAGGAACATATGCATTTACTTTAGCACAAACCAGATAAGGTCTGAAAGCCTTTACTGCCTTTACCAATGCATATGCTTATTTTTCCATTAGCTCATAATTCAGCTCAGTTGATTGCAATGATTTTCTAAAGAAAGAAATGGGATGCTCAAATCCTTCCCCATCCTTTTGTAGCAAAACTATTGCAATAGTATGAAAGGATACAAAAGAAAATAAGGAAAAAGGCTTGGAGTAATCAGGGGATACCAAAACTGGTGCTTCTTGGATTGTTTTCTTAATTTTCTCAAAAGCCTCTTGTGCTTCTAGACTCCAATCAAATTTCACATCCTTTTTTAGAAGCTTGACTATTGGCTTGGCTAACTCTGCAAAGTTAGCAATGAATCTTCTGACAAAATTAATTTGTCCAAGGAAAGACTGCACACCTTTGAGGTTTTTGGGAGTAGGAACCCTTTTAATATCTTTAACTCTTTCAGGATCAATCCTTACTCCCTCTTTAGACACTATATTCCCTAATAGATTTCCTTCAGTGACAGCGAAATGACACTTCTTAGGATTTAACGATATGCCAATCTCCAAAGCTTTGACCAGGACTTTCTCTAGGTGGTTGCAATGATCATCAACCCTTTTAGAATAAGTTGTCAGATCATCCTAGTATACTACCATGAGAACATCAATATGATCTTTAAAGGCTACATCCATTTCCCTTTGAAAAGTTGCTCCAACATTTTTTAAACCAAAATGCATTCATACATATACATATGTTCCCCAAGGAGTAGTAAATGTTGCCTTGAATTGTTTTGATTCTTTAACTAGCACCTAGTTATATCCTAAGAAACCATCCATCATGGATAATAACTCACAACCAATCACTTTATGAAGCATAGCCTCCATATTAGGCAATCAATAATTGTCTTTTAATGAAGCAACATTCAGGTTTCTGAAATCTACACACAACCTTATGTCACCATTCTTCTTCCTGACTAGTACCAAGTTAGAAACCCAAGATGAATGCCTTATGGGCTCAATAATACCTGCATCCCTCAACTTGGTTAGCTCTATTTTCATTTTAGTAGCTAGCAGGGGATTGATAGGCCTTTGTTTTTGCCTAACAGGTTTGGCATCTTCTTTTAGAGGAATTTCATGCTGAAATAAGTCTTCCCTATAGGATTTGAGATCATCATAAGACCAGGAAAATACATGTTTATATCTTTTCAGCAATCTTATTAAATTATTTCTTACCTCCCTACTTAGTCCCTTCCCAATATATACTAATTGAGGGGATGTTTCTGATCAGACCTAGGTTTACTTCTAGATCATCAACCTTAGCATTGGATTTATGTGATTTGTAATTGTCATTTATTTTGAACATGCCTTCTAATTCAACTAACCCCTTAGGAATATGCTTGGAAGCTAGCTGAACTATTTCATTGCCAAGGATACATTCATTTCCATCAACAACCTCCTTTGAAGAATTACAGTCAATTTTCTACCCATCATACTGATTCAGACCCTAAATAAACCCAAGGATATCATTATCATCTTCAAAGACTTGCCAATTGTAGACATTGTCAGGCACAACAGGTCTACTCTTTACTTCTAGCATTGACACACCAGCTAGAGTGACATCATTATCTTTCAACGCAACATTTGCAAGGAAATCTGTCATAATATTTTTTGATCTTTCCACCCAAAGAATATTGAAAGCATCAAAAAGGTCTATTCTATCCCAGGTAGCATATCTATACAATTTAAGTCTGTCATCCTTGGCAGCATATTCAGACCTAATCTAAGCTATGATTAATTGGGAATCTCCATGAACTTTTAAACATTTTATACCATGCTTTATGGAAATATCTAATCCCAATATAAAAGCTTCATACTCAGTAGTATTGTTAGTGCACTAGAAGATCAACAAAAAGGAGTATTAAAAAGTAGTACCTGATGGGGAAATACACCAGCTCTTGAGCCTTCTCTAGAGCATCCTCCATCAAAATATAGCTTCTATAGTCCATCTTGTTGTAATAGTAGCTCATCAACAATTGGATCAGTATTTTTTAGTTGTGGCATTATTTCCTCAACCATGAAATTTTCCATGTCAATGTCAACGCAACAATTTAGGTCTTAAGGTGCTACCATTTCAATCATGACTGAAGAGCGAGGCTCTCTGTACAACTTTACCTCAGTACCATTTATAGGTATGGTAGCATATGACATGTCTAGTTGCAACTTTCCTCCCACTATTGTTGCCCATTATCTTGACAGTAGCATACCATAATGAGGCTTGGTATCAACTACAACTACATCCATCCTATAAGTAGCTTCGGGAAATGCAACAATTTTTACTTCTATTCCAACCAACATCCCTACCATAGGAACTGATCTTTTATCCATGGCATAACATCTACCATTTGATGTATCAACTTGGAGTCCTATCTCCTTCATAACATGGTAAGGCATCATAGTAGCTGCAGCACCAGAGTCTATCATGCATTTTTTTAGCAATAAATTATTTACAATTAAAGTGACATAAAATGGGTTAATGGAAGATGGCTCCTGAGTCACAATATTTCCAACACAAAAGTTAGAAATCTCCTTAGCTATCTCAGGTCCTTCCACTGACTTTCCTTTTTATAATAAAATAGGGATGTCTCCCTACTCATTTATTAATGCCAAGGTAGCTACCTTATGCTCTTTTATTTTTAACATCTCCAACAAAGGGATTGAGACCTTCATTTGAGACAAAGCATGTCTCATGTCAAAAGTTGGGTTTCAACAGAAAGATCAGACAAGTCCTTTCCCCTACCAACCTTTTTGCTTCTCTTTTTTGTGACAAATTCCTCATTCTTTTTAGTGTTTTAAACAAGAATGGGCTCTTCTTTATTTTTGTTTCCACCTGTGCTTTTAAATGCACTTGGTTTCAAAGAAAACTTATTCTAAGAATTATCTTTAACAAACACTGACCTAGGTACTCCTTAATTAGCATCTATTCTTCTATTTCTCAAGTTGTATGAGGATTTGGCCTGAGAAATGGTGGCCATAGTCAAAGTTTTGATTTCTTCCTCATTGGGCTTCCCCTAGTGAGCATTACTTAATTCTGGCTTGATTACATTTGTTTTGCGAATATCATCATCATGCTCTTCTTGATCAAAATAGGAAAAAACTTGTTTCTCATACATGGGGAGACTTATCCTCTTATCATCACATTTTTAGTGGTAAACATATTTACAGCAGGCTTTTCAGATGCTTCATGATCTCCTTCATGTGAGTCTTCTAGCTCTTCTCCTAAGGCTTGGGATATAGCACACTGATAGGGTGAGTGAGGCATATTACAAGACACACACCACTGAACACTTTCTACATTATGTGTTGCATTCTTCTTTAAAGGGTCCAAGATATCCCTTCCCTTTTGTGTCTCATGGGTATCAAAAATAGGCTTCCCATCCTTCCAATTTGTTTTTTAGGGCTGATCATGCAGCCTAGGGAATCTTTCATGCCTCTGATATGGTGGTCTATTATCTTGAAAACTTCTCCCACCCTTTTCAAACCTGGTAGATAGATCCTTGACAACACTTTCCAACTTGTCAACTTTTTCATCTTCTTTGGTAGGTTTTGTAGCATGTGGTTTGGTTTCTTTCCACAATATTCCTTCATCCCTTTTATACATCTAACTAGATGCTTTCCTATTACTCTCAATGTTTATTGCTAACTTTAAAGCATATCTCAAAGTAAGTGGGCTTTTGTCTCTTAGGAGGTACGACATTTTTCCCTCCAAAGCATTGAATTATGTGGTCAGGAAAACTTCATCATCTAATCTCGGGACTTGAAATAATTTGCACATGGCCTTTTGAAACCTACCATTGAATTCAGACATGCCCTCATTTGGATGCTTTTTGATATTGTTGAATTCATTGAGCATATAACTAGAATTTACATGTTCAACATATTTCTCTTTAAATCTTCTCACAAATTCATCCCATGAAGTAATGCTATTTTTAGGAAGACCCCTATACCAATCCCTAGTATCTTCTATTAGTGACTTAATAAAAATTTTCATAACAACATCTTCATTCTCAATTTCATAGTCATTTATTTTATCTGTAAAAGACTTAAGATTCTCTTCACATGTAATAACATTGTTACCTGTGAACTTAGGGATTTTGTCTCTTACCTCATTTGGGATAGCATTCGGTTGACCAGGAATACCATCAAAAAATAATGGTCGGTATCTGTCTAGATGAACTGGCCTTCTTTGAAAACTTTGTGAAGCTTGGGCTCCACTACCTCCAATATTTTGATCCAACACATTTCCAATAGGACCACCAGTTGATGGGACTATTGGATTGATACTTTGAACTGGTTCTTGGACCACTTTCTTGGAGCCTGAGGCTTGGAGACTTGGCATAGGACCACATGATTGATTTTCTGGTATTGTCCCAATAGTAATAGGGATTGAGTTGCTAGCAGTTGTATTCATGTTAGCATGTAGGAAGTTAATTTTCCTTTTCATCTCATCTATAGCAGCCTCCAATTCCAACATCTCTAATTGGATAGCCAATTCTTCTTTGGCCTTTCTAGGCTTCTCCAATTCTAAGCTAGCCTAAGAAATAGCATTAGGAATAACATCATTCCTTTTGGATTGATTTATGTTTATTCCTACCACCTTTTGTTTTCCTTTATCACAGACATCCTTTGTATTATTTCTAAGATCTTCATTTTTCTTAACTTCTGATGGATGCAACTGTCTTAGAACAAGGCCTTCTCCTTCAAATTCATCTTTCTTAGGAGATGGCTCATTGTTACTAACTTGTTGCCTCAAAACTTCCATATCACCAAATAAATCAATATCTAAACTCTTAAATTCTTGATTTAGATTTTTTTCTTGGAGCTCATTATTCTTTGTCTTTCTCATGAGTTCTTGTCTCTCCATGTGTAACTCATAAATTTTCTGCTCCCACTCTTTTCTTTTCCTAGCAATTTCTAATAATTGTTCCCGCTCTTTTTTCCTCAAAGCCATAATCTCTTCCTGCAACTTCTCAGAATCATGAGAATCAATCTCAATAGAAAAGGTATCTCATGTTTGGTCTAAAATTTCACGTGCAAGAAAGAATCCTATATCTATGAATTCATCTTCCTTAGGAGGACTAACTGATTCAGGGTTCATTCTTCTAAGAAACTCAGGGTTTTTAGAAAAAGAGGGAACCTCTTTTGGGATAGGTGTCGAAGCATGCTCATTAGATGGTCTAGGGGAACTACGGTTAAACATACCTCATTTAGACCATTTCTTTCTACTAGGTGTATGAATTTCATCACCCATATTACTTTTCGGGTGATCCTTATAATATGACCTAGTGTATCTTTGTTGACTCATGATAACTTTCACAAATTTCTTTATGCTAAACCAGCAACTGGTAAACACAGATTTCAGAGTTGCCACCCACAGAACTTATGGGGATTAATTTTGGTAAAATGTTAATCTAAGTAAAGAAACAAATGATTAACAGGAAACTGTAACAAACTTCTTGCAAAATATGTAAATCCCCAGCAAAGTCACCAATTTTGTTAGTGCTTAAAACTGTAGATGATCAAAACTAATCAGAAAACTCTGATACTTAACTCTTTTAGTCCCAACAGATGCATCTATCAATGATAAAAACTAAGGTATTAAGGATTTGGATCCTTCTTCACTTTGAGCCTTAGGCTTAGGTGGGTATACCTACTAGATTCAATTCTTCAAAGAATCACAATAAGAATCTGCATACTTGACACAGATTCAAACATTTGTTTCATTTTTAAAAACTTAAAATAAATTATTATTTTGATTGATTGATGGTGAAAACTATAAATTAAGTAAAGACCAGTGCCAAATCCTAGGGCATTAGATTCAAAATCATACATCTACAAGAAATCTCTCAAATCAAATATCCCCAAAACCTAGATAATATGCCTTGCAAATTATCCTCTCATTCTCACACACTGTCATCAGATTCCTACACAAATTATGAATTCCCTAAGATCTCACTTGATATTTACCCTTCCCTTGAAAGAAACTAAAAAGATTAACCCCGCTATCTACCTTGTAGATGGTATATCAAAAATGTCTGACAAATTTAATACACAAATAAAACAAGATTCATACATGAAGAGAACAAAATATATAAAGGAGTTTCAATATATTTTCATTGATAAATCTTCTGTATTAGTACATTTAGAGACTAAGATTTCTTAGAATCAAAACACCAATGCCAAAACTCCTATTACAATAAGTATTTCACCACCCTTTACAAAACATGAGACTTCCTATATATACTAGCCATCTTGGAATCCTCAAGAAAAGGATGCAACAAGCTTCGGATAGCTAGTGGTAGTGACTTGCACTCAAATACAAAACATATTTAAATTGAATAGAAAAGGGAAAATTGACACCAAAATTGTGTTTCTTCTCATAATGAATCCTTTCAAGTGGCACCTTTGTCTTTTGGTATTCAGAGTAACTGCTGAAGGTTGTTTTTTGAATGATGACCACCTACCGGCTAACCTACATCATCCTCTTTAAAATAATTACTCTCCATGTGCTCAAAGATCAGGTGCCATGTTGGAGTTCACTCTTCTTCCATTGCTTCTATATTGATAACCGTAGGCTTCTTCTTCTTTGGCTTGGTGCTTTTGTCCCAAGCTACAACTTCTTCCTCTGAAGGCTATGTGTACTCTTTTAGGATTTGCAACAACTTGACCTATTTGTCCCATATTGAGTTAGTAATGGATTTTGTGTCAACAACAAATCCGGTGCACTCATTTTTTAGTTTTAAACATGTCATCTACAGTGTTGTTGAACCTATCAATGGCTAAGGAGTTGTCATCATTCAAAAAGGCCTCCTACCTAGTCACCAAATTACCCATACCTAACTTCCATTCCTCAACTCCTATGATGTTACCATCATCTTTGCAAATTGGAGGGAGGTACTTTCTAAAATCTAGGCCAAACATATCCATTTTGGCTCTTACCTGATTTTCCTTACCTTTAAAAAATCCCCAAGTGGTACCAATTTGTTCTATCTTCTCTCCCACCTCAGCAATTGACTCTAGAATATTTGTCCTATGTGGTTGTAGTAACTCAAGTTTTTCAAAGAGGGCCCCTTTAGTAGACCAAATGTTGAAAATTGGTTCTAAAGTTGCCATAGCATCTTTGATATTATCATTTGTTTTCTATAATGTAGAGTATGACTTATGGACTGAGTCCATTTACCCTTTAATCACTTCATATCTATGTTGTATGATATGAGAGAGTGTCTTGAGGGCTACCTCTAACTTTTTCTTCTCTGATTCTTCTATTGTATCAACAGGAACTTCTGCCACTAATTTCACTATAGTCTCAATCTATAGGGCTAGAGGAGGATCTACCTTAGAGGCCTCTTCAATTTTAGCTTTCAATTCATCAAGATCATCCTCAGGAACTTTGATTTTCATCATTCCTTTATCTCTATCATTTGCTAGACCAATAGAATCATTGAATAAATTCCCATACCTATTTGATAGTTGGGTAGTTTTAGCCTCATTAAGATGGGAAAAATGTGTCACTCCCTTTGACACTTCAAGATCACTAGTGTTTTGAACAGTCCAGATGATCTTGTCCCCCTCCATTTTCTCCTCTATGTTGACTAGGAAAGGATTTTGATTTCTTGGTGCAAGGGACCACATTGCTAAAGCCTAAGATTTAGGGTCATACCCACATCCTTTGATCATATCACCAGCTTGGGTTTCATATAAAAGATTACCCTCAAGTTGACTTCTAATCTAATCAATGATGAAGGCTGATGTCAAATCCCATCCTGGCACTAAGAGAATTCCACTAGACTTAACCAGTTTCCTAGCATCCTCTACAGAGATAGTTTTGTATTCTGGATCATATGCCGCTAAGGCTTTTAGTGCCTCATCATCTGGATCAGTGCCCTCAATCACTATTCTTGCAATCTCCTATTTCTTCCTCCATATCAATAAATTCTTAAATTCTTCACTCTTCCTGCTACATTTCCCTTTCATCTTTGCCAAGTAGCAGTGGTAACTCCACTTCTTCCTGTGTGGCCACTTTATTTCCCTCTCTGATAGTATTTCTCATATGGTGATAGTAGGCTCTATCACTAGGCACTAAAGCTACAATTCTGTCAGCTTCCTTCTTATGCTTCTTCCCTTTGGAGGGCTCACCTTCCTCTAGTCTTTGTTTCTTCTGAGGAGGCTTAGTTACATCCTCTCCCTCAGGGGCATCTTGACTTAAATCAACAACAAGAGGCTCTCCTACTTGAGGTGGGCTATCTCCTTCCTGTGAACTGTATTATTCATAATCAGAAGAAGAATATTCCTTTTTTATCTCTTGTTTTTCTTCAATTTGAGCCTCTAATTGGTTGGCAAGAGTATCATACATCTCCACCATTATATCAATTCTTTGCAAATAGGGGAGGTTAGGAAAAAACCCTCCAAAGGCAATTCCTATCTTTTTTACTTGAGCTTCTAAATTTAACAAATCATAGAATTTGTTAAGCTTTCTCCCAATATCATCTTCATCAATCATATTTCTTATTACATCTTCTTCATCACACCCCTCATGCTCCTTGATAGTACCAATGTTGGGGATTAGTGTCCTTATGGCATTCTTGATAGAATCCTCTAAATCTACATACCTGTATACACCAGAGGCCATTCTAAAATGATTCAACCATGTGTTGAGTTGTGGTAATGCCCTTTTACCAATTAGGAAACTTGACACTCTAAACTGTCAAGGAGTGAAGGTACCTTTTCTGTGAGGTGCAAGGTGTTTTTTGTCAATCCAAATTAATTTCCATATGAATTCTAATAGGGAAATTCTTGGTGGTACATACTTAGGAAGTATGTGTGGGGGCTATGGGCATCCATAGACTCTAATTATTGAGTAATTTTGGCCCAAGTAGAATTCACCCCAATTATGGCCCATTGGCCACTTATCAACAAATTTATTAGGCCTAAGAAGCTTTATCATCCTAACTAGTAGCCTTGTTATATTTGTTCCCAATATATTCAAAATTGGAAAAACTATCCAGTTTTGAAAAGCAGAAAAATCATTCTCATTTGAGGTGTAGTTCCACACTCTCAACCATGGCTGCAATGGATTGGGTTGTCCTTCAAACATTAACTTGGGTCTTAGCATATGCCTATCCAAACTGTCAATATTGTAATATAAAATTAAATGCATCAAGAGGGAATAATGTATGAACTTTGCTAGCCTCTTGCCCTCTTTAATCATCATCAAGCCTCCATGCATTATGTTGATTACATACTAAATGTAATCGTAATCTATATTAGCATGTGAGTTCTAGATGTCCAGGATCATCATCATTATGTCATCTGGCATCATCTCTGCATCTCCATCTATCCCTAAAACTCTACATAGTCCATAGGCTAGATATTTCATATAAAAATTGAGGGCTTTATACTCATAAGGAGCTTTCATGTGTGCTGGGAGAGGGGCTATGTACTTGCCAGTTCTAGGCATATGTCAAACAATCTAGGTTCTTACAAGCCCTACTTGGCTTGCATACTTATCCTTTTCTTTTATGAGGTCTATTTCTGTAAAAGAGGATGAAAACAAATTAAAAGCCTTCATGAAAGATCCCCTATCCAGAGTCACTAGGGTTGATTGATCACTCTTTCTAATGGTTTTAGACACAGGGTCATAGAGTCTAGCCAATTCATGCATAAGGTCAACGTCTAAGAAGATATCTGGAACAATTAACTTGGCCATACCTAGATTCCATGCATTACAAATGGGGATGGCTCTACCACAGTTATTATAAAAGTAACTGAACAACATGAAACTAGAAAATGAGGGAGTAACAGGATCTTTACAATCTGCCATGTAGTCAAGAAAGACTTCATCACTAACCTTTTTATTTTAATTTGATCCTAGGAGAAAATTGATAAATTCTTCTGATAAATTAGGCTTCCCTTTAACCTCACCTCCTTGTTCCTTAGCTTCCTCACTGGATGAGGCTCGACTTGATTCTGGTTGACTCATTTTACTCTCTGATAAGAACTCAAATCTACAAATCTGGTCTGCAAATTGCACACTGCAATAGCTCGAACTTCTCAATTGCTTTCTAAAAAAATGTTAATTGTAAATGCATGAATGTCTTGTCTATATATTATTGATCAATGAATGCATAGGAATTGCCAAGATCTCTGCAAATCTTTCCTGATTCATTTCAGCATTCACTTCTACATAACACCAAATTCAAATCAGAGCTAACCGTAATGGTGAGATGTTCATAGTTATCATTTATAATTTGGAAAGAAAGAAAAATGAATGATTATTGTGTAATTGCATTAAATCCCTTGAAAACTGATAAAAACCCTCACTTGATGTCTGATTGGCTAATCTATGTACTTTTTTCCATCTCGACAGGGTACCTTTCCATGTCAGAACAACTCTTTTCCTTTATTTATTTATGAGAACTTAACCTAGCTTGATTTGGAGATTTAGTGATTGAAGGTATCTCTTGATCTCTAAATGATTTTCCTAACTGTAGTTTAATTACGAGATCAAGCAATTGAAGGCATTCTCGCAATCTCTAATAGTATCCTTGACCCATGGTTTTATTAGGAGATCTAGCGAACACTGTTTGATCTTATCTGCATCCACATCCCTCATACAATTTTCAAACCTTTAACTTTAACTCACATATGATTACATGATCCATCGACTAAGAGCTTTCTCTGAACCTCATAAACTTTAACTTAACCTTGGTCTTTCTCTAAGATTCAGCTATTGAATGTGTTCTCGCAATCTCCAGATCATTTCTTTAACTTTAGTAATATCACGAGATCAAGCGACTGAATGCACTCTCGCAATCTCTGAATGATTATCTTAACTCAAGTTTAATCTTGAGATCCAGTGACAACTACGTTCTCACGATCTCTGAATACCTTTACTAACCTTGGTTATGTTACAAGATGCAGTGAACACCATTATCTTTGAATCACTAGATAAATTCCTTAACCTTGGTCTAATCTTGAGATTAAATTTCATTCTTTGATCTTTTACATTATCTACGGTTCTCACTGAATCGCTTAATGCCTTAAGACTTAACCATTTATCATGAGATTACGAGAGAGCTATTACCTTTCCTTTTGTCACTGAATCTCAGAATGCATTACTAACTAGAGATTCAAAGATGAGATATAATAATAATCATTGATCAAGATTTGCATCAACGGCCTGCGCTTGATCGCTGGATACTTTACAACTTCACCACTACATCTAGCGAATGGGAGAAAACCATTGCACTGGGTTGCTAGATGTTTGAAGAAAACCTCTAGGAATTATGAGAACTGGAGATAGCACTATCACTGGATTGCCAATGACTTCAATAACTGCCATGACTTAACTAGAGATTACGCGACTAAATGAAACAAAATTAAATCCAAACCTTGTTGCTTGTTCGCTGAATGAAAAGGGACTTTACAAAATTATCATGAGACTCAGAAAACACTAAGGAAGATGAATAACCATGTGCATACTTTGGAAAATTAAGGGCCCGAAAAAGTAATGAGGAATTAGAAAAACTAGGGCACACTTAAGAAATTCTCAAAGATAAAACCCTACCAAAAACAACCAAAATCTAGGGCAAAGGTATGTAGGAAAATTTTACACATGGTGATTTTAAGAAACAACTCTCTTTTGAACAAATGTTTGCAGACACAAGCATGATTTTGACTATTGAAAAGATTAAAATGATCCTTCTCAGAAAACCCTAAAAATACTTCAACACATATCTTCATAATGTTTTCAAAATTTACATGACAAAGTCTCTTGTGATAGAACCATCTATCATCATTTCTAGAAATCAAGCATTTATCCTTAGTTCTATTCAAATGAAAAACATTACCTCTTTTCTTATTACCTGATGCATTTTCATTTCTAGAGCTTCCTTTGATTATGTATTTTCTATCCTTGAATTCCAACATATATCTTTTACCAAAAAACTATGCAACACTCATAAGTTTATGCTTTAAACCTTCAACATATAAGACTTTATTAGTACAATTATTACCATCAAGATAAATCTATCCTTTCCCTTTGATAAATTAAGGAGTATTGTCACTGAATCTAAAAAAACTATCATCGTACCTTTCCAATTTCACAAATGTTCTCTTATCTCCAAGAATATGAGGCGAACAACCACTATTTATTACCCATTCATATTTTACTTCAACATGTGATGCTAGGGATTTCTCCTCATTCAAGAAGGTAGGGATCTCATCTCTAATAGAAATAAAGATAATCTCACCTTCACTCTTCTCAGATTCTTCATCATTCACATCTTCACTAGCATAATAGCACTTCTTATAATATTTAGGCTGAAATTTTCTAGGCTTATGCTTCAATACTCTCTCAGAACATATAGAAGAAAAATGACCAATCTTATTGCAAGAAAAATATTTCAAAGGTAGATTCCCTTCATACTTACATGCACCTTTAGGAACTCTCTTTGTAATCAAGGCTTGTAGCTCTTCCAACTTTCTTTCCTCTTCTTCAATCTCTTCACATTCCTTAGCATATCTAGATTCAAAATTAGATTATCTTGAAGAACTTTCAATAGATTCATAATTTGGCCTATCCTTATAAATAGTAGCTTTAAATGCAGTTTCATACTTAGGAAGATTATCATGAAGTCAAGTTATTTCAAAATATGATAACTTACCAACCAATGTACCTCTTGTCACCTTAGAAATGGTCCTAATCTCTTCAATTGAAAATCTTTTTCATAATAGGAAGAAGGAAAGGATTTCATAATTCTATAAATAATATCATCCTCATCCATTACAGCACCAGCACTTATGATTCTATAGACAAGTTTGGTTATCTTCTGAACATAGGTAATATTTTCTCCTTCACTCTTCTTCAAGGATTCTAGTTTTCGTTTCAGACTCTACAACTTTTCTTTCTTAACAAAGGGATTTCCCTCATGTAATGCTTCAAGTTTTATTCATACCTCATGTGAAGTTTCTAATTCCATGACATTTGTATATTCAACATCTAATAAGGAACTCAACAAATATTCCTTGGTTCTCATGCTACATATAAATGATGTCTTCTCATCAGCAGTAGTAATAGACAAATCTACAAGAGGCTCATAATCTTTCTTTGTAACATCCCAATATTCTTCTCCAATGCATCTCAAATGAGTAATCATTCTTCCATTCCATAAATAATAGTTGGTTCTTTCAAATATCAAACTATCCTTCTTAAAAGATTCCATCCCAAATCACCTCATGGGGTCAACCATCAAAAAGAAGATCTATCTCGGATACCAATTGATATAAATAAGGAAACACAAACAAGTAAGATGGGGGGTGAGTAAGAAATTATGTCTAAAATAGTCATGTCAAAACAAAAATTATCAATATGTATCCTCCTTACTTAGAGAGACATGAAGCAACTGAACCATCAACACAATAACACATAACACTAGAGGTTTTTGCATGGAAATTTGGTTAAGGGAAAAACCACGGTGGGGATCAATCCCACTAGAAGATGCACTAGTACATATAAAACCTATTAAAGGTACAATGGGGAATGCACATGAATTCAAGCTCACTGCTCAAATATAAATAAGGCAAAAAACCATTGGGATAGAACCCAAAATACAACTAGGTCTACAACCCCTAAGATGGACTACAATCCACTATGGAAAAAAATCCACTAATTTAATGAAGTGACTATTAACATCTCAAACATGTGAATAATACTCTGATGAAGAAAATGTCTATTCTAAATTTATTTTAGATTCTACTTATACCTCTTCACATGACATCTCAAACATTAATCACTCTCTCATCCTCATCATACTATCAATCCCAAATATTACATCTTTAAATACATTTTATCAATTTATTACAACTAGGTTGGCTAGGGGCCTAATTACAAAATATTACAAAGAGTAGTAGTACACAATACACAATGTGATCCAAGACATCTATTAAGACATAGCTAGGACCCAACTCTCCATCCATAAACATGCCACAATCTAAAGACCATGCCTCAAATCTTTGCAACATGCTAACTCACCAAGTCAACCAAGAAAACCAACCCACCATAGGAAAATCACTAAATCCAATCACATATACCAATGTGATCCACCAAAATCAATAAAACATGATCCATAAACATCAAAAAGCATCATGAATTACCACAACAACAAAAAAAACATTTCTTCCTTAGAATCTATAACTTTATCTGCACTATTCAGTAGGAACACTGAACATCAACCTCTGTCATAAAAGAAGAATAGCTTGCAAACATCTAATCAAGAACCATCCAAGAAGAGAAAACACATCCATGTTCTAAACTCACCAAGTTAGCAACGACATATATTGAGTAACCAAACCTCACCGATCCAAAAAAAAACAACTTTGTCTCAACAAAAAAAACCAAAAAACTATCCTCTAACAAATCACTCGTACCTTCCTCATAACACATAGGGAACATATGAGACTTGAACAAAATCAAGTATAGATATTCCTCCAGACCTCTCTATCTTCACACAAACTAACATCAAGTACACTATACATACCGAATCAAAAACCTCAACTAAACAAACTAGGAAAATATCAAGAATAAAGAAATATGTTTACATCAATGAAAAAACATTAATGCCAACACATATATGCATGAAATATCCAACACCAAATATTATGAACAATTTGACAAGATTAATACATCAATTTCTAGAGGTAATTTAAACTCACAATAATCTTTTTCAACTACAACCCTTCATAATTCGTGACAAACAACTTTTGCATATATCATCCCATCTCTTATCCAAATACTTTAATAATCTCTTTTAAATTGAGATCATCCCTTCAAAATTGCACCAAGAAATTAAAAATGTGTGAAAAATCCAAAATAATTTGACCATTGAAAATAGAATACCATAGAACTTTACTACTACAAATGGAAGCATACATCTAAAATAACCTTTAATGTTTAGACTGGCCACCAACTATAGAAATCAATAATCAACTACCGATCGTATAAATATAATTTCCTTTCTCATCTAAAAGTTACTTCATGTGAAAAAATTTGTTTATAACACCCTAATTTTACTCTAAAAATAATAGCTACATCAAAGAATTCTTAGATATCAGTCAATCTACAAGCCCAAACATTTAGAAAGAAACTCACTCTTATTCTTAATATTTGGCTTTGATCCCATGTTAGAACTATAGATCAAAGGAGAAACTCAAATGTGAGCTCTAAGTAATTCAAGATTAGTCCATTCAATTTAAAGGAAATACATCATAAATGCTAAGTTTACTAGAAATAAAGTTAGCTAAAATATTTATCAAGCTAGTTGAGATGAGATATGGCTAGCAAGATTGATGCAGGGTTGAATATAATATTACAATTCTCACCACTGTGTGGTCTTTTTTTAATGCAATAGAAGTTTAGGGTAAATATTTATGGGAAGATCTCATCGATGATGTGGTTTTTTTAATTTGAAGAAACAAAATTTAGAAATATTTTATGCACCTAGTATGACACTTTTTTTCTAAAGCTCAATAAAAGTGTAATTCAAGTGTTGTAGCATACTATTAAACCTTTTGAAAACTATGCTAAACCTTACAACAATATATAATATCTATACATGCATGGGAAAGGGCTTTTCATTTATGCACTTTTGAAATTTCAAAAACATTAAATTATAGGGAGGCTAGTCATAAAGTATCCATGATTAATGGATATACCTTTATATAGAATGTAAGGGAGGATAATAATTTCATCTTTAATGTTGTAGGTTTGATTAGAATGAGTAGTTGTTTGAGGTGTTAATTTTTTGATTGATTTCAATATGTTTATGTTGTTATTAATGATTGGTTGTCACAGATGTTATTGAGTTTATTATGTAGTGGTGTTGAGATCTATATACTCAACATTTCTAATATGTTTCAAATTTATTTATGTTGTTTAGATATATTGTTAAGAAGTGTTTGGAGATATAAGATTAAGGTTTTTGTGCTTTAGATCATAGTTCATAAGAATTGGTGTTCAATAGCGTGTGATTAATATATTTGACAGAATTTCCTGTGAGAAATGCATGTGCTCCAAATTTCTCTTCTTGTTGTTTTCTGGTACTATGGATTTGGTATTGTGCTTATGATGTTCATGTCTTTGTTGATTTCAATTGGCATGAATTTTTTTTGTTCTGAAGGCATAGTTGCAAAGTTCAATGTTATTTACTCCAAGTTTGGTCAACCTCGAGTAATTACACTTTCATAAAATGCTTTGGTGAATGCAAGATGAAGTGTAATATGTATGATTTATATTTTGTCCCAATTAAGACAGTTTGTAGTCAACTTTTTATTCCTTTCCACTATGGGAATGTTTAGGTGTTTACCTAATTCAAATTATGCTCAGTACAGATTCATAGACAACTTCGGGAGATTTTGTGAGAGTGAGGATGGTATAAGTAAAGGATATTTTTTTAGGGAGTGTGTGCATGTGTAATTGAAGGTGTGTGTGCAAGTGCAAGTGCATGCACAAATACAATGAAGGTTTGTGAAAGAGAATCTATCTCCTTGCAAGCGTGGTAATGAGTTGGAGAGAAGTGTAGTGTTGTGCAATGTAGAATTTCATGTGTTGACTACCAAAAGAAATATGCAGAAGGTATTCACAATCTTCCAGTAAATTTACTGAGTTGAATAATTTTTGCATCTTTTCTCTTTTATTCTTCATTGGGATATTAATTCTTTCTAAAGTGAGAATTATTTGTAAAAATCACCTTAATCAGCGTCATCCTAACAATTGCTCATATATTTGAGAGTTAATCTTCTTTGTATTTTTTTCCTTAATTGGGTTTTCTATGTAAATCTAATATTTCCTTATGCTTGGTGGTTTATGTTTTCACATGTTCCTTTCATGTTTATAATATTATGTGATTAACGATTAAGATAGGTTTTTTATTGATTTGATTTGAGGAAAGATTTATAAGTTTTATAGACAACTTATTTACCTCCCCCTCTCTTTCAGTTATTTAGTGTAATAAATAATTGCTATCATAACTTTGGTTCTTTGGAGAAGAGATTAACCAGTTGAGGAGATCATGATTATACACAAACTGACTATTCTTATTTTTGATGGATTTGACTATGCTTTTTAGAAGATAAAGATGCAAGAATACTTAATTTCTCTTGGTTATGAAGTTTGGTAGGCTATAGAGAAAGTATATTTTAAAACCAGCGACTAGGTTGAATACTTTTGATAAGATCAAGGATAATGAGGATAGTGTAAAGACAAGGTATGCTATTTTTAGTGCCCTTTCTAAATTTGAGTTAAAAAATTTATGTCTATAGAAATTTCTCATGGTGTGTGGAATAAGATAGAGAATATTTATGAAGGTGATGATAAGGTCAAACAAGCTAAGTTGCATAATTCTAAAGCTAAATTTGAATGCTTGTGGATGGAAGGAGATGACAATTAAAAAGTTATATGTAGAAGGTGGATAATGTGGTAAATGAGATTAGAAGTATTTTCTATAAGTTGAAAGAGGATAAATTTGTCAAAAATATACTCAAAACTCTTACTAAACCTTATAACTTTCTAAGATTTTTGCTATAGAAGAATCACAAAATTTGGATTAGTATAGAAAAGAGAATATGTATGGATCCTTACTTTCTTTTTCGATGAGGTAATTTGGTACTACCAGTGTGAAGATTGAGACTACATTTAAAGTTTCTAAAGCACCAAAAGATAGGGAATAGGATGAGGAAGACTTTGATGAGATTGAGGCAAACTTTGTGAGGAAGATAAAAAATGGAACCAAAAAATACAAAGCTAAGTTTGTCTTTAAATATTTTAGTTGTGGTATGGTAGGTCATTATGCTTCTAGATTCCCTCAAAGAATCAAGAACGATAATAATAAGGAAAGCAAAGGGAAGATAAATAAGAAGGCTTATTTTATCGACGAAAATGTTATTATTTCTGATGATGAATTTGATTATGAAGAAGATGAATTCTTATTATTGGATATAAAGGAAGAACCTTGTTCTACTAACCTTCTTAAAATTGTGAAATAAAAATATCTTGAAGGTGATGCTAAATATGAAGATACTATAGTATCTACTTATCAGTTTACAAGAGACAAATATGATTGGATTATTAATAACAAACGTTCAAATCATATGACTGGTGACTATAGAATTCCTTTACAATTTAGTTAGAGAAGTATATACTAATATGATAGTAGAATTGAATAACAAAATGTAACGATAATATATAAATATAAGGTTATTGTCATGTTATCTTTTCAAAATAGTAAACAAGAATATACTAGGAAACTATATCAATCTTAGTGTATTTGTTCCTAAACTCTACAACAAGTGCACATGAGTACCCCATAAGTATTCTAAAGTGTTCATGTTTGACAATCATTTAGCTTACAATAGGACAATAAAATATAAGAGATGGAAGAATCTTGGGCTCAAGCATGAAGAACAACTTAAGGAATAGAAGATGAAATGTAGTAGATTAATTCATTTGACAACATGGACTAAGAATGAGATGTTACATATAAAAATAGTTTTTGATTCATTCTCTATAGTTTGATCCTAAGCCCATTAAAAACATTTTAATATAATTTTGATCCAGTGAGTATTATTATAACCAATCTTCTCAACATAGAGTTTATCTACCAGAAAAACAATATTGCATATCTGAACATCACTATAAAGAGAACTGCACTACAATAAGTGTATCATAATTGCAATTTACAACTTTTTTAAAATATGAATTCAGACATAAACATAACTCTATATGCTCAAATTTACATATAGTTTTTTGTTTAACTATATGTCCAAAATCTAAGGGCACTGGCATTTAATTTATTTTAGCTTTCAAGATCAAGCTCCCCTTCTTTAAATCTCTTCAGACTTGGAAGATTCTACAAGTGAAATAATGCCATGCCAATTCAGGAGACTGAAATGCAATAAAGACAATAGATGGTGCTCATATACAACTCTATATGTATGGATTCATTCTTAAATAGAGACAATGTGATTTGGTTCATATATACAGAGTTGTATATGGTTACGAGTCATGAACAGTCACAGGATTGAATTGTAGCAAGTACATTGGGTTGTACCTATATTTAGTCAAATTCACAAAAAAGATGGAAAATATTAAATATAATCAAAAAATTTAATATGAAACATAGTACCCCATTTCTACTCCATAGTTTTCATTAAAAAATTATCAACAAATTTGTTGCGATTAACTGTAGGAATAACCTCAGTGCATTTGTTGCATTTAAGTCTCATTAATACTTATTAAATGGTACATTGATCTCATGCCTTTTAAAGGTGGAATTACACCACTAAAATTGTTATACTAAAAATCCATACTTTGCCAATTAAGAAGGCCATTATTGCATCTCATATAGGTATTTTGTCAAATAGTTTGTATGCTTTCTGCATGCTTCCACATTTTACGTACATGTCTGTCACAACACTTGCAATTACAATACCAGACAAAAATACCCTTTCAATTATTCTTTGCTAACATATTAGGGTAGAATAACACATATATGTGTGTGTCATAAATTAACTTTAATGGATGTAACTCAAATTTGTATTATTAACTCAGAAAGTATGAATCTTGTATATTTGTGTGTGTCAGAAATTAACTTTATGAATGTAACTAATATTTCTATTGTTAACTCAAAAAGTATGAGTTTTTTTTGTGCAATGTTATCTCCCTAACATGAAAGTTGGAAAGGAAAATTAGGCACAAGTTACAGGAAATTTAAGAAGAAGGCATGAGACATTTTAAGCTTTCCCAACATAAAATAAAATAGATGATCTTTATAGAAGATTGAGACAGGCCTTTTTGCTTAATGGACAAGCTTAGCTCCATAAACTCTTATACTTGAAATGAAGCCATATCATTCAGTTCCAAAAGTACACTTATAGGTAGAACCAACATTGAGTACAATAACACCTGTAAGTTGTAACATGTTTAACCATGTTCCATATTGTTGTCATGCCCGAAAATTTGAGAAAAACACAACTACAAAAATTTTCTAAAACCTATTGTTCATCTATCTGTACACATACATACGCATCTATGTTTAAAGTATAAGAACATACTGGCACTAGCTTTCAAAGAACACGCAAAAAGATGCTAAGGCAAAAAGGTTAAATGACAAGTTAAGTGTTCAAAATTGAATCCAAGGTCCAACCAGAAAAAAGGTTGATCGAGTTTGACCCAAAGTAAAACTTCACAAAATGGTATACAAACTACCCTATAGGGTTCCATCAGTTCCTAGCTTCGATCGGTAGGCAAAATGAGGCAGTTGACTAAAGTCAACACAAGTTGACCAAAAAGTCAACCATGCATAGATAAACATGAATCTAGGTTATATAGGTACTAAACTCATAAGGGAAGGTCTTGGTATGTAAATCGAGATGTTTTACTTAGGTTGGACTAATGGTTGACCAAAAGTCAACTATGCCTAAAATAGGTCAACGAGTCCAAAATGGCATAAAAACTCTAAATGTATCGCTAAGAAAGTTAATTACGATCCTAACGATAAAATTACATTCAATTAATAGATGTAAGGTTAATTTAGTATTTTGCGTTATAATCTCCTATTTAAATAAGTTTAATAAAATAGCTTCAAGCTAATTTAATTAAATTATTAATTCAATTAAGTCTCACAAATTAAATCAAATCTCTAAATTTTAAATTGTCGATCTAAAACTTAATAATACAACTATTTATCTTAACTAAATTGAATCTATATAAAATTATATCACATCCAATTCAATTTAAAACTACATAAATAGATTTGAAAATACTTAACAAAGATAGAATAAACTAAATTAATTTCCTTAGTAAAATATTTAATTATCCAATTATTAACAAATTCAACTAAGTCAAATATTAGCTAAAGTAATATCCAACTTACATTTAAATACATTTAAAAAGAAATTCTAGAGAGTTCTTTCTAGAAGGGAAATTAATATCTAGATATTTATCCATAAGGTCAAAATAATACACTATGGTAAACAATTTACCAAATTTGAAATCCATTAATAAAATAAACATTTAAATTTACAGACTTAGCCCTATAAGTATCCCTCATATGTGAAGGACAAATTTGGGTTAAAAACCCTTAGGATTCATAGTTTATTAATTAGGTTAATTTCTTAATTTATTTAAATGCTAACCCTTTCTAATATTAGTTTATTCCCATTTTAAAGTATTAACATCTAATGTTAATCTCTGTTTAATGACATATATATGTTTTTTTTTAATGTTTTTGCAGGGGCCGAATAGTCGCACCTGCGTGCACGCGAGGACGAGGTCTGACCATGGTGGCACAAAGGGGGGCGAAGGGTTTGGCTGCTCAGCGGTGTATTTTCTTCATTAAAAACTTTACCCTGCTTTTTATTATTATTATCCTGCAGTGGCCGAAGGCCAAACTACTCGCGCATGGGCTAGGGTTCGGAGGCCGAGCGAACAGTAATTATCGCTGGTGGTGGTGGCCGCCATGAACGGCACCACCACAGTGGGCGGAGGCCGCCATGGGCGGCACCCCCATGATGCCTCAATAGTGGCTATGCCACTGTGCGAGCACAGTGAACATAGCCACTCCGCGCGAGAAGCCGAGAGCAGGGCTTGGCATGTCCATTTCCGCTGAGCTTTGCATAGTGACCCCCTGTTTATTTTTATTTTTTAAATTATATATTTGCATAAATACATATTTATTTTTAAAAAACTATATAAACATTTTATATAATTTACTACGCATAGGAATTTATATTTTCATATTCTAAATAAACTTAGAAACTTCAAAGAAAATGGGTTAAAAATAAATAATTTTCATCGAAACATAATTTGTCTTTTTTCATTTGATTTAATTTGAATGTTTTATTAGTTAACGTACATAGAAAACTAAGTTAATTGATTTATTATTTCTAACATGGTCATTATTTTAAGATGAAATTTAAAGCATATTTAGAATTCTCCTCTATACAACATAATTATTAACCTTTTTAGAATTATCAAATTAAATCCTACAACTCCTAAGTTGGAATCCTAATAAAATAACTCGAAACATTAAAAGATTAATTAAATCATATTTATAAGATATTACCCTTTTTGCAACCATCATATAGGATATATTTTACTTGCATCTCAATTAAAACTATGAAAGGTAAACAATATAATTGTTCCATTAAATTATTAAGTTATTAATCCTTATGAAAATTAGCTGAACAAAATTCTACAACTACATAAATAGATTTGAAAATACTTAACAAAGATAGAATAAACTAAGTTAATTTCCTTAGTAAAATATTTAATTATCCAATTATTAACAAATTCAACTAAGTCAAATATTAGCTAAAGTAATATCCAACTTACATTTAAATACATTTAAAAAGAAATTCTAGAGAGTTCTTTCTAGAAGGGAAATTAATATCTAGATATTTATCCATAAGATCAAAATAATACACTATGGTAAATAATTTACCAAATTTGAAATCCATTAATAAAATAAACATTTAAATTTATAGACTTAGCCATATAAGTATCCCTCATATGTGAAGGATAAATTTGGGTTGAAAACCCTTAGGTTTCATAGTTTATTAATTAGGTTAATTTTTAATTTATTTAAACGCTAACCCTTTGTAATATTAGTTTATTCCCATTTTAAAGTATTAACATCTAATGTTAATATCTATTTAATGACATATATATGTTTTTTTTTAATGTTTTTGTAGGGGCCGAATGGCCGCACTTGTGCGCACGTGAGGATGAGCATGGCAGCATGAATGGGGCGGAAGGGTTCAACCGCTCGGCGATGTATTTTCTTCATTAAAAACTTTACCATGCATTTTTTTAATTATTATCCTACAGTGGCCGAAGGCCGAACTGCTCATGCATGGGCTAGGGTTTGGAGGTCGAGCGAATAGCAGTTGTCGCTACTCATGGTGGCCACCATGAACGGCACCACCACAATGGGCGGAGACCACCATGGGCGGCACCCCCACGGTTAATTTAGTATTTTTCATTATAATCTCCTATTTAAATAAGTTTAATAAAATAGCTTCAAGCTAATTTAATTAAATTATTAATTCAATTAAGTCTCACAAATTAAGTCAAATCTCTAAATTTTAAATTGTCGATCTAAATTTAATAATACAACTATTTATCTTAACTAAATTGAATCTATATAAAATTATATCACATCCAATTCAATTTAAATCTACGTAAATAGATTTGAAAATACTTACCAAAGATAGAATAAACTAAGTTAATTTCCTTAGTAAAATATTTAATTATCCAATTATTAACAAATTCAACTAAGTCAAATATTAGCTAAAGTAATATCCAACTTACATTTAAATACATTTAAAAAGAAATTCTAGAGAGTTCTTTCTAGAAGGGAAATTAATATCTAGATATTTATCCATAAGGTCAAAATAATACACTATGGTAAATAATTTATGAAATTTGAAATCTATTAATAAAATAAACATTTAAATTTACAGACTTAGCCCTATAAGTATCCCTCATATGTGAAGGACAAATTTGGGTTGAAAACCCTTAGGATTCATAGTTTATTAATTAGGTTAATTTCTTAATTTATTTAAATGCTAACCCTTTCTAATATTAGTTTATTCTCAGGAGACCAGGTATCCCCACATGTGGCTGACTGTACAGAAATGGAGGAGTAAAATTAAAGATAGCTCTAAATTTTTGAAATTTTGTATTATGATTGCTCAAACTATGTCGTAATCGGAGGAAGTATGAAATTTTGTATTTTGATTGCTCAAACTATGTCGTAATTGGAGGAACTTTTATCTCCAAATTGTATGTTGAGCACTAATATTTCATCGATATAGGTAACATTGTAAATATCGATGATCATCTCTTTTGTATTTAGCAACGATTCCGGGTTTTCTTACTGATTCTTTCCCAGTTGAGCTTTTTTGAATCAGATTTTATAAAATAATATATTCAGTGGCTTGACCACTTTTGCCAAAAAAAAAATATTAGTTTATTCCCATTTTAAAGTATTCATATCTAATGTTAATCTTTGTTTAATGACATATATATGTTTTTTTTTAATGTTTTTGCAAGGGCGAAATGGTCGCACCTGCGCGCATGCAAGGACGAGGTTTGAGCATGGCGGCACGAAGGGGGGGGAAGGGTTTGGTCGCTCGGCAGTGTATTTTCTTCATTAAAAACTTTACCCTGTGTTTTTTTATTATTATCTTGCAATGGCCGAAGGACGAACTGCTCGCGCATGGGCTAGGGTTTGGAGGCCGAGCGAACAACAGTCGTCACTATCGGTGGTGGCTGCCATGAACGACACCACCACAGTGGGCGGAGGCCGCCATGGGTGACGCCCCCACGATGCCTCGACAGTGGCTATGCCACTGTGCGAGCACAGTGAACATAGCCACTACGCGCGAGCGACTAGTAGTAGGGCTTGGCCTGTCCATTTTCGTCGAGCTTTGCATAGCGACCCCCTGATTATTTTTAAAAAAATAATTATATATTTGCATAAATACATATTTATTTTTAAAAAACTATATAAACATTTTATATAATTTACTACGCATAGGAATTTATATTTTCCTATTCTAAATAAACTTAGGAACTTCAAAGAAAATGGATTAAAAATAAATAATTTTTATCTAAACATAATTTGTCTTTTTTCATTTGATTTAATTTGAATGTTTTATTAGTTTAACATACATAGAAAACTAAGTTAATTGATTTATTATTTATAATATGATCATTGTCTTAAGATGAAATTTAAAGCATATTTAGAATTCTCCTCTATACAACATAATTATTAACCTTTTTAGAATTATCGAATTAAATCCTACAACTCCTAAGTTAGAATCCTAATAAAATAACTCAGAATATTAAAAGATTAATTAAATCATATTTATAAGATATTACCCTTTTAGAAACCATCATATAGGATATATTTTACTTGCATCTCAATTAAAACTATGAAAGGTAAATGATATAATTGCTCCATTAAATTATTAAGTTATTAATCCTTATGAAAATTAGCCAGACAAAATTCTACAAATTTAAAGTTTAGAATATCTATATCAAGTTATACCATAGATAAATTCAACTATCAATTTTCAAAGGACTATTATCCTTTGCAAGACAAATTATCACATAATAAGCAATTATTTTAAACTTTAATTCTACCAACTAATCAAAGGTAAAACTTTAACCGAAAGACTAATATTATGAGAACATGTATATAACCTTCTTTTCAACTTTATTCAAGTAACAAACTTGCATAACTTACAACTTTCTAACCAAACACGATAAACAAGAAACTTTACTACTTTACAATTTATCGACTTTTCAATACAATTTCTTCTTACACAATATAGTAAGGTTTCATCATTAACTCATCTTTTATACACCAATATTTCAAGGAGTTTACAACTTTCCTCTTTAAGAAAAATTACATTATAAAAACAATTAAATCACTTGTAATTACAAATTCTCCTAAGCATGCTTGTTTCTCCCAAAGCTTCGTAGAACATGCAAATAAAACCATGTAGGTTGACCATGGAGGCTCACCTCCCAACCTAGGTCGTTTAGGCCACCTTCGAGCTAGGGGTTACAAAACACTAATAGGTACGAACATTCAATCATAAGTCAATATTGAACAGATATCATTAAAAATCCCATCCAAGGCTTACTAGGTCACTAATAATAGGACCTGAACATTAGGGGTGAAAATGAACCAAAATCCCACGAGGAGCTAGCCAAGAGTATATCAAGAACACTTGCCATGCATGGCACAAAACATTTTGTCATTATTACAAGTAGTCTTTTCCACTCGTGGCCAAAAATCATATTTTTTATTTAAACAAGAATAGATTCCACAACTAGGATAAACGTGGCATCATGGAGCCCATAACATCCATGCTAGCCTCTCCCATTTTAACATCTATCTTTTCACAAGAACAATTGCCCCACATAGGCTAAACAAGTCATATCTCTTTCATTTTTACAAGTACCGATTCCATATGTAGGATAAACTTAGCATTATGGAACCTATAACATCCTTGCTAGTCTATCCTACTATTGACATATTTCCTTTTACAAGAACAATTTATCACAAAGACTACTCTTGGCATCACATGGGAAATCACTAAACCTTCACCCCCTTCAAGGCTACTCATCCCTTGCAAGGGTGAGTATGCCTTGAGAGAACCCTAAAAAATTCACATCATAAAGATAAAGCAAGACTTACACACCTCCATGGAAACCCATGGAGTTTGAAAACAATAACATAAAACACCATTAATCTTCCTTAAGCTTTTACATGCATGGAAAAATAAGATATAATACAAATTACTAAATGAAATCCACCCTTAAATCCAAAGATGAATAGATGAATTGTGAAGCTTTTCCCTCTTTAAGCCTTTCCTTCATTCTATAATTCTAGTGATCTCTAAGAGTAGAAAGTGGGTTAACAACCTTCTTTCCTCTCCTCTTCTCCCTAAATAGGCTCTAGCTAAGAAATATCAGGTCCAGACACTATTAGGAAACCTCTATATTATTTCTCCCTTATCATTCCAACTCATGTCCCTCATAATGGAGTCTGACTCACCAGGTAAGATAAGATACCTATCCCAAAATTCTCAAACTCTTCAATTTTCGCCACTTTGAAGAGGAGATATTTTAGAGGTATCATAAATGTGTCCCAATGCTCTTAATGGGTTGAAAATGACCCCTAACCCCTAAGGTACCAAGTATGGTGGTCAAAACTAACCCTAACTACCTTCTCGAAGCCTATTTGGTCCTCCTAAACTCCACCTGAAGTTTACATCCGAAATTCAATTCTCTTGACCCAATCTAATCTTCCTAACTCTAGGGTTTGCATGGGTACTACACTAGGTAACCCTTGGGTCATGAATAGGTCTACCCTAGTTACATTTACTAGCCATGCCAATACATAAGACATAGGTGTCAAGTGACACACAAATTACATTAGGCATGACCCATTTAACTTTTAACAAAACTAATTTAAATACAATCATACTACATACATTTATGAATAAAAATACATAACAATGAGGTCAATGTCTCTTTACAAATAGGACCTTAGCATCATAGGGAATATACATAGGCTATTCTTTGAGACCCTGAATTTAATACCATGGTCAACTACCTACACACTCATTTCACACATCAGTAGGTCCAATAAAATCCACATATAAATGTAACATAATACATAATGTAACACACACACCACCTACATCTGCATTTCTTTACAGATTAGAAATTTCATTTTTCAATATCTAAACATGTATATTTCACTTGATGCATCATAAACTAAACTATAAGCATAAACTTACATAATTAACCTTAGGATATCTCCTGAATAGGTTCACATCAACATAATTATTAATAACATGGTACAGGATCTTATATATCATCAAAAATAACATATGTATTCAAGTATTTAAGAGTCTCAAATAGTAACAACTGAAAACACAAACATGGAAATATAGAGCTAAGCTATGACAGTCTGTGTTAGGCCTCACATCCACCCCCTCTAGGCATGAACATCCTCCTGGATTTCATCAAAGAGGTGGGGGTACTAATATCTCATATGTACTGCATCCTCCCAAGATTTTCACCCTATCATAGCAATCCCACTAAATCTTAACCTAATCCATCTTTCTACCTCAATGGGTCAGGGTCCATCATGCCAAGATACAGATGGACTCCTGAACAAACTATCCATCCTACTCTACCTGTGACCTTAGTGACTGTAGCCTGATGCTCTTCGTGGTGGTCATCAACTTCTATAAACACTCTATGGGACTTTCCCATATATTCAATTTTAGGCCCAATCATTGTTTCTTGTTGAATTTCTCCTTGAGGACACTCTCAAGCAATGTTCCCCATGTCTCTGCATGTGTAGCAAGGCCCTTGTGACCGAATCTGCACTCCCTGAGACCTGGAGTATTGAAAACCTTTTGTCCTAATGGACCTATTGAAACCACCCTTAGAGGACTGTAGAGTCCGCACAAGAGGTGTAAAAGGTTCTTGGTGTCTCTGGTCCCTCCTAGGACCATGCGGCTGCCACGGTTTGGGCTTAAATCCATGTCGCCCATGCGGTGGTCTCTGTTTCAAGTTTTGTTGAGGCTGGGGATCTCTAAATATCCCTGATGAGCTCCTCTGATTTCCTTTCCAAGGGGTTATTTGATACCTTGATGACTGAGATGTTGATTTATGGTTTTGAGACCTATCATAAGATCATTCCTTTATGTCCTCAGCTATCATGGGCCTCTTAACCACTTGAGCCACTAAACCTAGTAGAGGCTCAAGCCTGTTTAAATATTCAATACTATGCTTTCCCTACCCTACTACAAGTCTCGGAGAAGGGCTTATACTCTATTCTCTGGATGGAACTCTAAGTCTCTTGGCATCCTGGTGTTGTTCTTGATGGGCTATAGGAAGCAACCTATCTAGGATGATTTCAGCTAGATTCTGCAAAGCCAATAGGATGACCTAGTTTAGACTAGGAGATGGTTTGAGAGAGGGATTCTGATGCCCTCTAGGAACCTCTGTTTCCTGCCTAATCTCCTTGTGAACATAAGTAGTATGCCTACAACCTCACCCATGTGCATGAGCCTGACATGAAGTTGGTGTCATCCTTTAGTTTCAAAAATGTTTAATGTGTTAGGTTCATAATAAGATCATTAATCTTCATAATTACTTCACCTTCCATTTCCTACATTATCCACTCAAGGGACATGGAAAAATCATGGTATATGGGTAAGTCAAATAGTCCAGACACAACATAATACTTTGTTAGGTTATTTCTAAGTACAAAATATTCTAAAAATAAATAGACGAGTCAAGATTGGATGAATCCAATCCTTGTTATAATATTCACTTCGTTCGATTAATCTATTAATTAATTGAATTATTTATTAATCATTCTTTTCATTATCACATACCCGATTAGGTCTTAACTTGATTGATCATCAACATTTAATTACCTAATATATTAGAATCAAAACCCATATTATTGTGAATTCAACTTTCTATTCCAACCAATAATTAATTTAAAAACTTATTGTATTGCTATAATAATTAGTTAACCAATTAGTCCTAAAATAATGTAAAGTGACATAAGATTAAGAACACGACTAAGGGAAAACATAGAATACATGTAAATTGGGTCTAATCATATAATTCTTATTCCATCCCACACCCCTCGGGGTGTTAAATACAAAAGGAAGACCAGGGAAGCCCTTCTGCTTCCCTCCAATCAAGAACTACGCTTACCCTAGAAGCCAACAAGTCACCCCAACATAAAAGTTCCCTACCACTCGATCAGTCAACTTCAGAAGGGACTCAATATACACAAGAGAGTTTTGACAATACTAATTCATGTCTTTACCCTCAGTACTTTTTCGTGAGGCACCCTAAAAGGACACTGCCCTCCAAGATATCACTAGGGTTAATACACCAAGAGCTTTCGAGTTCATCAACTCAGAATGAGGAACCAAAATCCTCTTATCAAAACTACACTCTTTAGGGAAATTACTATACCCTATTCTTGAGTATCAAGGGATACACCCAATATTTATAATGCAAGAAAGATTACTTTCAAAATAGGGTACCTCTGAAGTTCCAAGTGTATTCTCAACATGATCAAGTGGAAAGAAAATCCTATACCATACCTTTTATAATACATAGGCACAACATAGTATGTTCTCTCTGGTGCTCCCCTTTTACGCACTATCATAGGTTCACAATGTTAGAGTCATAGACGTAAGAATGGCTAGCAATAAAAGAATAAGGACATTCGGGATAGTCACCAAGATAAAAATAGTAAACCCAAATGGGGAAATCGTTAATTTCATTTGTTAATTCAAAAATGAGCTCAATTCAACAATAAATTAATCGTGTCAACTGACACAAAGAGACAATTTTTTTGGTGACTAATTCCCACACAAGAAAATAACTAAATTAATAAAGTACTAACCCACACAACATGTGGAAAGATCCACCTTGAAAGAAAAAAAAAAAAGGAAATCCAAAGAACCATTCACAAACATTGTGATAGAACTTAGTCACGTAAGAGGGAGAAACCACCGCTGATTACTAAGGACACCACTCCTCACCAAACTTAGAGAACATACCCAACATATACTAATCAAACAAATTTCCATCACAAATCATACCTAAGCATTACAATAATCATTGTAGCTAAAACAATATCCTTTTTATTGAAAATTTTATTATAGCTAAACTTAAAAGTTCAATGGGAAATGTAATAGTTCAACATCTTAAGTGTTGAAACCATGCTCTGATACCAAAATGTCATGCCCGAAAATTCAAGCAAAACACAACTACAATTTTTTTCTAAAACCTACTGTTCATATGTTTGTACACATACATACGTATCTATTTTTGCTAAAGTATAAGAACATACTGGCACCAACTTTCAAAGAACATGCAAAAAGATGCAGAGGGAAAAAAGGTTAAATGACAAGTTAAGTGTTCAAAATCAAATCCAAGGTCTAACCAGAAAAAGGTTGACCGAGTTTGACCCAAAGTCAAACTTCACGAAATGGTATACAAACTACCCTATAGGGTTCCATCGGTTGCTAGCTTCGATCGGTATGCAAAATGAGGCAGTTGACTAAAGTCAACCCAAGTTGACCAAAAAGTCAACCATGCATAGATAAACGTGAATCTAGGTTATATAGGTACTAAACTCATAAGGGAAGGTCTTGGTATGCAAATCAAGACATTTTACTTAGGTTGGACTAATGGTTGACCAAAAGTCAACCATGCCTAAAATAGGTCAACGAGTCCAAAATGGCATAAAAACTCTAAATGTATCGCTAAGAAAGTTAATTACGATCCTAACGATAAAATTACATTCAATTAATAGATGTAAGGTTAATTTAGTATTTTTCGTCATAATCTCCTATTTAAATAAGTTTAATAAAATAGCTTCAAGCTAATTTAATTAAATTATTAATTCAATTAAGTCTCACAAATTAAGTCAAATCTCTAAATTTTAAATTGTCGATCTAAATTTAATAATACAACTATTTATCTTAACTAAATTGAATCTATATAAAATTATATCACATCCAATTCAATTTAAATCTACGTAAATAGATTTGAAAATACTTACCAAAGATAGAATAAACTAAGTTAATTTCCTTAGTAAAATATTTAATTATCCAATTATTAACAAATTCAACTAAGTCAAATATTAGCTAAAGTAATATCCAACTTACATTTAAATACATTTAAAAAGAAATTCTAGAGAGTTCTTTCTAGAAGGGAAATTAATATCTAGATATTTATCCACAAGGTCAAAATAATACACTATGGTAAATAATTTATGAAATTTGAAATCTATTAATAAAATAAACATTTAAATTTACAGACTTAGCCCTATAAGTATCCCTCATATGTGAAGGACAAATTTGGGTTGAAAACCCTTAGGATTCATAGTTTATTAATTAGGTTAATTTCTTAATTTATTTAAATGCTAACCCTTTCTAATATTAGTTTATTCTCAGGAGACCAGGTATCCCCACATGTGGCTGACTGTACAGAAATGGAGGAGTAAAATTAAAGATAGCTCTAAATTTTTGAAATTTTGTATTATGATTGCTCAAACTATGTCGTAATCGGAGGAAGTATGAAATTTTGTATTTTGATTGCTCAAACTATGTCGTAATTGGAGGAACTTTTATCTCCAAATTGTATGTTGAGCACTAATATTTCATCGATATAGGTAACATTATAAATATCGATGATCATCTCTTTTGTATTTAGCAACGATTCCGGGTTTTCTTACTGATTCTTTCCCAGTTGAGCTTTTTTGAATCAGATTTTATAAAATAATATATTCAGTGGCTTGACCACTTTTGCCAAAAAAAAAATATTAGTTTATTCCCATTTTAAAGTATTCATATCTAATGTTAATCTTTGTTTAATGACATATATATGTTTTTTTTTAATGTTTTTGCAAGGGCGGAATGGTCGCACTTGCGTGCACGCAAGGACGAGGTTTGAGCATGGCGGCACGAAGGGGGGGGAAGGGTTTGGTCGCTCGGCAGTGTATTTTCTTCATTAAAAACTTTACCCTATGTTTTTTTATTATTATCTTGCAATGGCCGAAGGACAAACTGCTCGCGCATGGGCTAGGGTTTGGAGGCCGAGCGAACAACAGTCATCGCTATCGGTGGTGGCTGCCATGAATGACACCACCACAGTGGGTGGAGGCCACCATGGGCGACACCCCCACGGTGCCTCGACAGTGGCTATGCCACTGTGCGAGCATAGTGAACATAGCTACTACGCGCGAGCGGCTAGGAGTAGGGCTTGGCCTGTCCATTTTCGTCGAGCTTTGCATAGCGACCCCCTGATTATTTTTTAAAAAATAATTATATATTTGCATAAATACATATTTATTTTTAAAAAACTATATAAACATTTTATATAATTTACTACGCATAGGAATTTATATTTTCCTATTCTAAATAAACTTAGGAACTTCAAAGAAAATGGATTAAAAATAAATAATTTTTATCTAAACATAATTTGTCTTTTTTCTTTTGATTTAATTTGAATGTTTTATTAGTTTAACATACATAGAAAACTAAGTTAATTGATTTATTATTTCTAATATGATCATTATTTTTAGATGAAATTTAAAGCATATTTAGAATTCTCCTCTATACAACATAATTATTAACCTTTTTAGAATTATCGAATTAAATCCTACAACTTCTAAGTTGGAATCCTAATAAAATAACTTGGAATATTAAAAGATTAATTAAATTATATTTATAAGATATTACCCTTTTTGCAACCATCATATAGGATATATTTTACTTGCATCTCAATTAAAACAATGAAAGGTAAACGATTTAATTGTTCTATTAAATTATTAAGTTATTAATCCTTATGAAAATTAGCTAGACAAAATTCTACAACTTTAAAGTTTAGAATATCTATATCTAGTTATACCATAGATAAATTCAACTATCAATTTTCAAGGGAATATTATCCTTTGCAAGCCAAATTATCACATAATAAGCAATTATTTTAAACTTTAATTCTACTAATTAATCAAAGGTAAAACTTTAACCAAAAGACTAATAATATGAGAACATGTATATAACCTTCTTTTCAACTTTATTCAAGTAACAAATTTGCATAACTCGCAACTTTCTAACCAAACACGATAAACAAGAAACTTTACTAATTTATAATTTATCGACTTTTCAATACAATTTCTCCTTGCACAATATAGTAAGGTTTCATCATTAACTCATCTTTTATAAACCAATATTTCAAGGAGTTTACAACTTTTCTCTTTAAGAAAAATTACATTATAAAAACAATTAAATCGCTTGTAATTACAAATTCTCCTAAGCATGCTTGTTTCTCCAAAAGCTTCATAGAACCTGCAAATAAAATCCTATAGGTTGACCATGGAGGCTCACCTCCCAACCTAGGCCCTTTAGGCCACCCCCGAGCTAGGGGTTACAAAACACTTACAGGTACAAACATTCAATCATAAGTCAATATTGAACACATATCAGTAAAAATACCATCCAAGGCTTACTAGGTCACTAATAATAGGACCTGGACACTAGGGGTGAAAATGAACCGAAATCCCAAGAGGAGCTATCCAAGAGCATATCAAGAACGCTTTCCATGCATGGCACAAAACATTTTTTCATTATCACAAGTAGTATTTTCCACTCATGGCCAAAAATCATATTTTTATTTAAACAATAATAGATTCCACAAATAGGATAAATGTGGCATTATGGAGCCCATAACATCCATGATAGCCTCTCCCATTTGGACATCTATCTTTTCACAAGAACAATTGCCCCACATAGGCTAAACAAGTCATATCTCTTTCATTTTTACAAGTACCGATTCCATATGTAGGATAAACTTAGCATTATGGAACCTATAACATCCTTGCTAGTCTATCCTACTATGGACATCTTTCCTTTTACAAGAACAATTTCTCACAAAGACTACTGTTGGCAACGCATGGGAAATCACTAAACCTTCACCCCCTTCAAGGCTACTCATCCCTCCCAAGGGTGAGTATGCCTTGAGAGAACCCTCAATAATTAACATCACAAAGATAAAGCAAGACTTACACACCTCCATGGAAACCCATGGAGTTTGAAAACAATAACATAAAACACCATTAATCTTCCTTAAGCTTTTACTTGCATGGAAAAATAAGATATACTACAAATTACTAAAGGAAATCCAACCTTAAATCCAAAGATGAATAGATGAATTGTGAAGCTTTCCCCTCTTTAAGCCTTTTCTTCCTTCTCTAATTCTAGTGATCTCTAAGAGTAGTGAGTGGGTGAACAACCTTCTTTCCTCTCCTCTTCTCCCTAAATAGGCTCTAGCTAAGAAATATCAGGTCCAAACACTATTAGGAAACCTCTACAATCTTTCTCCCTTACCTTTCCAACTCATGTCCCTCATAATGGAGTCTGACTCACCAGGTAAGATAAGATACCTATCCCAAAATTCTCAAACTCTTCAATTTTCGCCACTTTGAAGAGGAGATATTTTAGAGGTGTCATAAATAAGTCCCAAGGCTCTTAATGGGTTGAAAATGACCCCTAGCCCCTAAGGTACCAAGTAGGGTGGTCAAAACTAATCCTAACTACAAACTGGAAGCCTATTTGGTCCTCCTAAACTCCACCTGAAGTTTACATCCGAAATTCAATTCTCTTGACCCAATCTAATCTTCCTAACTCTAGGGTTTGCATGGGTACTACACTAGGTAACCCTTGGGTCATGAATAGGTCTACCCTAGTTACATTTACTAGCCATGACAACACATAAGACATAGGTGTCAAGTGACACACAAATGACATTAGGCATGACCCATTTAACTTTTAACAAAACTAATTTAAATACAATCATACTAAATACATTTACGAATAAAAATGCATAACAATGAGGTCCATGTCTCTTTACAGACAGGACCTTAGCATCACAGGGAATATACATAGGTTAGTCTTTAAAACCTTGAATTTAATACCATGGTCAACTACCTACACACTCATTTCACACATCAGTAGGTCCAATAAAATCCACATATAAATGTAACAGAATACATAATGTAACACACACACCACCTACATCTGCATTCCTTTACATATTAGAAATGTCATTTTGCAATATCTAAACATTTATATTTCACTCGATGCATCATAAACTAAACTATAAGCATAAACTTACATAATTAACCTTAGGATATTTCCTGAATAGGTTCACATCAACATAATGATTAATAACATGGTACGGGATCTTACAGATCCTCAAAAATAACATATGTATTCAAGTATTTAAGAGTCTCAAATAGTAACAACCAAAAGTACAAACATGGAAATATAGAGCTAAGGTATGACGGTCTGGGTTAGGCCTCACAATTGTTTCCACAAATTCACATAATGTTTCTTCCCAATTTACAAAGATCAAAAGGGTTTTGCTAAAATTTTGAAGAAAGGAAAATCTAATATAGCTGATAAGAAAACCCCTTATTAGACATCATGAAATCTCAAATAGTAAACAAAATCAATGGAAGATGACCATAAATAATTATCTCATCTATGAAATTTAATAAAGCATAGAAATTGGTCTTTTCAATTTTTAATTTTTTTTCCTATTTCTTATTTCAAGATGTTCTAACCTTTTCAAAACCCTACCTCTGAACATAGAGAGACCCCATAAATGAGAGAGTGAACCGGATGATCAACCACTAGCCAAGAAGATTGAGAATCAATGTCATCTATTTAGAGAGCCCTTTCATTTCATTCGTATGAAGGTTGATATCAAAGGAAGCCCCTGATCATGTTTTGATTAAACAATTATTTTCAAATGAAAACAACAGATGGTTTACCACCAAGAAGTTATGTGTCGTTATTCCTCTCCAACCAGATCGGTCCTCTGCCAACAACGCAGTGTTGAGACTCAGCATAGATAGCCAGGTTATTCTCTCTCAAATAGCTCAGTGTCCCATTTTTCGTGAAGATATTTTCAAGAAATTAGATGAATATAATGTGTTATTGATAAATATTATTTTAAATATTTAAATAAAAAGAACATCTGTAGATATTTCAAAGAACATGTTCATCATAGTTCAGACAAAAATATGGATCTTCAAAATTCCAATGAACATCGGATATAAAAAAATGTTAAACTAAAATTTGTACATTAAATATCTCAAGTATTCGACAATACATCTAATCATGCATCTTTTTTCAAAAAATTTCATCAGATTTTGTAGTCAAACAAGTTAGTGCCTAGGGATAATTGACAATACTTACACATTCCTTGATGAAGCTAATAAATCTTTTGTTGAACCCTATTTTAGATAAAACTTAAAATAAAAAAATCTCATTTGACTGTATTATAAGCCTTTGAAGTATCCAATTTGAGAACCATACCTTGCAATTGACACTTTTCCATAGAGTGGATAATTTCATGAGTTGAAACAACATCCAATATTTGTCTACCAAGAACGAATCCATTTTGATAACTACCAATAGCCCCATCAAGGAAAGGCTTAATTTTGCTAACCAAAATTTTGGAGAAGATTTTATAGAGGGTGTTAGAGAGGCTTATAGGTTTAAATCAATCAACCTTTTAGGCTCAAACCTTAGGCACTAGGGAAACAAAATTATTGTTATTTTTTTTTGGCAATTTACTAATCCTTAATAAATCCTTCGTAGCCATAGTGATATCATAACTCACCATATCCAAGAATTCCTAAAAGAAGGTTGAGGAAACCCATCCATCCCTAGCACCTTAAAGGAACCCAGTGAGAAGATAACAACCCTAACTTCCTCCAAAGTAACCTAGGAAAAAAATTTATCATTATCTTCAGGACTAACAGTTCTTGGGAGAAAGTCTAAAAGTTGGACCTCCAAGAAACACAAATTAGGAAGACCAGGATCATTATAAGCCTATCTAAAGTAATCAGTAGCAAATTTCCCCATCTTAGCATGCTCTTGAATTTCCTAATTGTGCTCATTCAATAAAATTTGTATTGAAATCCTCTTTTTGTGCTTGGTAATTGATATGTGGAAAAAAAAGTTCTTATAACCCCTCTTCAACCATTGCACACTTGATCTCTAGTTCCAATATATTTCCTCCCTTCCCAAATTATCCTTCCATTTCTTCATCCATTATATTTCATCAAGGTCAAGGGCTTGAGATTGGTCCCCTTAGGGCATTAAATATTGAAGAGCTTCCAACCTAGGATAAATTTCCTGTTTCTGTTTAAAGATTTCACCAAAAGCTATTTTATTCCATCCTTTAATAGTATTCCTTATAATTTATATTTTATGGGAGAATCTAAACATATTCATGCCCTGAATAGGGGCATTCCATCAGTTTTGAGTGTAATTTATGAATTTTGAGTGGGAGGTCAACTTAATCTCATATCTAAAAGGTATGGGTCCAAAGGGGTTTTGTCAATCCAATGCAAGAGGTGATTATTATGATCTGATATTATCCTAGGGAGAGCTCTCAGGGTGGTATTACATCCCAAATCCTAGTTAGTTGATACAAGGAATCTATCAAGATTGACTTGGATGAGATTACTCCCCTTCCTATTGTTGGACAAAGAAAACAATTGATTCTATAGGTCAATGTCATACAAACCCATTTTGCTAATGAAGTTAAAAAGATCAACTATGTTCTATGAGTAATCCATAGTACCCCTAGCTTATTAGAGGGAAAGAGGGGTGATTTGAATCCCCCTACCACCATCCATAAGGAAGCAAAGTCATCAATAATAAAGGAAGATATATCATTCCAAATTTATTTCATTCACAATATTTTGTTGGGAGTATACACATTAACCAAATTCCACATTAAACTCCTAGCAGAGAAAGAAACAAATAAGAAATCAAAAGAGAAGGAATAAATCTCCCCCTTACATTTTCTAAGCTTCCACATGGTAATAACACCTCTTGAGGCCCCATTATCATCACTGTTGAGATATGCGGACTATGGCCAAATCTCGTTAGCAATCGAGGAGAAAGTCAAAGTAGTCATTTTAACTTCTTTAAGGAGAACAACATCCAATTTTAGATTCTTGATGCATTGTTTCAATGCATACTATTTTTAAGGGTCATTAAGACCCCCCATATTCTAAGACGTAAATTTTATTTTTTTATATTTAAGATTGGAATCTAGTGTCTTTTTCATCCCATTAGAAATTTCCATAACTATCTCCTTATGTCTTAAACTCACACCAAGGGCCAACCAAATTTAGTCTTCGAACCTGCATCAATATTTTGAGATCTAATTTTATTCATTTGAATTGTCTATTTCTCTTATGTACTACACAAAATGGTAGCTCTAGGGGAGTAGTCAATTTTCTCCACCATAGGGATCCCCTATTTTTCCTGAGCTAACTCCTCTTCTTTCTCTATCTTATCTTTTGGATTTCTTTTTTTTATCATACTTAAGCTTACTAATTGATTAATATCCTCAACTATGCAATCTTTTTCTGGAGTAGAGGGGATTCCTTCCCCACCTTATTCACCACTAGAGTATAGGGGATTTCTTCATCCTCTAGCACAACCTTATTCAAAACTAGTAGAAATTCTGGGAATAACCATGTGTTTCCAGCACCTTCCGTAGTCTTAACTTGGGTTCCTTCCAAGGAATACATTAAGTTCAATAACTAATCTACAAAGGAGTAAAAATAAATCCCAGAGGATTCCCCTTCATGGATTTCAATGCGATAAGGTGTAGGCATTTCTCCATTAACTTGGGTTCCTTATCCAAAGATACTCAACAATCAGATATGAAATGACCCAACTTGGAACATTTTTGGAAGTAAACTATAACATTCTCATAGACTAGAGTTTAGGTACATTTCCCAAGTTTTGATTGTAAAGTAACAAAATTGAGAAGAGTATTGTTAATAGAAACATTCTCATAGAATCTAGAAAACAATAACCTGGACTTGGCTAGGGTGACCACATCTAAAGTCACATACTACCTAAATGTGTTCCTAATCCATTTGAGATTTTATCATTCTATAACTCCAAAAGGTGTCTAATATTCATAATCTAGGCAAGATTCATCTTTTAAAGATCCTTAATTAGGTCAAAAAGAGGATTTCACTTACATAGGACTAGAATTTTTTTTTCATAATCCTAGGAGCCCATAAATATTTTAACCATATATTCCTATCCAATGAACTTAAACATGAAGATACCTTGTGATATTATTATAGTCACCACACTAATCTTGAAGCTCTAACGGACCACAACCCACCTCCTAACCATATCAATGTTTTTTCATAAAGAGAAGAATCTTCCCACAAGAAATAAATTTATAGTTGAAACAATACGATCCATAACCACATCCATGAGTTGAATTCTTCCTTTTTCTTTATATATTCTAGTATGGGGTTGATAAATTCCTATTCATGATACCTAAAAACAAGGGTAGTCTTCCAATTAGTCAAAGTAGTCTCCTTGTTAATAGTACCATCATTATGCTAACCTAAATCAGTAGTCCCAAATGTCACTTTGTTAGTAGTATCATTATCATCCTTAACAGGATCGATAATGACCGCATGGGGTCTACATGCCACTAAATATTTCAGCGCAGCACCTATTGGGGAATCCAAGGTATGGGCTCCCAAAGAGGTGAGAAAATATTTGGGATGAGGGTCCCCATGAGGAGGGGTAGGATCCACTCCATGGGAGTTGACCATGTGCAAGAAATTAAGAATTTGAGATTTGAAACCCAAAGGAAGGGAGTTGTAGATATATGTAAATATTTTAACTTGCATATACTCATAATACAAACATAAGATTGTCAAGACTCGGTTTTTTTTCATCCTAGTTCTATATTTAGATTGTTTAGCATCATCTGAATTTTGGATTAATAATAATAATTAATTGCATTTTATTAAGTTGAGAATTGATACTTTAAAATGCCTTATATCATAGTGAGATTTTTAGCACCATCCTCTCTTTCTTGTATTTCAAATATAGATACAAAAGAGGTATTAATTTGGTAAATGGATATTTCTAAGTTTGAATTTTAATTAAATTTTGTAATTAAATATCTAGTTCATTTGGTTTGATTTTTATGTATATGTTGATATTTTATTTTCCTTCTTTTATTTTAAAGGTGTAAGATGATAGCACACTACCATGTGTTGAGGACTGTCTTAATACCTTCAAAATTTTATTAATATCACATATTATTGTTTTTTAGTTTCTATAAGGAAATGTACTTTTGAACTCATTTTTTTATTATAATTAATTTTCTTACAAGTCCTTTTATTTGATAAATTAGGTCTTGTAGTTTGAATTATATAGAGGATATATACTCCTCAAATTTAGGATTGTGCTACATTATATTATTGTCAAGAGTTTATGCAACCATCAAAATACAATCTTCTTTAGTTCATGACTTCTAGTATAAAGATTGCAAGGCTAGAGATAATGTTAGGGCATACAAAAATTTAATGAGTGGTTATTAAATAGGAAAAGTCAAAATATCTAAGCATAGTAATCAATTATTTTAGGTTAATATTAATTATACTTAATATTTTTTATATAATATGATAAATATTTTTTTTAAATATTCATTCAAAATTTATGTGTTCAAATTGTGTCAGCTACACACAAAAAGAGAGAAATTTTTGGGTTGATGGGGGTTTACCTAGCTCAAACCCCAATTTTTGAATTAACCATGAAATTAAAAATAAAATTTCAAATTAAAATGAAAGTTTGTTAAAATGTAGCAAAGACTAGACCTGAATTGAGTTTCTTGAATGGGTTTGGTATGCCTTCATGATCATTTCTGTTACAATGGTGAGCAATACAAATTGTAACCTTGGCATTTCTAGTGTAACAGTGGTTCATGACATGGTTTAGCAAGCCCCTATGTATTTTATAATTCTATTGGTTGTATCAAGCATTAACTTGTTGATCTTTTGGTGCAATAACAACCGCTAGTTATAACAAGTTGTATCACATCTTGGTCAGAGGATTAAACCCCATGCTTGTGTTGGGGGGGTTGTTATAATGGTGAGAAAGACTCATTGTGCCCTTGGTCTCCTTGGTATTTTCAACATAGTGGTGGTTTGTGACATGGTCCAATAGCCTCATGTGTCTTCTATAAGTCTTTTGGTGTGATGACATCTACTAGTTGTAACACTTTCCTATGTCAAAGTCTCCATAAATATATTGATGTTAACTTGTCGAGTTGACTTCATGAAAGGTTGATCATGGATGCCATCATGAATGTTTAAGATATAAACTTTGTTTCTTGTCTTCAACACCTTGATGATGCCTGATCAATTTATTAATTGAATTTCATAGGATGTTCTTGAAGACATGATTGAAGGCTTTTCTAAATGAGGGGGCAGGCTTTCTTTTGTACATCTCTCTATGAAATGTGTTTGAAATTTTGAAGAGGGTTGATGCAAAAGAGGATTTCCCACTCCAATAATGTATTTGTTAGATGATTAGAATAAAGTTATCATGAGAAACCTTGTCCTAAGATAAGGAGACTTGAGGTGACCTTGACCTACCAAATTAGGTAGGGTCAAGGACTAGAGGTCTAGAATGTGGTGGAGATGCTATATTTTGAGGTAGTGTAAGTATAATCAAGAATGAGAGGATAGAAATGCTAAAATGAGGACTAGGTTAGTATGAAATTGTATATAGGTAAATTTATGATGTCACTATTATTCCCCACTTTATTATGAGTACAAACCTTAATTCTTACTCTTAGTATAGTAGATAGTAACCTTGATAAAGTTTCATCAAGGTTTTAAAGAGGTAAGAATCAACAAGCCTCTAGGGACTATGAATCTTATATCAAGAAGCAAAGGATAGCTCTAAGAAATAAAATAGATTATACTTTGATAATGAAAATACTATTTAAATAGTATCACAAGTTTTGATATAATAGCATGACTCATAAAAACCTAATAGGAAATCATGAAAACATGGTTGCATCATAGTTATTGAAGTTTTCCACAATAGTGAGATGAAAATGACTTGAATTCTTTAAATTCATGGAATTCTTGAATGTTTCTCTTCTCTCCTTGAATGCTTGAGATCGCAAATGCTTGATTTAATGAATGAATTTATTATGATAAGATTAGATTCCATAATGAGGGAGGTAGCTTTTCCTTTATACTTCTCCTAGCCACTTTGGGGATCAAATCTCAAAGGACGCCAACATGGTTTCAAGGATCTCACTAAAATCACAAGACCTTTCTCCAATTCAAATTTGGACCTAAGTTAAGGAGTAGGGGCTGATTTTGACTTGTCCTATACCTATAATCTCACCATATACAACCCAATTAGGGATCAAATTTGAGTCAAGGATCAATTTGGATATGGGGAAGTCTGAAACATGTGTGAAATTGAGGTTTGATATATGAGAACATGTGAAATAGCTCACAAATGCTAATAGGGCCTATGTATGTAAAGGATGATTGAAAGGATGAAATAATTAAATGGGCACAACTATAATTAAGGGGCCTCATAGAAATTAAATTAAGAGATGATTTATATTTAAATATTTATTAAGTAAATGTATAGAGAATTCCTATGATGCATGGAAGAATGAAAAAATACTAAAATGGGTGCCAAGCCATGAATTGTGTACCTTAACATGGTGCTTACAATTTTTGATGCTACACCTAGAAAAAAATTTTGATGAAGAAATGTTAGCTTTGAAAAAGAATGATACATGAGATGTACCATTTCTAGAAGGATGAAAATATGTTGGTTGCATATGGGTGTTCAAGAGAAAGATTACTCAAGAGAAAAGAATTGAGAAATATAAAGAAAGGTCAGTTGTAAAAGGATACTCACAAGTTGAGGGTGTTGATTATGGTGAGATATTCTTTCTTGTTGCAAAAATGCCATCCATTATATTTTTGCTTTCTAATACTGCTTCTTATAATTTACAAGTTGAGGATTTGGATGGGAAAACTATTTTCCTTCATGATGATTTGGAGGATATTTACATGACACATAAAGAAAACTAAATGGTAAGAGGTAAATTTAATTTAGCTCATAAATTGAAGAAATCTTTGTATGGCCTCAACCAGAGTCTTAGAATCTACTACCAAAAATTTGATACAAATGTGTTGAGTTTGAAACTTGAGCATTGTAAATTAGATCAATGTGTTTATAAATCAAACAATGGTCATTTCTTGTACATTATATTATATGTTAATGATATGTTATTCATTTTTAAGAGGAAAGGTATGATTATAGAACTAAAGTCATAACTTGTTGCTAAATTTGAAATGAAAGATCTTTCTATGGAAAAATACATTCTTAGGATGGAAAGCAAAAGAGATAGAGTGAACAAAAATCTATGTCTAGGTTAGATTAAGTATGTAAACTGAGACCAAGGTTCAACATGTAGGATTCTAGACCACTATGTGTTCATTTTCTAGTTTAAAGGAAGTTTTCTATTTGATATTGTCATACATCTCCATGTTAAAGATGGAAGACATGAGAAGAGTGCCTTACCAAAGTGTAATTGGATGTTTGATGTATGTTATTACTTTTACTAGACTAGATCTTGCCTAAGAAATGTGAGTTCTTTACGAATATATCTCTAATCTTGGTAGAGTTCATTATGATGCGTTAAAAAGAGTCTTCAAATATTAGAAGTTCACCTCAAATTACTCTTTATGTTATAATGGTAATATGATAGGAGATGAAATTTCCCTTGATATTTATAGTTGTGGTTATTTAGATTGGGCAAGTAATATTGTTAATAGAAGATCCACTAGTGCTTATGTGCATATATTAATTGGTGGTGCAATCAGTTGGATGAGTAAGGAATAGATTGTGGTTTCATTTTCTACTACTAAATATAAGTATATGGTGGATACTCGTGAGTATAATGAAACCACAAGAGGTACTACATCCTCTCCCCTAGGCATTGTGTGTGTGAATTTTGTACCTGTCTGTAGACACAACACTTTAGTAAAACATTAGAGGTTAGCTTAAAATCAAAATCATGCAATGAAATGGAAACTAATCTAACCAGGTGATTTACTGCCTTCTAGTAGATGTGAGTATGTATTCTCAGATTATACCAAGATTAGTGACCTTGACGACACCTAAACGAAGGATTTGAATGTAGATTCTAGATATGAATTAGATGCAAATTAATCTATATTTTTGGTTTCTCTATGCAATTATGATGAAAAATGATATGAAATCTAATCTAGATGAGAAACTGATATGCAATGCAATTAATCTAATAATGATATGCTAAATGATATGAAACTAAAAACAAGATTGATCTCACCAAAAATTGTCGATTTGCAAAGAAGCTTCAATTCTTCAGATACCAATTCACCAACACAAGTTTGCAAATTCTGAGAGATGATTATGAAGAGTTGAGCCTTGATTTTATAGAAATCCAGGGCTTTGGGGATGCATGGAAAAATCCATAAATCACTCAGATAAACTCAAGTTGATTTTTGAGTTATCAAAGAATAAAAGATAATTAATCCATAAAATCATGCAAAAATAGCTTTTTAACTCAAATCAAAGTTGAGTTTATTTTTAAAACAACTTGAATTGATTTTCTAATTTCAAGTTTAACTATTTTTTTGAATGTGCATAATAATTATGAATTAAATAAATAAAGTGATTTATCCTCAACTTAAGTATTTTTTTTTTAAATAAAATAATTAATTTATGGGTTAATCAATTATTAAATCAAACTTTTATTCAAAAACTATATTATTAAATTTGACAATTGACATTAATTAATTAAATAAGAATTTAATCAATTAGTCATAGGATATTTGATTTATTGTCAAAATAAAATAATACAATTTAGGAATAAATATAATTAAATCTAATTAAATAATTAAGTGGTAGTATTAAATCTAATTAATTAAATATTTAGAATATTCAATTAATCAAACTTTAGGATAAATAAGATTTATCACCAAATAATTATTAAAGTAAAGATAATTAGGATAAATAGGAATAAGGAACATTCCCCGATGCATAATTTAGGAAAATCAATTAAGATTCAATAATGTTCAGATGTGCCTTAGCTTAGGACTTTGATGTCGATTTCATTCAATGTGTCGATATAGGAGGTTAATGAACCTATAGCCCATTTTTGGGGTATTACAAGCATAAGCTTACTTATGGAATCCTATAAAAAGATACGAGTATACAAATATCTCAATCATGAAGCATCCTCCCAAGTAGTCAAGGTATCATTATTCAGGTCTCATTGGACCGTTACTTGATTGATGTCTTAACCCTTGAGGATCAGCCCCCTATACTAAAGAATGTAGATGGGCTCCAAAGAAAGTTTCTCATCCTCTACCTATAAAGCACCCCAATCAAGAACATGGGTGACATTAAAAATATACTACCTCAACATAAAATAATGAAAAACATCATGGATCTCAAAAATTACAACAAAACATGATGCTAACTTAGATAATTTTCCATAATAAATGGGGCTCTTCCATAGCTAAAGTTGCAAAATAACATGGTCACCCACTAAGTGGTAATGATCTAACCTATGGGAATAAACATACTTATTCTATTGATCTAGGTAAGTAGTTTCCAATTTCTCTCTTATACAAATAATATTCTATTCCATATCCTAGAGTATCTCAAAACCCAACATAATATGGTCCTCCAAATGATCCCAACTCAAAAGTGTATGAAATGATTTTGAATACAAGGCTAAAAAGGATACATGTAAAGAGAAATATGGTACCCATTATTATAACAAAACTCTACTATATATAATTATTTCTTCCACCATGACTATTGATTCATCATATACATGCAAAGAATTTCCTCAAGAATTTGATTCAGCCACTCTATTTGAAAATCAATCTTGGGATGATACACTAAATAAAAACTAAGTCATGCACCCAAAGTATGCTAGAGAGAAGTCCACAATGTGGAATTAAACACTACATATTGATCTGAAATTATCATTTAAGGTATGTCATACAACTAAATTATATCCTTCACAAAGACATGTGCTAGAAATAAGTAGTATAAGAATCTATCACAGGATAAAATTGAGCTATCTTGGATAGTTTATCCATAATAAACATAATGGAATCATGACAAAATGATGACATAAGTAGCTTGATGATAAAATCAATGGATATATTATCCTAATTCCACTCTAGAATGGAATTTGATTATAAAAGACTTGATAGATGTTGATGTTCTACCTTCACTCTTTGAGACTCAAGGCATCTAACCACAAATTATAAAACATGACACCTCTTCGCAACCTAATAGTATAATTGTTTAAGATCAACATGCATCTTTATTATTCCAACATATGCAAAATACAACACATAATGTGATTTTATCAAAACTTAAGAGAAAAGGTCAAATGAAAATGGAACATAAATGCACCCAAGGTGCCACAAAAGCTTATATAACTATAAAGAGTGGCCTAAAAACTAGACCACAAGGTCTCATTCAGACTTAATCTCTGCTCTAACTTCCTGATACCAAGTATCACTAGGTAAAGCCTCAAGAATACTACTATGCAAATCTACACCAAGAGATGAAACTAAGATCTCATGCCTTTTCCTACTCAAGGTATTTTTTTGTTGAACAAGATGAATAAATAAGAGTGGGGATTAATCATTTATTCCCACACACTTTACAAAACCTTTTTTCTATTGATGAAAAATTAAATAACAACAACAACTTATGATTTACCGGTAAAGCACATAAAATATCCATAAAAAATATAGACATGTAAATATAGGAACACCAACACATAGAACACCAATATTTACATGGAAAACCCAAATTGGGAAAAACTACGGAGAAGCTAATTCTCATGATATGTAAACACTAGTTAAGGTGAAACCGGGTAAGGTGACACTTGTAAAGGATATTTATATAAAGGATCAGTTTCATTTGTGCTCACTATAGGTAAGGTTTACTACCAATCAAGCTAACTTCCCTTAAATATGAAAAGGCTCACTACCAATACAAAGAGCCCACTGAAAAATTATTTGAAATAAAATTAAATCCACTATTGAGATCACCTTCATGAACACTCTACAATGTACACAATAAAAAACACATAGATATCCATACACAGATTCACAATCACTTCACATATAAGGGAAAAAAAAGCTACACAAAGAACAAGAATATGTTCCCTTCTTATACCACTTGATTCCATCAAACCATGTCAGTCAAATTTTTTTTTAAATAGGTCATACCAAGATATTCTCAGGGTGGTAATGAATGAAATGTCCACACCACCTGGACCAATACAACTTGTCTTGCACATTCCAACATGAAAAACTATCTCCAAAACCATCGGTTACAACTAACACGATGAAAGCATTACATAACATCTGGGAATTAAACACAAATGAACATGCTCCAAATAGGATCAACCCCTATTAACTAGTCTATATAATATTTCACACAACAAAGAACCAACGCTGAGAGAGAATAAAGATAGACAAATGAAGCATATCTTTTTGTGAACACTTCCACTGAGACACACAAACTATTGGTATAGCTACTAATACTACCAGGACTATCAGTACACATAAAATGATACAATCAGAACATGAAAATACATAAGATATGCTGACATAAATAAAAACTTTTAATGATAATAACATGAATAGTATCAACTTCTAATTCTAACAATCTCCCCCTTTATCATTGCTGGTAAAATTCACCAATAACAAAGAAAATATCTTCAAATGATATGAACATCAAAGATCACAACTCTCCAACTATTATGACTTTCTCCCCCTTTGACAACAATGAAAAAGGGCCAAACTCGGACTCAAAAACTCACTCAACTCCCCTTGAGAGGATGTTTCCAAGCGTTGATTGACAAAATAATAGTCATGCAACATGTTGGACCAATGCACACAGTGGTGCATTTAATGAACACTAGGAAGGGTTAGAATGCCCAACTTCTCACTCAAATAGAAAAAAGTATCCTTGGACAAAGGTTTAATGATATGTATTCTATATGTTCCTTTGTAGGTACATACTCAAGATTTACTTAACCATCCAACACCTTCTCTCTAATAAAATTATACCTAATAGATATATGTTTTTTTCTATAATGTTGGACTAGATTCTTGGGCATTCTCATAGCACTGGTATTATAACATATAATCAAAATTGGTTCTTCAAAAGTAACTCTTATATATTTTAAAGTTTTTTTCATTCATAATACCCAATTATAACACATGGATGTTGAAATATATTCTAATTCAACAATTGATAAAGTTATAGAATCATACTTCTTTCTTGACCAAGCAGCTAACCGAGAGCTAAGAAAGTAAGCTCCACCATTGGTACTTATTTATTTATCCAAACATCCTACTCAATTTGCATTTTTATAAGCTTCAGTGTGAAAAAAATTTGATACCACAAACCAAAATATTATGTTCCTTTCAAATATCTAAATATCTTTTACACCGCCATAACATGTGATTCTTTTAATTCTTGTTAAAATCTGGCTACCAAGCATACTGCATACATGATATCTAGTCTAGTCATAGTCAGGTACAACAAACCACCAATCATTGATCTATAATTACTTGCATCTTCCTTTTGTGAATCATCTTCCTTAGTTAAATTACAGCCTATAATAATTGGAGTACGTACCAGTTTGGAATTCTCCAACCCAAACTTCTGTAACAATTCCTTGACATACTTGGACAAAGAAAAGAAAATGGCTTTGTTGCTTATATTTACCTACAATCCAAGAAATAAATTAAACTCTCCTATCAAATACATCTCAAATTATTTTTGCATCTCTTTCACAAATATCTCAAGCACAAGTCATCCTTACCTCCAAAAATAATGTCATCAATATAGACAACAAAAATTAGGATCCCATCTGCATATTTCTTATAATACAGATTGTTATCAACAAAGTCTTTCTAAAAATTTTGTGTAATCAAATATATGTCTAATATACTATACTAGGCTCTCAATGCCTACTTCAAACCATGCATTTCCTTCTTCAATATGCATATTGCTTCTGGTTCTTCTTTAGATCTACAACCTTCTAATTTCTCAATGTAAACTTCTTCTTTCAATTCTCCATTCAAAAATGTTCACTTCACATCCATCTGATAAACTTTAAAATCTTTATGTGCTCCAAATGATAAAAATATTCTAATTGCTTCCATCCAAGCAACATGAGCATAAGTCTCATCAAAGTCAATTCCTTCAATCTGAGTATAACCTTTGCAAACTAGTCCTACCTTGTTTATTATTACTTTACCATTCTCATCCAACATATTGTGGTACACCCACTTGGTACCAATCATATTCTTATTTGTTGGTCTGGGAACAAGTTCCTATGTCTGATTCTTCTTAATTTGATCAATTTCTTCCTTCATAGCATTTACCTAGTTTAGATAATTGCATGCTTCTTGTAAAGATTTGGATTGAACTTTTGAAATTAGACACAACAAAGCATGATCTTGTGTTTTTCTACTTCTAATAACAAATCATCTATTCTTATTACATATAATATGATTCTTTGAATGATTTCTCGGTACATACATTGGTTTCTTAGCCATAGATGTTAGTGTTGGTTGTGTTTCCTCCTCCTATTTCTTATTGTCTTTTTATTTGTCCTCTATATCAGATTCATAATCAATATGTCTCTTAGGTTTCTTTTGAAAATCTTCCAACCTTCACATTGTAAATTTCCACAATTTTGTCCAACCTTTATTTGTAACTCTAGTAAGCCTTGCTTCTTGTAGAGTACCCTAAAAATATACCTTCATCTTATCTACTGTCAAATTTGCCTAGACTATCTTTATCTTTTTGAATGTAACATTTACTTCCAAAGATTTTGAAGTACTTAAGTTCTATAGGTCCTCTTCAATGCCATAACTCATATGATTTCTTTCCATATTTATTTTGGTATAAAACTCTTTTCACAATATACACATCAGTATGTACTACCTCTCTTAAATAGATTTCTAGTAAACTTTCCTCCTTCAACATTAATCTTGTTCCCTCCTGTATTGTTTGATTCATTTGTTCCACTACACCATTTTTCTATGGTATTCTAGCCGCTAAATATAGTCTCTTAATGCTATGTTACTCATACTAACTCTCAAACAATCCATAAGTAAACTCCCCTCATTTAACATTTCTTAAACATTTAATCCTCCTACCACATTCCTTTACAACTCTAACCTTGAATATTATAAACTTCTCAAATTATTCTATTTTTCTCTAAGAAATGCAACCCAATTCAATCTCTAATAATCATCAATGAAAATTATAAAGTATATCTCACCTTGAAAAATTCTTGTTCTAGTATGACCACAAATATCGATGTGCACTAAATCTAGTAAACTAGTAGATGAATAGTCTTTTTCTTTGAATGAATCTCTCCTCTATTGTCCTTCCTAACATCCTTTACAAATCACATTATCTAGTTTACATAGTATAGGTAAGTATCTCACTGCTTGAGATGAATTTATTCTTATCAAATTATCAAATTTGATGTGACACGTCCTCTAGTTCCAAAGCCAGCTATCATAATTTTTTGATAGAAAACAACATCCTTCTAAAGATCCTTCAAGTTGTTACATGCTCCTTCATTTCCTTTTTCCAACTACAATCACATCTCTAGATCTCTTCCCAATTTCACATCCTTAATTCTTTAAAATAACATCATATCCATTCCCACACATCTATCCAACAATCAACAGATTGTGATATAAACCCTTTCATATAATAGAGATTGTCAATTTTATTTTTTCTATCAAGAGTAATAGATCCTCTACCGACAATGTAAGTAGCCTTATCATCACCAAATATAATAGGACCACCATCATATTTTTCAAGTGTAAAATACTTACTCTTATCTCTAATCATATGATGATAACAATCATTTTCAATTAACCATTCATTTTTCTTTCTTCTAACATATAAAGGAGTTTCAACATCATCATGAGCCTTAGTGAAAATATTAGAAATATCATTTTCTTATTTCTTATTCTCTTCAATATAAAACAAATAATATTTTATTTCTAACTCATCGTTTGAAATACTAACATCTTCATTCACATAGGAAGTCTTCTTATTGAAATTCTTAAATTTATGTCTAAGACCCTTCTTTGGACATCAAGTAGCCAAATGACCAATTTTACCACATCTAAAACATTTCAGAGGTAACATACCTTTGTTCTTATTGGTACCTTTCTTTAGTCTTCTTGCAAAGCTCACTTCAAATTCTTCCTCATCATCATCATCAGGATCTTTATCTAATTTAGTTTCCTTGAGATTCATTTATGATCTACTATTCTCTCTCCCAAACTTCCTTATCTCAAATGTAGTCAGGGTACCAAATAATTATTCTTTAGTAAAATTCTTCGGATCATACACCTCCTCAATCACCAAAATCTTATAACTGTAACTATTTATTAATGCCATCAAGATATTTATCGTGAAATATGTTATATTGAGATAGAGAAGATTGAAACTTCAATAATATTGATAAGTGATAAGGGTAATTTATACCTCAATTCCATTTACAACTGTAAATAGTTTGGAGGAAGTTAAAAGTTACAAAATGGTAACTACTCTTACAAAAAAAATGTAATAGAAATGTGCCAACATTTCCCCCTTATTACATTGATCCTAAACACATCAAAATCATTTTTCCTTAGGAACACCCTCTTAAGGCTTACATAACAGAACATGTTGATCACATAATATGAATACATATGTTGAGAAAATATTATTTAGAATTAGATGAACCTAAACCAGGAAAGGATCCATCCAAATATATCTTGACCCTCAAAAAGGTGTATCTTTGAGCTATGTTCTTAATCCCCCAGTCGTGAACTCTCGAATCACATAGTCTTGAATTATTCAACAATGATTCCTAACATATGCGATAGATCTCTATCATTTTCTGGTGATAGTGAAAGGGTATAATTTTTTATCTCTATTTGAGCATTAGATGTTGTCATTAGTATCAAATTATATCAGCCAATAAAAGATGTTACAACAAGCTACATCATGCTAGTCGATTAAACAAACAAGCCTTCATACCGAGCATTCACAAGGCAGAACCGAGAGCTTGAAGAAAATAGGTTTAACTAGGCACCAAAGCATGTTTAACAAGCATCATAGTAAACCAAGCACCAAGAACTAGTGTATTCACCGTCATTAAACACTAAGCAGTATACACAAGCACCAGTGTATTCACCGAACAGAAAAGGTTGTGTTTACCGAGTTTTTTAGGAAACAACATAGTATTCAGGAATGGAACATCTATCTATGCAAATGGTTACACAGATTCATAAAATGTTTTACCAAGATCGAGGGTTATTTATTATGGATGTAATCATTAAATATTGTGATGATTCCTATGTAATAGTCAGATCTAGGTTAATTTTGTACACCATAGATCTTAGGTTTTCTAAGATGTTATAAACCTAATTAGGTCATGGCAATCATAGTAGTTTGCTATATATTTGTAATTGATGTCATTTTGACATAGTAATCAAGATATATACAAAGAAGGAGATCTTGAAGCAGTAGCCACCTTCAAGACATCAAAATTCAAACAAAGTTTTCATGACAGAGAAGTTTATAGAGATCCAATTCAGTTTATTCAGAAATAATCAAGGCTACCGAGTAGAAAATAGGACAGTTTACTACACATAAAGGTGATATTTATTTAGTATATCATTGATCTAATTTAGAAAAAGTATAGTTTTCATTTTATAGATACTTTTTGTTATTCTCTAATCATTAGAGTAGAGTTTTCAAATCTCTTAACAGAGTAGACTTAACAGTCTGAATGTAAATCTCTTAACCGAGTGCACACTCAAGTAGTGTTGTTAAATCCTTTCACAAGGTAGATCTAATCGATCTGATTGTTACTCCTAATAGGGTAAGATCACCAGAAGTGATCAAACTTGTAGCCTTAACTGGCATACTTTATTATCTACAGTAGTGAAGAATTTGTGGGTGTCATCCCCATCGCATTTTTTACCTTCTAACAAGGGTTTCTACATAACCAAAATACTTGTGTTATGTGTTACATTTCATGATTGATTTATTGTTTGATTTCATGCACTTTACATTTACAAAGTTACTTGAATGAATGATGAAACAATGGATTCAATTGGATAGTTAGTCACTACTATTACAAATTGATTATTTAGTTAAAGTTTTTGAGGGTACTGATGCACCCCTCCCCTCTCAGTCCCTTATCTTTCTATCCCAACAATTGGTATCAGAGCTAGAACTCGTATTTGTAATTTTAACCACTGAAGAGGAAAGATCTAAACATGGAAAGATACAAGTTGGACAAGACTATTGAGAATCAAAAGATTCATATGCAAATATTCAATGAGAAATCCAAGCAAGGTAAGGATGAGTTGAAAAAGTTACTGGTTCAGAGAAAAGATATAGCTATTAGGCAATGTGAAACTGATTATCATGAAGAAGAAATTGATGACCTATTTGAGAATATTGGATCCAGTTCAGGTAGTATATCTGACATATCTGAGAGTGCAATTTCTGATTTATCTGAGAAAAATCTTCATTTGACTGAACAAGTGAAAGCTCTGCAAACCGGTCAAGAAGCACAAATGGTAAGAATGATTGATATAATGAATAATTCTAGACAAGAAGTTGAGATAAATTTGGCTATTGAAGATAGAAGACAAATGACTAAGAAACTTCAAGAGAAGGAATCTGAGATACTGAGACTTACTGAGCATCATTTTGAGATATCCAATCAGATGTTTGTTGTAAGCTAGGAGATCAACCAAGTAAACAATGTGTTATCAAGGAAACTTGAAGAGATTGGTGTACTCAGGGAAGAAAATGAAAAATTGAGAAATGAAATGAAAATACAGTAGCAACATAATGAGATGATGAAAAAGGTTGAAGATAGTTCCAAGAAGATTGATGATTTCCTGATTAGTCAAAGAGGACTTGGAAGCACTACTAGATTAGGCTATAATGAGTAAGGAGAATCATCTAAGAAAGATAAATAGATGAATAACTACAAGAGTCAAAGACAAAAAGAATCTATCATGCTATCACTATGATAAACCGGGCCACACTTCAAATGTTTGCAGGAGTAAAGCACAAGGTAAACCTAAAACCACTCTTGAATTCAATGGTCATTGTTATAATTGTAACAAGTATGGACATCAAGCATATGAATGTAGATCTAATTTGAATAGGAATCCTAACAAATCCTACATGGAGAAACATTATCACACTTGCAACATGCAAGGACACACTTCACAAGAATGCAGAACAAAGATGAAGCAAGTCTAGACATCGAAAGGACAAAACAAGACCTATCAACCGAAAAGGCAAGGTAATGCTTATACTTGGGATTATAACACATGGGTTGACTACATATCATGTGGAAGGTATGGACATATTGCAGCTAATTCCATGAGGAAGAGATGGGTAGGAAAATCTCGTAGCTGGACAAGCACAGGTATGGCCTGATTAAATTGTCACAAAGTTGGTCACCTAAGTAAATATTGCAGAGACCAAGTACTAGAGACACAAATATTTGAAAATGGCAATAAAATTGAAGATATCATGAGGATAAGAAACACTATGTGGAGAAAAGAATCAAATTATAATGTTGAGTCAAGAAATATAGTCGGTGAAACCTTGTCCATTGGATTGGGTGACATCAGCACCTCCACCTAAGCCAAAAAGGTATGTATGGAACTGTCAATTTAAATTGGTTATATCTATCATAAAATTACTTATATTAAATGTGCACACACAAAATCTACATGAATTAAGATACATTATGGTTTTAAAAGTTTTGAGCTTTAAAAGTTTACAATCGGTATATGTTAGACGGAGTGAGGATTTACCAGTCGATGACTATTATGCAAGGTTAACCAAGTGTCAGTATTAACCGAGTGGAAATTTACATGTTAACCGAGCTTATGATATTTTGTGGTATACACTGAGTTTGGCAGTTGTCATCGAACTATGATTAGGTTGAGCATTTATTGCAAAAAGGTTCGAGTGAGAATTTGAAAATGCTATAAATATGTGGTGAGCTTAGTTTATTTTCACACAATGATTATGAAGAGAAAAGAGTTTTCAAAGTGAATTCAAGAAAAGGATTTTCAGAGCATTTGAGCACAAATTTGAAGTATTCTGAGTGATCTCATCATCATTCTGATTAAGTACTATCATCATCAAGTTGTTCATTTGTTACTTACCGAAAACCTAAAAAGAAACTATGGCTTCTGCATCAAAAGTGAGAAATTTCAAGTATGTAGAGGAAGAGAAAACAAATTTAATAGTTTTTGTCACTTGTGATGATCCTAAATACAAACTTCACCCCGAAGTAGCGTCACAAATTGATAAAATGGGATATTTTTCAAGCATACCACCTAGGGTTTTGCTAGTAGAAGACGTCCATTCTTATATTCACTGCAAGATAGGGGAAATCAAAGATTTTGAGATGTTTGCAACTTATTAGTAGTTGTGTGGTGAAGACGGAAAGCTGAAATCTGATCATGAGCATCTAAGAGAATGCCCTAAATTTCCCAAAGGTTTTAAAAAATGAATAGATAATAATTGTTCTAAGTCGGTATCATGATGGGAAATTATGGCTAGATGAGCCCATAAAGATCACAAAGCACACCATATAGGTGGTAATCGAATACCCAACTACTGACAAGACTAAGGGACTAAGGAGTGCACCTAGGGCCGAGCTGGAAAAGAACACTGGAGATGAATGGGGCAGCAAAGAAATGAAAGTAAGCACAATCAAAGATCCCGAGACAAAATTTGGAGCTTATGTTATCAGTTACAAGATATTCTAGTCAAGCAGACTAAACAGTGTACCATGTGGAGCTGTTGACATAGCTTAAAAAATGGTTAAGAAGGGATTTTAGTTGGACCTTGCCAAGCTACTACTGAACAAGTAGAGGAAAACATGAAGACTATTCAGTCAACCAAGTCCAACACATGTAAGTTTGGTTCCTTACTACTTTTCATATTATTTTATGTGCAAAACTTTTTCCCTTCGGTCGGTAATATAGATTGGTCAACCGACAAGCCAGTTACCCTCCAAATCACATATTTGATTAGCAGTTTGGGAGAGAATTTCAATAGTTTAGTAGATAGTTATTTTGAACAATTCAAAGAGAGAATGAATTCAAGGAGCAGAATTCCTAAGCAACTAGTAGAAGAATATGAACATGAAATTTGTTTTCTAGTTGACACTGATCATACTTTGATTAAGGTTGTGGAGCTAAGATCAAAATGGCTAGCCCCTATGGGTTATGAGTTAGATATTGATTATGTCTCTAGATCAATAAAGGCTTTGTTGGTTGAGCCTAAGGACCCTAAAGCTACTAGGTTTGGCACTTATGAAGAAGCCAAGACAAGAATAAAGACAAACCTAGTGATCGATAAAATCACTAAGAAATCAAAGAAAATGATGAGCAATCTAGTAAAGAAGTTTGGTGATGATGTTGAATCATCTAAGATCATACCGGTTGAGGTAGCAACCAAAGGTCAGTTACTTATTTCTGACAAACCATGTGATGAGGAATAAATTGAGTCTGACAGAGATGTAGATTCTACACCGGTTTCACCTTCCCCCACCCCAAAGAAGGTGTAGTCAGAAGTGAAAACAAGGGCATGCACAAGATCAACAACTGCAACTTCACCTCCACCAAAGAAAGGAGTTGTGAAAATAATAAGGAAAATTGCAGCATCACCGACAAAGACCTACAAGAAGAAAGGTAGAAAAACTACTACCGAGGTCCCTAAGAAAAGGAGAAAATTAATCAGAGGAAAATAAGACATAGATGATGATGAAGATGACACTGAGAAATTTAAAGTTGTTAATAAAAACCATTCTATTGATGAGGTAGCTGAAGACATAATAGAACATGGGGTATTAAATGATCCTAAAATCAGTCAATTTAAACAATTGTCAACCAAAAACCAGAATAAATTTGAAGAAGCTATTATTTAGATGATGATTAAGTTTAGGAAGGTACCAATTGAATTCTCTAAGTATGTACCTAAGGCATTCTATGAAATAATTTCATAGAGATAGACATATGCCTTGAACACCAAGAACAGAATGAGGGAACAATCCCTAGTTATGGCAATGCCTACATTGACAGTTCCTGAAGTTGAGGAATTGATAAAAACATATTCAAAAAGATTTCTAGTAAAGAGTCAAACACTGTAGATACTTGATGAAAATATAGCAGACATTGATGAGAACAGTCAACTCATTTGGACTTCAATTTTACAAGCCTGAGCTGAGTTAGAAAAGATGGCTTTAGCCATAATCCCTGAGAGGAATCTCAAGAGAAAAGGTAAAGGCATTCATTCTGATGATGCAAACTTGGAACTGAAGAACACAATTGAGTTATCAGATACTGAGGTACATGATACCACTGATGCCACCAAGCAAATAAACATAATTCAGGATGCACCAAAATAGGTAGACATACATGAAATCAGTAATGATGCACTTGATGTACTCATTGAGGACATCACAAATGGTGATCCTAACGACATCAAAGATGATGAGGATGTTATAGTTGCTAGAGCTCAACTAGAAGAACAAGTTTCTACCAAGCCAATAATCAGCACTATACCAGGTGATCTTCCAGTTTTGGTGAAAACCGTTGAAGTTATTACTTGAGAAGAACCCGAAGGCTCAATCCTTGAGAAACCTAAAGATACATCAGGGGAACAGGGAACAAGCATAAAAAACACTGCAGAGACAAAAATGCCTAAGGAGGAAGAGGCAGAAACACAGGATGAAGATGACCCCAATCCTACCAAGACAACACAAACATACACTACATTTGATGCTCCATCTCATTCAACTAAGACGCAGGTCATCGAGGAGCAAAAGAAGGAAGAAACAATGTCTATCGAGAAAGTCAAGATAAATGTTGAGGTAAAGGATATAGTTCCTTTTGTAAAATCATCACCCCAAGAGTCCAAGAAGAAGAATAAAAAGCATGGCAAAGGGCCAGTCACACTTGATGAAGTCATTGAAATTCTTGAATATGACCCAAGGACTTTGGACCCCAAGGAATTAAGAAAATATGGGGAGTTATGCACAAGGAAAGAGGCATAGGAAATGTTGAGAAAAGAGAGCAAGAGCAAGCAGATACTTGAAGATGTGAGAGACATCTTGCAGCAAGTTGTACCAGATGTCCAATTTAATGATGATGCACCAATATTGGACCAACTTCCCTTTCTTGCCAATCACATAAATGCCCCAGACATTGATGCTGAAAAGAAGATTAAGGAAAGGGAAGAAGCCAAAATAAAGGATAGATTAGCAAAAAAGATCAGCCAAGAAGTGGCAATAAACAAAGTAAAGCTTTCTGAGGTAATCACTGAATTACAATTTATAACTCAAAAAATAGTTCAAATTTTATTTAAGTTATGCATTGTGGATAATTTCACTACTGAGGTCAGTGAGAAGATTAGAAAACTGGATGCTGATATCCAAGCTAGTGCAAATTTCTCTCTAACTGAGCCTGATGTTGTTCATAAGCATATACTAAAAGTTCAAGAATTCAGGCGATTGGGAGCAGATATGAGGAACCAGGAAGATAAGATAAGTGATCAAGTCACCGAGCTACAAGCAGAGCTGCTTCCACACCTAAAAATAATTGAGCAACACATTGTGAAGGCACAAGCCTTAGTTACAACACCAAAAATTTATGTGTTGGAGAACATATTTGACATGCATGCACAAGTCAGTCTTGAGCACATCGCTCTCACCAACTTGAAGGAGGAATGGGAAAACCTCTTAGATTCACTGATGAAAACCCACAAACACATTTTTGATAAGTTGTAACTACATAATTTTTTTTTTGGCATTAATCTCAAAAAGGGAGAAATATAATGTATGTGCCAAATGTATTTTTATACTCTAAGTGTACTACACATATACTAGGAGCATGCACCGAGGGGGAGTTGTTAAGTTTTTGATTTTTTTATAAAGAGTCAATTATGTTATGTATATGTGGAGCATTAGAACATTTTGAAGATATTGGTTTATATACATTATAGTTTTGATACTAATGCCAAAGGGGGAGATTGTTATCTCTATTTGAGTATTAGATGTTGTCATTAGTATCAAATTAGATCAGTCGGTAAAAGATGTTACAACAAGCTACATTATGCTAGTCAGTTAAACAAACAAGCCTTCATACCAAGCATTCACAAGGAAGAACTGAGAACTTAAAGAAAATGGGTTTAATCAGGCACCAGAGCATGTTTACCAAGCATCAAAGTAAACTAAGCACTGAGTGTCAGTAAACACTGAGCAGTATACACACTGAGCACCAGTGTATTCACCGAATAGAAAAGGTTGTGTTTACCGAGTTATTCAGGAAATGACATAGTATTCAAGAATGACACATCTATCTATGCAAACAGTTAGACATATTCATATAATGTTTTACCAAGATTGAGGGTTATTTACTATGGATGTAATCATTAAATATTGTGATGACTCATATGTAATATTCAGATCTAGGTTAATTTTATACATCGTAGATCTTAGGTTTTCTAAGATGTTGTAAACCTAATTAGGTCATGGTAATCATAGCAATTTGCTATATATTTGTAATTGATGTCATTTTGACATGGTAATCGAGATATATACAAAGAAGGAGATCTTGAAGTAGTAGCCACCTTCAAGACATCAGAATTCAGACAAGGTTTGCATGATAGAGAAGTTTACAAAGATCTAATTTAGTTTATTCAGAAACAATCAAGGCTACTGAGCAGAACAAAGGACAGTTTACTACACATAAAGGTGATATTTATTCAATATCATTGATCTGATTTAGAAAAAGTATAGTTTTCATTTTATAGATACTTTCTGTTATTCTCTAATCATTATAGAAGAGTTGTCAAATCTCTTAATAGAGTATACTTAAGAGTCTGATTGTAAATCTCTTAATCGAGTGCACACTCAAGTAGTTTTGTTAAATCCTTTCACAAGGTAGATCTAATTGATCTTATTCTTACTCCTAATAGGGTAAGATCACTAGAAGTGATCAAACTTGTAGCCTTAACCGGCATACTTTATTATCTATAGTAGTGAAGAATTTGTGGGTGTCATCGCCACCACAATTTTTACCTTCTAACAAGGGTTTCTGCATAACCAAAATACTTGTGTTATGTGTTACATTTCATGATTGATTAATTGTTTGATTTCATGCACTTTATATTTACAAAGTTACTTGAATAAATGATGAAAACAATGGATTCAGTTGGATAGTTAGTCACTACTATTACAGATTGAGTATTTAGTTAAAGTTTTTGAGGGTACTGATTCACCCCTCCCCTCTCAGTCCCTTATCTTTCCATCCCAACAATAATTATCAATCATATACTTTGAATCTTTCTTGGAATCAATCCATATTGAGTGCAATACCGAGTCCCAAACCTATCTCCTAAATAAGTTTTCACAAGACATATGTTCTTCAAATTTCTCAGCATTAGAAATGAAAACAAAATAGAAAACCAAAAATGCTAAAAATGCTCCTCATGCAAAACACCATCTCAAAGAGAGAAGATAACTTGAGATAATGGAATTTATTCCATCTTCCAATTCTCCCAACCTCTAGAGTAAAGGCTCAAAGTACTAAATAAATACCATCGAAATAGTCATCAATGAGACAATCATCATTTTTTTTAATTTGCATCATCAATGCCAACAACATTGCCTTCACTACACTAACAAATTGGATAGAATGTTTTTTGGAATTGACCTTTTACACTCATAGAGAAGAGAATACAATAAAAACTTGTGTATCTATTATTTTATTGTATACTAATTCAAGCTCTTTTAGGATATCCTTTACTATGTTCATCCACTACTTGTCAACAATAAGACTTAGAAAATTGAAAGTACAAGATTTGAATTTCACGTCATTTGTAATAGTTTTAAGAATATTATTCTTCATTTTTTAAGATTTCAAATTATAAATCTCTCAAAATTCTTCTAGCCTAAAAATAATGAGTATAAAATATAAAAGAGTACTTCATCGATGATAATAGAGACTTCACACTTTTGATTTCTCAAACTATTCCCTATTCTAACCTATAACCATTTCAATTGTGAGCCTTATGATATAATGAAAACCATGCATCCATACTCAAAAGACTTGTGTAGTTATATGATTTTATAGATTGGAATTTACTAGCAGTGCTAGGGTACATTTAAGGATTTTTAATGGAAACACAAACCTACGTCACTATTCTCCTTAATCAATTTTTAATTCACACCGAAAAGAAAAGAAAAAAAAAGGATGACATATGCTATTATGTCATTTCTCATAAAACTCTATTTCCACACACACTTGTACACCAAAAAGAGTACTCTACTTTTGGGTGATGTGGCTAACTCTTAATATAAACAACCTCTTCATTTCTATAGGTCTTCCATGCTAGGGTTTTCAAAATCTCCTTCACACGGACATGGATTAATATGCAACGCTTGATTTAATCCTTATTTACATGTTAATCATGCATAGATAAAAAAAATTCTCTAATGAAAACTCTCACATGAGAATATATTAATGTCACTCATTTGACTTTCCTTACACAATATTTATGTAGTGCGGGGATTTACTTACTCATTCATTCTATTGTATTCCCAATGCTATATGAAAAAACAAACTAAAATGATACATATTTTACGAACATAGGGCACTTTGATACCACATGTTAGATTGAGATAGAGTAGATTGAAACTTCAATGATATTGATAAGTGATGAGGGTAAATTATACCCTGAAGGTAGTTACAATCATAAATAGTTTGTAGGAAGTTAATAATTACCAAACGGTAACTACTCTTACAAAAATAATTTAATAAAAATGTGCCAACAAAATATTCATTCGTAATAGTGCTTCCTTGGTTCCTTACTTAATTCACATCATTATCAACTCTCTGAAAATATATTTTGATATCCTCACCATCTTCTATTCTTATATTTTCATAGTGTCTCTTAGTTGTAAGATTCTTAGATAACCTAACCCTATCATTTCCTTGATAGATCTCTTTCAAATTTTCCCAAACTTCATAAGAGGTTGTCAAAGAAATAACTTTATCCAATTCATTCTTTGATAAGGCACTAGTGATAGCATCCCTCACTTTTTCATTGTCCTCATACACCTCAATTTCATTTGGAGTGTTAACACCATTATGAGGAAATGTGTAGTTTGTCTCCACATGCTTCTAGATCGTGTAACCAATCGAAACCAAATATCCTTTCATCTTATCTTTCCATTAACTATAGTCTGATCCATCAAATGTTGGAATGTTCAATTTATACACCATGATATATTCCTCAAGTGGTTAAGCTCTTCACCAAGGAACCAATCTCAGATATCCAGTGTTGAAAATGTCATATAACTGAGAGGGGGGTGAATTTGTTATTCCCACACACTTTACAAAACTTTTTCTCTATTAGTGAACAATTAAATAATAATAATAACATCTTCTAATTTATTGGTTAAGCACATAAAATATCTATAGAAAATGTAAATATGTAAACACAAGAATACTGACACAGAGAACACCAATATTTATGTGGAAACCCCAAAGTAGGAAAAACCATAGAGAAGCTAATTCTCATGAAATGTAAACACCAATTAAGGTGAATTGTAAAAAGACTCATTGTAGATAAGGATCACTACTAATTAGGCTAACTACCCTTAAATATGAAAAGGTTCACTTCTAATACAAAGAGGTTCACTACCAAAGTATTTAAAATAAAATTGAATCCACCACTAAGATCACTATCACCAACACTCTACCACTCACACAATCAGGAACACATAGATCTCCAGAAAGTGATTCGTAATCAATTTTCAAACAAGAAAAACATAAGCCACATGAGAAAAAAAAATCCTTTCCATCATTATATAGCTTGGTGTTATCAAACCATGTCGGCCAAATGCAATTTGAAATAGGTTGAATACCAAGACATTCTTGTAGTGGTAAGAAATGAAATATAGATTACCTTGACCAATACAAATTGCCTTCCAAATTCCAACATGCAAAACCATCTCCAAAACCATCAGTCCAAATGGTTATTATGAACATGTTACATAACAATGTAACTCAAAATGAGATGTAAAAGAACAAGCTCCAAATAGGATTAAACCCAATCAACCGATTAACCAAATGATGTACACAACGTAGAATCAACACCAAGAGAGAATAAGGATAGATAACTGAAGCACATGTTTTGGTGAACACTTCTACTGAGACACACATACTATCGGTACAATTACCGATACTTCCAAGAGTATAGATACACATCAATGGATACAATTATAACATGAAAATGCATAGGATATGTTGACATAAATGACAACCATTAGTGACAAAAAAATGAATAGCATCAACATAACATTCTAAAATCTACAAAAATGATATCATTCCCCTTGATGTAATGAAAATCAAAATTGTACTCATAGAGGAACTCCATTCAATAATGTTGACATGCATTTTTTTTGACAGAGTAAAGATATATTGAAAGATGTAATTGTTGCTCTCCAATTCAAACTTATAACCCAAAAGAAAATATTTCAAGGGCATTATCACTGAAAATTTTATGCTAACTCCATGTCACGAGTGGGGTAGTGTATCTCATGATATTTGATCTTCAAGGAATCTTAAGAAATGACTCGCCTCTCATGCATAATAACTATCCCCAAAACCTCCAAAGGTGCATCAGTGTGCACCAAAAACTCACTAGGAGAATCGAGCACTTCCAAGATAGGTGTACTAGTCAATTGATCATTAAGAGATTGAAACACTTCAACACATTGATTAGACCACACAAACTTTTCTCCCTTTCTATTTCCAATGAAATGCACTCTCTTGAGATAATATGACCCAAATACCTCACCACTGTTTGGAAGAAATCAAACATGGATAGGTTACCAAAATATTGATGATCATGAAAATAATGTAAGACATGATGGAAATGGCCTGCATGATCCTCCATTATTCTTGAATGCACTAAAATATCATCCATAAATACAAGGAAAAAAGGTTAAAACATGCACAGAACACACCATTCATCAAACTCATGAACATCAATGACGCATTGGTCAATCTAAAGGGTACAAATATAAACTCATAATATCTATATCAATTGTAAAACTTTGTTTGATGAATGTTATCCTCATGAATGAAAATTTTATGATATCTTGACTTGAAGTCTATCTTTGAGAACTCTCTACCTCCTTTCTTCTGATAAAAAAATCATCAATCCTTGATAATTCATATAGGTTCTTCGATGTCATGTTAGTCAATTGTTAGTAATCAATGAAAAATGAAGATATTTGTCCTATTTCTATCAAACATGACTAGTGCCCCCCAAGGGGAAGAAACATTGTGATGAATATGGCCCTTGGCCAAAAACTCATCTAGAACTACAAATGAATCTCTCTCAACTCTTAAGTTTTCATTAGACATATCTCCACAAAAATAGGCTTAGCTTCAATAAGGAGATAAATATGGATATATATGAGGTGCATAGTTGACATGCATGGGATCTCACTCAAAAAAACAATTGAATTGGACAAAGAAGTGAGTGGCCATCAAGAGACACCTATTGACTCTTTATCCCATAAAGGTCACTAACAAAGACTATGAATAACTAAAAACCCTATTGTATACTATACATCAGTTGAGTGGTTGATATCATGAAAAGTGATATATGTCTTTGGACTCCTACAAGCTCAAGATGACCACTTGTGTCATCCAAAAACTGTACAAACTTGTGTCAAAAATCTATATACGCATAGTGGTAAGCACTCTAATTGATACCCAAAACTATGTCATACAAACCCAAAGTTAGGATATGAAGATCAAATGTGGTACTAAAGGTTTGTAGATACAACATACAGCCATGAGCAATAGAGTTCATGACCACTCTAGAATCTGTGGCTAGCTAAACCTTTTGACCATCAAGCTTCCATATTGCAAGTAGCCCACATTGATCCACAAGGGAAAGGAAAATAAAATAATTTGAGATACCAAATCAAACAATATAGAGGTAGATATACCATGTAACACATGTGTATCCTTAATAATAGTGCCCTAATTATTAACCTGGTGGTTGTCAACTACCATAAATACATTGTAGGATCTACTTGCATAACATACTCTAGGCTTAGAAGTAGTTGACCTTGGAGTAGATTTTGGAACATCTCTCTAAGGACACTGTGCTTCCCTATGACTAGGTTATCCACATGTAAAACATCCCCCAAAACTATAGACATTCCCTACCAAAGATAAGCTATATTGATGGAAACTATATCTATTTGAACTCTGAGATGATTCACTATGTTGTTCCAACCTACTATGGTTCCAAATGTGGCCGCTAGCTCCTAGGGTACTTGTACTATATAACTAATCTCATGACTCTAAGTTGGCCTCTACATATGTTACTACTAGCAACCTATCCTAAGAGGTGCCAAATATTCCCAATAAGATCCTAAAGGCTAGACCTATGTACTCTATACACGTGATCCATAAGGTTATGTATTTCTAACATGTACATATCTTACTTAAACATCCACTAGTTGTGTTCTCCTCAGCCAATATTTCCTTCTCTACTATGACCATAAGATTCCTAGGATGGAGAATTTTTACATCACCACTAATAGAACCATTTAGGCCTCAAATAATGTGTCATACCAACATAGGTTAATTATGTACAATACTATCATACTACCTTATCTCAAAGAACCTATGCCCATACAATTACAGTATCATAGATCCTTGTCAAATATGGTGAAACTCATCTACACACGTCTAAAAATATCAATTAGAAAAGAAACAAGCACATAACTACTCAGAAAATATTTCCCATGAGGTAGTAGAAATATCTAGTTGGAGATTCTTCTCCTCTATGCTCCACGAACTAGATGTAGAACCCATAAGGTGTATAATGAAGCACAAAGATCTAGTTTTTCTCACATGCAAGTGCATTTAAAAAAGCAATACCCAAGATCTAAGAGTCAAGTCTCAACCTTACTACCACTATATGATCCATCAAAATTGAGTGGATGGGACCTTGTAAGGTATCTGATATGTTCTGCATAGATAGAATACTCATATACCACTATCCTCTCTCTCCTATGCTCTACTCTAGATCCATTCACAATATGAGAACATTTACACTCTCTATTCCCCTCCTAGTCACCATGATTAGATAATTGAGACTCCCCATGGTGAGATGCCTACCTATTGAGTCCCTAACCAAATAATAATATCCTTAAGCAACTGAACTAACTAGGGATTTCCATTTTTACCACTATGAATACCTCTCTAGTCCGCTTTTTCATCCTCTTGATGTTTCTGTTAGCAATATGAGTTGTCGTTAGTGTATTTCACAAAACACATTCCCATCGGTAAAGGATCACCAGTCACTCACACTACTTTGAAGACACTGGTAGATAAAGAATAGAATGTTTGCACTGGTTGACTATTTCGATAGATACACCGGTAGATTGAAAAGAACTCAGAACCAGTCTTATGAGGCAAACCGGGTATAAGGGTATATCGGTCTAACTACAAGATAGATCCGATCCAGACTTTAAGGATCAGTTTGAGTTATAGTCTAAGTTAAAATCTTGATTATACGGGAAATCCATCGCTCAAAGGTGGAGTTAAATTTTCAATAGAAGTTAGCTTTAATTTCTAAGGATGATCTCAAGGTAAACTCTAGATCACAATGCATAGCCTCTATGTGTTGCATGATTTATGGTTAAGTTTATTCCCTGGCGGTTCTATGATTCAAGAGGTTCACTCTTGTATAAATATAGGTCATAGGATGCAAGATGAGTTGTTGTTGTTGTTGATAGTTGGAAATTGCATAGAGCGGAGGAGAGATATCTTCTAAGGAGTGCTACAAGCACATAGGTGAAGTAAGAAAGATAAGTCAATAGCCAGGAAAACTAGGGAAGAGATCTACATGTGTGATCTAATCAGACAATCAGTGTCATAATAGATCACTACTTTCATAAATTATTAAAATCATATTGAAATCCCTCTATCAGGGTTAACCTAGTTGGTTCATTGTAATAAAATCCTCTAACAAGGTGACATATGTGTTGATGTTCAAAGTCCTGTAACTAGGCAACTCCTAACAGGGTTTAGGTCTTAACCAATCTTTTGTAAAATTCCATAATCGGGTAGCACCTTAGCTAGTGCTTTGTAAGCTCCTAATAGGGCACCTTCATTTGATACTGGTGAAGTTGTGAGCTCTGTCTCACCATGGTTTTTTCCTTCTAACCAAGGGTTTCCACATATAAATACCTGTGTTAATTTGTGTGATTATATTTATGCCTATGAATGATTGTTATATTCTCTTTATCTATAAGAATAAAGACTAAGGAAAGAGATTTAGATAATGGAAGAGCATTTAATGATTCACCCCCCCCCCCCCCCTCCCAGTAATCAGTAAGCATTAACAATTGGTATCAGAGCCTAGTTTCTCTATACAACAAAGTTTAACAACTTGATAAAAAGATCATGGAGGGTTACTGGTATCAAAAGCAGCTAGAGGAAGCCAATGACATTATTGCCTCACTGGAGAATAGACTAAGGAAATCACTTGCAAAGAGGAAGGAGTTGGCTCTTCAATTAAATGAGATTAATGAAACAATCGATGAACTCTCTAGGAAGAGTAGATCTGATGAGGTTGAGGAAGTAGTCTCTGAGCTTACAAAAAAGAATCAGATCCTAACCAGTCAAATTGCTAATCTCAAAAGGGAGAAAAAGATGAATGCTCTAAGGATGACTAAACTAATTGAATAGAAATGAAGAACTAAAAGTGAAAGAAACACAATAGTCAATACATCAACATCCTTTGAAAAAAAATGAATCGAGAAGAGGAAGATGCAAGGGAAAATGAACTCCTCATTATGCAACTCCAAGAAGACATGTTGATTGTCACCCAAGAAAATGCCAACATGCACAAAGCATGGCAGGGTAGAGATGAAGCATGCAAGAAGCTGGTGATCGAGATATATCAACTCAAGGAACAAAAGAAAGTCCTTGAAAAAAGGAATGAAATGTTGAGAAAATATAATGAAAGCTCGGTCAAGCTTGATGAGAAACTCAAAGCTCAAAGAAAGCACAACGATCACACTAATCTGGAATCCACCGGTGCAGTCACCAAAGAGAATGGTAAGTCAGCTGAAGAAAAGTTGAGCAAGAAGAACAAGAGGAAGACACTAGCACAAAGAGGTAAGAAAACCTTCAATACTTCTTCTAAGCATTATGGAAACTTGGGTCATTACACCAATGACTATAGAAAGACACCAGTAAGAACCAATAGTAGTTACTATAAGAACTATTGCAAAAATGGCCACAAGACCAATGAGTGTTGGTCAAGCCCCTTTTCTATGTCTAGTGGAAGCAGGGGAAGCTTCAAGGGATACTGTTATGCCTACAAAAATTTTGGACACAAGGCTGAAGAATGCAGATCAAAGATAGTGGCATTCAGATCACCAAGACCGGTATTCTCTAAGAAAAGCAAAAACTAGAACGCAATTATTCATACAAACAAAGGGATGCATTGCAATAGTGGATCATGGAGAAAATCCCCTAATCCAAGGGGGATGAACCCATAGAAAGCAACTAGTATGATCTTCTATTACTGCAACAGATTCGGTCACCTAGCTAAGGATTGCTAGAACCAGATTAGGAACAAAGGCAAGAAATCAAACAAACTGGTAATGAAGACCTTGACCTTCGATAAGAAGAACAATAGAGATAAGGAAACCAAGAAAGAAGTAAATAAAATATGGTCTGTTAAGGAATCAAAGAACTCCACCGATGAGAAAATTGAGGCAAGATCATCATCACAAGATGGTGATGTTTCTTTTGTAAACTGAGCCTTCAAGGCTTAGGGGGAACTGGTAGTGCAACTACCATTCCCAGTAGGACTTGTGAGTCTAATCTCACTTGATCTATAGGTTAGACTGGAAAGATATGAGATGACCAATGGGAGCATGCCCAATCAAAGGAAAAGGGTCGGACTACCATGTAGTACTATACACACTAGAATGTGCACTTCTCTATGTTGGACTACAACTGATTTGGAATCTGATTGAAGAAATTGTGATTACAAGATCACTAAGGAGTTGCTGATTAGATATGTAATATGATTAAGTTAGTAATATGTTGTCATTGATGTCAACTAGTTTGATAGCACTTATCTTGTAAGTTACCATATCGAGACATCTGAAGAAAGGTGAAAAAGAGATGAAGAACAAAGAAATCTACATGAGGAAAGATGTACATGACAGATGAGGATAAGGAACACATTGAGTAACTTGTTGATGAGTCTATGACTTGATGATATTGACTTTATTATGTTGCATTCATCTATGATGAAGTATAGAGCCGAAAGACACAAAGCAGTGTTGTCGGTAAATGAAGCATTTCTAGTATACACCGACAGAGTGTAGTGTATACCGATCGCAGTATTAACCAAGCAGTGTTCACCAACGTATTTCTTTGTTAACCGAGCAGAACAAAATGAATCAAATGATTAGTTTAGCTGATAAGATTGATGAGCTGGAAAGAGTATAACATCAAGGTAACAGATAATGTTTGTTACACAGATCAATGGTTGACAAAATTCACGGAAGATCTAACGGAGTAGATTGAAACATGTTATTAACACAAGTACCAAGAAAGTTTGAAGTGGCAAAATCTAATGGTGGAGAAGAAAATGATTTACTCATCTATATAAGAGAATAGAATTTATTTATGAAAGATGCTAGAAGAATTAGAAACTGCAGGAATTTTGTGTGAACAAGCTTTCATGCATTATAATCATACTGGTTAGTAAAAATCGAGCTACAAAACAATTACCAAGGTATAGAGAGAAATTACCAACGGACAGTAAGTTGATACAATATTGAATCTGAAATGAAATATTGATCAGAAGGATTTATTTGGACTAAATATTGATCTGTAATCTACAAATTGAAGTTGTATTAAGGCAGGTCATTTACTGTTACATATTTAACCATTGTATACAGTCAAATCTCTTAACCGAGTGGACTCTAAAAGTCTTATGATGTATCATTCATAGAATGAACATTGTTATCCTATCAACCCCACAGCGAATGATGGTCGGATGATAACTTCTAGTCTAAAATCCTCTAACAAGGTCACACCTGATAGTGTGTTTGTAACCTTTAACAGGGTTGGGTCTTAACTGACCTCACTTCAGAAGAGTGAACAATTTTGGGTTGTCGGTCCCAAGTGGTTTTTCCCTTTATAGGGTTTCCACATTAAATCTCTTGTGTTATGTGTTGATTGTGATATTTTTTTGTTATCATTCTTTACATGTTACATGTTAGATTTGATCAGTAACTGTTATAGTATTAGACTGGTAATCGGTAAAAGCACAGATAGTGAACGTTATTATTGTTTACTGACAAGTAGAAATTGAAGGAATAGTTTTGAATTATACATTTTTTTTGGGACATTGGATAACTGATTCACCCCCCCTCTCAGTTATTCTAACAATTGGTATCAAAGCTCTGGTTGCTTGAAACAGAGTTTTAAGGACTTAAGCATAAAGTTCTCAAGATGTATAAGAGGGAAGTACCAAAACTGAACAAAGAGAACTTCACAATATGGCAAAGTAGAATGAAGCTGCACATATCTGGAATTGGGAACTCAGCACTAGATCTGATGGAAAATGGCTACATACAACCGCCCACTGGTCCCTTAACTATTGATCAACTAAAGGACAAGCATGAACACAATGTTACTATGATGGAACTTGTTGCTACTTGTACCGACACTAAATTTGAAGATATTAAGACTTGCACAACTGCCAAAGGAATGTGGGATAAATTAACACAAATATACAGTGGAGATCTGAATGTCAAAAGAGCTCGAGCTGGAAGTCTAAGAGGTAGATTTGATGATATGAGAATGAAAGAAGGTGAGAACATTGTCCAATATTCAAATAAACTCAAAGAGGTGGTACATGCTATTAGAGCATCTGATGGAGTAATTGATGATGAAACAGTGATAAGCAAGATTCTCAAAACTTTGCTACCAGTTTATGAAATCAGGATTTCTACAATTCATGAAACAAGAGCTACATCCAACCTTACTCTTGACACTCTGATTGGTAAACTTACAACTTTTGAATTAAACAACTTTGATAACAGTGTTGTTCCTTCTGTTGAATGCACTTTCATGTCTTCTTTAAAGATTGGAAAATCTAGCAGGAATAGTAAGAATTGTGATAGTGATGAAAATACTAATGATGAGCTTGAAGCACTTATGGCCAGAAGATTGCCCAAAGGAAGAGGAAGGTATAGAGGTAAGCTACCTTTGGCATGCTTTAATTGTAAAGAAGTTGGTCACATCGCTGCTAGATGTCCACAGAAGAAAGATGATGATAGATCCAAAGACTGATCTGAAGGAAGCTATGGGAGAAGAGTCAATAGAGGCTACTGACACTACAACAGAGACAACTGAGATGAAAAAGGCAAAAAGGTATGTTACATAGCTAAAGATATTGAAACTGAATCTGATTTTGATGATGATATAGAAGTTGTATTTGTTGCTATGAAAGATGATTCAGAAGAGGAAGAGAAACATGAAGAGACATCACTGATTTCTAAGGTAAGTAGAAATGATACATGGATCATAGACAGTGGCTGCACACATCATATGACCGGTGATGTAGAGAATTTTGATCATCTTGTTGAATATAATGGAGGATCTGTGAGAATGGGAAATGATGCACCTTGTATGGTAAGAGGTAAAGGCTCACTGATGATCAATGACAGACTACAATGTGAAAATGCATACTAGGTAGATGGATTGAACTATAATTTGTTAAGTGTGGCTCAGCTGAACAATTCAGGCCACCAAATGGCTTTTGAGAGAAAAAAGGTGAAGATCTATGATGATGGAGGAAGACTTGTCAGAACTGGTACACAATCCAGAGGTAATCTATTCTATCTTGATATGGATTAGTCTTCTTGTTTGTTAATAAAAGATGAAGATGCTTGGTTGTGGCACAGAAGGTTATGCCATGTGAACTTTGACAACGTGATCAAGATTAGTAGAAAGAAAAGAGTTAGAGGATTGCCTAACTTGACAAAACTTGATCATGCCATGTGCCATGAATGTCAGAGAGGTAAGATGACTAAGTCTAGTTTTAAAAGCAAAGACTATTCAACAAAGAAGATACTTGAGTTGGTTCATATCGACCTATGTGGTCCTATGAGAACTCAGAGTTGTTCTAGTGATAGATATTTTATTCTTTTTGTTGATGACTATACTAGACTGATGACTATCATGTTCCTGAAAGAGAAATCTGAAGCTTTCAAAATGTTTAAGTGGTATAAAGCTAAGGTAGAGAAAGAAACTGGAAAGGAAATAAAATGTTTAAGATCTGACAGAGGAGGTGAATTTATCTCTGATGAATTTACTAATTTTTGTAATGAGCATGGAATCAAAAGATAGGTATCTACACCGAGGACACCGAGGACACCTCGGCAAAATGGCATTGCTGAAAGGAGGAATAGGTCTATAATTGACTATGCTAGAACATTGATGATGTAGAAGAATGTTGCTCAAACATATTGGAGGGAATCTGTCAGTACAGCTGTGTATGTTCTTAACCAAGTGCAACTGAAGAAGGACTCCAACCGAACACCTTATGAACTATGGTTTGGACACAAACCTACTATAAGTTATTTCAAAATTTTTGGAAGTAAATGCTTTATTTTGAAAGATGAAAGAAATGGTAAATTTGATTCTAAAGGAGATGAAGGGATATTTCTGGGATATTCCACTACGATTAAAGCATACAAATGTTTGAATAAAGTTACAAATAAGATTGTTGAAAGTACTAATGTTTGTGTTGATGAGTTTGATGACAAGTACACAAAGGAAAGTACAAAGGAACTAGAAGACCATGGTAGATTCCCTTACATTGAACATCCAGAGTTTCTACCAACACCGCAAGCAATGACAACTGGTCAGTAGGGAAACAATGTAGGACAACAAACAACACAAACTGAGGAACAAAATGGAGCTACTGAGCAAGAAAATGACCCTGAGCAAGATGAGAAAGAAAGGAGAAATCAAGTTTTGGCTAGTTTTGTCAGAAGACATCATCTTGAAACATAAATCATTGGAGACAGACATGTTGGAATGCAAACTAGAAGCAGAACAAGACAAGGTACATGTTTAATTTGTAAATTTGAACCTAAAACTGTGAAAGTTACATTAGAGAATGAAGAATGGGTTAATGCAATGAAGGAAGAAATAGAACAAATAGAGAAAAACAAAACCTGGTCCTTAGTACCCCGACAAAAAGATAAGAATATTATCGGTACTAAGTGGATATACAGGAATAAATTGAATGAAAATGGTGAAGTCACAAGAAATAAAGCTAGATTGGTATGCAAGGGATATGCACAGGAAGAAGGCATTGACTATGGTGAAACATTTGCACTTGTTGCTAGATTAGAAGGAGTTAGAATGCTACTTGCATATGCTACACACAAGAAATTCAAAGTCTATCAAATGGAGGTGAAGTCAGCATTTTTGAATGGTATACTTGAAGAAGAGGTCTACATTGAACAACTTGAAGGATTTGTTGATCCCAACAATAAAGACATGGTATGTAGATTACATAAAGCTTTATATGGATTGAAGCAAGCACTGAGAGCATGGTATGAAAGACTGCATACTTATTTGTTAAGTATTGGATTTGTTAGAACAAGTGAAAACAACAATCTGTATGTAAAAGGTGACATTGATAATACTATTATCATTGCTGAAATATTTTTTGATGATATTATCTTTGGAGGCTCAAATCTTGTATACAAGGCATTTGCTGATGAAATGCAAAAGGAATTTGAAATGTCTATGTTCGGAGAGATTAAGTTCTTTCTTGGATTACAAGTGATTCAGCAGAGTGATGGAATATTAATCACACAATCTAAATACATAAAGGAAGTACTAAAAACATTTGGCATGGAAGATGCTAAACCTGTGGGAACACCGATGGCTACTAGATTCAAATTGACAAAGGAGGATGAAACTACAGAGGTAAACTAGACACTTTACCAATCCATGATTGGTAAGTTAATGTACGTAGTTCATAGTAGACCAGACATAGCACATGTTGTGGGTATAGTTGCAAGATTTTTTGCTAATCCTAGAGAATCAGACATGATAGCTACAAAAAGGATCTTAAGACACCTAAAGAAAATAGAGAATTATGGATTATGGTATCCTAAGGAAGGGAAGTTTGAACTAAAAGTTTACACCGATGTTGATTGGGCTGGAAATGTGGATGATAGAAAAAGCACCACCGGAGGAGCATTTTTCTTTGGTGAAAGACTTGTAACTTGGACAAGTAAAAATTAGACTTGTATTTCTCAGTCTACAGCTGAAGCAGAGTATGTTGTTGCTGCTACTAACTGTTCAAACATTGCATATATCAAGCAAGTGTTGGAAGGAATGAATGAGGTAATCACTGACCCGGTGATTATATATTGTGACAACACTAGTGCTATTAATATCTCAAAGAATCCTGTGATGCACTCTAAGAAAAAGCATATATCTATTAAGTATCATTACTTAAGAGAACAAGTGCAAGAGAAGCAAGTGAAGTTAGAATTTGTTACATCTAAAGAACAGCTTGCCGATATCTTTACAAAGCCTCTACCGAAGGACACATTTGAATACTTGAGGACTAGACTTGGGGTCCGTCCCCTGCCTACCGGTCACTAAGGTGATCTGGTTGTTGCATCAACCTACTTATATTAGAAGATCATTCATGTTGATGCAGCATAGTTCACACTTTGAATCATGTTCAAGGTTGTGATTAAGTTTGAGAACTTGAACCGATTGGAGTATCAGTATTCAAGAGATATAGAGGAAGACAAAATTGTTTGTTTATTTGTTTCTTTGACATTGTTGTCAAAGGGAGAGATAAACAATATGAAATGAAAAGGGGAGAAATAAACAAGATATGAAAAGGAAAAAGCACCGATGAGAATTATCTAAGGGAGAGACAATCTAATTGAGACAAAGTATTGAAGATCAGTTACAGAGAACAGGAACTGAAAAAATCACAACTGCAGAATGGTAAAGCTGTACTATTTAATGTTGTTTAGTAATGTAGTGATTAAATATGTTAAGTCTATTTGACATACAACATTTTTTTCACAATTTATAGAATATATGTTTGGTATGTGTATGGTACATTTCATATTACTTGAGTTGCCATCAATGCCAAAGGGAGAGATTGTTGGACTACAACTGATTTGGAATCTGATTGAAGAAACTATGATTACAAGATCACTAAAGATTTGTTGATTGGATATGTAATATGATTAAATTAGTATTATGTTGTCATTGATGTCAACTAGTTTGATAGCACTTATCTTGTAAGTTACTATACCGAGACATCTAAAGAAAGGTGAAAAAGAGATGAAGAACAGAGAAATCTACATGAGGAAAGATGTACATGATAGATGAGGATAAGGAACACATTGAGTAACTTGTTGACGAGTCTATGACTTGATGATATTGACTTTATTATGTTGCATTCATCTATGATGAAGTATAGAGCTGAAAGACACAAAGCAGTGTTGTCAATAAATGAAGCATTTCTAGTATACACTGATAGAGTGTAGTGTATACCGATCACAGTATTAACCGAGCAGTGTTCACCAACGCATTTCTTTGTTAACCGAGCAAAACAAAATGAATCAAATGATTAGTTTAGCTGATAAGATTGATGAGATGGCAAGAGTATAACATCGAGGTAACAGATAATGTTTGTTACACAGATCGATGACTAACAAAATTTAGGGAAGATCTAATGGAGCAGATTGAAAAGTGTTATTGACACAAGTACCGAGAAAGTTTGAAGCGGCAAAGTCTATGAATGTGGTTAAGCGGGAAAAATCTGATGGTGGAGAAGAAAATGATTTACTCGTCTATATAAGAGAATAGAATTTCTTTATGAAAGATGCCGGAAGAAGTAGAAACTGCAAGAATTTTGCGTGAACAAGCTTTCATGCATTCTGATCATACTGGTTAGTAAGAACTGAGCTATAGAACAATTATCAAGGTATAGAGAGCAATTACCGATGGACAGTAAGTTGATACAGTATTGAATCTGAAATGAAATATTGATCAGAAGGATTTATTTGGACTAAATATTGATTTGTAATCTGCAAATTGAAGTTGTATTAAGGCAGGTCATTTACTGTTACATATTTAACCATTGTATACAATCAAATCTCTTAACCAAGTGGACTCTAAAAGTCTTATGATGTATCATTCATAGAATGAACATTTTTATCCTATCAACCCCATAGTGAATGTTGGTTGGATGATAACTTTTAGTCTAAAATCCTCTAACAAGGTCACACCTGATAGTGTGTTTGTAACCTTTAACAAGGTTGGGTCTTAACCGACCTCACTTCAGAAGAGTGAACAATTTTGGGTTGTCGGTCCCAAGTGGTTTTTCCCTTTATAGGGTTTCCACATTAAATCTCTTATGTTATGTGTTGATTGTGATATTTGTTTGTTATCATTCTTTACATGTTACATGTTAGATTTGATCGGTAACTGTTATAGTATTAGACTGGTAATCGGTAAAAGCACAGACAGTGAACGTTATTATTGTTTACCAATGAGTAGAAATTGAAGGAATAGTTTTGAATTATACATTTTATTTTGGGACACTGGATAACTGATTCACCCCCCCTCTCAGTTATTCTAACACTCTAAGTCTTTTCTTCCAAGGGAATCCATGAAGGGGAAACCTTGAAAAATGACCTAGAGCTCCCTAGGCATGGAGTGCAAGGATATTAAGTGTGCTAGTAAACCATGCAATGGGAGATTCAATGGAGACAAGGGAAAGAATGCCAATATCCTCAAGAATCAATATGAGAATGAAATGCAACTATGCTAGAAATGAAGATGCAAGCTATATTAAGATGAATATGCAAGTTAAGCTATGGAAAGGAAAGATGCAAGTATTACAAAACCCTCCTAATTAAACTATGTGAATCAATCTAAAGTATAAAGGAAACTAAGCTATGTATTCCATGATAATGAAACTAAAATGCAAGAATGGAACTAAGATAGAATGTGAATGTAAAGCTAAGAATGATTCAAATCTCCAAAGCTCCAAAGTCACCTAGGAAACCTGCAGCATAACATTAGTATTCAAGAGATGGATGCCAAAATGAGAAGAGAGCTCTCCTTTTATAAGAAATGAGAAAGAGTGGACCATGGAGATTAAGAGGCAAAAGATTTAATCAACGTTGGAGCATCAAAGAGGAGCAATCCATGTGCACAAGTATCCTCCAATGAGAAAATAAGAGTTGACTTTTGTGTCCATATGGGACAAAAAGTGCTTTTTCCCTTTTGTAAAATAGGAATAATGATTTATTTATGCAACTTAGGATAAGAGGAAAAGTGGGGGCTTTTTATTTATTAAAAGGGGAGGGAATTCCTTTTAAAAATAAAGACTTTAGGATAATATGGTTTAGCCCATAGAAAATAATTGAATAAATGGTAGAACTAGGATTTGATCAAGAATAGGCTTTTGATGATTTTAGCAAATAATGCTAGCAAGGGGCTAATAGTCTAAATGACCATTTTTGGATGATTACATTTGCCCCTTTTTTAATAATGTGTGATTGATCTGGGAACACATTACGTCAAAGAATAGATCAGTTGAGAAGGCAATAGATAGAGATCTGACTCCAAAGAAAGAACTGCAGAGAGATAGCAAATCATGCATGATCAGCCTAGTAGTGATAGTACTGAACACTTAGGAAAGAGATGGACAGTATCAAAACTCGAGATAAGAACTAACATGTCAAGTGCAAAGATAGATCGATCAGAGAAAATGGAATGGTCAAGCATATGCTCTGGAGAATAGCTGATAGGATACGATGAGTCTACCCCCTCGAGATCAAAATCAAAATCAGGTAGAGGGAAGGCAGAAGCAAGAGCAACATGATCAAATCACTAGAAATCATAATAGAAGGGATGAAGAATGATAGGATAACCATCAAGCAGTGAAGATATGCCCCAATGAATACCTCAGAGAGATGAAATGAAATGTGAATGAAAGACTAGAAGGGTGAGAGAGATGGGAATGAAGAAATGAAGATGCCCTAACAAAGATCGAAAGATCATGCCTCGAATGGTCAGCCAACTGTGCAGAAGAGGGTGAAAGTTTTGAAATGCAAATTTGACTATCAAGATGAACTCAAATTTCAATTTTGATCCCAAAAATGGATCCAAGATGTCAAAATTAGCTAGGGGTGCAATTTTCATGCAATTTCGAGGTGTTTTGAAAATTGGTCAAAAAGTCAAAATGCTATATAAGGGGTAAAAAGGTCATTTAAGATGTGGGAGATTCAATAGAAAATAAGATGTGGCATTTAAGATGGTTTAGCCCATAGAAAATAATTGAATAAATGGTAGAACCAGGATTTGATCAAGAATAGGCATTTGATGATTTTAGCAAATAATGCTAGCAAGGGGCTAATAGTCTAAATGACCATTTTTAGATGATTACAAGTACAAGTAGAAAGAAAGGTTAGGTAAGGCATTTAATTATTGTAAAGGATAAAATATGAATAGGGCCTAGGGCAATGGCTTGCACATAAAAGAGACCCCAAAGCCAATATTTTACACTTACATGAAATTGTATTGATATAGAAAGTAAATATAGATGACTAATATTGAAATTAAGAAATAAAGGTACTTACCTCCGAAAAAGAATTAGCTGAAAACCCTATCAAACAATCTCAAAAACTATTGATTCTCATGTTCTTGAATTGAAACTGCAAGATCTACAAAACCCAGAAATATTTTTCCGAGATGGCTCAACTCGGGTTTGACCCTCATAAAAGGTCAAATACCACATTCTTTATTTGAAGTCTGATTTGAATTCTATTCGCAAATCCTGAAAGTTTTCCGAAAAGGGTATCCAAATTCACTCTCAGATTCAAAACTCTACACCTGTTTCTATAAAAAAATGGGGGTTTTGTTGTATGGGGGGTTTGCCTTGGTCAAACCCCAATTTAGGAATTAACCTTGAAATTGAATTGAAGTGTAGTATGCATAAACAAAATAATTGGAACAAATCACCTTGCTTATGTTGAAGTCCTTGTAGAGGATTCAAATCCTCAAATCCACAAGTAGGAATGATTCAATGGATGTAGGATGTCTCCAATCAATGGTATTTGATCTTCAACACCAATCTTGACTTGATCTTTGCATGTGAGAAGGCTTGAATGAATGGAAAAGGATGGATCATCAAAGGGGGCTCCAAAGAGATTGAATCCTTCAATAGCTAACAATGGATCTCCTTGATGAATGGATGCTTTAACACTTGAATGCTTGAACACTTTCTTGCACTTGAGAGCTCTAGATGCTTGATTGCAAAACTTGATGATGAGATATGAAAAACTTGATGTGAAAATGAGAGAGGAATGCTCCCTTTTATAGTGATCTAGGGCACAAGAGGGGCCTCATAGAAAACAATAATTAAGGGCCCATGGCACAAAACTCTAGAGAGGTGCACATGGAAAGGAAATTAAATTAAAGTCTTGACACAAAACTCTAGGAGGGGACCACCCTTAATATAGAAATAAAATAATTATTTAAGAGCCTTGTTACAAAATTCGAGGTAAGGCCAACCCCAAAGTTAATTTGAGTATTAGGCACAAAACTCAAGAAAGGCTAATCTCCAATAATAAATTAGGATTCTCATACAAATATCGAGAAAGGTCCACCTCAAATATTAATTTGAGAATTCGATGCTTAATCTGAGAAATAGTGGCCCCGAAGAGGGAAAAGACAAGTTTTTGATGAAATCCCACAACCAAAGGCTAACCCTGAAGATCCCAGACCTTAGGGTCAAGGTTGAGGTCAACTTTGACCCCATAAGGTTGACTTTGACCTTAGGGTCCAAAACCTCAGATTCATAGTCCAGATTGCTAGGAAAATGCTAGGAAGAAGTGGAAAATGGGGTAGAATAGGGGGAAAAGCAAGATCCAAGTTGAATATCCATTCAAGGCGTTCGACATGACCCCAAACCACTTACTCGGAGGGCTAAATGCTCTTACCATGGAAGTGCTTCCATTTTAAGATGATACAATTCTATAGTCATTTAACAATAGTTACCATTTCGTAATTACCGTTATGCCCTAATCCTATAAAAGCAAAGAAGGATTACTCTTTTGCTTTCATCTTGTAATTTTATGTTTATCTTTCTCATGCTTGAGCAATATTCTTGTGAAATAACCATCAAGTGAGATTTTCTGTGAAAACCGATCAATCATCTCTCTGAGTAACTGATTAAGAGCAATGACATCTTCATCATACAAAGCTAAGCTGGTTCTAGCAAAGCAAGCTGATCATCCTCCATATGATATCTCATCAAATCAAAATAGGGAGATTGACATGGTTTACACGCTCTCCTTAGTACCTAAAGGAGTGCTCCTGACAGAAGATGTAACTGTGTTCATCCATGCCAAGCAAGAAGAGCTGGGTGAGATGTACATACAAAGTGAGTATCGCTCGCTATGCAAAGATGACAATTATCCCAATGAGTACACAAAGCTAGTATCATTTGGTATTATCAATGGAGTCTCCTATCCAACCATATTTAGACTAGAATAGATTTGAATGGTGGATAGTCGAGTACATGAACCAGGATTTTGGGTCACGAAAGGAGTCTGCACTCTGATCACAAAAAATAATCTCCATAGGGTAACTGGATTCAAAAATCAAGGGGAAGCCCTAACCCTGAGAACTATACCAAATACAGTAGTAACCAATCTGACAAAATCAAATTCTGAAAAGCGATTGATGACCGTGACTGATATTGAAGATCCAGTCATTTGGTTCGCATCTACTATAATAGGTTACAAAGTATATCAATCTAGTAACCTAAATAGCATACCGGGTGGAGGCATGCATGAAACTTATAGAATTATACATGATAATGCACAATATGACATGTGTGAAATGCTAAGAGGATAGATCTTTGAGAACATGAAAAATCTTGGCATCGTAAAAAAGAAATCATTGAAATTTGGTACACTTCTGGTTTGTCTCTACTTTCACTATTCTAATTCCTTCTCTAAGAGAGGAAAAGTAACATGGACAATAGATCAACTAGTCATGATGAAAATTAGTGACATGGCTAATCAATTGGGAGACCAGTTTAATAAGGCTATGACTGATCATTTTAAAGACTTTGAGCTGAAGATGCATGATAGACAAAGAATTCCATCAACTATCATTGACAAATACAAAGAAGAGGTATGTTTTCTGGTATCAACTAACTTCTGCATCATTCAAGCAGTAAAACCAAGAGACGAGTATGCATCGGAGCTTGGTTACAAAATCACCACAAAGATAGCAACAACGTATGTAGAGGCCCTGGAGAAAGCACATATGGATATCGGCGCTCAACGATTTGGAACCTACGAGGAGATAGAGAAAAATCCAAAGAAAGCGCCAATCAAGAATGTTTATGTGAAAAGAATGCCCACACCAAAGAAGAAACTGGGAGCTACACCACCAAAAGCACAAAAGAAGAGAGCTCAACCAGAGGAAAGCACACAAGAGGAGGAAGTTGATGAAACCAATTCTGAGGACACAGTTCCCCTCAGTGAAAGAAAGAAGAGAACTGGGAAACTAACAAAGGTGGATTCACTAAGAAGAAGTAAGCCAACAATCGATGAATTTGTGACAGGACTTAAAGAACGTGGTGGAATGGCTAATGTTGAAAGAAGATACAATCTAAAAAATGACAATGACCAAAGGAAAATTGAAGATGTTGTAGTTGAATGCCTACATAAGTTTAATCTAAGTCCTACAGAACTTCAAAAGGTATTGCCTAAGGATCTTTTGGATATCCTTCAAGGTAGGTGGAAAGCTTCAATGAATAGAGAAAAGGAGCTAAGGATAAAAGCTCTTTTAGAATTTTAGAATCATCTCACACTAGAAGAAGCTACTCAACAAGCTGAGCTACACTAGAAAAATTTCTTGACAAAGAAAAGGATAGGTCTCTTGCTGATTGGAGAAACTAAGAAAGTGCATGATGAAGGAGCTTCCATCTGGACCAATCTTCTTTAGACTCAACAACAAGTAGAGGAAGCATGCCAAAAGGCAATAACTCCACCGATCTGTGACACTGGGAAAGGAAAAGGTGTATTTGGAATAGACAAACTAGTCATTGTTGACATAACTGATGAACCAACAAATCCTACACTCCTAGTATCTGTAGAAAAAGGTAAGGCTCGCACTATGACCGTCAATGATATTGTAGCTGAAATTACAAATTTTGGAGAAATAGACAATGCAGCCAAATGGTATAGTGTATTAGCTGAGGAGGACAAACAAGAAATTGAAAAAGCTCTTGTTGAAAGTCTACTAGATTTCATCAAGACTCCTAGGGATTATAGAGGCAAGTTTCTTCCTGATTTAAACAATAAGCTTCAAGTAAAATGGAGAACTAGTCTAGAAATAAATTCAAAAATTAATAAGGAAGACTAGAAAAGGCTAGACCTGGTCTAAGCGACAAAAAATCAAAACTTCTATTAGAAGAAGCTTCTATGAATCTGGATACAAATTACAGAGTCACCAAAATTATCAATGGGTATGATATTGAAGTCTTCAAGGAGACTTTAGATTTCTAGCAGTAGTATGACTTGAATACTCTTGAAGCAACAGGTCCTCAGGATCACATCACAACAATTATTGATCTGCCTATTTAGTTTAATGCAATTGAGACTCCACTAACTGATGAATAGGAAGTTCTCATAGAAATGTTCACTTCTGGTGAATCAGTCAACTTGGGACAGACTTCTGACAACATTCCTACTGATAGATCAGTTAAGGAAGATGAAGGAATCGCTATAGATGATCTTAATAAAGTAAAAGAATAGAAACAAGCACAAGCTCCACCAGAAGAGTCATCACATCAAGAAGATGATTCTATGCCTAAAATACAAGTACAACAATCAGAAGATAGACCAGAAGAGGGAAATAAGCCAAACAAACAGGATAAAAGAGAACCTGAGCAAGCTCCAAAGGCACAGGAATAGGAAACTCTTCCTAGCTCCTCTAAAAGAAAGCTCTCATCCTCTAAATAATCTGAAGCAAAAATAAGTAAGACAACCGATACAATAGTTGACATTAGCAAAATGTCAAAAAAATAGCTGAAAGAGCTCACCAAAAGAAAACAGGATATGGTTCTGATCAAAATAAAAGATATCCTATGCAATTTCATATCGGATGCCAACATAGATGAAGACAAACTGGTTATTGACTAGCTGGAAGTGTTAGCTCAAACAATCAGTGAAGATCTAACTGATCCAGAAATAGTGGCAATTGACCAATATGAAAAGAAAAGAATAGAGATTCCTCATAAACAGGTTACAAGTATAAAGGCCACTATGTCAAACAACCTAAAAGTTCTTCAACAGTAGATAAAAGTTGCAGGAGGTTTGATGAGAAGAACATCAAATTTTGAGATATTCATGCAAGATTTAACTAAAAAAATTTCACAGACCTCAGAAGACATACGAGCTTTGTCAACACAATTTGACATCAAAAATAAAACCACGACAACCTTTAGCAAAGAAATGACTAGTCTTGCTCTAGTCCTGAGAAAGACAATTGATGAAGAAAATAAAAGAATCCAAGATGTCACAGGCTTTCAGATTCTTCTAGCCCCAACACTAGATATCATGCATCAAACATATATTTCTACAGATGCTTTGATAAAAGAACCAAACTACAAAACTGTAGAAGATATGGAAAACATTATTGTGTCTCTAAAAGCGGCCCAAAAGAACATTGAAAGTGTAACCGGTCAATGGGCACCATTCCTACATTCTGCAAAGAACATCTATAAGGATATCTTCACAAAGCTACAAATGTAAGATTCTTAGAATTGCTTAACCCTTTGTCCTATGGAGACAAAAAGGGAAAGGAATGTACAGTGAAACACAGAGGAAAGAGGAAACTGCAGAAAAGCAAAAGCAAACAAGGGAAGTTCCAGAGCACCAACACAGGGGAAGTGTTCTACACAAAGTCTAGGAACAAAGATAGGCAAACAAAGAAAGGTACAAAGTCATAGCCTTTGTATGAATGGTTTTGTGTATCATTTTTCCACCAATGACAAAGGGGAAGATTGTTAGCAATATGATTTATCATTAGTGTATTTCACAAAACCCATTCCCACCGATAAAGGATCACCTGTCGCTCACACTACTTTGAAGACACCAGTAGATAAAGAACATAATGTTTGCATTGGTTGACTATTTTGATAGATACAATGGTAGACCAAAAAGAACTCAGAACCAGTCATATGAGGAAAATCGGGTATAAGGGTATATCAGTCTAACTGTAAGATAGATCTGATCTGGACTTTACGAATCAGTTTGAGTTACAGTCTAAGTTAAAAACCTGATTATACAGGACATCCATCACTCAGAGGTGGAGTTAACTTTTCAACATAAGTTAGCTTTAATTTCTACATATGATCTTAAGGTAAACTCCATATCACAATGCATAGCCTCTATGTGTTGCATGATTTATGGTTAAGTTTATTCCCTGGTGGTTCTATGATTCAAGAGGTTCACTCTTGTATGAATACAGGTCATAGGATGCAAGATGAGTTGTTGTTGTTGTTGATAGTTGGAAATTGCATAGATCAGAGGAGAGATATCTTCTGAGGAGTGCTATAGGCACAAAGGTGAAGTAAGAAAGATAAATCAATAGCCAGGCAAACCGGGGAAGAGATCTATAGGTATGATCTAATCAAACAATCAGTTTCATAATAGATCACTACTTTCATAAAGTATTAAAAGAATATTAAAATCCATCTATCAGGGTGAACCTAGTTAGTTCATTGTAATAAAATCCTCTAACATGGTGACATCTGTGTTGTTGTTCAAACTCCTATAACTAGGCAACTCTTAACAGGTTTTAGGTCTTAACCGATCTTTTGTACAATCCCATAATCAGGTAGCACCTTAGCTAGTGTTTTGTAAGCTCCTAATAGAGTGCCTTCATTTGATACTAGTGAAGTTGTGAGATCTATCTCACCATGGTTTTTTCCTTCTAACCAAGGGTTTCCATGTATAAATACCTATGTTAATCTATGTGATTCTGTTTATGCCTGTGAATGATTGTTATATTCTCTTTATCTATAAAAATAAAGACTAAGGAAAGAGATTTAGATAATGGAAGAGCATTTACCGATTCACCCCCCCCCCCCCCCCCCTCTCAATAACTGGTAAGCATTAACAGTTTCTCTTCTCTTTTTTCTTCCTTCTAATGTTTAAGTCCTCATGGTCTTCTCAATATATGATTTATCGACCACATTTTTTCCTAGGAGGCATCCTTTAGAGAAAAAGAAGAGAATGATTAAATCCAACATACAATCATTTCTATAAGATATAATAAAAAATAGAGGGGATATGACAACCACACACCACTCATGCCAAACACAATGGATGTACATATACACTAGAGATCCTAGTGTATGACCATGGGTATTGATACCATATGTAGTGCCCCATAAAGAAACCCTTGGAATCAAATAAGAAAAGATATAATGCACCCACACTTGAGGCACTACATTTTATTTCTTCACTTTGTGATCCCATAAGAATAACTAACTTACTATTTGGTTGATCTAGGAGTCCTATATCATCTTTTATTTTTACTCTTTCTCTTTCATTGGGACCACTTGTTCTCTTCCAATAGCACATTGAATGTGATTCTAGTAGTTGAGACCTTTTGTTCATCAAGATCTCTTCAACTATTTAATTTGGACCCTTTATTTTTAATACTAACCCTTGTATTGTGTGTCCTTGGTTTTTGTATTTCTTTTCTTTTCTTTTTTGAGAAATAAATGTTTATTATCTTTTCTTCACTAATGTTAAACATTGTATTCCATATAATCTAGAGGATCTTGAGTTTGTCTTCTTCCCTCAATTTTTGTGGTATGAAAGTGTGTCAATCTTCTAATAGGGTGTCTATAGTGGACCTTTAGTATATTGTAAGTTATGTACACTCTAAGTATTGCATGGTATCAGAGTAGAGGAAGAAAGGAATGTATCATGTATGATCTCAGAATAGTTTAAGACAAGTATGCATCGTGTATGGTCTCTAAATAGTGGAACATATGAATGTATCTTGTGATATTGGGCAAAAAAATTTCTATAGTGCTCCTATATTATATGAACTTATTTCCAGCTATCTTCTTGGTCCGAATGACTATTGTAACACTGTGTTGTATTTTAGTTAACAATTTTATAGTCCTCTTTGTTTATATTTCTAGGTCTACTTTCTTTTGGAAATCAAAGTTGTTGAATTTGTGCTTCTATTCAATCAAATGAATTCAAGACTCATTCATGGTTGTGGCATTATCTAGTGATCAGAAGTGTGTTCTTGGGGCTCCAAAAATTGAGTTATCCTATGTTTCCTTTGTTTCTAGTTGTTTTTTAATCCATGAAGTTTTTGTGGCAACTTATATGTTGCATGTTGACATGGATTTTCTCATGAAAAGTTGACATGGCTTCCAATGTGGTATATAGATCTCACCATAGCTTATGGAGGTCTAGTTTCCAATTTTCTTCTACACATTTGATTTATCCTTAGTTGATGTTCTTCTCATTGTGGAACTAGCATCGAGACATGTGTAGTGCATTCTAGGCCCATCTTTCTTCTGGGATGGACCATGCTTTCAATTTTATATATGAGTGCTATAATTATTAATTATTGAAATATTAGATTTAGGTCTTGGTTTTATACTTAATGTTTATATCTTATCTGGATGGTTTCATGTTAAATGGGACCTACGTATTTAGTTTTTTTCACTTATATATTGGGTCCTTGGTTTTGGAAGTGTATCTTCATCCCTCGTGAGATTTGTGACACGGTTTAAATGCCTCTTATGGATTCTATAAGTCTAGTGGTTGTATCGAGCATTGATAGGTCAATCTTTTGGTACAAAAACAACCACACATGTAATAAGTGGTATCAGAGCTTGGTCACATGTTCAAATCTCCTTGATGAGTGATGTGGGCCCATGGTGAATGACACTAGGAGGATTGTTGGAAGTATGTCAGTATCCCTACCAGGATTCGTGACATGATTTCAACACCTCTTATGGATTCTACAAGTCTAGTGGTTCTATTGGGCATTGATAGGTTGATCTTTTGGTTCAAAGACAACCAAACTCATAACACTCGATTCATATGCTTTTGATAATGATCTAGGATTTTTTCCTTGGCTAGCATGGAAATCATTTTTAATATCATTTTTTGATTTGGGCGATCTTCTCTCCAATGATCTATCCTATATATAAGGGTTATTGGTGACTTGGAAAAGTGTAAGTAATGTGTGAAGAAAGTATAAAGTGTGAATCACTTCAAAAATCATAGAGGAAAGTATAGTGATAGTGCTAGAGAATGAAAGGCACTAATTAGTTTATTTCTATTGTAGACAATGTTATGCAGATCAACTACATGAGCAGGAGAATATTTTCATATCTAGTTTGAAGAAGGATAAGTACTTTGAGATAGTGAGTCTTGGGAATTTAATTTTTTTAATGAATCTTGATACTTTTGTAGTGAGCCTCTGTATGAAAGTCCTAAGAAGTGAACTCCTATTTGTATTGTAAAGTAATGAGCCTTCTTCATTATTCACATTCATTGTAGTATTTGCAATGAGCTTCTGATTGGTTTTCTAGAGAAGTGAACTCCTAATATTTTGTAATCAGATTATATGTTGCAGTTATTTATCTTTGTAGAAAATTGCTCATTGTGATTTTTCCTAGTTTGGGTTTTCTACGTATAAATCTTGGTATTCTTGTGTGGCTGCTTCTATTATTTCTTGTACACTATTTATTTTGGTAGTTACTAAAGTTAATTTGTGTATGTTTTTAATTGTATGCCTATTCACCTCCCCTCAACATCCAAATTCTATTATTATTTGGTATTAGAGTTGAGTTCCTCTAGTTCAAGCTCATCTTCTTGAGGTTGATCCACAATGGCACATAATTTACACTTTCAAGCACTAGTATTTGATGGCATAAATTTTCCCTTTTAGAAGGATAAGATGAAATCATATATCAAAATAAATTTAAAAATGGTATTTGAGAGGTGGTTCAATATAGTTTCTCTCCTCCTTTTGGAATACCTTTGACTATTGAAGAGGAGAAAAAAAAACGAACAAAATGTGAAAGAAAGGGAAATCATTTTCAATAGTTTATGTGACATAATGTATGGAAAAGTGAAAGGCTTGAAAGGTATAAAAGAAATCTCAGACAAGTTGCTATTGGTTAATAAAGGATATCTAAAGACAAAACAAGCAAGGTTAATGAATCACAAATAGAAGTATGAAATATTAAGAAAAATATAAGATGAGAGTGTTGAAAGCTACATCAATAGGGTTATTGATGTTGTAGATGGAATCAGAGTTGTCGGTGGACATCTAGAAGATATTGATGTCATTCTCAAAATCTTAAATTAACCCTACCAAAGGAGTTCATATTGATGGCATATTCAATAAGGGAGAGAAATGATATGAGTCAATATTCCATTGATCATCTCTTTGGATCACTTTTTCATTTAAGCTTGCAAAAGTTGAAAGAAAAAAATGGAAAATTCTTTTAGATCTATTGATGATACTGAGTCAAAGATGGGCAAAACTATTGGAGATTTTCCAGCAAGCCAGTGTTGGTCCTGTATGTTTGTCATTGATGACAACATATGGTTAGTAGCGTGCTTGGAAGCCTGATGGAGAGAGCCTTGAGCACATCCTAGATATGTTATCAACATGATATCATAAGTGCAGAGGTTGATTCTAAGTGTAGATAGTTATACAGTTGATTGTTTCAGTAAGTGTCCTGACAGGTCCCAGGAAGAGTTATGTATGTGATATATAGTATGGTTGTGGTGGATCCTTGTGCATTTAAATTTGTGTTTTAGATATTTGTATGATGCTATGTTCATGGACATAGAGTCTGATATGTAGTACAATCTAAGTTATGAAGTCTCCAGTTGCCAATTACAATTTTTTGAGTTTATTTTACAGAGCTCACATTGTTTTTATTATTGTAGTAGTTGCGCCTATCATTTGGATATGCGCACTTGGATTAGTGTTTTGAGAAGAGTTAAGAATGTTTTTTTAAGAGCACATGACATAATTTAACATGAGAAGAAAGTAGCAGTTAATTTGGTGGAGCCGATAGTGTGAAGCGATGCATCTACCCATATGGAGTTGCGCGGTCTTAATTTGTGTTGCGTGATAAGAAGAGCTGACTAAGATGTTATTGGGGAGTTGTATTGTTTCTCTAATATGATTTCAAGATGGTTCTAATATGCCGACTTGATCATACCATTTAGAGGAAAGATATTTATAAGCAGTCATTTGTGATTGCTAAGTATGGCAGTGAGATGAAAGATAGAAACAGAGCAGAAGTTGTGAAGTGTTGTGCCATCAATAGAAGGTCTATGTGACAAAGATAAGTGTATATGCTAATCATTGGAACTGATCAAGACAAAAGGTCTACCTCATAGTTCACCAAGATCCAGATATAGTGTGTATCTATTATTCAGAAGGTTGCAGCCTTCACCATTTGAGCAGTGAGCTCTCAGACAATGCATCCTCACCCCTAACAGGGTTAATTGTAAAAGAATCCTAATAGGGTTTGACCCTTGACCAGGTCACTCTACTTATTGCATTGTAAAGATCAACTCCTAACAGGTTTGTAAGATCTTCTAACAGGGATCATTATACACTAGTGCAGTTTTAGTGGGTGTCAATTCCCACCAGGGTTTTTACCTATTTGGGTTTCCCCGTAACCAAAATTATGTTCATGTGTTATTTTGTATGTGCTTAATGTTCTTTTGTACTTAATTGGATGAATAATTTAATCTTGTAGATAACTGATTGACCCCCCCCTCTCATTTATCTCTTGGACTATTCCTAACAATTGGTATCAGAGCCAAGTGCCTTGGAGAGAAAGTTTAATAGCTTGAGGTTGATCAGATGGCATTCTTTAGAAAAGAAAGTTGTAAGTTTGATGGAGAGAACTATCTAGACTGGAAGAACAAAATGATGACACATTTGCAGTGCATTACCTTTGAAATTTTTGAAGTAGCTACCAAAGAAGTTCAGATTCCCTCTCTAGCAGATCTTGCAAAGGATGATGCAACCTTGAAGCAAAAGGAGATGTTCACTTCAAATGCTATTGCCAAAGAAGCCCTTATTAGCACCTTATCTGACAGTGAGTTTTCAAAGATCAAGAAAATGGACAAGGCCTATAAGATATGGAAGTATCTAGAAGACATGTTTGAAAGAGATATTCAAGCCAAGAATGCGTGTAGAAAGACATGGAAGAAAATATACAATACATTAGAGATTCTACCTGATGATAATGTCAGAGCCTACAATCAAAGGATTAATGAAGCAGTTGCAAGAATTAGAAACAATGGTGGAGAAATTTCAAAAGAAGAAATAATGGATAAACTGATGACTACCTTGACACTAGAATATGACAACAAGATATGCATCATATATGAAACTATGTAGTCCACAAAAGACTTCAAAAGAGAGACCTTAATCAACAAGCTTTCAGCCTTTGAGATCTCAAGATTGAAGATAGAGCCTAAAAGTGAAATAGCCTTCAAATCCTCAATCCATGGTAAGAAATCCTTGAGCACTTCTGGTAATTTTGATGATGATGATGAAGAGAAAGAACCAGATGATTTCATTTCTTTGATTGCTAAGAAATAAAGGAAAGGAAAATGGAAATATGAAGGTTAGTTACCATTCAAATTCTTTTCATGTAACAAGACTGGTCACTTTGCATCGAAGTGTCTACAAGAGTCAAGAAGCTCAAAACTAACTACAAACCTAAGTATACAAAAGAATGTTACTATGCTGGTGATGGAGTATCAGATGAAGATTCAACATAAGATGAAATTGGATTCATTTCTCTTGAAGACATGGAAAAAATGTTTGATGAAATGGACCCTGAAGATGAAAAGAAAGCACAAGAGTTGGCACTAATTTCACATCAGGACATATTGGATCATTGACAGTGGTTGCTCACATCATATGACATGAGACAAGGATAGATTTGTACATCTAGATAGATACAAAGGTGGTATGGTTAGATTTGGAGACAACACTCCTAAACCTATCATAGGTAGAGGAGCTATCACCTTGGATGGAAAGAACAACACTAATGATGTTCTTTATGTTGATGGTTTGCAACATAAATTACTAAGTGTCAGGTAGTTGCTTGACAAAGGATATCAGTTGAAATTCAAAGACAACAAGTGCATCATTAATAACAAAGAAGGAGAGATGATTGCATCTGGTTCAAAGACTAAAGGTAATGTTTTTCAGCTTGATCCTGAAGCAAGTTATTTTTTTGCTAAGGTAGATGATAGTTGGTTATGGCATAAAAGACTATGTCACATCAATTTTGACAACATAGTGAAGATAAAAAATGTAAAGGAAGTAAGAGACCTTCCTAGCATTACAAAACTAGTTGATACAATATGCAGGGAATGTGTAATGGGAAAGCATGTCAGGAATTCATTCAGAAGCAAGAACAATTCAACAGAGAACAAGTTGGATCTAATACATACAGACTTATGTGGACCAACTCAAACAAGAACATACTATGGTGAAAGGTATTTTATTTTTTTTGTTGATGATTATTCTAGAATGATGTGGGTTGTGTTCTTAAAAGACAAATCAGAAGCATTTGAGAAGTTCAAAATATTCAAAGCTAAGGTTGAAAATGAGTCTGGATTGAAGATTAAATGTCTGAGATCAGATAGAGTAGGAGAATTCACCTCTGACAGATTTTATGAGTATTGAAAAGAACATGGGATAAAGAGACAACTAAGTGCTCCTAGAACCCCTCAGTAGAGGGGAATTGCAAAAAGAAGGAATAGGATCATACTTGATACAATGCACACCATCATGATTGAAGGAAAGGTCACACACACCTATTGGAGAGATGCAGTCAATACTACAGTCTATACTATCAATAGAATTCAATTGAGGCCAGGCACAAACAAGACACCTTATGAGCTATGGTTTGGGAATGTACCTACAGTCAAATACTTCAGAATCTCTGGAAGCAAGTGCTACATCAAGATAGATGAAGCCATAGACAAGTTTGATGCAAGAAGTGATGAAGGTATTTTTCTTGGTTACTCCACTCAAAACAAATCTTATAGATGTTTTAATTTAAGATTGAAGAAGATCATTGAAAGTGCTCATGTGAAGATTGATGAAAAGTTTATGATTCAAGAGAGATATCATGATTATGCACCTATGACTGAAGAAGAATCTAGACCTACCAGTAGTGATACAGTTGTTGAAAAAAAATTTGACAGCATTGATGTTTTTTTCAATGACCCTGAAACAAGTGAAGAAGAAACACAAAAGGTAGATAAGAAAGTCACACCTAATGTTCCTAAATTCACATCTAGATATCATTCAAAAGAAGACATCATTGGAGATTAGAATAGCAAAGTTATGAAAAGATCAAAAGCAAAGAGTTCCACAGCTAATGAAGAGGTATGTTTACTTTCACAGATTGAACCCTTAAGTGTTGAAGATGCATGTAATGATTCAGATTGGCATGAAGAAATGAAAGAAGAGCTAGATCAAATAATTAAAAATGATACATGGGAATGGGTCCCTAGGCCTAGTGATAAGAATGTGATTGGAACCAAGTGGATATTTAGAAATAAGATGAATGAAGATGGAATAGTGGTAAGAAAAAAAGAAAGACTAGTATGTAAAGGATATGCGCAAAGAGAAGGTATTGATTATTCAGACACATTTTCCCCTATAAGAAGATTGGAAGCCATATAGTTGTTTTTAGCCTATGCTACATTCAAAGACTTCAAGGTATACCAGATGGATGTCAAGTCAACATTCTTGAATGGAGAGCTGAAAGAAGAAGTATACATAGAGCAGCCTAAAGGATTTACCTTATCAGGTACACCTGATATGGTATGCAGATTGAAGAAAGCCCTCTACGGACTTAAGCAAGCCCCTAGAGCATGGTATGAAAGACTTGATGGATACTTGACCAAGATTGGATTCAAGGAAGGAGCAGAATATTATAACTTATTTATAAGAGATACACCTGATGGACTATTGTTAGTTTCTATATTTGTTGATAACATTATCTTTGGTGGTAATGACAAGCTTAGTGCTGAATTTGCTAAGGAGATGTAGAGTGAATTTGAAATGAGCATGATTGGTCCTATCAAGTAATTTTTGGGACTAAATGTATAGCAGATAGACAAAGGCATTTTCATTAATCAATCTAAGTATGTGAAAGAGATATTGAAGAAATTCAAGATGGATGATTGCAAGTCAGTAAGTACCCCTATGATAATAGGATGCAAGATTTCAAAAGAAGATGATTCAGCAGCAGTAGACATAACCTTGTATAAGTCTATGATTGGTAAACTAATCCATCTTACTCAATCTAGACCTGATATTTCCAATGCAGTTGGTATAGTTGGAAGATTTGCAGCAAAACCTAAACAAAGTCATCTCATGGCAGTAAAGAAGATATTCAAATATTTGAAAAGAACTATAGACTATGGTTTATGGTATCCTAATTCATAAAATTTAGAACTCCATGTATATACAGATGCAAATTGGGTAGGTTGCATGGATGATAGAAAAAGTACCTCATGAGGAGCAGTATTTCTTGGAGATAGACTTGTTACTTGGATAAGTAAGAAGCAAAATTGTATTTCTTAGTCCATACTAGAAGCTGAGTATGTTGCAGCAACATTGAATTGCTCTACAATTGTGTGGATAAAGCAGATGATAAAAAACTTTGGAATTCATATTGATTATCCTATTGTTATTCATTGTGATAACACTAGCACTATCAATATGTCAAAGAACCCTATGATGCATGCAAAGACAAAACACATTCAGATAAAGTATCATTTCCTAAGAGAGAAAGTTGTAGAGAAAGAAGTAATGTTGTACTATGTGAGTACAAAATATCAGCTAGCAGACATATTCACAAAGCCTTTACCTAAGGATACATTTGAGTATCTCAGGGAGAAGCTGGGATTAATTCCCTTCCTTGAATCTGATTAGAGTTTGTAGGAGTGCAATAGTCCTCAGTGATTGATGAATGGTTGACTACTCTACTTCATGAGTAGTATCGGTGCTTAATTGATTGGCGCCCTTTGCCATTGATGTCAAAGGGGGAGTAAGTATATAGTCATGAAAAATAAAAATAGTAAGAGATGGAGGATTCATCCTTGGGGGAGTTTTGTTGAGGAAATGGAGAATGTTATAAAAGAATTTCTCATTTGGATTGGTGGTGTTTTTCATTCCATATGTTACCATCAATGACAAAGGGGGAGATTTTTGGATATTTGCCAACAAGCCAGTGTTGACTGTATGTTTTTCATTGATGACAACATATGGTAAGCAGCATGCATGGAAGCCTGATGGAGAGAGCCTTGAGCATATGTTTCCTAGATATGTTATCAGCATAATATCATAAGTGCAGAGGTTGATTCTGAGTGTAGACAGTTATACAGTTGACTGTTTCAATAAGTGTTCTTGATAGGTCCTAGGAAGAGTTATGTATGTGATATACAGTACAATTGTGGTGGAGCCTTGCGTGTTTACATTTGTTTTGTAGGGTAAAAGCACAAAGTTGTGTCACACTTTTATAAAAGAAAAGGTCAACAACACACCAACTTTTTAACTTTAACGACATAAAAATTGCATTTATGTTTAGAATTTGGAGATGATGTAAACTAATGAAATGTGTAAAAGTGGATGAAGTTTATGCCTATAATTTTTTAAAAAAAAATTGAACAAGAATTCACATATTTTTTTAATTTTTGAAGTCTATTTTTTACTTGCTAAAAAAGCTAAAAATGAGGGTCTTGTTCCCACCCAAAAAGTATATGCAAATAATCTTTTTTTCCTTTGATTTCAAAATATGTTATAGATTAAATGTATCGCTAGTGTAGAAAAGAAGAAAAATTAGTTTTCAATTTATATTTTCTCTATTATAACTACTCAAAGTTGAACATACTTGAAATCGACAATTTTCATCTCCCACCAAATTTCCCCTATCAAATCTACACCATTCAGAAAAAAAATTACACATTCTTTAAGAGAACTCTCTCCTCTAGTGTTAAATATAAAATTTCAATTATTTTGATAAGCTTTAGTATTTTTTTCTAATTTTGAAGCAGCTTGTTCTTGAATGTTAAAATACCTACTTAAAGTATTTTTAAATTATAATATATTAGATCTAATTAAAATACTATAAAAATTATATGATGATAATCTTGACTCTATGCTCTAAAAAAGGGTATTTTTATATTTGTAAAAAAGTAGGAGTTATTGAAACATCGCTTTTCTGAAATAATTTTATTTCTTACATGCATTTAATAGATATTTCCAATTGGAAAAGTTGAAGCACTTATCTAACTTAGCTAGAATGAATCTAGCTAGACCATATGTTTGACAAAAAATAATTTTAGTTAGAAATATTCAAATTCAGTTGTGCTGATAAGATGTCCTAAAATGTGACACAACTTTGTGCTTTTACCCTGTAGACATGTGTATGATGCTATGTTCATGGACGCGTAGTTTGGTATGTAGTACAGTCTGAGTTATGAAGTCTCTAGTTGCCAGTTATAGTTTTCTGAGTTTATCTGACAAAGTTGACATAGTTTTTATTATTGTAGTAGTTGCACCTATCATTTGGATATGCATGCTTGGATTAGTGTTTGGAGAAGAGTTAAGAATGTTTGGTTAAGAGTGCATGATGTAATTCAACATGAGAATAAAGTAGCAGTTAATTTGGTGGAGCTGACAATGTGAAGCGATGCGTCTACCCATATGGAGTTGCGCGGTCTTAATTTGTGTTGTGTACTAACAAGAGCCAACTGAGATGTTATTAGGGAGTTGTATTGTTTCTCTAATATGATTTCAAGATGGTTCTAATAGGTTGACTTCATCATATCATTTAGAGGAAAGATATTTATAGGCAATCATTTGTGATTGCTAAGTATGGCAGTGAGATGAAAGATAGAAGCAGAGCAGAAGTTGTGAAGTGTTGTGCCATCAACAGAAGGTCTATGTGATGAAGATAAGTGTATATGCTAATCATTGGAATTGATCAAGATAACAGGTCTACCTCATAGTTCACCAAGATCCATATATAGTGTGTATCTGTTATTCAGAAGGTTGCAGCCTTCACCATTTGAGCAATGAGCTCTCGGACAGTGTGTCCTCACCCCTAATAGGGTTAATTGTAAAAGACTCCTAATAGGGTCTAACCCTTGACCAGGTCACTATACTTATTGCATTGTAAAGATCAATTCCTAACAGGGTTGTAAGATCTTCTAATAGGGATCATTATACACTAGTGCAGTTTTAGTGGGTGTCAATTCCCACTGGGGTTTTTACCTATTTGGGTTTCCCCATAACCAAAATTGTGTTCATGTGTTATTGTGTATGTGCTTAATGTTCTTCTATACTTAATAGGATAAAGAATTGAATCTTGTAGATAACTGATTCACCCAACCCCCCCCCCTCTCAGTTATCTCATGGACTATTCCTAACAAAAACACATGAGGATGCATAAGCCTATTTTTCAAGAATATTCGAGTGAGGTATTGGAAGATATAAAGGTAAGTCACCTCTTAAATTTTTCAATTGTGTAAGGTTATGAAATTTTTCTAGCGATTACAAGTATAAATATTATATTAGTGATTTAGAAGATGAAGATAAAAAGAAAAATCAAAAGAAAGGAGATTTTAGAAATAATTTTAATTTCAAAGGCAGAAGTAAAAAGATCTTATATTCCATGGAAGAATATTTTTTCTAAAGAAGAAGATACTAATGAAATAATTCAGGAAGCTGTGTTTTTATCTATCTTGCAAAGAAGGGAACATGTTTCTTTGCATTTGGAAGTTGTTGTTGAGATGCATGTACCATAGATTCTAGTTGCTCAAATCATATGACAAGATATAAAAAGAAGATTTATCAAATTTAAAGATTGTGATGGTGGAAAAATTACAAATCTACAAACAAAGCTTCAATATTTTGTAGAGTCTATTGATTCATCATTTGGAAGTCCCTTTCCTCTATTAATTTTTTCACATATGTTTTATACCAACACAATGTTGGATATAATCATTGAGTTGTTTGGACATATTCTTTTAATCAATGATATGAATCATGAGATAAAGTGAACTAGTTAATTTAAATGAATCTCAAGCTTTTGAGAATAATTTTATAATATTAGAGAGAAAAAATTTAAGAGACATAAAATGTATATGATTAATTTCTAAGATCAAATTGACTAGAGCATTTTAAAAAATTGATTTCATTTCAATGAACTTTGAGGATTGGTTTTTGGAAGGCACAAGCTAGCAAAGGAAAGTGATTCTTAGAGCTCATGATCATTGTTGAATCAAACAATTAACTACTCAATCCTATGACTTCCCTTTTCACAAGGATATCCAAGTATATTATTTTTTTTTTCTACTAAATTTCAGTGCATGGACAGAAAAGAAGAGCAAATAAAATGACTAATAATTGTAGTTCACATGATATTTTAAGCTCATAGAGCAATATGTAGTTTGATAAAAAGGGAAGTAGAAGTAAAATATGTGATTACTAAAGGAGGAGCAATATAAATGAAACCATTATGATGTATTCTCCTTAATATTTCAATAAATTACAACATTAGAAGAGTGAAAATGAATAGGAAAATAAAATAAGATCTTATAAAGTTTTAAATCCTTCATTAAATTAATGAACCACAAGAATTATATCCATCTTTAAATTGAATGAGCCACAAGAATTATATCATTATTTAAATTGAAAGAGCCATGCAAAATATTGACTTTGAATTTATTCAACATCCTGTCAGTAGTTGTTTAAATTTATACTTTTATCATTTCCCTTGAGCATGGTTATGGTTTTATTAGTTTCAGTTGATATCTGGTTGGTTGATTTGTTTGTTATGGTTAAATAATTTATTTAGATTAATTATGTGGTTTAAATAAAATTAGATCTTGCTTTATATAATTATTTTAAATGTGAAAGTATTTAATTAATAGAAAGTAACTAGATACATTTATTAAATTTAAAAATTTAATTAAAAGCTTATTTGTGGAAATAAAAGTATTTAATTAATGAAAATTAATTAAATACACTCTCTTAAAGATTTAATTAATTGTCAAATTTAATTTTTTAAATAAAAGATAATTTATTAATTAAAAATAAATTATCATGTAGAAAATAATGTTAGACTAAATAATATTAATTTAGTTTAATTTAAATGCAATTTAGTTGCACAAATCAATTAGAATAAATAAATAAAAGAATTAATTATTCGAGAGTTAAGTGAGTTGACAGAAACAAGGGAGGCAAAAATACTTGAGTTACATTTATTAGAATTGAGAAAATTATGAGATTGGTGAAAACAAAGCTGTTGAGTTGAGTTGAGTTCCAAAATTGCATGGTTGAGTTCAAATCCTCATATTGGAAAGGCTTGGCCATTATTATCAACACACAAGTTTGCAGATTTGGGTGAAGGAATTGAATTAGAGAATTTTTCTTTGAAAGTTTTGATTTTTCTACATTTCTAGTCTTCATCACATTTCTTCAATTGGTGGTTTGAGGTAGGATTTAGAAACCCTCGTAGTGTTAATTGGGATAGTTCAAGAAGATTGTCCTCTTTGTGCCTATAAGATCTGGGTATTATGGTTGTTTTGTGATTTTCCTTTTGTGTTGAAATTTTGGAATTAATTGTAGGAAATTTGGTGTTTGTATGAACTCTATAATTAAATCTTGTTTTTATTCAATTGGGGTTTGAAAGATTCAAGGTATAAAAACCTTATGGTTTGAATTGATAGAATTATTAAATTATTATATAAAATATTGTTCATATGTGAATCCCTCTTTGTTAAAATCTATAAATAAAAAAATTGTGTTTGGTAAACCCTAGGTTGAAAACCTATAGAATATTGTTTTAGAAAATTTAGATCTGATAGGGGTTTGGAGGAATTATTAAACAAAACACTAGAAATTTAAATTAACATTTGATTGTGAAAACCAAGATTAAATTAAATAGGGAAATCGGGTTCTCAAATTATTTGTGTTTTAAAAAATGTATATATGTCTTTGTAGTTGATCAAAAACATATATAGCCTTTGTTATTCTTAAATTATTCATATGTGTGTGTGTGTGTGTGTGCGTGTGTGTGTATATGTATGCTGGAAATTGCATACAAAATAAAAAGGTCTGTCGAAAATTTAAAATTTATATATATATATATATATATATATATATATATATATATATATATATATATATATATATATATATATATATATATATATATATATATATATATATATATATATATATATATATATATAAACTAATTAAATTAATGTTTGTGGGTGGGGACACCACCCCCCACCCATGATAGCTATTGTTGTCGATAGCAGGGTTGCTGAGGTAGCAAGGTTGTCAGACGACAACGGTAGTCCTTGACTGGTGAGGCAACAAGGCTGTCGAATGACAACCCTTGGCTGTCGTGCGGTAGCTGGGGCCCACTCCTTACCTTTTTTTGAGTTATTATTTTTTAAATATTTTTATAGTATATTTATTATTATATATTTATAATTTTAAATAAATAAAAAAAATATAAAATAATAAAATATAATTTATATATATGGGTATATTTATTAATTTAAATATTTATATATATACATATAGTTTGGTATATTAATTAAATTATTTGGAATGTTTTATTTTCTTCCTTCTGCATTTGGGTTTGAGGGGATCTTTTATGTCAACTTGTTAGGACTGTTACCAAAGGTGAGGTTAGGGTTAATCTATTTTATTTTGTTTTCCTGTCATACTTCTGTGGTAGTTGATCTTGTTGTGACCCAACCTTATGAAAATTGATTTTTATGATGGAAGTTATTTATTGTGTGTTCTTGTTATCCTTTGGAACCATATTTGGATATTGTGATTTATGATGACATCAAGTTATGGTTTTGAGATTATGAACATAGTGTAGGTTATCTAGGTGTTAAGGGGGAAATGGCTTGCTTTGGAGGCATCAAATCCCAGAAGTGGCTACCTGGGTATCCTTAATAGGTCACTTAATCAAGTGATAATATAAATTAATTGGGGTTTTAAAATGAATTAATAAGATAATGGTTTCCTCATCCATGCCTTGAGTTCTAGTATAGGCTAAGGATGGGAGTAGGAGAAGATGCTTGTCTGTCTAGTAGTGATAGTGAGTCTCACATTATCGGTTATCCTTATCTACACGAGAGGATTTCAGGTTTCACATATGATCACACTTGGGAGTTGGAGTTCAGTGAGATCATTCCAAGGGGTTGACATATGTGATGACACTTTCCTGATTTCATCTTAGGTTTCTTGCATGTGTTGTTTTCCTCTGGATTAGTATGTGTACCTTTGATTTTGAGATGTACCCTTAAGGATAGGAGTTTCCAGGACCCTTGCTTAGTTTTAGCTAATTGATTTTGGTAATGTTATCTGAGTGGGATCTGATGTTATCTTCTGAGCATAGTGGGAGTGGAACCACAAGTTTCCATGAGGTCAGGAGGTAGTGATTCTTTTACCATTTGAGAATTTAGCATTCAGTGCTAGATGATCCTTGTTAGAGTTGCTTCCTGTCATATATTCTTGGAGACTTATTCTTGTACTTTCTCTATTTTGTACTTTGTATTCAATTGTAATTTCATACCCTGTGACTTATGCATTGGATGTTAGAGATTATGTATACTTCATTATTTAGATGTATTTATGATGTAATATGTAGATGATTTATATGATTATTATAATTAATAGATATAATTGTATTTGTGTAGTTTCTATGTCAAGGAACCCTTGAGATTTGTAATCTAAAATTGATATTATGCGTATGTGTATAAATGGACTTTATGTTTTACTTCTACTTGTTTATGCATTATTGTTTGTAAACACTTAAGAAAAAAAAATATTTTGTAAACTTATTAACCTATTTTAGGTTAATAGCTCATGGGATTCCCTAGTGGGGAATTACAGAGAACTCTTACTAAACCTTATAGCTCTAAAGTTTCTTCTATAGAAGAATCATAAAATTTGGAAAAGTATACCAAAGAACAAATGTATGGCTCTTGATGCAAGGGAGGATACAGAGAGGGGCCAAAGGCACATCCTAACCAAATCCACCTTGCAAAGATCACACACGGAAGCAACAAAACACAAGTGAGAGAGAGAATGAAAATCAATTTCTTTATTATGTCATCAAATAGATTCATACATGTCAAGCTGTGAGGCCTTCCCATTTTAGGCTAGATATTACATGCGAGTACAAAAGTCATCCAACATGTGAGGATCTGAAACTATCTCCAATCTTCTAACTTCTACCACTGATGTCCTGATCGATCTCCTAAAACTACAAACAAAGACTATAATATATACAAGAGGCTATCGAACAAGTCAGCCTTCAGATCCATCATCAATGGAAGGAATGACTAGATCTAGGTCCACACACTTCCCAATGATATATAATAGCATTAAATCCATGACTATAATTAATTGCACAAGTTGGCCTCAACAAAAAACTAAAAAAAACAACTCAGCAAGCAAAGATAACTGAGCTCCAGACAAGCACCACTGAACGCCAAGGAATTAACTGAGCACTAGAGAGATAACTAACCAACCCCGGTTGACAAAGGAAACTGAGAAACTATCGACCAACTTGGTCAAAGAAGGAACCGAGCAACACAGGAAAACACAAACATGTTTTTGGTGACACAGGATTGCCAAGGACTCGAGGCGCTCCTACATCAAACACGTGGGGTTATTTGAAAATAATTTTTTGAATCATGTAGTAGGTACAATCCAAGCTAAATCCAAATTAGATTATGAAATCCATGAACTGTCTTCAATCAGTCTGTTCTTCCACTTTACCAAATATTCCATATATTGTTTTCCTCTTGTACTTCTGCCAATTCTTTTCTCCAAAATCTGCTCAACTTCTTCTATCTATTTCTTAGGATAATCATTCGATACTATAATTTCTTCATCTGATTCATGGTACTCATACAAATCAACAATGTTGAATATAGGTGATATATCCATGTCATCAAGTAACTCAATCCCATATGCATTTCCACTATCAAATTTTCTCAAAATATTGCAAGGACCAAGTCCAACAGGAAATCTACCTTTCTTCAAATGAACCATTACTTCATCACCAACTGCAAAAGTCTTATGTCTTCTTTATCTATCAGCTCTGTCTTTTTATTTCTGATTATTTTTCTCCAACTTATATTTCACATCTTCATGCAATGTCTTCATGAACTCAGCAAACTTTACTCCTTCAACACTCCTCTTTTCTTCATCAGTAATATCCCTTAAATCTGACATACCTCTCGGTTGTATGCCATTTACAATCTCAAAAGGTGACTTTCCAGTACTTCTATTTACTAAATTATTATATGTAAACTCTGCTTGTGTCAACATAGAATCCCAATTACTCAATGAGTCTCCAACTAAACATCTCAAAAGATTACCCAAACTTTTGTTTACAACCTCTATATGTCCATCAGTCTGTGGGAGAAATGTAGAACTATATTTTAACTTGGTGCCAAAATTTCTTCAAAGAGTCTTCCAAAAGTATCCAACAAATTTACTATCTTGGTCAAAGATGATACTCCTCGGTAATCCATGCAATCTGACAATTTCCTTAAAGAAAAGATCTGCTATATGTACTACATCTGATGTCTTTCTACAAGGTATAAAATGTGCCATTTTTTAAAATCTATCCACAACAACAAATATAGAATCATTACCTCTTACTGTCTTCTGTAAGCCAAGAACAAAATTGATACTAATATCAATCCAAGGTTTCTCAGGAACAAAAATTGGTGTATACAATCCAGTATTCTGACTTACTCCTTTTGCAACTTGACAAATTCCACAACTTTTCACAAATTTCTAAACATCCTTATATAACTAGGGCCAAAATTATTTATCCTTAAGAAAATTCAATATCTTATCAATACCAAAATGTCTAGTGAAACCACTACTATGTTTCTCCTTTATCAAATTAGTTATCATTGATCCTCTCAGTAAACACAATTGAATACCTTTAAACAACATATCTTCTTGAATGAAATAGTCTTCCCACTTTGTACTCAATTGATCTTGAATAGGTGCTCTGCACTTTCTCCATGGCTCAAAAAAATTAGGACTAGTTTCATACAAATCTATCATGTCATCAAAACCAAGAACTTCAATTCTCATCTCTATCATCAAAGATCTTCTTCTACTCAATGCATCAACAACTCTTTTAGTGGCTCCACTCTTATGCTTTATCACAAATGTATAACTTTGCAAATACTCAACCCATTTCATATCTCTGTGATTCAACTTATTCTAACTACCCAAATACTATAAATCTTTATGATCAATATAAAACACAAATTCACTAGGTATCAAATAATGTCTCCATTTTTTTAGGGCTTCAACAATAGCATAGAATTCTTGATCATACATAGAATATTTTCTTTTTGCATCATTAAACTTTTTACTAAAGAAAGCAAAAGGTTTACCTTCTTAACTCAACACATCTCCTATTGTACTACCACTTGCATCACATTCCACTTGAAATACCTTATTGGATTCAGGCAATGGTAAAACAGGTAATTCAACAACCTTCTACTTCAGGGTCTCAAAACTTTTATCAGCTCCATGTGTCCACTTAAATTCTCTTTAGTCTCCTCTCATAGTCTCCATCATAGCATTACAAATTGAACTAAAATTCCTAAGCACTAAGAAGTTGTTATTCCTGACTAACCAGTTCTCCAAACATCTTTTTTTTAATGGAAGTCCCCTTTTTGGAATTTTGTAAAGAGAACTATTCAACTATTGTTCTCGATCGACTGCCAGTTTTTTAAAATCTTGATACTTGGAGACTTGGAAAAAATGTAAAGTTTTAACGCTTAGGATAGCTAGGGATGGGAAAGAAGGTTTAGAGCTAGATGAAGTATTAGCATATTAGATGATTGTAGAGTTAGGGTTAGGGTAAGGGTTATAAATAGTTTAACATTGTGCTAAGGATCATGATGTAAGGTTTTGCACCTCTTTGGCTATTATCTAATGGTAGTTGAAACTAGCTGAAGTGAAGTTCAAAGTGTCTTCCTTCATAAACTCCACAAAAGAACTACTTAGCTTTTCTTTCTGAATTCCCACTACAATATTTGGGGTTGAATTTCGATGCCAATTTGCGATGCCACTACAATTTGTGTTTGTTTTTTATTTTTATTTTGCAAATGCCCCCGACGGTGTCGTAATAGCGATGATGATGTTGTAATTGCACGCCCATTTGGTTATAAATAAAAAAAAAAGAAAAAGAAAGTGTCATTTGTATTTTTTGTGAATTTGAAGAGTTGTTGCGAAGACAACACTGCACTTTTGTGTGGCATGAAGAGGGCATTTAAGTTTGGCATGCACAAAGAGGCCGACACCGTGTGGGAAGAGGGCACTAGCACTTGAGGTAAGCATTCAAGCTTTGTCTTCTCATTAACCCAATTTTATTTTGATGGCATTTGTTGATTTAATGACACAATATGAATGTTAATATTGGCATTGTTTACATCTTAGCATTTGGAATGCTCGATGACCCGCGAACTTTGAGAGCTAGGGCATCATTGCTATTACCTTCAAGACATTGTGTGAAGTGTTTAATCTCTCTTTATTTGTTTTTTTGTTGATATTCACTATGTGGTACTCCCTATTTATGATCATTTCATGAGGAAATGTCTTGGTGGCTCGCGGGCTGCAAGCTAGGGCATCATACATTGTTTATGAGCTCACTACTGAATACTGGCATTGTTTATATCTTTTCATTTGGAATGCTTGATGACCCACGAGGTTTGAGAGCTAGGGCATCATTGCTATAACCTTCAAGGCATTGTGTGAAGTGTTTGATCTCTCTTTATTTTTTTTGTTGTTGATATTCACTATGTGGTACTCCCCATTTATGATCATTTCATGAGGAAATGTCTTAATAACTCGTAGGATGAAAACTAAGACATCGTACATTATTCATGAGCTCACTGTTTAATACTGGCATTGTTTACATCTTTTCATTTGGAATGCTTGATGACCTATGAGCTTTGAGAGCTAGGGCATTGTTTCTATTACATTCAAGGCATTGTGTGAAGTGTTTGATCTCTCTTTATTTGTTTTGTTGTTGATATTCACTATGTGGTACTCCCCATTTATGATCATTTCATGAGGAAATGTCTTGATGGCTCGTGGGCTGCAAGCTAGGGCATCATGCATTGTTCATGAGCTCACTATTTAATACTGGCATTGTTCATGAGCTCACTGTTTAATATATGGCTAGGTCATGTAAATGGTACTAGGCCAACCCAATCAGCCCAACAAAATGTGTCATGTTTATCTTTGTCAAATACACTCGTTCACCATTTTGTTCTTGTTCTTCACACAAATATTGCATCAAAAGTAATTGTAAACAATGATTCAAAGAAAAAAGAAACAACTACAATAGATTAGACCCCAAAAGAATATAGTTAAGGAGAAATAGTGCCTGATCAGAGACAAAATGAACTCTTAATGTAAGCAACCATGGAACCAAAGAGGGGAAATTAAGGCACCAACCATACTTGGGAAAATATAGCATCTAAAATCATAGAGGACGCTGACATAACAATAAAGTTATCAAGTTAAAAACTCAACACCAAATAAAGCATGGAAAGGCACCAAAGAGCATGAGAACTAGCATCCAAATTAATACCAATAGAAGCATCAATAATCTAGATACTAGAAAGGATAGGTTTAGTTTAAGGATGAAAACTTTTACAAACACTATACATGAAAACCATAGCCCAAACAAAATGATGACCGCATGATTCCTTTACCCGCACATGCCAAATTTCATTATCATTTTCATCAAACATGATCTTCTAAAGTTGCCTATGGTGTTTGGAAGTCAACCTAATTTACATTTCTTAGTTGTAACACTTAGTCATAAATTTGAATTAAAAATACTTGTCACAATGATCTATAAATTATAGATCTCTTTCTATGATGAAGAGCTGAAATCAACTCCAAATAGTTTTAGATTGTGACAAGAATAAATTTCATACCTTGCCCGCACAAGATCAGTTGTAAAGATCTTAGCCTTCTTCTCCTCTGAATTCACAATAAGAATAGTTAAAACTAAATGCTCTTAGTTTGTCTTCAAATCTATTCAAAACTCCTATGAATTCACTATGCATCAGGTATGAGATATGAAGGAATGAATTTGAAATAAGAAAGAAAAATCTTTCTATTTATAAACTAGCATAATTAAGCCTCAAACAAAAAAAGTGCAAACGTATAAACTTACAATCTATATACACCACCCTGATCCACTGAAAAGGTCTTAGCCTTCTTCTCCTCTAAAATCACAATAGGAATAAATAAAATTCAATACTCTTAGTTTAATTTAAATCTATTTGAAACTCCTACCAGCTCATTGTCCAATAGTTAAACTAACCTATAACTTCAAAGGAGGAATTATGAAATATAGTTGTAGGTAGTTATATCTTCTATAATGATGGAGTCAAAGGTAATGATCAATGAGGTTGCTACTACTAGAACATACATTAATATAATTACTATTTTGAATTTGAGCTCGGGCATCATGCAATGTTATTGTTGTCATTGCATGCTTGCTGTTGTTGTGCACCATATATTGTTTTATACACTATTTATTTCATTGAGACCATGAGCATGGCATTTGTAATGTATTTTTTGTTATTGGATCAATGCTACCATGTTGTTGAGTCTATGTATGGCTTGACTATGCACATGCATAATTGTATATGAGGATCAGTAATAGGGTGTCAGGAATTGCTTAGATCCTTTGGATCTAAGCCCATCTTTTCCTTCCTTGCAGGTTTTGGATCATACAAGAGCATACTGGATTGAACCCTGAGTCAACACTTCATTACATCAGCAATGTCCAGTACCTTCATTATTTATGTTCATCCACTTATGCATGTTTTCATTCATTCATATTCTTCTAAAAGTTGGCTATTAGCGACCATATATGACGATTCTTGATGTTTTTGGGTCATTTGATGAAAAGATGTAAAAGTTTCTTAAAAATTTATATTTTTTATTTCAATTTTTAAAATCATAAAATGAATAAAATTTAAAGATAACAAATTAAGATAATCTTTGTCTTCACTTAAAAAAAAACATAAAGCTCATAAAGCATGGTAAAAGAGGGTCCTAATTGTGGTAAAATGGGAAAGTTGCCACCTTGTACTGCTCTTCATATGGTAGCTGCTAAGGAACTATGTTATAAAATTTCAAGGCATGAAATTTTATACTTTTTGACATCATACTTTTTTCTCCTTAGCATTGAGTTTACAATGTGGGGGAGTCGAAGAAAATATATGTACAGTTATAAAATTTCATGCCTTGAAATTTGGCATGAAATTCTATAACATAGTTCTTTAGCATTTGATCTTTATATGGCAGCCATGACTTGAGGTAGGCATTTGAGCTTTGTCTTCTCATTAACTCAATTTCATTTTGATGGCATTTGTTGATTTAATGGAAAAATATGAATGTTAATACTGGCATTGTTTACATCTTTACATTTGGAATGCTCGATGACCCACGAGCTTTGAGAGCTAGGGCATTGTTGGTATTATCTTCAAGGCATTGTGTGAAGTGTTTGATCTCTTTTTTTTTTTTGGTGTTGTTGATATTCACTATGTGGTACTCCCCATTTATGATCATTTCATGAGGAAATGTCTTGATGGCTTGCAGGCTGCAAGCTAGGGCATCATGCATTGTTTATGAGCTCACTGTTTGAGCACCTCATGTCCCTATTTGATTGGCCAGTGCTCTTTTTGTTATATTGATGCTATTAGATCAAATAGGGACATCAGTAATAAAATAATACACTTACTATTTTGAATTTGAGCTCTGGCATCATGCAATGTTATTGCTGTCAAAATAGTAAGTGTATTAATGTATGATCTAATAGAAGCAAGCTCATTGATCATTACCTTTGACTCCTCCATCATTATAGAAGAGATAGCTACCTACAACTATATTTCATAATTCCTCCTTTGAAGTCATAGGTTAGATTAAAATGGAGAGGGGTCTCGAAATATCGTAAGTAAAAACATTACATAGTGGTATTCAGATTAAGTACAATATGAATTCACATGCCTTTAATTATGATACACTTTTGAAATTATCACTCATTAGTCATTTGACAATTCAAGATATAAGTATCAGAATATAAACTGTTGTAAAAGGAAGAAACACATATGTATCATCATTTAATACAAAATATAAAAGTATCCCACAGACACACATTTTCTATTATAACAACCATCCTCTAATCCCATGGTGTACTAGTCTCAACTAGGTAAGAACAATTTACTTAAGACATCATATAAGTATCATCCTAAAGTTTAAACAAACATTGACTATGGATATACAACACTGAGCCATCATAAATTATAGAGTTTCACGGCAATTTCTATGTCCACTTACAATCATCCTACTACTTACATTGTAATTTCTATGTCCACTTATAATAATAAATTACAGAGTTTCACTACAATTTTATGTCCACTGCCATTAAAATATATCACTCCTCCTATTATATAGGCATCCTTCTCATTAAGTGTTGTCATTAAAATATATCACTCCTCCTGTTATATAATGTATATGCATACTTGTTTAAAATGTCATACTTATTTCTCTTAAATATTATTACCATTTCACTCAAATTTACATGACATTAAAGCTAACCCAAAAATGTATACATACGTGTAAGTATAGGAGAAGATGGATTCTACAACTATTGAAAAAAAAAAACTATACCAATAGCAGCTTACGAGAAACTATACTTGTGCTTACCACACCATACCTCAGCATCATAATGCTTATCATTTTCAAGCTTGAGCGAGGCTTCATACCACACACCATCCGTAGATTTGTACACAATGCTGATTTAGGCTGGAGGTAAACTACATGTGTCATGTAAACAACATGGTTGAATGCAATCTCTTTTGTGTATTTTCAAGATTTTTCCCACCAATACAAGCGTAAATAATGCATTGAACGTAATCTACGGACACTGTATGGTATGAAGTCTCACTAAAGCTTGAAATATATCACTCCTCATGTTATTGTCAAAATTAAATTCAAATATTTCTCAAAATATGTATTCTTGTAGAATTAAGATATCCTTATCTCAATAATAAAACAATCTTGCATAATAGCTTTTGAATACATTAACACACACTCATACTTGTGCTTACCACACCATACCCCAGCATCATAATGAATTGCACAAGTTTCAAGAGAATAATACAAACTTAGTGAATTCATCACCATCACAACTTGCGCCCTCACAAACTGCCCTTTGTTCTGTACATTAGGATCATAAAGTGATGCAGAGGGATGTGGTGGACTTCAAGGTCTTTGGAAATTTATAAGGGAAATACAAGACTTGCAAGATTTTACCCCAAAGTGGCCTAAGGACACCTAATAGCTCAAAGTAAGTGTACACCAGACTAAACACTATCTCGGCACTATACCTAGTTTTTAGGCCTACAATGAGGTCATTTTACAAAGGAAGTATACACCAAACTTTGACCCAATACTCCAAACCCTGGATAGTCTTATGTTTGGACTCCAATTAGATATTTTTACAATCGATTTTGACCCTTGAACAATTTAGACCTGAAAGCCCCAAAATCCTCTTCAAGCCCTAGAAATGAGGGTTTACTAATTAGATGGTCTCCAAACGTTTTCTTATTGATCTGATGAATTCAACACCTTGAGTTCAACATATGAACACTTCAGTGTTCATATGTTGAAGTCATAGGTTAGTTTAAAATGGAGAGGGGTCTCAAAATATCATAAGTAAAAATATTACACAGTGGCATTCATATTAAGTACAATATGAATTCACATGCCTTTAATTATGATACACTTTTGAAAAGATTGTCATAAAAAAATAAAATTAGTCAAGTAATAAAATCTTATAAAACAACATACATTATGTGAAGTATTTGATCTCTCTTTATTTGTTTTTTTGTTGATATTCACTATGTGGTACTCCTGTTTATGATCATTTCATGAGGAAATGTCTTGATGGCTCACAAGCTGCAAGCTAGGGCATCATGCATTGTTTATGAGCTCACTGTTTGAGCACCTAATGTCCCTATTTGATTGGCTAGTGCTATGTTTGCTATATTGATGCTATTAGATCAAATAGGGACATCAGTAATAAAATAATACACTTACTATTTTGAATTTGAGCTCAGGCATCATGCAATGGTATTGTTGTCATTGCATGCTTGCTGCTATTGTGCACCATAACAACAACAAGAATGCAATGTTATGAAATTTTGGGATTAAATTGGTGAGTTTGTATACTTTCTCCATTTTAAACTAACCTGTGACTTCAAAGGAGGAATTATGAAATATAGTTGTAGGTGGTTATCTCTTCTATAATGATGGAGGAGTCAAAGGTAATTATCAATGAGGTTGCTACTATTAGATCATACATATATTAATACACTTACTGTTTTGAATTTGAGCTCGAGCGTCATATATTATTTTATACATTGTTTATTTCATTGAGACTGTGAGCTTGGCATTTGTAGTGTATTTCCTGTTATTGGATTAATATTTCCATGTTGTTGAGGTTGTAGATGTCCTTTTACTGATCTTGTATAAACAACATATATACCATGTTGACTCACAACCCATGAGGTGTTGCTTGATAACACATTTGACATCATACTTTTTGCTCCATTTTGGTCTTGATTTACTCACTGCATGCATATGTTTCCTGAGTGCACATGTTCTATAGCATATTTCATTTTAGAAGTGTATGGCTTGACCATGCACATGCATAATTATAGATGAGGATCAGTAATAGGTTGCCAGGCATTGCTTAATCTTTTGGATCTAACCCCATCTTTTCCTCCCTTGCAGGTTTTGGATCATACAAGAGCATACTGGATTGAACCCTGGGTCAACACTTCATTACTTCAGGCAATGTTTGGTACCTTCATTATTTATGTTCATCCACTTATGTATGTTTGTATTCATTCATATTCTTCTAAAAGTTGGCTATTAGTGACCATATAGGACCATTCTTGATGTTTTTGGGTCATTTGATGAAAAGATGTAAATAGGGACATCAATAATAAAATAGGGATATCTTAATCTTTATGAGCTCAAATTCAAAATAGTAAGTGTATTATATTATTACTGATGTCCCTATTTGATCTAATAGCATAAATACAACAAATAGAGCACCGACCAATCAAATAGGGACATGAGGTTCTCAAACAGTGAGCTCATAAAATAATATATTTAGTCTTAATAAAATCTTATAAAATGACATATATTGTGTGAAGTGTTTGATCTCTCTTTATTTGTTTTGGTGTTGATATTCACTATGTGGTGTACTCCCCATTTATGATTATTTCATGAGGAAATATCTTGATGGCTCATAGGCTGCAAGCTAGGGCATCATACATTGTTCATGAGCTCACTGTTTAATACTGACATTGTTTACATCTTTTCATTTGGAATGCTTGATGACCCGCGAGCTTTGAGACCTAGGGCATCATTTCTATTACCTTCAAGGAATTGTGTGAAGTGTTTGATCTCTCTTTATTTGTTTTTTTGTTGATATTCACTATGTGGTACTTCCCATTTATGATCATTTCATGAGGAAATGTCTTGATGGCTTGCGGGCTGCAAGTTAGGGCATCATGCATTATTTATGAGCTCATTGTTTGAGCACCTCATGTCCCTATTTGATTGGCTGGTAATCAAACAGTGAGCTCATAAACAATGCATGATGCCTGAGCTCAAATTTAAAATAGTAAGTGTATTATTTTATTAAGACTAAATATATTATTTTATAAGATAGAGTATTTTGGGTTAGTTTTATGTTATTTTATAAGATTTTATTAAGACTAAATATATGATGTAAACTCATAATTATACTTGATATATATATATATATATATATATATATATATATATATATATATATATATATATATATATATATATATATATATATATATATATATATATACACTTCAAAGGAGGAGTTATGAAATATAGTTGTAGGTAGTTATCTCTTCTATAACGATGGAGTGAAAGGTAATGATCAATGAGGTTGTTGCTATTAGATCATACATTAATACACTTACTGTTTTGAATTTGAGCTCGGACATCATGCAATGTTATTTTTGTCATTGCATGCTTGTTGATTTTGTGCACCATATATTGTTTTATACACTATTTATTTCATTGAGACTGTGAGCTTGGTTTTTATTTCAGAAGTGTATGGCTTGACTATGCACATGCATAATTGTAGATGAGGATCAGTAATAGGATGCCATTTATTACTTAGATATTTTTTATCTAACCCCCATTTCTCTTTTCTTTGCAGGTTCTGGATCACACAAGGGCACACTAGATTCATACCCGGGTAAAAAATTCATCACTTTAGGCAATGTCTGGCACCCTTATTATTTATGTTCATCCTCTTATGTATGCCTATACTCTTGCATTTTCTTTTGAAAATTATTTTACTTGTATAGTATATACAATTTATTTTTCATATATATATATATGTAATCTTTAGATGCAAAAATTTATTTTTCTTTACATGTATCTTTGCATGAAATGAACATAAATTAAACAAGATCATCTAATAATGCAAACTAGGGTACTGTAGTCACTCATCTAGTAATTAGTTCCTCAAACCATTACTAAGGATTGAACATAATTCTAAGTCCTCAAACCTATTGTTCTATGTGTCCTTATTGCCTTCGTAATTTTTGTTCAACCCTTATAGGATGCCCAAGCCTAGAGGCCAAGGAAAGTACCCAAGAGCACTTGAAAGAAAGATGAATGAAACAATTGTCCTTATGTGGGTAAACCCATATAAGTGTTCTTCCTTTGCATCACAACTACTACTCAAGGATCCAAAATCATGCATTTATGAAGTAATAATGCATTAAATGTCTTACTAATGTCCCTATTTGATTGGTCAGTGCTCTGTTTGTTATATTGCTACTATCAAAATAGAATGTCAGTGGTGATTCAATGCATCTACAGCCTCAACAACATGGTAGCATTGATCCAATAATAAAAAATACATTAAAAATGCCAAGCTCACGGTCTCAATGAAATAAACAGTGTATAAAACAATATATGGTGCACAACAGCAACAAGCATGCATTGACATCAATAACATTGCATGATGCCCGAGCTCAAATTCAAAATAGTAAGTGTGTTAATGTATGATCTAATAGCAGCAACCTCATTGATCATTACCTTTCATTCCTCCATCATTATAGAAGAGATAACTACCTACAACTAGGGCATCATGCATTGTTTATGAGCTCATTGTTTGAGCACCTCATCTCCTTATTTGATTGGTCGGTGCTCAAACAGTGAGCTCATAAATAATTCATGATGCCCTAGCTTACAACCCGCAAGCCATCAAGACATTTCCTCATGAAATGATCATAAACGGGGAGTACCACATAGTGAATATCAACAACAAAACAAATAAAGAGAGATCAAACACTTCACACAATATATGTTGTTTTATAAGATTTTATTAAGACTAAATATATTGTTTTATGAGCTCACTATTTGAGCACCTCATGTCCCTATTTGATTGGTCAGTGCTTTGTTTGTTATATTGATGTCATTAGATCAAATAGGGACATCAGTAATAAAATAATACACTTACTGTTTTGAATTTGAGCTCATAAAGATTAAGATATCCTACTGTTTTGAATTTCTATGTGCTTTGAGCCAATGAAATTTTTATCATCATGATGAAGTAATAATGCATTAAATATCTTACTGATGTCCCTATTTGATTGGACGGTGCTCTGTTTGTTATATTGCTGCTATCAAAATAGAATGGCAGTGGTGATTCAATGCATCTACAACCTCAACAACAAGGTAGCATTAATCCAATAACATAAAATACATTGCAAATGTCAAGCTCACAGTCTCAATGAAATAAAATATAGAACAATATATGGTGCACAACAGTAGCAAGCATGCATTGACAACAATAACATTGCATGATGCCCGAGCTCAAATTCAAAACAATAAGTGTATTCATGTATGATCTAATAGCAACAACCTCATTGATCATTACCTTTCACTCCTCCATCATTATAGAAGAGATAACTACCTACAACTACCTTATCATGCATTGTTTATGAGCTCACTGTTTGAGCACCTCATGTCCCTATCTGATTTATCGGCGCTCAAACAATGAGCTCATAAATAATGCATGATGCCCTGGCTTGCAGTTCGCAAGCCATCAAGACATTTCCTCATGAAATGATCATAAATGGAGAGTACCACATAGTGAATATCAACAAAAAAACAAATAAAAAAAGATCAAACACTTCACACAATATATTTTATTTTATAAGATTTTATCAAGACTAAATATATTGTTTTATGAGCTCACTGTTTGAGAACCTCATGTACCTATTTTATTGGTCAGTACTCTATTTGTTATATTGATGCTATTAGATCAAATAGGGACATAGAATTTGATATCAACCTATCATATATCCATTCCATTCCTACAAAGCCTTTGGTGAAATCTGTCAGAAAATGAGAAGCTATGAGAAGGTGACATGCAGCTAATGAAAGGAGGCATCTCTAATTTGTTTTGCAGATATACACATTAAGGATCATGTCAGATAATACAAGGGAATTCAATCAAAATAGGGAGACAATCACTAGATTATTGTCTAACTTTCAAAGAGAAGGCGATGACAAATGTTATTGTCCATGCAAGAGTCATAATGGCTTAAAAACAAGAAGAATCAAAATCAAAACAACAAAGAGACATTGTAGGGAGAATGGTCACATTGAAGGGGGGTTTGATTATAATCTAGTGGTAAGTTGTTTGTTATATTGTTTTCACAATTAATATACATATGAACCATGGAAGGAGGTTTGATTATCACATTGAAGGGGGGTTTGATTATCATCATTTTTATATAGGTCGATCTCCCCAATGTGAATATAGATGAACGTGGAGGTGTGAGTATTGAAGTTGAAGATCATGATCTCGTGGAAGATGATGATCATACACCAGAAAACACATTTGAAGATGATGGTATGAATGCATTGATCACTGACACATTTGGTACTGGTGCTGTTGGTGTTGGTGCTAGTGCTACTGATGATGATTATGATGAAGATGACATTGACAATGTCCATGATATACCTCTACTTGAGAAGGCAGACATGACCCTTTACGAAGTCTCCCAATCTACTCTTCTCTCTATTGTATTATTGTTGGTGAATTTGAAGGTTATGAATGGTTTATCCAACATAGAAATGTCACGTATGCTAAGGTTTGTCATATATGTCATTATAGTCTATAAAAGGTGAAACATGTACCATTAAGATTGTTTATAGTAATAACTTATATTATTTGTTGCAGACTGATAGGTGACTTTCTGTTACCACCATCAAATGTTCTCCCTTGCTCGTACCGATAATTATGTGCCACTATGAAATATATTGGAATGGAGTATCAAATAATAGATGCTTGTCCCGAAGATCATATTATTTATTATAAAGAATATGAAAATGTAACAAAATTCCCTGAATTCCATACGAGCAGATATAGAGATGATCAAATGACAAAAAAGGTGTCTCGCAAGGTTCTTTGTCACATCCCATTATTCCATGTCTGAAATGATTATTCAGGTGCAATAGCTTGGCACAATTTATGGATTACCATGCACGTGACAGGAGTCGAGATGACATTATTTGAATGCTTGCGGATGGTTCATCATTTATAGACATAGAGGAAAAATGGCCACACTTTAAAGAGGAACCTCAAAATCTCAGGCTTTCTCTGGCATCAGATAGTGTCAATCCGCATGGAGAGATGAGATCCGTTTACTCGGTGTGGCCTATTTTTGTTATAAACAATAACCTTTCTCCATGGATGTCAATAAAGAGGGAGCACATTATGTTGGCAATGATTGTTCTAGGTATCTTATTATTTTATAGTTATCTACATGTAATTATAAGTCTTGGAGTCAAATGACCATAATAATTATCTGATGTTCTTTTTAATTCAACTAGGTAAGTACCAAGTGAAAGATATGAATGTATATATTGTGCCTCTTATCAATGAGTTGTTGGTGTTATGAAATTGTTTCACTATGTATGACATCTTCCGACCAATTGGACAAAGAAAATTTCAATTCCATGCAATGCTTGTGTAGACAATTCATGATGCTCCAAGGTTGACACATTTTTGTGGTATGTTATGGTGAATTCTAATTGTATGCGATAATTCAAATTCTAAAAATATACATATTTAATCCAATTGTATCGTTATCTTGTAGGTCTTCAAATGAAGGAAAAATTTGCATGTCCAATGTGTGGTCCAAAGATGAAATCTCGTCATTCCAAAAGTTTAAGAAAATAGGTGTTTGATGAGTATAGACAGTTCCTCTCCAGAAATCATAAGTATCGAAGTGTAGAAAGATATCTTTTCAATGGCAAAGAAGAGACTACATCAAAGCCCTGAAGAATGACACCTCACCTATGGCAATTGGAATATAATAGAATTTGAGGTAATAGCATTCCATGTAATGGTCGATGTTTGAAAATTATATATTTTGATTGTGTTTTGTTGGCTAATTATGTAGTTGATGATCTTGAAGGTCATGAAGGCATCACCGACTAGCATCCAAAGGGAATAAAATGTTATCCCAGAGAATTTGTAGTGACATTCATGATTCCAATCATGCAATGAAAAATATCATTGAATCAAATAGCAATGGAGACCGGATTAATGCAAGTGCTCTTCCTTGGTTATTAATAGAAAAACAAAGTAATGCCATAAAAGAAGTGATCCAAAAAATTTGATTTCTTACATAATTTGATGTGGATATAAGAAATCTCATATCAAAGAAAAATGATTTTGAGTCAGGGATGAAAATGCATGATTGGTATACCTTCATCAAGGTAAGTCCTAGTATTTTGTAATTACAATATATTTGTGTAATTGCATTCAATTTTCATTGTATGAAATGATCAGTTGACAATTATAGCAGTATTTGCTACCCCTATCTTTCTGAGAGAACTTCGACAATAATATCAAACAAGTGATATATGATCTTGGAAAATACATGAGGTAAGCAGTGATATTTGTTCAATATATCAAACAATAATATCAAACAAGTAATATATTGTAAAGTCTTGTATTTATATATTTATGTCTTGAATCCCTTGTAGGTGGTTGTCATCTAGAGAAATCCATAAAGAAGATATAAAATAATAAAGAATTTGTTGATTAATGTGTGAAATGCAAAAGTGTTTACCTCTAGCTTTTTTCAATGCACAAGAACACTACCTCATACACCAAGTTGAGGAGATTGAATTGTGTGGACCTGTACATGCTAGGTCAATGTGGATGGTTGAGAAACACTTGAAATTTTTTAAGGGTTTGGTACGATAAAGAGAACGTCTTGAGGGTTCTATGGTTGAGGGATATATGGTATACTAGATGATGGTGTACGTTACTCAATATCTTCCTAATCTTGTAGCAAAGACCCATATAGATTGCATTTGGGATCTCGACTCAATTAAAAAAATTGAAGGGGAGTACTTGGTGGGCAACGGTAGATTTAAGAAACAAAAAGGTAACAAATTATGAGATGTTATTGTAGTTAATTAATTCTTAATCTTCAAAATAAATCTGTTGTAAGTCATCTATTTACTTTTGTACAGCTGCTAAAGAGTGGGATGCAATACATTTTTTTATTGCAAACAATCAAGATTGGATGACGGTATGGATTGAACGATGTCAACATGATGGTCATAGATTAACATTGGAATCTGTGTCTTGATTGGTTAGATAAGCTCATCGTAATGGAGATCCCAATGTTACACAAAAGGAAATAGATTTAGCATATGGTTTAAGAGATCACCAGGTACTTATAAATTTGTTAATTAATCAACCGTATGTTTTTCAACTCATGATGCAATAATTTATACATGTTTGACATTATTGCAGGTGAAGCACCATAAGGCTATGTTTTGAAATGGTTATAAATTTTGCATCAAAAATTTGGATGACACGAAGAGAACTTGTGATTCTAGGATAAGTGTAGTGTTCCAGGTGACTAATATTTCATCTAGAAATGACTTACATCCTCGAGAGTCACAAAATCAATACTATGGTATTTTGGTTGATATACCTGACTGTGACTTTAATTCCTTCAAATTAGTTCTCTTCGTTGTGAAATGGTATAGACTACGACTCAATAAAAATGATCCTAATACAACTATTATTGAACATGACAATAGATTTCCAATGATTAATACAAGGTTGTTTTAGCCAATTGGAGAAGAGCCCTATGTTCTTCCAAGCCAATGTGAGCAGGTATTTTACTCAGAGGTTCCACATAAACCGGGTTGGTCATTTTTTGTTAAACATGATCCAAGAGGATTGGTGATAAAGTATAATGTGATGGAAGAAGATACTGAGGAAGATGAAGAAAGTGGAAGATGATGTAGATGATAATCACGATGGAGAGCTAGTTGAAGAAGAATATGAAGAAGAAGACAACAATGATGCTACTCCTGATGACGATGATGCTACTACTGATGAGGATGATGATGATGATGATGATGATGGTGATGGTGATGGTGATGATGATAACGACAACGACGATAGTGGTGGTGAAGATGTCATTGACGAGGATGATCTTGATGATGAGGTGGATGAAGAAAAATATCAATGACATGAATGAAATGTACAATTATGCCAGATGTTTGGCATGTTCTAATGATTGTTTTATATGTACCGCTCTTATTAACCTTGTTTTATATGTCCTACTTATATATCTTTGATCTTTTGTTAAGAGAAATTTCATTCTAAAAGAGTGTATTTAATCTCTATATGCTTAAACAACCTCACTAGTTAAGACTATTTTCATTTGTAGTGGGCATGACAAGAATCAAATCACTTAAAAGACACTAGTATTTAGACATGCACAAATTAGTGACTTGATTAAGCAAATTACCTTTCTTTATAATTTTCTGGGGTATTTTTTTATATCAATGCATTTAATCTAAATACTATCTTATGAGAGTTGCTTCTGCTAATTTTTTGTTTCCTTACACATCAATGATGTTAAATCATAGGGGATTCTCTTTGTTCCCTGCAATGGAGTGAGCTAATTCTGAATTTCTTAGTAATTTCTTTTTATTGCATGGTTGTCTTTGGTTTGTCATTTTGTTTTGAGTGTCTAGTGATTTAAACCAAAGACTTCGACTTAGCCAAAAAAAGTGCAAGTCTACATTAGTATGTTTCTTTTTATTGTAATTATAATTAGTATGAATGAACAAAATAATGACAATGCAATATTTGTGACAATGTAATATTTATCGAAATAGCATCGATGACTTTGGTTAATGTGCCTATGTGTCAATGTGGTGTTCGCCCATGCATGTTGAAGACATCACGCACAAAAAGTAATCCTGAGTGTCAATTTTGGGTTTACCTAAATAGGAAAAAGGTCTGGATACATAATTATATTTTATGTTTAAAAATAATGTGACAACTAATCATTTAATGAAGAACTGATGTACATTTGGTATTGCAGGGAAATAGTGGATGCCAATACTTTCGGTGGGTCGATCAAACCACATTTACATCTACCCCATCTACATCTATATCTGATGTAGGAAATGAGTGCAACTTGTGCAAGGCTCGAGAGGCAGCTAGTGCTACCAAGATTGCTTCAATGGCGAAAGTAGGAATCATATTTCTACGATGCCTTCTTTGTGTAGTTTGTGCACTACTTTTTTGGGACCATATGCGTAAATGTGGTTAACAGAGGGCTATTGTAGATACTAAATTTTTTTTAGAATTTCTAGTAGATACACATAAAGAACATGCACATAAACACAACAAATGAGAAACATAAATGTAGATATCACAATAGCTGAGAAACATAAATGTAGGAATCATGGTCACAATTTTTTGGAGACGCAACATAATTGGATGGTATACCTAGATGATGCAACACAACTATATATCACTCCTCTAGTTCCAAGTTTACACTATGGTAAAAAAACCCATAGATAAAGAATAAATTTAGAGAGTGTAGGAGGGTCGTAGTGACAAAAATAATATAGGGTCCCTATATTATTTCTGTCATTATCTCTCTCCTCCTACACTCTCTAAATTTTTTTTTATCTATGGGTTTTGTTTACTACAGTGTTGACTTGGAACTGGAGTAGTGGTTGTGTTGCATCGTCTGGGTATACCACTCAATTATGTTGTGTTTCTAAAAAATTGTGACCATGATGCCTACATTTATGTTTCTTAGCTGTTGTGTCCCAGGACCCCTTATGACCCTTTACGATCCCTAAGAATACATCTTAGAGGTCTTAAAATGTCATAAAGGGTCATAAGAGGCTCCTAGGAGGGGTCAGATGAGCTTCCACCTTCATGAGGTTGGCCCTATTAAGTAGAGAATGTTAAACTATTCTCAAAACAAAGAGAATCTCAATAATTTAAGATCTCAATCCACGTAAGACAAATATATATCAATCCATCTCACTGGCTACCAAATCAACATATCTCTACCAAGAACCTAGTCACAAAGAAACACCACAAAATGCACCGTGAACCCACTGTGAAGAGGCATCCAATGTCTTATAAGTCACATCAAAAAACCCACTTTTTGTAATCTAAGTCTCTCAACTCGGTTCACCAAGAAGAAGACTTCTCCCAAGTCATCATGGACACCATAGTGATCTACGAATCTTAATGTGCAAGTTTTGCATGTCACTCTCTCGACATCCCATCAAACTCATTCAAAATTGTGGTAAAAATGGTAGATGATCCCAGTGATCTGTCACAACCCGATCTCAACAACAATGCAAAGAGTAGCTCGATTCTGTCTTCAAGCCGATCAATGCACAATCTACTCAAAGTCCAAGTCAAGTCACTGCTACACTCCATAGGAACAAAGCACATCCAATTTGGACCAAAGAAGTCAAGAAGTCACTCGAATCAGATCTAAATGCAATCATGTCCACATATATCCCATGAATACATAAGGAAGAATGCATCTCTGATTGCCGCACTAGCTTATTGTGCTAGAGTAGTTGCTGTCATAAATCTTGATTTGGTAGGATCCATTCCAAATCTAAGTCTCTGGACTTGACTCAATAATCCACGAGCCGCTATTGAATCTACTGAAAAGTCATCTCTGAACGATCCATAACTAAATCACGAGCAGGAACCAGATCTGCAAGAATATCATTCTGAATCGATACCAACTCAATCAATTAATATATATATATATATATTTAAAAAATTGATTGTCATCGCAACTATGATGACCATAAAACATCGACGGTTATTTGTCAAAACAATTCGACATCCAGCCGTCACATGTACAACATTGCTGTCGGTAAAACACTATAAATGATAGATATCTGTCATAAACTTCCGATGGGTCTTCATCGCATGTACAAAATCATTATCGTTAAAAACTACAAATGACAGATATCCGTCATAAACTTCCAATGGATATCCATCGCATTAGCAACATCTATGTCGGCAAACAAACTACAAACGATGGTGACCCGTCGGAAGATTTTGACGGGTCGTCATCATTTGTATTGTTTGCAATGGATAGACGTCACAATTGGGACAACCACAAATAGGTCCGATGATAGTTTCACCTTGTTGGCACCCCCTTTTTGTGATGTCCATTATCATCATAATTACGATGTAAATCAAAACCATCATTTTTTCTGATTGTAAAACTATGATGAAAGGTGGTGTCACTTTATCGACGGTATACAGTCATAATTTTGACTGTAGGTCATCAAAAAAAGGGCTCAAATGTACTAGTGTTCGTACTCCTTTTACCCATCAAACTTTGGAATTTTTCAAATTCCTAAGTGACTTCCTTCAGGATTTTAGATTATGTACTACTTACCCTCATTTTTTGATTCCTCGTTCCTCCTAGTCCACTTTTTTGAATCTTCAGACTCTGACATCGGGTAGTGAGAAACCTAGCTACCTTCTTTTCTCCATTCAAAAAAGAGCTTACGTTGATTCGATCCTGCTAATGGAAAACCTTGAAGGGGTGTTTCTGAATGTCACCTTCCTTACTTTATAACTTTGACATTTTAGATTTCACACCTCATTCTCCTTTTCTGATGGGTTGTTAGTACACGGTCGGTGTCTTTCGATTAGGATGTATGATATGACTGGGTGGCTAATGTAAGGGTATAAGTGGGTGGGCCCCTATACCATTTGTTAGTGACTACCAACAAGTATCAGATAAAACATAGATCGACGGCCCACGGTGTATTTCAGGTTGATTAGAGGAATGATCACCTCTTTTGAAAATGCATAGCAGAAAGAAGACATGTGTCATGATCAAACACTCAAAAAAGTATGATTAGTTTATATCTTACTTTTCAAACATCCATTTGTATGTGAGACCTTACTCTTGTTCTTCTAACATTGGATTTCAGGGTAGTAACTAGAAAAGACATTCCCTGTGAAACCCAATGGTAGTCAATGGAAATGTTTTCGACAAGCAGCAAGTAATTAATTTTAAATAAATAAATTGACATCTAAGTCACTAAGGGTCCCTAAATATTATAAAGCATATTTATGGTATGATGTTAAATTTAGTACTTATAAAATGTATTTTGGTTCAACATAAGGTGCTCAGTTAGGTCATTTATGGAAGCGAACTAACATGTGGACATGAACAAAGGACAAATGTAGGAATGATTAAGGAAAAATATTTTTATTCAAGTTCCTTATTTATGATTTATCAAATTTAAATCTAGGAGTTCTTAGAATCGTCTACAGATCCAACAACCAATAGGGATTACCATTGGTAATTATTTGTTTTTATACATGTAAAGTTTAGATTTTTCTAACGAGAATAACAAGCATGTAGAAGTTTAGATTGTGTACTATTCAAGTTTAACGTGATGCAAGGCATGGGCCAATAGGGGCCAAACAATGGCACACCCTAAAGATCCAAGCCTGCTCAACACATGCGGAAGCAAATAAACAGCAACAATGAGAGGGAGAATGCAAGATCAACTTATATATTTCATCATAAGGCCTTCCCGATTACGGCTTGATATTACAATGAATTATAAAAGTCCTCAAACATGTGAGGATCTGTCAAAATCTCTAATTCTATCTTCTATTAAAACTACCTCCTAAACTATAACCAAACAACTATATTTATACAAGAGTCTACCGAACTGAGTCAGCTTTCAGATCCACAATCAATAGAAGGAATGGTCAGATCTGGGACCACACGCCTCCCAATGATGGATTCCAACATTAAATCTGTGACCCAAAATAAATGCACAAGTCGGCCACAATAGAAACTAAAACTAAACCCGTCGGTGAGCAAGATAATCGATCAGCAAACAAGCAATGCCGAGCGCCAGTGAAACAACTGATTGCCCAGGAGATAACTGACCACACTCAGTAACCAAAGGAAATTGACCAACTACTGACCAACTTGGTCAAAGTAGGAACCGAGCAACACAGGTAAACTCCAAAATGTTTTTGGTGACATAGGATTGCTAAGGACCCAAGATGCTCCTACATCAGACACTTGGGGTTATTTTGAAATGATTCTTTGAATCATTTGGTAGGTTTGGTCCGAGCTGCATCCAACTCAGATTGTGAAATCCATGAACTATCTTCCATTGGTCTATTCTTCCACTTTACTAGATATTCTATATATTGTTTTCCTCTTGTACTCTTGCCAACTCTTTCCTTCAAAATCTATTCAATTTCTTCATTCTGCTTCTTAGGATATTCTATCGGTACTGTCACTTCTTCATCAGGTTCATGATACTCATACAAATCAGCAATGTTGAAAATTAGTGATATGTCCATGTCATCAGGTAACTCAATCTCATATGCATTTCCACTGTCAAAAATCCTCAAAATCTTGCAAGGTCCAAACTTCTTCATCTTCAGCTTCCCATAAGTTCCAACAAGAAATCAACCTTTCTTCAAATGAACCATCACTTCATCACCAACATCAAAAGTTTTATGTCTCCTTGATCTATTATCTTTGTCTTTGTATTTATGATTACTATCTTCTAGCTTCAGCTTCACATCTTCATGCAATGTCTTCATATACTCAGCAAATTTTACTCCTTCAACACTTCTCTTACTTTCATCAGCAATGTCTCTCAAATCAGATATACCTCTTAGTTGTGTGCCATTCACAATCTCAAATGGTGTCTTTCCAGTATTCCTATTCATTGAATTATTGTATGCAAATTCTGCTTATGCCAACACAGAATCCCAATTACTTGGCATGTCTCCAACTAAACATCTCAAAAGATTTCCCAAACTTTTGTTCACAACTTCAGTCTATCCATCGGTTCATAGGTGAAATGTAGAACTATATTTCAACTCAGTGCCAAAAATTTTCCAAAGGGTCTTCCAAAAGTATCCAACAAATTTACTATCTCGGTTAGAGATAATACTCCTCGGTAATCCATGCAATCTAAAAATTTCCTTAAAGAAAAGATCTACTATATGTACTACATCTGATGTCTTTTACAAGGTATAAAATGTGCCATCTTAGAAAATCTATCCACAACAACAAATATAGAATCATTACCTCTTACTATCTTTGGTAAGCCAAGAACAAAATCCATACTGATGTCAATCCAAGGTTTCTCAAGAATAGCAATCGGTACATACAATCCAGTATTCTGACTTACTCCTCTTGCAACTTGACAAATTCCACAACTTTTTACAAATTTTTGAACATCTTTATACAACTGCGGCCAATAGTACTTCTCCTTAAGAAAATTCCATGTTTTATCAATACCAAAATGTCTAGCCAAACCACTACTATGTTTCTCCTTTATCAGATTAGTTCTCATTATTCCTCTCGGTATACACTTTGAATACCTTTAAACAACATACCTTCTTGAATAAAATATTCATCCCATTTAGTATCTTGTTGATCTTGAATAGGTGCTCTGCACTTTCTCCATGGCTCATAAAAATCAGGATCAAACTCATAAGAATCTCTCATCTCATCAAAACTAAGAACTTCAATTTTCATCTCGGTCATCAAAGATCTTCTTCTACTCAATGCATCAGCAACTTGGTTAGTGACTCCAATTTTTTGCTTTATCACAAATGTGTAACTCTCCAAATACTCAACCCATTTCATATGTCTTTGATTCAACTTATTTTGACTACCCAAATATTGTAAAGCCTTATGATCAGTATAAAACACAAATTCACTCGGTATCAAATAATGTCTCCATTTCTTTAGTGCTTGAAGAATAGCATAGAATTCTTGATCATACACAGAATATTTCCTTCTAGCATCATTCAACTTTTCACTAAAGAAAGCAATAGGTTTACTTTCTTGACTCAACACAGCTCCAATTGCACTTCCACTTGCATCACATTCTACTTGAAATACCTTATTGAAATTAGGTAATGCCAAAATAGGTAATTCAACAACCTTCTACTTCAGAGTCTCAAAACTTTTGTCAGCTCCATGTGTCCACTTGAATTATCTTTTGTCTCCTCTCATAGTCTCAATCATAGCATTACAAATTGAACTAAAATTCTTATGAACTTTCGGTAAAAACTTGCCAAACTATGAAATGATCTTACCTCACTATCATTCACAAGTGTAGGCCAATTCAAAATAGCTTCAACCTTTTTAGGATCCATCTTCAAACTATCAGCTGAAATAACAAATCCCAAATACACAATCTCCTCTTTCATGAATGAACACTTTTTCAGATTTATCAACAACTTTTCTTCTTTCAATCTTTGCAAAACTTGTCTAACATGCAACAAATGTTCTTCTCTAGTCTTACTAAATATCAGAATGTCATCAAGATATACAATCACAAACTTACCCAAGAATTTCTTCAAAACTTCATTCATTATCCTCATAAAAGTACTCGGTGCATTAGTTAAACCAAAAGGCATAACCAACCACTCATACAAACCTTCTTTTATCTTGAAAGAAGTTTTCCATTCATCACTTTCTTTGATTCTGATATGATGATACCACTTTTCAAATCAATTTTGGTGAAATACTTTGCTCCAATCAAACTGTCCATTATGTCATCCATTCTCGGTATAGGAAACCTATACTTCACTGTTATCTTATTGATTGCTCTGGAATCAGTACACATTCTCCATTCTTCATTCTTCTTAGGCGCAAATACAACATGTACTACATAAGGACTCAAAATTTCTTTGATCAGACCTTTCTCTAGCAACTCTTGAATCTATCGGTTCAATTCCTGATTCTCGATAGGTGTCAACCGATGAGGTGCCTTATTTGGTAAACTAGCTCCAGGGATTAGATCCATACAATGATCAATGCTTCTTTTCAGTGGCAAACCATCAGGTACATTATCATAAATGATATCACTGGACTTGGTGAGTAACTTATCAATCTCCTCAGGGACATTATCCTCTGTTTTCTTACACGGTTTGTTAGGGATCACATCAAAACATACATCATTCTTCTTCAAAGAGTTAACAAAGTTTCTTCCCTCCATCAAACAAAATTTTATAGATGTGCAAACATTACTAATAGGTTCTTCCATCAATGGTAACAAGATTTGTTTCTTTCCATCAGCCACAATAGTATACTTATGTAATCTCCCATCATATATAGCATGTCTATCATATTGCCAAGGTCTACCCAACAAAATATGACAACAATCCATAGACATGATATCACACAACACCTTATCGTAGTACTTTCCAATCTTTAAATTCATATAACATTGTTCACTTACCAAGAGTGTATGCTCATCTTTGATCCATGAAATCTGATAGGGCTTCGGATGTACCAACCTTTCCAACTATAACTTTGTGACCATCTCTTCAGATGCCAAATTCTCTGAGCTACCACTATCAATGATTACCTTCCAAACTTTATCAGAAACTCTACATCTGGTCTTGAATAGACTTTTCCTTACCGGATTTTTCTTCCTACTTTCATTCCACAGTGCTCTCCTTACCATCAAGTTATTTTATTTCTTAGGTTCATTCGGTGACTCTTCTTGCACCAAAGCATTCCTATTGCTACCAGTCTTCTTACTTGCATGTGTACATTCAAAATATCTATGTCCTTCTTCTCCACAATTGTAACAAGTTCCTCAGAAACTTCCTCTCCTATAACCACCTCGGTAGTTACTGCCTCTACCTCTAGATGAACTTTCACCTTTCCACTCGGTCTTGCCTTTGTCCAGATTTATCTTTTTTGGTTCAGATCTACCATTTTCACCATTAGATCTACCTTTTCCTCTAGGGAATCTACCACCTCGACCTCTTTGTCTTTGCTCATGTCTTTTGTTCAATTTCTCCTCGGCCTTCAAAGAAAATTGATAAGCCTCTTCAATGTTCTCCAACTTGACCATACTAATTTCCTCTTGGATGGAAACTCTCAAACCATTCAGGTATCTACCGATTCTTTCCACATCATCTTCATCATGTCCAGATTTGATATCTAATATATAGAATTCCTTAGTATACTCTTTTATCGAGCTATCTTTCTGTCTCAAACTTTGCATTCACCAAACTAGGTTAATTTGATAATCACAAGGTAAGAACTTTCCTTTCAAATTATTCACCATTTTATTCCATACCTTGATTTTGTCTTTGCCTTTGCTCTTCCTATCCAACTTTAGATGTTCCCACCATAAGGATGCATGACTTTTCAACTTTGTGCTTGTAATCTTCATCTTCTTGTCTTCAGGAATGTTTTCATATTCAAAATACTTTTCCATCTTGGTGATCTAGTCCACCAATTCATCAGAATCTAGCTTTCCACCATACTCAGGAGGATTGAAGTGTGGTGTAGACTTCAGACTTGTCAAAGCCTTCAAAAATCTTTGTTCACCTTGATCCATAACAGGTGCAGGTTTTGCATTCGCATGTTCTTCCTCAGCCTCATCACCACTAACATCTTCAAGATGTCTGCCTCTTCTCTGGGTTGTTTCAATAGCTTCTAACCTAGTAGCAATCTTTCTTAGCATATCTTCCAATCCTGGATCTACATCTCACCTCCCATGAACCATCTTAACAACCCTCTACAATTGTAGGTCAGATCACAATTTGCTACCCCACAACAATCAACTAGGGCTTCAAGAGGAACCTACAAACCTAGATCCATAGACCTAGATCAAAATCTCACCTCGCTCTGATACCACTTGATGCAAGATAGGGGCCAATAGGGGCCAAACAATGGCACACCCTAATGATCCAAGCCTGCTCAACACATGCAGAAGTAAATAAATAGCAATAGTGAGAGGGAGAATGCAATATCAACTTATATATTTCATCATATAGAACCATACATGCCAGGTTGTAAGGCCTTCCCAGTTACGACTTGATATTACAATGAATTGCAGAAGTCCTCAAACATGCAAGGATCTGTCAAAATCTCTAATTCTATCTTCTATCAAAACTACCTCCTAAACTACAACCAAAAAACTATATTTATACAAGAGTCTACCAAACTGAGTCGGCCTTCATATCCACAATCAATGGAAGGAACGATCAAATATGGGACTACACGCCTCCCAATGATGGATTCCAACATTAAATCTATGACCCAAAATAAATGCACAAGTCGGCCACAACAGAAACTAAAACTAAACTAGTCGGTGAGCAAGATAACCGAGCAACAGACGAGCAATGCCAAGCGCTAGTGAAACAACCGACCACCTAGGAGATAACCAACCACACTCGATAACAAAAGGAAATCAACCAACTACCGACCAACTCAGTCAAAGCAAGAACCAAGCAACACAGACAAACTCCAAAATGTTTTTGGTCACACAAGATTGCCAAGGACCCAAGATGCTCCTGCATCAAACCAAGACAACCAAAGGAAAAACTAACAGAAGAGGGTAAGGAATATGAAGGAATCTGGATACAATTAAATTTAGGGGATGAGAGTATGCAAAAATAAATAAGGTTTAATATCCAAACATCAATATATATGTTCATTTGTTGATGTATAAGCCTAATGGATTCATAATGTATACTAGGGAATAAGTAGTCTAGGGAGTATCCTCATTACATGGAAGTGACTTCTTCGTAGCACTTTTCTAAACCACATATTATATCAAATCTGTAAACTCATTATTATTCATATTTGAACAAGACTTTAGGTCCCGAGCAATACTAGAGGTTTTTAGTTCCTCTGTTCTTTTCCTCTGATGCCTGCACTAAACGGAGGTGTAATTTAAAAATTATATTAATCAAATTCTATGACCTCGGCCAATCACCTATATAAAAAAGCACTTCTATTAAATAAATAAAATGAATATAAGTTTGCATACTTGTATTGGAAGTATTTTCACAACTAAAGAGTTTTGTTTTTAACATTTAACTAAATTTTCTAGGGATATACTTTAGTGAACATGTATCCTCATGACATAAAGATAATCCTTCAAAGGTTTTTTGAAATATTGACAAATTTAGATGGTATAGAAGGTGGAAGAAATAAAATTAGGTCTAGTGAATTTGAGAGCAACAAGACACATAAATTGAGTTTAGATTTTTTGCACAAAAGCTAGATTCATGGATAAAAAAAATCTTGACTAATAAAATTGATCATATATTTAGTGTATTTTTAACACATAATCAAAATTGATGCACTTATATAGAAACATTTCCAATTCTACATAATTGCATATTCCAAAATCTTCAAAAGGCATAATTGGATTTCCACTACACTTTCACCCTCTTTGTTGGGAAATATTATTGCATTAATTGACTTCAATCATTCAACATACCAAGTAGAAAAAATAAAAAATAGTACATGTCTTGTATTGGATGACTTTTTCTAGTCTAAAAACGTCTCTTAAAATGATCATGAACCACTCTTCTTAGCTAGGAATGAAATCAACAATTTAAATTATCATATAAGGTATTGTGGACACAAGGAAAAATACATGATTAATAAGATCAAGGTAACACTTTCTATAAATGTTACCAATGCATAAATAATCTTGGAGTTGATTTAACCACAAGGTGTGATTGCTTCCAACATCAAATTATCAACCATTCATGTAGCATTTCACATACATATAAAATATAGACCTGTTAGATTACTTTGATACTATTTGTTGGATTGCTGAGAGGGGGGTGAATTAGTAATCAATGATTATTTAAACCTTAATTACTTTAACTCTAATTCAACTTGGTAACAACTCAGTAAGGCAAACTTCAGTAGTAATAGATAACAATAGTAACTTCAAGTAATAAGCAAATAACATGCACAATAAACATTCAACTCATTTGACACTAGTATTTAACATGGAAACCCAATTTGGGAAAAACCACTGTGGGAATTGTCACCCACAAATAAAAATTACTCTTCCGAAGTATACTCTGTTAAGAGTCAATTCTGTTAAAGATTACAATGTACATTGTTAAATGTGACCCTATTAGGGGATTTTCCTAAGATCTATTAGGATCTTCACCCTGTTAGGAGTGGCTTGATTAAAGGTCATTGAACACTCTTCTAGAATGTCACCTCTCTCAAGGTTTTACAATAATATTGTTAAGTCCAGTCGGTTAAGAGATTTTCTTGCTACAAATGATAATAAGCAACAATATAAAAATTGATTTGTAAATCTGCAACTACATCTTGCTTAGTCAGATCTCTTATGCGCTCTTTATCTTCACTTCATTCCATCACTACTCACTAGCCTCAACACTTCATCAATCTCTACTTGTAGACTCTGGATTTCAACCTTTTTCTTCTTCACTACATTAGTCGGTTACACATCCACACTTCAACTTGCCAGCTCTTTTTACATACAATTTCATCCTTTATATAGACTCTATTTTGCCTCTTAATCTCCTTTATTATGTTTTTCTCTATTTATTATAAACCATCATATCATCCTCTTGAACTAATTCAATAAATTTGGCACTCGATAAAAGGTTTTATCATCACCTCGGAACTTGAACTTTTCTTGGAACTCAAGTACCTTCACTTTTTACCGCTTAGATCTCTACCATAGACCATCACCTTGAATTATCCTGATTGTAGATCTCTCTAACTAACTCTTCCTCATCTTTGGAATCCTCTAGATCATTGTGGCTCTTCATTAAATTTCATTCTAATCCTTGTATTTGATTTCTATTCCTTGCTCGGTGCCTTTCCTTTTCTTTCAACCAAAATTTGTTTGCTTTGCTCGGTAGCTAACTCCTTACACTCAGTGTCTTGGCTTCCTTTCTCTTTACTGATAATTACCTTCGTTTTACCAAATATCTTCTTCTTACTCAATAATCAAACTATTTTCTTTACCGACTTGTCCAATCTCCTTTACTGACTTGATATAATCAAATGTAAAGTAGAAAACAACTAAACACTTATTACCTCATCATTGTCTAATCTATATTAGCTTCCCAAGTAAGTTCTTCAACTTCACAACTTTTGACTTCATCTTTTTCTTTAACTCACTCAACTTATATCATACTCTGAATGATATGACAACTCAATATAAACTAGAAATCAATTACTTGACATCAATGACAAAATAACAACTGATCTAATCCTTCTACAATCTTGTATACCTCGGATCTCAATCTTCATCATCATCACCATCAGTTGTAGTGAACAAGACCCTCTTTAAGGTCAAGATATATTAAAGTTTTAAAAAACATATTTCATTTATAATTGATGACATTAGCTTCATTGGACCAAGGTTGTCAAAAAGTATTAATAATAGGGTGCATGAAACATTTTTTCTATGACAATAAAAGTCATTTCAATGGTTGGTGATTGTGCTTGTTGTTGGCTTGGGATAGTCAAAATTATAATGTATGTTGGACTATCACATGAGACAAAACTTTGAAACAAATTATAGAGAGTGGTTACATTGAACATAATTTTCCACCAAGATGAGGGTGAACTTACCCAAGTCAATTTTCATGACCTCCTTTTAAATTTAGGGGATGCTAAGGCAACTTTGACATATCATCAATTCTTTATATCATAGATCAATATCTTCCTTTTAGATAAATAGCACGATACATTATATCCATTAATATATCTATTTTTAACAAATGGCTTGGTTGTATTTACATAACAAACAAACGTTGACATCAAAAGCCATGCCCATAACAAGATGAATTGCTAATTGAATAAGAGGTAGTGGGGAAAATTTAAATTTAAATGATGAACAAGTAGATACAAAGATTTGTTGCACTTGACACCAAATTATGTTTAAAAAATAAAATTTGGAGGTTGTAACTAGACTCATTAATGATGCATTGTGCACAGTTTATGATATTGTTACAATAAATTAGAGCCCACCACATGATACACAAGTCTTTGAACTATCATGGCATTCAAATGCCACATTAAATAAATTGCCTTAAAGATGACTTATGTACTATCAATCCATACAAATGAGCAACATCAATATTGGAATCACAAACTATCAAGATCTTACTTTCACAATGATGTCACAAGTTTGAATATTGCGTAATCTACATAGATCCCCTACTCTCTCATTCTAATAATATGCCTGCACATATAACAATATGTATATAATTCTTTAGAAGAAAAAAAAAGAGGAATGACTTTGAGTACTGTTGATGCAAAATTGTTGAAATCTATTTTGTTTTTTATTAAGGGTGAAGCAAGTTTTGAAGGGAATCACAACCCTACTTACAAAATGCTTCCACAAGGATATTCACAACCACCAACCAATAACCAACAACTAGCAAAAAGGGAGGAAAATACTAGCAACTAAGATGTTGACACAAGAAAACTAAGAGAGACTATTGGAGGTTTTTAAGGGCCTCCGCCACCTCATCTTCCAAAACATTCAATTTTTGATACAAATTTTTGAGATCCTAGAGATCATTCTTTGGTCGTTTAGCAAACTTTTTCACAATTTCTTGAGTGTGAGATTAAGGGCCCTTATCAATAGCACCTTGAATACCCTTGTTACTATCAGAAGATTTCACAACCTGAAGCTTTTGTCACTTATCAACTAAACACTTGATGCTTTCAATGCTACTTTTATTACCCTCATCATATAGTGTACAATTTTTTTTTTCATATTAAAGAAAAAAAGAAGGTCACTATTTTTCCCCCAATATTAGTGATATCAAACAAATAATTCTCATTTAGTATACACATAAAACATTCTCTTGCAATTCTATAATTTTTTCTAAAATAGATTATTGACATGTCTATTGAATAATTAGACATAATTACTATTTCATTATATTAAATTTTTCTACATTTTAGTTTTTAAAATGTCTAAAAAAAATATCTTATATTAGAATTGTTATATGTTAGAAGAGTTATTTATATTATTTGATACTCTTATTCTACAATCTTCAGTTTTTTAAGACAAACTCTCACCATAGAACATAAACATGATTGTATAAATATGGGGATATTGTCTTTTTATTAAAAGAAGACATGAAACAAATTACAAACATGTTCTTAGTTTTTTGGAAAAAAAAACCGAAGTATTGAAACTTGAAATATTTATTTTGCAACCGACTCTTTCATGGGCCGCTCACTCGAATCACCCGCAAAGGAGAGACGATGCTTTTATTTTTCGAAAAAAGCAACGGCTATCTTGCTATGAAATCTTTGATACGCATAGCTTTTATCGTACCATTGGCCTTCAACATCTCATAATTGCAGCTCCCGAGTGGGAGAGGCAAAACAGAGGAATGGGAGATGCAGAGCAAAGGCTGTGAAACAGGGCAAAGGCGGCAATAGCGAAGCAATGGAGGGATAATTTCTTCTTCCAGGTAATGTAAATCAGTTTTTAATATTTATTATTCCATATTTCTTGCAATAGCAAATATTCCATGTATAGGTGTTCCTTATGTTATCTTCTTTACACTTCCTGCCGGATGATATGATATTTTTGAAATCTTTTGGTGTGAAAAATTGCTATAATGCTTCTATTTAATTGCAGCAGCGGAATTGGTGAGGCAAAGCAGATGAGGAAGGGGAGATGCAGAGCAGAGGCAGAGGCAGAATCAATGGAGGAAAGGGCGAAACAGGGCAAAGGAGGGATAATTTTTCTTCTTCCAGGCAATTTACATCCGTTTTTAATTTCTTTTTATCTCATTTCTTGTAATAACGAAAATGCCATGCATAGGGTTTGCTTATATTATTTTCTTTACACATTCTGCCGGGCGTTATGAAATGTTGAATTTTTTTGGTGTGAAGAATTGCTGTGAATGCTTCTTTGTTAAAGATTTATTGTAAAAGCCCTTTTCCATTCACCTCAGTCTGGTTCCTCCTCATGGTATGCATTTGAAGTTTTAGGAATCTATCATTGCCTATCTTTGTTATCTTAAAAAATAAAGCACACAAGAAAAGATTTCAAAAATTAGTTGGCACACAATAAAAGATTTAGAAATTAATAGCCAAAAAATTATTGAAAAACCTCCCAAAAAATGACAACATGTGTTTTTTTGTGATGTCCACTAGTAATTTGCCCCAAACACCTCAAATATGTATAGAAAACTGTAGGAATGTCCGTCAGCAAAGCCCACTAACAGACCTCCAAGGAATGACAAAATTTGCTAGCAATGATTTGGCTGTCCCACACTAGACTCCGTCACATCCCTGGTCTCTTTCTTGTCCTTTATAGCAAGCTCAAAACTCATAACGATAATGTATAAAAAAGGATATGCTGGTGGGCACATGCAAATCTGAACACTTATACACAATATCGATTGCTTAGTGGAACCGCTTAATTGAGCGAGTGGTTTTTTGTCCTCAAACTTGGTAATGGAAACAAAAGGGCTTTTGTCTTTCGATTACTGGCACATCAAGAGTTTTTTTCCTTGAATACCAAGGGTTTTGTCTTTGAGTACTTTGAAACTCCAAATTGGAAGGAAAGTGAACTTCACTTATCTGGATGATTTGTTTTGTGCTATTGCCTCCTTTTTATAGTTGTCTTTTTCCTACGCCCTCCATTCATTTATTTATTTATTTTAAATTTATTTTGCTCCAAGTATTTAAAAATGCTTTTAAAATTAATTTTATTCTTTGATCTAATTTTATCACCTAGGACCTATTTTATTTTTATAGCGATCTGTCCCAATTTTATTAATGTTTAATTCTAAAAATGAGGACATGAGAGGCTTGCCCTTTTTAGAATTTGTTTGCCCTCAACCAATTGCAAGCCTAGATACTCAATTATCACTGTGCCAATGTGATGAGTCATGATGTAATTAATGCCTATGGAACCTAGATCTTGTGCTTGTTAGATGATCATCTCTTGCTAAAGAGAATGATGCAAACCTGAATGCTCAAGTGCCATCATGCCAATGTCATGAAGATTGACATGTTCATGTTCAAACAATGAAGGCAGCCAATTCTCCATGTGCTTGTGAAGATAACTGAAACTATCCACAAACTCGCACAAGACCAAAGTATGATGTATGAATTTGCCACTATATTTTTCTGCACCACTCTGACTTCAAAATGACCATGATGATGACTCCTTGAGTTCTAATGGATACTACCAATGTAGCTGCATCAACCTAAATCTACTCTAAGCCTGAGTCAAAACAGAAATGCAGTAGTTGTTAACAATTGTTTTCTGCTGCTCTGATAGTTGAAACCCTTCACAAGCAGTACGATGCATTAAAAATTCCCACAAATCTGCAAACTGGTAGCTGAATATGACTCACAATGACTGTCCAAAATTAAAAACCCTGAATATCAATAGTAGTAAAATGGTACAACAGCTGCAATATTGAAAACCCCTTGCAAAAATCAGCTACATAGAGACCACGAACATCCATACAATAATTGGAAACTCTCCAATAACAGCAACAAATTGATGATCACTCAATCCTACGAGTGAGCACATCTATATGGCTGCAAATGGTGGAGCATAGTGTTGGGGAATGGTAATGTTAGAAAACACAAAGCTGTTCACTAGATCGACAGCAGTCTTTGTCATGTTCCTTGTGCAACATATTTGAAAAATGTGAGCACCGCTTCTTTCTTTTATGCATTCAAAATAAAGTATAAATTATGTTAGATTTTGGGCAACCAAGTATGTATTACTAGTTAAGGCCGACTAATAATTAACTATCGTTTAGGGCTTTTTAAAACTGGTGATCAAAATGATGTGTCCCTTGAATAGAGTTTGATGTTAGATGATGTGACTTTTACCCCACAAAAAGTTGAGATATAAAAAGGGGGAACCATTTCATTCTAGACGACATGGTAAAAAGGGATCCGTTGAAAAGATCAGAAAAGATCAGATATCTAGTCTTGTCTAGGTTGTTGATGGATCCGTTGAAAAGATCAGAAATCTTTATATATTTCAGTGTATACAGCAGTAAGGCATAAACCGTATATTCTATTTCTAAACCATTTGCTATTACTCTAAACAAACGCAGCGGTTAATAAATCCATTATGCAGCGATTAAAGTTGAACCCATAAAGCAGTGATTAATTCTGAAGAGTAAACATTAACAAGGGGATGCCACTCTTCAAATTAAGGAACATGAACTAGGAAGAGAAATGACCCTTCCATTTCATGGAAGAGTTATGTACGTGGCAAGATAGAACACAAGGAGACCATCGAACAGAGAGCAGAATCAATAAAACAAATAGCAGAGGAAATTGTGAATATTGCAGATGAAAGCTATTTGTAATCTCTTAATTATTGTAGTATGAAAGATTAGATATACATATGAATTTATAGTTATATATAGATGAGAATAGATATATATTTATACCTGATTGTATTTAATTGATGAATACTTACATATACATATGAATTTATAGTTATATATAGACGGGAATAGATATATATTTACACCTGATTGTATTTAATTGATGAATACTTTAATTTAAATGTCTATGTAGTTGTCAATATGAAAACTTTCAGTAATCAACGATGTTGAGGAAAGGGAGTGCATGGAGGGAGACTGATGAAAGATCCCTCACTAGGTATGGTACCTCATAAAGATGGTTACAGACCTTTGGTGAAGGACCATGAGGCCAAGGAGCGTAAGGTCCTGCACTTGGGCCAAGGGTAGAGGGTCAATTTAAGGACACCCTATTGCAGCTCCCGCACCATTCACACATTGATTAATTGTTGAAATGAACTAGAAGGGATTCTCAATTTAAAGAGGCGAAAGGTTAACATGATAGAGTAGAATGGTGTAGTTCCTCAGAAGGTACACCACCTCACGAGAATGGTTAAGGACCACATGAGGCCAAGGAGGATGAGGTCCTGCTGTTGGTCCTAGGGTAGAGGATACTTGGGACACCTCATCATGTCTTCTGTTAGGCCATTTTTCTGTCATAGCAAAATTTTTATGAAAATGGCCTATTTTCCTTGCAAGTGTTCTTCATTGCCTCCTGCCCTGTGTTCTCCATGTTGTCACCTTGCTGTGGTCCAAATTTCACGTGCTAATTCACAAGATCCAGAAAAGATTAAAGTTCTCAGGTCTGCGGGAAACAAAATTTAAAAATCTGCCTAAGTGTCGAAAACCCACAGTGTTTTTGAAAATCCATGATGTTTTCGACCTTAGTGCCCTACATAAATCCTCGATGTTTTCGCAGCCTTGTTTGCCTCTGTGTCAATGTCGAAAACTTTGTGTGTTTTCGATCCTTCGCTATTGTGAAAACTTTGTGTGTTTTCGACCTCCCAGTTCCCTGTCTACCGGCTTTCCTTAAGTGCGCAAGTGCGATGACGGGTGGGCTCGGGCCTTCAAAAGTTCCTCCTGATTGGTCGTCGCATGGCCGCATGTCAGACTTTTCTGACATGCGATCATGCGACCGCCTGCCACGTGTCCGTGTGGTCCCAACTTCCTAATTCTGTTCAGCTACCCGGTGGTCTACTCAGTCTTAAGTGCGCAAGTGCAATCAAAGGTGGGACCTGGTTTCCGGATTGGGCAGAGGGTCTTGACGTGTCGAAGCATCAACGGTTGTCGTTAAAGCGCAAAGGATTTGTCAAGGCTATGCGCTTTTGCGACAACCGTCCGATCCTCCGAAAGGGTGAGGCTTCTCTGGTGTGGTCCCAAAGGTGGACATGTGGCAGCCTGTGATTGGCTGTGGCATGGTCGCATAGCCCAATTTTTGGCTATGCGATCATGCGACCGCTTGCCACGTGTCCCTGGAGCCCGGTAGCGGGTGATGGGGCATCTTCCGGGTGCGGTGGCGGTGTTCTATTGGCCGGTGGGCGGTGGTGTTATCTCCATGTGTCACGGTTGTGGAGTTAATGGCGGAGTGGATAAAGATCTAGCGGCCCGACAAATTTCCTTCTTGTCGCGGGTTCGCGGGATGATTTGGCGGCAGCGCTATTCTTTCCGTGAATTGGCGAAAGTTCCTTTGTCGCCAGTTTGCCAGATGACTTAAAGTGGCATTTTCAGCACGTGCAGTTGTGTGGTCGCTGAGTATAACTGGAGTTAAGATTTTCATTCCGCGACTGGGATATTGCCTTGTCGCCAGTTCGCGGAATGAAACCCGAGGTGTTTGATGAGTTAGAGGATCTGAAGCCCGGGAAGATGAGAGATCTAACAGTCGGGACTTATTGCCGATCTCCGATCGAGTCAGAACCGCCGATTTGCTGTTGGCGCCAAGACTTAGCCGTTGGAGTTCAAATTCAAATCTCAGAGATGTTTCCAGCGACCAGCAAGGACTAAAATTGATGACAGAGGGGGCTAGAGTTGGTGAAATTGAACTTCTCCGCCGTTCCAATGTGGTCCTGGGTGTTTTGAGTGATTGCATGATGACTTTTGTACCTAGTCGAGTTTATTTTTGAGCTCGAGAAGCTGTTTGCAGGTGGCCGATTAGACTGATTTTAATAGCAAATTCCTAGTGCTCTATCCTGGCTCGCAAATTTTCATAATTGCTAATCTGTTGGAGATTTTCTCTCTCTGGATTGCTTGGTTTCCTGCCCCTGCTTTAAGTTTTGATGTAATTTTTGGTGGGTTGAGTAGTTGAAACCCTGACCCTAGCTGTTCGTAGCTTGTTGCATTCTCTCTGAGAATTCCAAGGCAGCTAGTGGTATAAGTAGTCGAGTTTTTGACTTTGTAAGGGTTCCTTCTGTAGATTTTGGAGGAGAATTGGTTCCATGTTAAGGGTCTTTTTCCTGTAGATTTTCCCCTTCTCTCTGCATATAGGGTGTTCTGTTTCCATTGTTGGTTCAGAGAATACAATGCATGCTGCAGCAGATTTGTCTTATGTATGAGGACTCAATTTATTCTTACTGTCACCAAGCTATCTCCATTTGAATTCTGAATGCATTAATCATACATCAAGGGTGTTTGATTTGTTTATTTGCATTGCCTACGTGTTTGCAAGTGGAGTTATCTTCGCAAAGGTAACTGGTTCAGGGTTAGTGTTTATGCATGTATGAGCTGAGATATCAAGGATAGATCATGCTTGTCTTCCAGTGGATGCTGGTTAATGTATTGTCCTTTCATAAGTCTCTTCTAAGGGGAGGGTCAAAATCCTTTGATGGATAATAGCATGCTTGAATGCACAGGTGGGTGTTAAGTTGAGGTTTGGTCATGGTGTGTGATTGATGTCAGTCATCAACACATTGAGCATATTGTGTTCTTGTTTCATAACTGTCTCTTGCAGTAGGGTATTTGACTCTGTGGCCCAATGGATAAGGCACTGGTCTATCAGAGGCTTAGGGCATCTCAGGGGACCTTTCAATCATTTTAAAATCATTTCCTTTCTGTCCCACCCTTTCCCTTTCTTGCTGTTAGTATAGGTTTCTAGCTTTCAGTCTCATTCCATGCAAGTAGGGCTATTGCATGAGACTTTCTATCATTGGGGTACAGGATACCTATAGGAGATTGATTGCTATTCCACATTAATCTGTCTGCAGGCCTTCAGTTTTGTCATGAGGTGTCTTGAGTGTGCAGATAAGGCAATACCCGCCTGAGTGAATGTGGAGCTCAAAGAAGGAGGAGGATTTCTCTTTATCCTCATTAATTGGTTTGTTTTTCTTGTCAAGCTTGAGTGCCTAACCAGTGTTTTAAGCCCAACTATTTGATTCAAACTTGGTCCTGCAAGGAAAAGAGCCAACATCTTCCATCACAACACTTGTTATGGTTGAGCTCCCACCTAATCATTGAGATTTCTTGTGTAGACTAATATATTTATACCCTTGTTTGTTGAGATGTTATGTTTATACTTTTCTCTGAAGTGCTTGTTCTATGGTCTTCTTTAATGTGCTTTGGGTGTCTTTATGACCGATGTGTGCTTGGACCATGAATCATTGGGTGATTGAATTGTGATGTGTGCATGTGATAAGGTGATTTTGCATGTCATATGATTGGTATCACAAATTTCTTGGTGAATGTGGCGCTCTAAGTGACCCAAATCAGTGGATTAAATGTATTTCATGTGGAAGTGTTAGAAATCTGCTGCATACCTCTTTTTGCTTATTGATGCGATCGCATTGCATTGAATTCGTAAATATTTGCAATTTGAGTGAAAATCATAGTTGGATATTCTAGTGTTTAAATGTTGCATAGAAATGGAGTGCGAGAAGTCATTTGCCTAGTGTGCTTGGGTATTTTCTCTAGCGTACTTGGGATGCTGTATTCTTAGGTATCGTGTAGTGGTTGCTCTTTCAAATGTGACTAATATTAGTCACTTTTTTCTGTGATAGTGTTTCATGTTTGATGATTTATTTTTGATATTAATAAAATGGTCTACATGTTATAAGGACTAGAAAAATTTTTAATGCTTGGCAAAGTCACTAAAACTCTCTATCCATCTATTTTGTGACCCTTTTTAAATTTGACTTACTGTTTAAGTTGCCAGCATTTTTTATGATTTATTGTTGATTTCAATTATTCTCCCTCTTGGGTTTTCCTTTTCGAATTCACATGGTGGCTATTCCAAATGTTTAACATCGCTGGTCCTATTTCATATTAAGTGTTGTCCTATATCATGTCCGATAATATGCGCAAGGGAGTGCATCGCGAAGAATATATCACATATGTATGTTAATTAATTAGAATAAGGGTTAGATTAGGATATCCTCCTTGTTGGTATGTGTACGCACTCTCTTGAGTTGCATGTAAAATAATTTTAAAATGTATTGCTAATTCATTTGTTGTTGCATAGTGTTGCATTAGTCAAAGTTATGTTGAATTGCAAATTATGTGCTCCACATGAGTGTAAGTTTATGCATTGTGCCATAATTGGTTGATGTTAAAGTCATGTGCTCATTGGTGAGTGGATTGTAGATTGTATATGGTAATCTTTGAATGTGGCGGTTGTATTTTTCTACGACCGTGTGATCATCTTGGTAAATCATGTGCTTCATTCTGCCTAATTTTATTTGATAGTTGTTAGTTGGTTGTGATTTAGTCAATCAACAATGCTTTTTCTTGTTTGTTTTGTCTTGTGATCCTATCCGTAGTGCTCTTGCAAATTTGCACCTATTATTGTCCATTATTATATTTATATATGTATACTCTCTTGTTTAGCTACTTGTCGTGGTTGTTGGCGTGGTTGGAGATATTCTCCTTAGTAGTCGAGTGTTGCTAGCTTAAAGACTGAGAGGGGTTGCAATTCTCATGTGTGGAATTGACTATTTTGCGTGTGTTCTTAGTTGCGAGTGCATCATGTTGACCCTTGCGGAGGTTCTTTGTTTCCTTGTTGACCGTATTTTTGTGATTTGGCCAGGTTCTTTAACCCTGAAGCGGTCATAGTTGCACCTTGCGATAGCATGCAATCATGTTTTTGGCTTCATGCCTCTTGTAAGTTGGTGGTTGTGTTCCCTTTGTTGTGATGTTTTGGGGTTGTAACACCTCCTTGGTGTAAGCGCTTTTGCTTGTGAGAGATATCATCTGCCATTTGTGCCTCAAGAGGGTTGATCGTAAAGGAAGTCCATAAAAGAATATGAATTCAATCTTCGCCAATACATAAAGAAGAAATGCTTTTTTAGTTGTCTATTATGTCATTACTTTCTCTGCAGGTATTGGGGAAGTTTTGCTTTCAGAATGGGCACAAGACAGTCAAACTCTTCGCTTGCTTTTAGTAGCTATCAAATTTAATCTACATATTGCCTACCTAGAAGTTGTCATTCCTAGGGGATATGTTCTCTCAATTTTCTGTCCTCACTAATCTGTTCAATTTGTGAGATTAAATTATAATCTGGTCATGAAATTTTTGATTGATGCACACTTATTTTCTTCTAGGGTCCATAAGGTACCATATTGAGGTCCACAAAGCAGTGGGGGCATTCAAGTAGTGCCTTTCATCCCTACTCGAGATTCATCATTAGGCATGCTGATAATTCTTGATGGTCTTGGAGGGCATACATTCTGACAACAGCTTATCCCATGTTGCCTGGATCCAAAGCTTTACATGAGGAAACAATGATAACAACTTTTCCCTCTTTTTCTTAGCCCAAAACATTTTTGAAATGGAGTTTGGTTTCCCAATCAAAACTATGACTCAACTTTGTTAAATGAGACCACATAAGGCATAATAAAATCCTCAACCAATACTTATTAGCATAGCTTTTGAGGTACTCCATTTCAACATATTAGATTTAAGATCCCCCGACAATGAATAAAGACAAATAATGAACCCCAATTAGTATAAAATACAAAAATGAGTAACAATACTCATAGGTAAAGTTTCATTTGGAAATATTTCTTGTATATTGCACAATATTTTGATTGACTTAGACATAGCTTGCTTCAAGTTGTTTTTGCAGATTTTCGTTTTATAACACTTAATTAGATCTCTAGTTAAGATGTGATGATTCCTATTACAAATTTTATATTCGTGGCCCTATTTTTACTTTGACACTAAGGTATACAACATCTGGGTTTCGTGTTTGCAATGAATGTCCTAAGTTGGATAATATGCTTCAGTTTTGTGGTATTCTACAATATGGTTTACTGGAATTTCCATGTCTATGAATTCACCCAAAGCTCAAGCAATTTTTTACCCTATCAAGTTGTTGGTAATTAGAGGTTTACAAATTTACGTAGGTAGCCATGTTTAAACTGAATCTTCTTTGGGACATTGCTCTTTGATTCCCTCCAAAGTAAGAATACCATAGTAATTTGATTCTGTTTAAAATTAATTATGTTTTCTCTTCTTCAAATTATTTTAATTGTTTCAAAAGCTTTTCACTCAATCTGCCAAGTCCTTTTCCTAGCTTCATTTTATAGGATTTAAATATTTAAAATGACCCATTTTAATATATTTGTGATTTTATGTTTTCAATTGTAAATGAACCTTTGGCTACTTTTTATAATAATAGTCAAATGGATACATATCTCTTTTTTAGCTCAGTGCCCTTGCTGTAGCTTATGCGGTTCTACGGTGGCTCTGTCATTCATTTTCATCTGTTAGGCTAAAATGACGCTAAATACATTTTTGCTTTGGTGTATGAAAATAAATTCCTCGTTTACATCATATGCACATCAATAACACTTCATGTCACTTATGTGGTCTTTTAAAATTATTTCAGTTTTTAATGGTCATTTTGATTCAAGCATTTACTCGAGACTTTAGATTTCCTTTTTCGTTTCAATAGAAGCATTTACTTCAGTCCTTAGATTTCCTTTTCATGTTATCATTCTTGTTGGGTTAATTTAAAAAATGCGGCTTGACTGAGGCAAGTCCTTTTACAACACAAACACCATTTCCTCTCTCTCTTGTGCATGTCTAGATAGAGGTGACTGGTGAAAGTTGCAGATCTTATAGGTTGGAGGGTGAAGGCACACAAGATTCTTGAAGATCACACCACTAGGAGACCAATTATTAGCACCACTGTTGCTGAGATTAGTTCGCTGAGCATTATAATCCAGTTAATATGCTAAGATGTTTCCTGAGAAAGGTTGTAGATACGCCTGAGATAAGATCTAATTTCAGTGTTCACTTTGGAGACTATTGGGAGTAAGAAAACTATTTATAACATCTGACCAATCACGGATCAACTTGCAGTAACAGGTGCACCTTTGTATCTCAGTTTCAGATCTGGGTTTATTAGTAGATTTCAGATTCCAACTTGTTTTATCAGCTCGTTTATATGTTCTCATTTATCTGCTGTATGACCTAGTTCTGTTTCAGTTGACACCTCTAACAATCTTTTACAACAAATATAGAACCCTAAAGGAGAAAAGGGCAGTTGCTTAACTCTTTCTAAGTCAGAGTATAGTTAAGGGAACCTTCTTTTTTATGTGGTTCTTAGTTTAATGTTTAGTGAAAGAGGGATTGGTCCTTGTTTAGAACACTAGTTTAGATTATTCCCCTATTCCTTACATAACATTTTGGTGAACCCGACTCTTCTTAGACAAGCATACTTTATGATTTTTAGTTTCAGATTTGATTTTTACATGTAATTTTTCAGATTTAGATCCATTCATTACTTATGGACATGCATAAATTTGTCTATATACTTGGATTGCTTAGTTTATGTACTTTCACTTCATTGCTTCATCACTTGCATATGTATGGTTAACAAATCACATTTAATTTATTGCATTTGACATCATACAAAAAAAACATAATAAAATCTTTTCATTTTGGAAAGTATTTTTCCATGCCGTCAATTTTGAGATAAAACATCAGCCTTTGACAAACTTGTCTTTTTGTTTGGTCTTTCCTAATACCAATAAAAAGAATAAATTTAGATGTTGCTCTAGCCTATATCTTATATCACCTTACTCTTCTCCTAAGGTATCTCTCCCTTGTGAGGACATTTTGGTGCAATAAGATATATTTAACACCACTCAACCGTCTATCTCTTTGACATGAATTATTTGAGAAAAATGTTGATTATTCTTTTAATAAGTACCTTCCCCATGAGTGTACCTTGGTGCAAGAAGATGATTTTGTGGTACAAGAGAGTGCTATGGTTGATAATTCCCTTCACTTGTGAAATTGGGTATCTTGTTATTCGGGCATTAGGATCATTTTTAAGGAAGAAAACAACTGTCAAAAACTTGATACCGCAATATACTTGTATTAGTCTATTGACACCCTTGCCAAACACCTGGAATGTAGTGAAAACACGGACACACTCCTGGACTTTTGGGTTGGCCGTAGGTTGGAGTGAATACCCAGAGGAGGCTGGTTCTTATTATTGTCTCCTATATCCTACTCTAAACTGCTTCTTCCTAATGAAAAAATAGACAAAGGTTTCAAGATTTGCAGAGAAACACATAAAACATTCTTCAGTCCATCTGATGCATACAATAAGACAGTTCTAGGGAGGCAAAATGTGGAACTTTTATTGCTTAGAAGGTGCGGTTACAATAGCATATAGTCTGAATATAATTTATAATTGCTTTGGAATGACAAAAGTCACGTACAGTTTTTAGTCTCACTTACTGATTCTTGAGTTGGAAACCAAAATTTGTTTAAACTTTTGAGTTACAACACTAAGCGTGAAAAATGTGAGAACTAAGTTACTTGATGGATGTCACGACATTGCCTCTAATTAATCGTAGTCATTAATGAGTTTGTGGCTTAAGATATCATTCTTGTCCTTTTAGGTGTGTAGAAAGAGCAGAATTTGTTGAGGTATGAGTTTATGCTGCACAATAAATATAGATTTGTGTTGGTTCAATAATTAGAGTAAGTGATCTAGTGCGTTTCGAAAATACATTTATTTTTCCAACAATATTAAACGTTCTTCTTACTCTCAATGCTATCTATGTCATTTTCGTTGGATTTCAAATAAATTGTCTACCTATGGAGTTAGCTTGTAGCAGAATATGTTTCTTGGTAAAGTGCACAAAACTTGCAAATCTACGTATCTCTTTCATCTTACTGAAATTCATATAAACAAGAAACTAGTAAAAAGTCAAGAAAAATTGCTAAAAGTTATAGTTGTTCTGAATAAAAATATTTATAAGCTAGGTCTCTGTTAAACTGTGATTGAGATAATGAAAACCTATGTCATGCTACACCATGAAGGTAGGGCTTATATAAACGGATCACAACCATTCTCTAGGTGATTTTATAAGGGGTCTGACCTGATCGTGTATTGAAAATAAATTATAAATTATGTTAGAAATCGTGTGGCCAAGATTGTATTACTAGTTAAAGTCAACTAACAACTAAACATCATTTAGGACTTTCCAAAAGTGGTGATCAAAGGGATGTGTCCCTTGAACGAAGTATGATGCTAAATAATGTGACTTACCCTCATAGAAAGTGGAGATATAAAAACAGGGGAAGATTTCATTGTAGAGGGAATGTGATGAAGAGATAAAAAAAAATACAACTTGTGCAATTAAAATAATAGATTGCAAATCTGACAAGAAATAAGTATGAGTATGAGAAAATAAACTTTACATATCTAGTCTTGTCTAGGTTGTCGATGGATCCGTTGAAAAGATCAGAAATCCTTATATATTTCAGTGTATACAACAGTAAGACATAAACCGTATATTCTATTTCTAAACCATTTGCTATTACTCTAAACAAAGACAGCAGTTAATAAATCCATTATGCAGCGATTAAAGTTGAACCTATAAAGTAGTGATTAATTCTGAAGAGTCAACATTAACAAGGGGATGCCACTCTTCAAATTAAGGAACATGAAATAGGAAGAGAAATGACCCTTCCATTTCATGGAAGAGTTATGTACGTGGCAAGATAGAACACAAGGAGACCATCGAACAGAGGGCAGAATCTATAAATCAAATAGGAGAGGGAATTGTGAATATTGCAGATCAAAGCTATTTGTAATCTCTTAATTATTGTAGTATGAAAGATTAGATATAAATATGAATTTATAGTTATATATAGATGGGAATAGATATATATTTATACCTGATTGTATTTAATTGATGAATACTTACATATACATATGAATTTATAGTTATCTATAGATGGGAATAGACATGTATTTACACCTGATTGTATTTAATTGATGAATACTTTAATTTAAATGTCTATGCAGTTGTCAATATGAAAACTTTCAGTATTCAACGATGTTGAGGAAAGGGAGTGCATGGAGGGAGATTGATGATAGATCCCTCACTTGGTATGGTACCTCATAAAGATGGTTACGGACCTTTGGTGAAGGACCATGAGGCCAGGGAGCGCAAGGTCTTGCACTTGGACCGAGGGTAGAGGGTCAATTTAACGACACTATTGCAACTCCCGCACCATTCACACATTGATTAAATGTTGAAATGAACTAAAAGGGATTCTCAATTTTAAGAGACGAAAGGTTAACATGTTGGAGTAGAGACCTCAGAAGGTACACCGCCTCACAAGAATGGTTAAGGACCACATGAGGCCAAGGAGGATGAGGTCCTGCTATTGGTCCTAGGGTAGAGGATACTTGGGGCACCTCATCATGTCTTTCATCACAACACTTGTTATGGTTGAGCTCCCACATAATCATTGAGATTTCTTGTGTAGACTATATATTTATACCCTTGTTTGTTGAGATGTTATGTTTATACTTTTCTCTGAAGTGCTTGTTCTATGATCTTCTTTAATGTGCTTTGGGTGTCTTTATGACCGATGTGTATTTGGACCATGAATCATTGGGTGATTGAATTGTGATGCGTGCATGTGATAAGGCGATTTTGCATGTCATATGATCGGTATCACAAATTTCTTGGTGAATTTGGCTCTCTAAGTGACTCAAACCAGTGGATTAAATGTATTTCATGTGGAAGTGTTAGAAATATGCTGCATACCTCTATTTGCTTATTGATGTGATCGCATTGCATTGAATTCGTAAATCTCTGCAATTTGAGTGAAAAGCATAGTTGGATATTCTAGTGTTTAAATGTTGCATTGAATTGGAATGTGAAAAGTCATTTGGCTAGTGTGCTTCGGTATTTTCTCTAGCGTATTTGGGATGATGTATTCTTAGGTATCATGTAGTGGTTGCTCCCTCAAATGTGGCTAATATTAGTCACTCTTTTCTGTGATAGTGTTTCATGTTTGATGATTTATTTTGGATATTAATGAAATGGTCTAGATGTTATAAGGACTAGCAAAATTTTTAATGCTTGGTAAAGTCACTAAAACTCTCTATCCATCTATTTTGTGACCCTTTTTAAATTTGATTTATTGTTTAAGTTGCCAGCATTTTTTATGATTTATTGTTGATTTCAATTATTCTCCCTCTTGGGTTTTCTTTTTCGAATTCACATGGTGGCTATTCCAAATGTTTAACGTCGCTAGTCCTATTTCATGTTAATTGTTGTTCTATATCATGTCAGATAGTATGCGCAAGGGAGTGCATCGTGAAGAATGTATCACATATGTATGTTAATTAATTAGAATAAGGGTTAGATTAGGATATCCTCCTTGTTGGTATGTGTACGAACTCTCTTGAGTTGCATGCAAAATAATTTTAAAATGTATTGCTAATTCATTTGTTGTTTTATAGTGTTGCATTACTCAAAGTTATGTTGAATTGCAAATTATGTGCTCCACGTGAGTGTAAGTTTATGCATTGTGCGATAATTGGTTTATGTTAAAGTCATGTGCTCATTGGTGAGTGGATTGTGGATTGTATATGGTAATTTCTGAATGTGGCGGTTGTATTTTTCTACGATCGTGTGATCGTCTTGGTAAATCATGTGCTTCATTCTGCCTAATTTTATTTGATAGTTGTTAGTTGGTTGTGATTTAGTCAATCAACAATGCCTTTTCTTGTTTGTTTTGTCTTGTGATCCTATCCGTAGTGCTCTTGCAAATTTGCACCTATTATTGTCCATTATTATATTTATGTATAGTCTCTTGTTTGGCTACTTGTCTTGGTTGTTGGTGTGGTTGGAGATATTCTCCTTAGTAGTTGAGTGTTGCTAGCTTATGGACTGAGAGGGGTTGGAGTTCTCATGTGTGTAATTGGCTATTTTGCATGTGTTCTTAGTTGCGAGTGCATCATGTTGACACTTGCGGTGGTTCTTTGTTTCCTTGTTGACCGTATTTTCGTGATTTGGCCAGGTTCTTTAACCCTGAAGTAGTCATAGTTGCGCCTTGCGATAGCATGCAATCATGTTTTTGGCTTCATGCCTCTTGTAAGTTGGTGGTTGTGTTCCCCTTCTTGTGATGTTTTGGGGTTGTAACACCTCTTTGGTGTGAGCGCTTTTGCTTGTGAGAGATATCATCTGCCATTTGTGCCTCAAGAGGGTTGATCATAAAGGAAGTCCATAAAAGAATTTGAATTCGATCTTCGCCAATACATAAAGAAGAAATGTTTTTGTAGTTGTTTATTATGTCAATACTTTCTTTGCAGGTATTGGGGAAGTTTGGCTTTTAGAATGGGCACAAGTCTGTCAAACTCTTCGCTTGCTTTTAGTAGCTATCAAATTTAATTTACATATTGGCTACCTAGAATTTGTCATTCCTAGTGGATATGTTCTCTCAATTTTTTGTCCTCACTAATCTGTTCAATTTGTGAGTTAAATTATACTCTGGTCATGACATTTTTGATTGAGGCACACTTATTTTCTTATACAGTGCATAAGGTACCATATTGAGGTCCACAAAGGAGTGGGGGCATTCAAGTAGTACCTTTCATCCCTACTTGAGATTCATCATTAGGCATGCTGATAATTCTTGATGGTCTTGGAGGGCATACATTCTGACAACAACTTATTCCATGCTGCCTGGATCGAAAACTTTACATGAGGAAACAATGATAACAAGTTTTCCGTTTTTTATTAGCCCAAAACATTTTTGAAATGGAGTTTGGTTTCCCAATCAAAACTATGACTCAACTTTGTTGAATGAAGCCACACAAGGCATAATAAAATCCTCAACCAATACTTATTAGCATAGCTTTTGAGGTACTCCATTTCAACATATTAGTTTTAAGATCACCCGACAAAGAATAAAGACAAATAATTAACCCAAATTAGTATAAAATACAAAAATGAGTAACAATACTCATAGGTAAAGTTTCATTTGGAAATATTTTTTGTATATTGCACAATATTTTGATTGACTTAGACATAGCTTGCTTCAAGTTGTTTTTGCAGATTTTTGCTTAATAACACTTAATTAGATCTCTAGTTAAGATGTGATGATTCCTCTTACAAATTTTATATTCGTGGCCCTATTTTTACTTTGACACTAAGGTCTACAGCATGTGGGTTTCATGTTCGCAATAAATGTCCTAAGTTGGATAATATGTGTCAGTCTAGTGGTATTCTACAATATGGTTCACTAGAATTTCCATGTCTATGAATTCACCCAAAGCTCAAGCAATTTTTTACCCTATCAAGTTGTTGGTAATTAGAGGTTTACAAATTTACGTAGGTAGCCATGTTTAAATTGAATCTTCTTTGGGAGATTGCACTTTCATTCCCTCCAAAATAAGACTACCATAGTAATTTGATTGTGTTTAAAATTAATTATATTTTCTCTTCTTCAAATTATTTTAATTGTTTCTAAAGCTTTTCACTTAATCTGTCAGGTCCTTTTCCTAGCTTCATCTCATAGGATTTAAATATTTAAAATGACCCATTTTAATGTATTTGTGATTTTATGTTTTCAATTTTAAATGAACCTTTGGCTACTTTTTATAATAATAGTCAAATGGATTTATAGCTCTCTTTTAACTTAGTGCCCTTGCTATAGCTTATACGGTTCCACGGTGGCTCTATCATTCATTTTCATCTGTTAGGCTAAAGTGGTGCTAAATACATTTTTGGTTTGGTGTATGAAAATGAATTTTTTGTTTATATCATATGCACATCAATAACACTTCATGTTACTTATGTGGTCTTTTAAAATTATTTTAGTTTTTAATGGTCATTTTGATTTAAGCATTTAGTCAAGACTTTAGATTTCCTTTTTCGTTTCAATAGAAGCATTTACTTCAGTCCTTAGATTTCCTTTTCGTGTTATCATTCTTGTTGGGTTAATTCCGAAAATGGGGCTTGACTGAGGCAAGTCCTTTTACAACACAAACACCATTTCCTCTCTCTCTTGTGCATGTCCAGATAGAGGTGACTGGTGAAAGTTGCAGATCTTAGAGGTTGGAGGGTGAAGACACACAAGATTCTTGAAGATCGCACCACTAGGGGACTGATTATTAGCACCACTGTTGCTGGGAGTAGGGCGCTGAGCATTATAATCCAGTTAATATGCTCAGATGTTTCCTGAGAAAGGTTGCAGATACTCCTGAGATAAGATCTGATTTCAGTGTTCACTTTGGAGACTATTGTGAGTAAGAAACCTATTTATAACATCTGACCAATCACGGATCAACTTGCAATAGCAGGTGCACTTCTGTATCTCAATTTCAGATCTGGGTTTATTAGTATATTTCAGATTTCAACTTGTTTTCTCAACTCGTTTATATGTTCTTATTTATCTGCTGTATGACCTAGTTCTGTTTCATTTGACACCTCTAACAATCTTTTACAACAAATATAGAACCCTAAAGGAGAAAATGGCAGTTGCTTAACTCTTTCTAAGTCAGAGTATAGTTAGGGGCAGCTTCTTCTTTATGTGGTTCTTAGTTTAATGTTTAGTGAAAGAGGGATTGGTCCTTGTTTAGAACACTAGCTTAGATTATTCCCCTATTCCTTACATAACATTTTGGTGAAACCGACTCTTCTTAGACAAGCATACTTTATGATTTTTAGTTTCAGATTTGATTTTTAGATGTAATTTTTTAGATTTAGATCCATTCATTACTTATGAACATGCATAACTTTGTCTATATACTTGGATTGCTCTGTTTATGTACTTTCACTTCATTGCTTCATCACTTACATATGTATGGTTAACAAATCACATTTAATTTTTTGCATCAGACATCATACAAAAAAACACATAATAAAATCTTTTCATTTTGGAAATTATTTTTTGATGCTGTCAATTTTGAGATAAAACATCAGCCTTTGACAGACTTGTCTTTGTGTGTGGTCTTTCCTAGTACCAATAAAAAGACTAAATTTAGATGTTGCTCTGGCCTATATCTTATATCACCTTACTCTTCTCCTAATGTATCTCTCCTTTGTGAGGACATTTTGGTGCAAGAAGATTCATTTAACACCACTCAATCATCTATCTCTTTGAGATGAACTATTTAAGAAAAATGTTGATTATTCTTTTAATAAGTACCTCCACCATGAGTGTACCTTGGTGCAAGAAGATGATTTTGTGGTATAAGAGAGTGCTATGGTTGATAATTCCCTTCACTTGTGGAATTGGCTATCTTGTTTGTCGGGCATTAGGATCACTTTTAAGGAGGAAAACAACTGTCAAAAATTTGGTACTGCAATATACTTGTATTAGTCTATTGGCACCCTTGCCAAACACCTGGAATATAGTGAAAACACGGACACACTCCTGGACCTTTGGATTGGCTGTAGGTTGGAGTGAATACCCAGAGGAGGCTGATTCTTATTATTGTCTCCTATATCCTACTCTATACTGCTTCTTCCCAATGGAAAAATAGACAGAGGCTTCAAGATTTGCAGAAGAAACACATAAAACATTGTTCTGTCCATCTGTTGCATACAATAAGACAGTTCTAAGGAGGCAAAATGTAGAACTTTTATTGCTTAGAAGGTGCGGTTATAGTATCATGTTTTCTGAATATAATTTATAATTGCTTTTAAATTGCAAAACTCATGTATAGTTTTCAGTCTTAGTTACTGATTCTTGAGTAAGAAACCAAAATTTGTTTACACTTTTGAATTACAACATTAAACGTGAAAAATGTGAGTAATAAGTTACTTGATGGATGTCACGACATTGCCTTTAATTAATCGTAGTCATTAATTAGTTTGTGGCTTAACATATGTGAAGAGCCCAACTGGCTCCTAACTGCAAATTGGCTCTTTCCTCAACCTTTTTTACAAATTTTACTAAGTTCCACAATATTTATAACTTGTTTTGCAATTTTTCAATAAAATCATAAATATTCATTCAAATTTAATTTATCGAGCAGAGCATTTAACAATAGCAATTTAAATCTGATTTGAAGGGTCACAAAAGTTAACAAGAATGAAGTGGTCTTTACTAAAGAACATTACAAAAGCTAGAAGGGAAACATAGGCACCTTCAACACAAAACGTGACTGCTGTGTAATGAATTACAGCCCAAGAAGAATTGACGCCAACCTACAATTACTCCCTCCCTGCTAATGGCGACTTCAATGCTAACCCACAGTGCAGTCACGGGCTTCATACAATAACAACCCAATCTCAGCTCTTAACTTGCAACCCCAATCTAGCAGATGTACGACTCTATCATGACAGTACGGCAGCAGCAAAAATTTCCTACGATCCTTGATTAAACTGTACGACAGCCTTGGTAAATTTCTTCCAACCTCAATTTGCTGCTCACTGTAACAATAATCCAAAGGGTAAACAATGCATAAGAATTACTGAAGAATTCTCTCCAAATGATGAAGACGCAATTCCTCCAAACCCTCACTCCAAGAGAATTTAGATATTCTCTTCCAAACAATTTCAGAACTTCAGCAGGAAGACAAATCAAACCCCAGAATGAATAAATTGATTTACCTGTAGAACAAACTTCTCAGAAATCCAGTATACATCAGCACTGGATTAAAATTCAGAATCAGAACTACAGCTGCAAAATTCACCATCAACCTGTAATGGCTCAAATTGTTAGACGAGGAATCAGTCCTCAAACCCTAGCCATTTCCACAGCCAAGAGACTTCATAAAATTTTCATCAAATAAACAATGGATAGTGAAAGTGCTTTTTCGGGTAGAATATATAGCTTTTTCGGAAAAAGCACAATTTCACTTTTTTCATTAAAAAGGCTTTTAAATGACCTCTTTACTTTATAAGATTAAAGTTATAAAGTATTAAAGTTATTAAATTAAAATAATTTAATTTAATAACGATAACTTTAAAAACCAAAAGCCTTTGAATTCTGCCAATTGAAACAAACTTATTTCAGGCACTTGAGTCTCAGACGCAAACTGCCCTGCCGGAAATAACCCACTACCAAAAATAGCCAACTGCTAAAAATAGACTTACTAAAAATAGTAAGTCTCACAAACTAGAGATTATCTGAAACTCGATCCTGAGATATCTGACACTCCGAGCAGACACCCTGCTAATCCTGGCCATACCTAAAATACCACTTACTAAAAATAGTAAGTTGACCAAAAAGATCCGAACGAAGAGCAGACTTGATAATCTGAACCTCCAGAATGGAATCCCAACGCTAGCTCCACCATCTGACCCCCTCTGATTGCCTGATTAGCTTGCGAGGGTCGCCAAACCAAGCTAATCCCAAGAGTCTAAAAATAGGGACATTACAACATATCATTCTTGTTCTTTTAGGTGTGTAGAAAGAGTAGAATTTATTGAGGTATGAGTTTATGCTGCACAATAAATATAGATTTGTGTCGGTTCAATAATTAGAGTAAGTGATGTAGTGCGTTTTGAAAATACATTTATTTTTCCAACAATATTAAACGTTCTTCTTACTCTCAATGCTATCTATGTCATTTTCGTTGGATTTCAAATAAATTGTCCACCTATGGAGTTAGCTTGTAGCAGAATATGTTTCTTGGTAAGGTGCACAAAACTTGCAAATCCACGTATCTCTTTCATCCTATTGAAATTCATTTAAACGAAAAACTAGTAAAAAGTCAAGAAAAATTGCTAAAAGGTATAGTTCTGAATAACAATATTTATAAGCTAGGTCTCTGTTAAACTGTGACTGAGATAATGAAAACCTATGTCATGCTACACCATGAAGGTAGGGCTTATATAGACGGATCACAAGCATTCTCTAGGTGATTTTATAATGGGTTCGACTTGATCATGTATTGAAAATAAATTATAAATTATGTTAGAAATCGCGTAGCCAAGATTGTATTACTAGTTAAAGTCAACTAACAACTAACCATCGTTTAGGACTTTCCAAAAGTGGTGATCAAAGGGATGTGTCCCTTGAATGGAGTATGATGCTAAATAATGTGACTTACCCTCATAGAAAATGAAGATATAAAAACAGGGGAACATTTCTTTGTAGAGGGAATGTGATGAAGAGATAAAAAATACAACTTGTGCAATTAAAATAATAGACTGCTAATCTAACAAGAAATAAGTATGAGTACGGAAAAATAAACTTTACATATCTAGTCTTGTCTAGGTTGTCGATGGATCCGTTGAAAAGATCAGAAATCCTTATATATTTCAGTATATAGAGCAGTAAGGCATAAACCGAATATTCTATTTCTAAACCATTTGCTATTACTCTAAACAAATGCAGCGATTAATAAATCCATTATGCAGCGATTAAAGTTGAACCCATAAAGCAGTGATTAATTCTGAAGAGTCAACATTAACAAGGGGATGCCACTCTTCAAATTAAGGAACATGAACTAAGAAGAGAAATGACCCTTCCATTTCATGGAAGAGTTATGTACGTGGCAAGATAGAACACAAGGAGACCATCGAACAGAGGGCAGAATCAATAAAACAAATAGCAGAGGCAATTGTGAATATTGCAGATCAAAGCTATTTGTAATCTCTTAATTATTGTAGTATGAAAAATTAGATATACATATGAATTTATAGTTATATATAGATGGGATTACATATATATTTATACCTGATTGTATTTAATTGATGAATACTTACATATACATATGAATTTATAGTTATATATAGATGGGAAGAGAGATATATTTACACTTGATTGTATTTAATTGATGAATACTTTAATTTAAATGTCTATGCAGTTGTCAATATGAAAACTTTCAGTAATCAACAATTTTGAGGAAAGGGATTGCATGGAGGGAGACTGATGAAAGATCCCTCACTTGGTATGGTACCTCATAAAGATGGTTACGGACCTTTGGTGAAGGACCATGAGGCCAGGGAGCGTAAGGTCCTACACTTGGGCCAAGGGTAGAGGGTCAATTTAAGGACACCCTATTGTAGCTCCCACACCATTCACACATTGATTAATTGTTGAAATGAACTAGAAGGGATTCTCAATTTTAAGAGGCGAAAGGTTAACATGAGAGTAGAATGGTGTAGAGACCTCACAAGGTACACCACCTCACGAGAATGGTTAAGGACCACATGAGGCCAAGGAGGATGAGGTCCTGCTGTTGGTCCTAGGGTAGAGGATACTTGGGGCAGCTCATCATGTCTTCCATCACAACACTCGTTATGGTTGAGCTCCCACCTAATCATTGAAATTTCTTGTGTAGACTAATATGTTTATACCCTTGTTTTTGAGATGTTATGTTTATACTTTTATCTGAAGTGCTTGTTCTATGATGTTCTTTAATGTGCTTTGGGTGTCTTTATGACTGATGTGTGCTTGGACCATGAATCATTGGGTGATTGAATTGTGATGCGTGCATGTGATAAGGCGATTTTGCTTGTCATATGATTGGTATCACAAATTTCTTGGTGAATGTGGCGCTCTAAGTGACCCAAATCAGTGGATTAAATGTATTTCATGTGGAAGTGTTAGAAATCTGCTGCATACCTCTCTTTGCTTATTGATGTGATCGCATTGTATTGAATTCGTAAATGTCTGCAATTTGAGTGAAAAACATAGTTGGATATTCTAGTGTTTAAATGTTGCATAGAATTGGAGTGCGAGAAGTCATTTGCCTAGTGTCCCTGTGTCATGTCCCCTCTTTAGTGACATGTCATTTTTCAATGGATTTGCCTATCATGGACTCTCGTAGGCAGATGGTTTTGGTGAGAGAGTCATTCTGATGATTATTTGGGTATTGGATGGTCTTATTTGCTCTTGGAGTGATGGTGTTTATCATATTTTTTATTATAATGTGTTATGTGGGGCCAAAATGTTATAATTTTGACTTGAGTTGCACTTTTTATTTTATAAAGTTACTTTTTATATAAAAGTGCATTATAAAGGGATTTTATAAGAATATTTAATGGATACTTCTAGAAGTTCTAGTGGCTTCTTAGAAAAGTGAATAAATAGAGTGCTTGGCCTCTCATTTGGACATCCCATGACTTGAGTTTACACTACTTTTCTCTTTGAGCATTTGTGGCACCATCTTGGTCTGCAGATTGTCATTTGATCTTTAGGAACGAAGTTTCTTAAGGATTTGCATAACTGAGGAGGTGAAATATCCTTTGAAGGGTTGCACTTTGGAAGTGGTATTCAGCGATTTCAAGTTGAGCTTATTTGGAGTCCTCAGACTTACCTGAGGGTTTGAGTTTTTGATTGCAAGAGGAAAACAAAAGCAGATCCGAAAAAAACAGTTCGAAAAAGAAAAGCGAAAAAGCAGTCCGAAAAAGCAGTCTGAAAAAGTAGATCCGAAAAAGTAAAGCGAAAAAGCAGATCCGAAAAAGCAAAGCGAAAAAGCAGATCCGAAAAAGAGATCCGAAAAAGTTTTTGCTACAAGTCTAATTCAGTTTTCAGAATTTCAGAATAGGGTTTTGGAACCTCATTTTTGCTCATATCTTCCTCATTACTCAGCATATCATTCTGGGTATTTTTTGCATTGGATTTCTATTGTCGAGGAGATAAAGATAGGTGCATTTTGGAGTCCCAAAATGCCAGGATTTATTTTTAAGGAATTTTCAAAATTCTTAAAATTTTTTGAAAATTTGCAAGAAAGTACATTTTTAGATTTGGGGTGACTTTGGGTTGGGTGTTGGCATCTTTGGCATTGGCAAAAATTATCGCAGCCATCTACAATCAGGTTCCTCACTTCTCATTTGGCATTTGGCATATTTTCTGAAAAATGTATGTTTTCAGCTGAGTACAAAATATAGCTTCAGCACTTTACTATTTTACGTTGTACTTGTCTTTGTTTGCCATTTGGCATTATTGGTATCAAAAGAAGGCTAGGATTTTGCAAGTGAAAGGGCATTGTAATTTTCAGTCTATCTATATTGCAAACCTAGGGTTTGATGATCATATTATTGGCTGAAATATGTATGACATTGTTGCAAATTGTTGATATATGAATGGCATATGGTTTTGAGCAATTTCCTACATCATTGATAGTGTTTTAGATGGTATTTGGTTGCTATCTATTATTCTGAAATTTTGGGACAGCGAACTCATAGACTCAAAAATAATTTTCTATCTACATCTTGAGTTGCATTTTTGAGGGTTTATTTAGTGGCCTATTGGTAGGGGTCATTATAAGGGTATCAGAGCGGTTTTTTTGCCATCCTGTTGGGTAAGAGTCGTCTTGTATGAGTGATCAACACTCTACTTTATCCAGAATGGATAGGTATAGTACAGAGTCTCAGAGGACACGATCTTGGATAGCTGATAGACAAAGTAGGAAGATCCAGAGTCGGAACAGTAGAAAGGATGGTTATTTAAACATTCGAGATGAACTTAAGAAAATAAGCCATGACATGTCTGAATAGTTGGTTAAGTGCCACCGTATGATGAATGACATGCTGTCCGACCCAGCTAAGGTGGATAAGTTGACTAGATTTTTATTTGGGAGATCTTCTCACAGGGCAGATGACACAATTACTAGGAACTTGCATGAGGAGTTCGAGAAACTAGCTTACAGCCAGGCAAAGGTCTCAGATTCTACTCCACCACAAGAGGAAGTGGTGAAGGATATTACACAGATTGATAGTAACTGTCAACTTGATACTCAAGTTGAGACAGTTGTATACAAGTCGCCAGAGGGTGATGTCACAGGTACTCAGGATGGTTTGGTTACGACAGGCAGTGACTACAGTGTAGAGGGTTCAGATGATGATTTTGAGGATGTTGTTGTGCACGATGGTGAGATACCTGGTAGAGATGAGCAGACATTGAGTATTCATGACTTTGCTGAGAGGGAGTACCAGGCACATTTAGATGCTTCGTCACATGAGGTTGAGGCTGGTAGTACTTCGCATGATTTGTTCAACCAGCTGAAGGTGAGCGAAGACAGTATTGTGACTTCATTATCTCATCATGACAGGATGCGGGATATGATAGAGGATCACATCCGGATGATTCAGTTATAGGGCATACATAAGGAAGTTCAGGCAGAGTCTTCTTGTGTTGACTTACAGGCGATTAGGGAAGGGATGGGAACGATGAAGTTGAGTTATTCACATCTTCTATCAGATCGTGACCATCTTCTTAGCCTTGCCGGAGACTATTCAGATGCCTTGAGGAGGAAGGAGGAAGTTGACAGGGTTTCTCGCGAGCTTGAGGACACTCGAACTTTTTTGGTGAATATTCCATTGGCATTACAGGACTTGGAGAGACATGGGGATGAGCATGGCGTGGAGTTGAGTTTAGTTTCATCTTGCACACCTGATACTCAGCTTTCTGCGGCAGGCGGATCATATGTGGTCGTTGATAATGTTGTGAGTTCATCTGGCATTCACATCCAGGATACAGGGACAATGTCAGACAGGTATGTGGAGTTAGTTGGTATTAGTCATATTACTCAGGTGAGGAGTTTGCTTGAGTTACCAGCTGATTCTAGTTTACGGATATGGACTTGAGATTGTTATATTGGCGTTTGGGATTCAGTTGATTGGAGATCTTTATCACTTTTTGGTAGCAGTGATTGTTTGGGTGCTATCATGGATTTGATTAGCAGATTGCACGGTGTTGTCCTTTCTTGTGCCAGCAGTTTGTCCGATGTCGGTATTAGTTTTTATACACTAGTGTTGGGCTTTGTTCATATTTCTAGTCGACCATTCTTGCTGGAATGTGTTGATGATCTTTCATATTTGGCAGTGTTTACAGATGAGTCCCAGGATTGTATTGGCATTGATGACATCCAGGAGGATGCAGTGGGCAGTTTTGAGGACTTAGTTTCCTCGGCAGTTTCTTTTGGTACAGAGGAGTTGGACAGCGGTGCTACAGTTTTTGATACTTTGTATGTTGATATGAGCTTTGGAGTTGATTCATAGGATATGGATGGTAGTACTCCAGAGACCAGTGACTTTGAGGATAGTCCTTTGGACAGTGCATTAGGGGAGGATTGTAGGAGACAGTCTAGCCAGCGCCATCATGTGTCTAGTCAACTGAGAGTTAGTGAGTGAGACATTGCTATCGCTTGCCAGCATTTCGATGCTGCTCGTCAGTTGTTAGCAGTTTATGGATGGGGTTCTACTAGTGATGAGCAGGGAGGGAGTTATCTTTCCTTGACAGAGATCCACTCTTTATGGGAGGCTATACGGATTCTGAGACAGAATTATAGGCAGTTGGTAGCCGACAGAGATTATCTTATGGGGTGGGGCAGTACGGCTTACGATGCATTATTGGCCAAGGAAGATGAGGTGAGTGAGCTTACTCAACAGCTCGAGGTGACTTCTAAGATTCTTGAGAGTACACAGTTGGCTTTCAAGGAGTCACAGTTTCATTTGGCTGAGGTGACCATGGAGTTAGAGCGAATGCAGTCTTTACCAGATTCTGTACAGTCACAAGTTGTTGTGTCTGGTGATTCGAGGATGTCCATGGTCGAGATTGTCAGAGATAGTGGAGATGGGGATGCATCCATCCTCGATATTAGCATTGACATATTGGGTTCGTTTCCCCTAGAGTCAGGTTCAGTTGAGTTGGGTGCTGCAGCAGATTGTTGTGGTATGCCTGACATGGTGGTGGTCTCTACTACTGATGGCACAGAGACTAGGGATGTTGTATGAGAGATCATGTGTGATGTTGGTGAGCCGGCAGTTGGCATGGTTCCTGCTAGTGATACTACTCCCTTGGCGACGTCTTCGGAGGTAGTAGTCAGTTCGAGCTTGGTTAGGGATCAGTTGCAATTAGTTTCATCTGGATTGCAGTCAGAGTCACTGACTGAGATTGATGCATCTTATCGGCATTACACTGCGAGGTATGCTCACCAGTTTACCTTTGATGACCATGTTGATGAGATGATGATACGTAGATGTACTTTGGTCCCTAGTGCTTGTCATCAGTTATGGGATGGTTTGATGCCACAGGATGAGAATTGTGATGGGCATGACATGGCGATAGGTTTTGTGGTTGACAGCTTGATAATACATGACTTAGAGCAGGAGTTTGGGAGTGATGCTTCAGCGGTTGTTGTTATTGATTCTACTCCTTTGGCTATGACATCTCCTGACTTAGCTGGTGATCAGTCGCAGTGGGTTGTATCACCTGTGCATGGTGAGCTGTTGACTGAGGTTGGTTCTTTTTATCAGCATTATACTGCAGGGTATGTACATCAGTTTGTATTTGACCCTTGTGTTGAGGAATTGATGACAAGCAGATTTGGTTTGGGTTCTATTTTTTGTTTATCTTGTGATGTCTATTCGCCATCAGCGGTGCATGGGAGTTATGGTTATGAGGCACCGAGTTTTTTGGATTTGCTTATGAGTGATGTTAGAGTTCCTCGTGTTGGAGATTTGTTTTAGGAGAGCAAGGACATTATTGATGCTCTCAGAGATAATATTGCCAGGGCCCAGAATCAACATAAGCAGTATGCAGATCAGAAGCGGACAGAGAGGAGTTTTGAGGTTGGTGATATGGTTTATCTCATGTTGCAGCCCTATAGACAATCTACTCTTGGGAAGAGTGGATCAGAGAAGCTTAAGCCTAGGTACTATGGTCCTTTCAGGATTATTAGGCGTATTGGAGAGATGGCATATGAGCTTGAGCTTCCAGCAGACAGCAGGGTACACAATGTTTTCCATGTGTCACGCCTCAAGAAGGCATTGGGTCAGCATGTTGTGCCTTCAACAGTTCTTCCTCCATTGGATGATGAGGGTAAGTTGGTTCTTGTTCCCGAGTACATCATTGACAGCAGAGAGAGGCAGCTCCGCAGGGGGACCGTCAGGGAGTATTTGGTGAAGTGGAGAAATTTGCCTGAGAAGGATGCCACATGGGAGGGAGAAGATATTTTGTAGCACCCAGCTTTGAGATTGCTTGAGGGCAAGCAATTTCAGGAGGGGCGTGTTGGAATGTTTGCCGTTGCGCCAAAAGCTCGAACTGTCAACGAACGTCACAAACACCAGATTTACCCAGATCCACGGTAACCCCAAAGGAGGTGCTGACCACCAAGTCAACAATCTCCCCCTCAGCACCGACTGAGGGTTCCACACCAACGGAATGAAGGAGACTCTCTCCCCCTCAGCACCAACCGAGGGTTCCGCACCAACAGAATAAAGGAGACCTCTTGGGATTTGAACCCGTGACCCAAGGCTCTGATACCAATTGTTGGAATGTTTGCCGTTGCGCCAAAAGCTCGAACTGTCAACGAACGTCACAAACACCAGATTTACCCAGATCCACGGTAACCCCAAAGGAGGTGCTGACCACCAAGTCAACAGGGCGGACTGTCATATCCCCTCTTTAGTGACATGTCATTTTTCAGTGGATTTGCCTATCATGGACTCTCGTAGGCAGATGGTTTTGGTGAGAGAGTCATTCTGATGATTATTTGGGGATTGGATGGTCTTATTTGCTCTTGGAGTGATGGTGTTTATCATATTTTTTATTATAATGTGTTATGTGGGGCCAAAATGTTATAATTTTGAGTTGAGTTGCACTTTTTATTTTATAAAGTTACTTTTTATATAAAAATGCATTATAAAAGGATTTTATAAGAATATTTTATGGATACTTCTAAAAGTTCTAGTGGCTTCTTAGAAAAGTGAATAAATAGAGTGCTTAGCCTCTCATTTGGACATCCCATGACTTGAGTTTACACTATTTTTCTCTTTGAGCATTTGTGGCGCCATCTTAATCTGCAGATTGTCATTTGATCTTTAGGAACGAAGTTTCTTAAGGATTTGCATAACTGAGGAGGTGAAATATCTTTTGAAGGGTTGCACTTTGGAAGTGGTATTCAACGATTTCAAGTTGAGCTTATTTGGAGTCCTTAGACTTACCTGAGGGTTTGAGTTTTTGATTGCAAGAGGAAAAAAAAAGCAAATCTGAAAAAAGCAGTCCGAAAAAAAAAGAGCGAAAAAGCAGTCCGAAAAAGTAGATCCGAAAAAGCAAAGCGAAAAAGCAGTCCGAAAAAGCAGAGCGAAAAAGCAATCCGAAAAAGTTTTTGTTACAAGTCTAATTCAGTTTTCAGAATTTCGGGATAGGGTTTTGGAACCACATTTTTGCTCATATCTTCCTCATTACTCAGCATATCATTTTGGGTATTTTTTGCATCGGATTTCTATTGTCAAGGAGATAAAGATAGGTGCATTTTGGAGTCCCAAAATGCCATGATTTATTTTTAAGGAATTTTCAAAATTCTTAGAAATTTTTGAAAATCTGCAAGAAAGTACATTTTTAGATTTGGGGTGACTTTGGCTTGGGTGTTGGCATCTTGAGCATTAGCAAAAATTATCGCAGCCATCTACAATCAGGTTCCTCACTTCTCATTTGGCATTTGACATATTTTCTGAGAAATGTATGTTTTCAGCTGAGTACAAAATATAGCTTCAGCACTTTACTATTTTACATTGTACTTGTCTTTGTTTGCCATTTGGCATTATTGGTATCAAAGGAAGGCTAGGATTTTGCAAGTGAAAGGGCATTGTAATTTTCAGTCTATCTATATTGCAAACCTAGGGTTTGATGATCATATTATTGGCTGAAATATGTATGGCATTGTTGCAAATTGTTGATATATGAATGGCATATGGTTTTGAGCAATTTTCTACATCATTGATAGTGTTTTAGATGGTATTTGGTTGCTATCTATTATTCTGAAATTTTGGGACAGCGAACTCATATACTCAAAAATAATTTTCTATCTACATCTTGAGTTGCATTTTTGAGGGTTTATTTAGTGGCCTATTGGTAGGGGTCATTATAGTGGTATCAGAGCGGTTTTCTTGCCATCTTGTTGGGTAAGAGCCGTCTTGTATGAGTGATCAACACTCTACTTTATCCAGAATGGACAGGTATAGTACAGAGTCTCAGAGGACACGATCTTGGATAGCTGATAGACAAAGTAGGAAGATCCAGAGTCGGAACAGTAGAAAGGATGGTTATTTAAACATTCGAGATGAACTTAAGAAAATAAGCCATGACATGTCTGAACAGTTGGTTAAGTGCCACCGTATGATGAATGACATGCTGTTCGACCCAGCTAAGGTGGATAAGTTGACTAGATTTTTATTTGGGAGATCTTCTCACAGGGCAGATGACACAATTACTAGGAACTTGCATGAGGAGTTTGAGAAACTAGCTTACAGCCAGGCAGAGGTCTCAGATTCTACTCCACCACAAGAGGAAGTGGTGAAGGATATTACACAGATTGATAGTAACTGTCAACTTGATACTCAAGTTGAGACAGTTATATACAAGTCGCCAGAGGGTGATGTCACAGGGACTCAGGATGGTTTGGTTACGACAGGCAGTGACTACAATGTAGAGGGTTCAGATGATGATTTTGAGGATGTTGTGCACGATGGTGAGATACCTGGTAGAGATGAGGAGACATTGAGTATTCATGACTTTGCTGAGAGGGAGTACTAGGCACATTTGGATGCTTCGTCACATGAGGTTGAGGCTGGTAGTACTTCGCATGATTTGTTCAACTAGCTGAAGGTGAGCGAAGATAGTATTGTGACTTCATTATCTCATCATGACAGGAAGCGGGATATGATAGAGGATCACATCCAGATGATTCAGTTATAGGGCAGACATAAGGATGTTCAGGTAGAGTCTTCTTGTGTTTACTTACAGGCGATTAGGGAAGGGATGGGAACGATGAAGTTGAGTTATTCACATCTTCTATCAGATCGTGACCATCTTCTTAGCCTTGCCGGAGACTATTCAGATGCCTTGAGGAGGAAGGAGGAAGTTGACAGGCTTTCTCGCGAGCTTGAGGACACTCGAACTTCTTTGGTGAATACTCCATTGGCATTACAGGACTTGGAGAGACATGGGGATGAGCATGGCGTGGAGTTGAGTTTAGTTTCATCTTGCACACCTGATACTCAGCTTTTTGGGGCAGGCGGATCACATGTGGTCATTTATAATGTTGTGAGTTCATTTGGCATTCACATCCAGGATACAGGGACAGTGTCAGACAGGTATGTGGAGTTAGTTGGTATTAGTCATATTACTCAGGTGAGGAGTTTGCTTGAGTTACCAGCTGATTCTAGTTTACGGATATGGACTTGAGTTTGTTATATTGGCGTTTGGGATTCAGTTGACTGGAGATCTTTATCACTTTTTGGTAGCAGTGATTGTTTGGGTGCTATCATGGATTTGATTAGCAGATTGCACGGTGTTGTCCTTTCTTGTGCCAGCAGTTTGTCCGATGTCGGTATTAGTTTTTATACACTAGTGTTGGGCTTTGTTCATATTTCTCGTCGACCATTCTTGCTGGAATGTGTTGATGATCTTTCATATTTGGTAGTGTTTACGGATGAGTCCCAGGATCGTATTGGCATTGATGACATCCAGGAGGATGCAGTGGGCAGTTTTGAGGACTTAGTTTCCTCGGCAGTTTCTTTTGGTATAGAGGAGTTGGACAACGGTGCTACAATTTTTGATACTCCGTATGTTGATATGAGCTTTGGAGTTGATTCGTAGGATATGGATGGTAGTACTCCAGAGACCAGTGACTTTGAGGATACTGCTTTGGACAGTGCGTCAGGGGAGGATTGTAGGAGACAGTCTAGCCAGCGCCATCATGTGTCTAGTCAACTGAGAGTTAGTGAGCAAGACATTGCGATCGCTTGCCAGCATTTCGATGCTGCTTGTCAGTTGTTTGCAGTTTATGGATGGGGTTCTCCAACTAGTGATGAGCAGGGAGGCAGTTATCTTTCCTTGACAGAGATCCACTCTTTATGGGAGGCTATACGGATTCTGAGACAGAATTATAGGCAGTTGGTAGCCGACAGAGATTATCTTATGGGGTGGGGCAGTACGGCGTACGATGCATTATTGGCCAAGGAAGATGAGGTGAGTGAGCTTAGTCAACAGCTCGAGGTGACTTCTGAGATTTTTGAGAGTACACAGTTGGCTTTCGAGGAGTCACAGTTTCATTTGGCTGAGGTGACCATGGAGTTAGAGCGACTGCAGTCTTTACCAGATTCTGTATAGTCACAGGTTGTGATGTCTGGTGATCCGAGGATGTCCATGGTCGAGATTTTCAGAGATAGTGGAGATGGGGATGCATCCATCCTCGATACTAGCATTGACATATTGGGTTCGTTTCCACTAGAGTTAGGTTCAGTTGAGTTGGGTGCTGCAGCAGATTGTTGTGGTATGCCTGACATGGTGGTGGTCTCTACTACTGATGGCACGGAGACTAGGGATGTTGTATCAGAGATCATGTGTGATGTTGGTGAGCCGGTAGTTGGCATGGTTCCTACTAGTGATACTACTCCGTTGGCGACGTCTTTGGAGGTAGTAGTCAGTTCCAGCTTGGTTAGGGATCGGTTGCAATTAGTTTCATTTGGATTGCAGTCTATCCATTGTGTGATAATTGGTTGATGTTAAAGTCATGTGCTCATTGGTGGGTGGATTGTGGATTGTATATGGTAATCTATGAATGTGGTGGTTGTATTTTTCTACGACCGTGTGATCGTCTTGGTAAATCATGTGCTTCATTCTGCCTAATTTTATTTGATAGTTGTTAGTTGATTGTGATTTAGTCAATCAACAATGCTTTTTCTTGTTTGTTTCGTCTTGTGATCCTATCCGTAGTGCTCTTGCAAATTTGCACCTATTATTGTCCATTATTATATTTATATATGTATAGTGTCTTGTTTGACTACTTGTCGTGGTTGTTGATGTGGTTGGAGATATTCTCCTTAGTAGTCGAGTGTTGCTAGCTTAATGAGTGATAGGGGTTGCAGTTCTCGTGTGTGGAATATGCTATTTTGCGCGTGTTCTTAGATGCGAGTGCATCATGTTGACGCTTGCAGAGGTTCTTTATTTGCTTGTTGACCATATTTTCGTGATTTGGCCGGGTTCTTTAACCCTGAAGGGGTCATAGATGCGCCTTGCGATAGCATGCAATCATGTTTTTGGCTTCATTCCTCTTGTAAGTTGGTGGGGTTGTTCCCTTTGTTGTGATGTTTTGGGTTGTAACACCTTCTTGGTGTGAGCGCTTCTGCTTGTGAGAGATATCATCTGCCATTTGCGCCTCAAGAGGGTTGATCGTAAAGGAAGTCCATTAAAGAATTTGAATTTGATCTTCGCGAATACATAAAGAAGAAATGTTTTTGTAGTTGTCTATTATGTCAATACTTTCTCTACAGGTATTGGGGAAGTTTTGCTTTTAGAATGGGCACAAGACAGTTAAACTCTTCGCTTGCTTTTAGTAGCTATCAAATTTAATCTACATATTGCCTACCTAGAAGTTGTCATTCCTAGTGGATATGTTCTCTCAATTTTCTGTCCTCACTAATCTGTTCAAATTGTGAGTTAAATTATAATTTGGTCATGGCATTTTTGATTGATCCACACTTATTTTCTTCTAGGGTCCATAAGGTACCATATTGAGGTCCACAAAGCAGTGGGGGCATTCAAGTAGTGCCTTTCATCCCTACACGAGATTCATCATTAGGCATGCTGACAATTCTTGATCGTGTTGGAGGGCATACATTCTGACCATAGCTTATCCCATGCTGCTTGGATCCCAAGCTTTACATGAGGAAACAATAATAATAACTTTTTCCTCTTTTTCTTAGCCGAAAACATTTTTGAAATGGAGTTTGGTTTCACAATTAAAACTATGACTCAACTTTGTTGAATGAGGCCACATAAGGCATAATAAAATCCTCAACCAATTCTTATTAGCATAGCTTTTGAGGTACTCCATTTCAACATATTAGATTTAAGATCCCTCGGCAAAGAATAAAGACAAATAATGAACCCAAATTAGTATAAAATGCAAAATTGAGTAACAATACTCTCAAGTAAAGTTTCATTTGGAAATATTTCTTGTATATTGCACAATATTTTGATTGACTTAGACATAGCTTGCTTCAAGTTGTTTTTGCAGATTTTCTCTTAATAACAGTTAATTAGATCTCTAGTTAAGATGTGATGATTCCTATTACAAATTTTATATTCGTTGCATTATTTTTATTTTGACACTAAGGTATATAGCTTGTGGGTTTCATGTTTGCAATGAATGTCCTAAGTTGGATAATATGTGTCAGTTTTGTGGTATTCTACAATATGGTTCACTGGAATTTCCATGTCTATGAATTCACACAAAGCTCAAGCAATTTTTTACCCTATCAAGTTTTTGGTAATTAGAGGTTTACAAATTTACGTAGGTAGCCATGTTTAAACTGAATCTTCTTTGGGACATTGCTCTTTCATTCCCTCCAAAGTAAGACTACCATTGTAATTTGATTCTGTTTAAAATTAATTATATTTTCTTTTCTTCAAATTATTTTAATTGTTTCTAAAGCTTTTCACTCAATCTGCCAGATCCTTTTCCTAGCTTCATCTCATAGGATTTAAATATTGAAAATGACCCATTTTAATCTATTTGTGATTTTATGTTTTAAATTTTAAATTAACCTTTGGCTACTTTTTATAATAATAGTCAAATGGATGGATAGCTTTTTTTTCGCTGAGTGCCGTTGCTGTAGCTTATATGGTTCCACGGTGGCTCTGTCATTCATTATCAACTATTAGGCTAGAATGGCACTAAATACATTTTTGCTTTAGTGTATGAAAATAAATTCTTTGTTTACATCATATGCACATCAATTACACTTTATGTTACTTATATGGTCTTTTTTAATTATTTCAGTTTTTAATGGTCATTTTGATTCAAGCATTTACTCGAGACTTTAGATTTCTTTTTTTGTTTCAATAAAAGCATTTACTTCAGTTTTTAGATTTCCTTTTCATGTTATCATTCTTGTTGGGTTAATTCCGAAAATGGGGATTGACTGAGGCAAGTCCTTTTACAACACAAACACCATTTCCTCTCTCTCTTGTCCATGTCCAGATAGAGGTGACCGGTGAAAGTTGCAGATCTTAGAGGCTGGAGGGTGAAGGCACACAAGATTATTGAAGATCACACCACTAGGAGACCAATTATTAGCACCACCGTTGCAGGGAGTAGGGCGCTGAGCATTATAATCCAGTTAATATGCTCAGATGTTTCTTGAAAAAGGTTGCAGATACTCCTGAGATAAAATCTGATTTTATTGTTCACTTTGCAGACTATTGGGAGTAAGAAACCTAATTTATAACATCTGACCAATCACTGATCAACTTGCAGTAATAGGTGCACCTCTGTATCTCAGTTTCAGATCTGGGTTTATTAGTAGATTTCAGATTCCAACTTGTTTTCTCAGCTCGTTTATATGTTCTCATTTATCTGTTGTATGACCTAGTTCTGTTTCATTTGACACCTCTAACAATCTTTACAACAAATATAGAACCCTAAAGGAGAAAAGGGCAGTTGCTTAACTCTTTCTAAGTCAGAGTATAGTTAAGGGCACCTTCTTCTTTATGTGGTTCTAAGTTTAATGTTTAGTGAAAGAGAGATTGGTCCTTGTTTAGTACACTAGTTTAGATTATTCCCCCATTCCTTACATAACATTTTGGTGAACCCGACTCTTCTTAGACAAGCATACTTTATGATTTTTAGTTTGAAATTTGATTTTTACATTTAATTTTTCAGATTTAGATTCATTCATTACTTATGAACATGCATAACTTTGTCTATATACCTGGATTGCTTAGTTTATGTACTTTCACTTCATTGCTTCATAACTTGCATATGTATGGTTAACAAATCACATTTAATTTATTGCATCAGACATCATACAAAAAAAACACATAATAAAATCTTTTCATTTTGGAAAGTATTTTTCCATGCCGTCAATTTTGAGTTAAAACATCAGCCTTTGACAGACATGTCTTTGTGCGTGGTCTTTCCTAATATGAATAAAAAGAATAAATTTAGATGTTGCTCTGGCCTATATCTTATATCACTTTACTCTTCTCCTAAGGTATCTCTGCCTTGTGAGGACATTTTGGTGCAAGAAGATATATTTAACACCACTCAATCGACTATCTCTTTGAGATGAATTATTGGGGAAAAATGTTGATTATTCTTTTAATAAGTACCTCCCCCATGAGTGTATCTTGGTGCAAGAACATGATTTTGTGGTACAAGAGTGTGTTATGGTTGATAACTCCCTTCACTTGTGGAATTGGCTATCTTGTTATTCGGGCATTAGGATCACTTTTAAGGAAGAAAACAATTGTCAAAAATTTGATACCGCAATATACTTGTATTAGTCTATTGGCACCCTTGCCAAACACCTGGAATGTAGTGAAAACACGGACACACTCCTGGACCTATGGGTTGGCTATAGTTGGAGTGAATACCTAGAGGAGGCTGTTTCTTATTATTGTCTCCTATATCCTACTCTAAACTACTTCTTCCCAATGGAAAAATAGACAAAGGCTTCAAGATTTGCAGAAGAAACACATAAAACATTCTTCAGTCCATCTGATGCATACAATAAGACAGTTCTAAGGAGGCAAAATGTAGAACTTTTATTGCTTAGAAGGTGCGGTTACAGTAGCATATAGTCTGAATATAATTTATAATTGGTTTGAAATTGCAAAACTCACGTACAGTTTTCAGTCTCAGTTAGTGATTCTTGAGTTGGAAACCAAAAATTGTTTAAACTTTTGAGTTACAACACTAAGCGTGAAAAATGTGAGAACTAAGTTACTTGATGGATGTCATGATATTGCCTTTAATTAATCGTAGTCATTAATGAGTTTGTGGCTTAACATATCATTCTTGTCCTTTTAGGTGTGTAGAAAGTGTAGAATTTATTGAGGTATGAGTTTATGTTGCACAATAAATATAGATTTGTGTTGGTTCAATAATTAGAGTAAATGATGTAGTCCGTTTCGAAAATACATTTATTTTTCCAACAATATTAAACGTTCTTACTCTCAATGCTATCTATGTCATTTTCGTTGGATTTCAAATAAATTGTCCACCTATGGAGTTAGCTTGTAGCAGAATATGTTTCTTGGTAAGTTGCACAAAACTTGCAAATCCACGTATCTCTTTCATTCTACTGAAATTCCTATAAACGAGAAACTAGTAAAAAGTCAAGAAAAATTGCTAAAAGGTATAGTTCTGAATAATAATATTTATAAGCTAAGTTTCTATTAAACTATGATTGAGATAATGAAAACGTATGTCATGCTACACCATGAAGGTAGGACTTATATAAACGGATCACAACCATTCTGTAGGTGATTTTATAAGGGATCCGACCTGATCGTGTATTGAAAATAAATTATAAATTATGTTAGAAACCGTGTGGCCAAGATTGTATTACTAGTTAAAATCAACTAACAACTAACCATCGTTTAGGACTTTCCAAAAGTGGTGATCAAAGGGATGTGTCCCTTGAACGGAGTATGATGCCAAATAATGTGACTTACCCTCATAGAAAATGGAGATATAAAAACAGGGGAACATTTCTTTGTAGAGGGAATGTGATGAAGAGATAAAAAAAATACAAGTTGTGCAATTAAAATAATAGACTGCTAATCTGACAAGAAATAAGTATGTGTATGGAAAAATAAACTTTACATATCTAGTCTTGTCTAGGTTGTCGATGGATCCGTTGAAAAGATCAGAAATCCTTATATATTTCAGTGTATACAGCAGTGAAGCATAAACCGTATATTCTATTTCTGAACCATTTTCTATTACTGTAAACAAACGCAACGGTTAATAAATCCATGATGCAGCGATTAAAGTTGAACCCATAAAACAGTGATTAATTCTGAAGAGTTAACATTAACAAGGGGATGCCACTTTTCAAATTAAGGAACATGAACTAGGAAGATAAATGACCCTTCCATTTCATGGAAGAGTTATGTATGTGTCAAGATAGAACACAAGGAGACCATCGAACAGAGGGCAGAATCAATAAAACAAATAGCAGAAGCAATTGTGAATATTGCAGATGAAAGCTATTTGTAATCTCTTAATTATTGTAGTATGAAAGATTAGATATACATATGAATTTATAGTTATTTATAGATCGGAATAGATATATATTTATACCAGATTGTATTTAATTGATGAATACTTACATATACATATGAATTTATAGTTATATATACATGGAAATAGATATAGATTTACACTTGATTGTATTTAATTGATGAATACTTTAATTTAAATGTCTATGCAGTTGTGAATATGAAAACTTTCAGTAATCAACGATGTTGAAGAAAGGGAGTGCATGGAGGGAGACTGATGAAAGATCCCTCACTTGGTATGGTACCTCATAAAGATGGTTACGGACCTTTGGTGAAGGACCATGAGGCCAGGGAGCATAAGGCCCTGCACTTGGGCCAAGGGTAGAGGGTCAATTTAAGGACACCCTATTGCAGCTCTCGCACCATTCACACATTGATTAATTGTCGAAATGAACTAGAAGGGATTCTCAATTTTAAGAGGTGAAAGGTTAACATGGAGTAGAGACCTCACAAGGTACACCACCTCACGAGAATGGTTAAGGACCACATGAGGCCAAGGAGGATGAGGTGCTGCTGTTGGTCTTAGGGTAGAGGATACTTGGGGCACCTCATCATGTCTTCCATCAGAACACTTGTTATGGTTGAGCTCCCACCTAATCATTGAGATTTCTTGTGTAGACTAATATATTTATACCCTTGTTTGTTAAGAAGTTATGTTTATACTTTTCTCTGAAGTGCTTGTTCTATGATCTTATTTAATGTGCTTTGGGTGTCTTTATGACCGATGTGTATTTGGACCATGAATCATTGGGTGATTGAATTGTGATGTGTGCATGTGATAAGGTGATTTGCCATGTCATATGATCGGTATCACAAATTTCATGGTGAATGTGGTGCTCTAAGTGACCCAAATTAGTGGATTAAATGTATTTCATGTGAAAGTGTTAGAAATCTGCTGCATACCTCTCTTTGGTTATTGATGTGATCGCACTGCATTGAATTCGTAAATGTCTGCAATTTGAGTGAAAAGCATAGTTGGATATTTTAGTGTTTAAATATTGCATAGAATTGGAGTGCGAGATATCATTTGCCTAGTGTGCTTGAGTATTTTCTCTAGCGTACTTGGGATGCTGTATTCTTAGGTATCGTGTAGTGGTTGCTCCCTTAAATGTGGCTAATATTAGTCACTCTTTTCTGTGATAGTGTTTCACGTTTGATGATTTATTTTGCATATTAATGAAATGGTCTACATGTTATAAGGACTAGCAAAATTTTTAATGCTTGGCAAAGTCACTAAAACTCTCTATCCATCTATTTTGTGACCCTTTTTAAATTTGACTTAATGTTTAAGTTGCCGGCATTTTTAATGATTTATTGTTGATTTCAATTATTCTCCCTCTTGGGTTTTCCTTTTCGAATTCACATGGTGGCTATTCCAAATGTTTAAAATCGCTGGTCCTATTTCATATTAAGTGTTGTTCTATATCATGTCAGATAGTATGCGCAAGAGAGTGCATCGCGAAGAATGTATCACATATGTATGTTAATTAATTAGAATAAGGGTTAGATTAGGATATCCTCCTTGTTGATATGTGTACGAACTGTCTTGAGTTGCATGTAAAATAATTTTAAAATGTATTGCTAATTCATTTGTTGTTGCATAGTGTTGCATTAATCAAAGTTATGTTGAATTGCAAATTATGTGCTCCACGTGAGTGCAAGTTTATCCATTGTGCGATAATTGGCTGATGTTAAAGTCATGTGCTCATTGGTGAGTGGATTGTGGATTGTATATGGTAATCTCTGAATGTGGCGGTTGTATTTTTCTACGACTGTGTGGTCGTCTTGGTAAATCATGTGCTTCATTCTGCCTAATTTTATTTGATAGTTGTTAGTTGGTTGTGATTTAGTCAATCAACAATGCTTTTTCTTGTTTGTTTTGTCTTGTGATCCTATCCGTAGTGCTCTTGCAAATTTGCACCTATTATTGTCCATTATTATATTTATATATGTATACTGTCTTGTTTGGCTACTTGTCGAGTTTGTTGATGTGGTTGGAGATATTCTCCTTAGTAGTCGAGTGTTGCTAGCTTAAGGACTGAGAGGGGTTGCAGTTCTCATGTGTGGAATTGGCTATTTTGTGTGTGTTCTTAGTTGCAAGTGCATCATGTTGACCCTTGCGGAGGTTCTTTGTTTCCTTGTTTACCGTATTTTCGTGATTTGACCAGGTTCTTTAACCTTGAAGCAATCATAGTTGCGCCTTGCGATAGCATGCAATCATGTTTTTGGCTTCATGCCTCTTGTAAGTTGGTGGTTGTGTTCCCTTTCTTGTGATGTTTTTTGGTTGTAACACCTGTTTGGTGTGAGCACTTTTGCTTGTGAGAGATATCATCTGCCATTTGTGCCTCAAGAGGGTTGATCATAAAGGAAGTTCATTAAAGAATTTGAATTCGATCTTCGCCAATACATAAAGAAGAAATGTTTTTGTAGTTGTCTATTATGTCAATACTTTCTCTGTAGGTATTGGGGAAGTTTTGCTTTCAGAATGGGCAGAAGATAGTCAAACTCTTCGCTTGCTTTTAGTAGCTATCAAATTTAATCTACATATTGGCTACCTAGAAGTTGTCATTCATAGTGGATATGTTCTCTCAATTTTCTATCCTCACTAATCTGTTCAATTTGTGAGTTAAATTATAGTCTGGTCATGGCATTTTTTATTGATTTACACTTATTTTCTTCTAGGGTGCATAAGGTTCCATATTGAGGTCCACAAAGCAGTGGGGGCATTCAAGTAGTGCCTTTCATCCCTACTCAAGATTCATCATTAGGCATGCTGATAATTCTTGATGGTTTTGGAGTGTATACATTTTGACAACAGCTTATCCTATGCTGCATGGATCCAAAGCTTTACATGAGGAAACAATGATAACAACTTTTCCCTCTTTTTTTTAGCCCAAAACATTTTTGAAATGGAGTTTGGTTTCCCAATCAAAACTATGACTCAACTTTGTTGAATGAAGCCACACAAGGCATAATAAAATCCTCAACCAATACTTATTAGCATAGCTTTTGAGGTACTCCATTTCAACATATTAGATTTATGTGAAGAACCTATGTGGTTCTTTAATGTATTTCAATCCCTTTGGAGTAATTCTAGAAATTTCTTGTCTTTTGTATTTTTAAAATATTGAAACTTAGATTCAATTCATGTAGAAAAACGTACAGCAACATAGAGAATATTAAATTTCTAAGAAATTGGCAAATTGTATATCTACCATAAATGAATTCGAGTACACAACAATTTAAACTACTAGAGCACCTTAATTATTGTACAGCTTCTTGAAGGAATTTTGGAACAGAGTTCCCTATTTTTCCATCACCCAAATCTGGAGCTTACGTGTGTTGCAAGGGAACCCTTACACACCAAGGGAACACAACCGCTGCTGCCTGTAATACTAAAGAATTTGGACGTTTTAAACTTAGAGCCAATTCCCTGCTAAAGCTCACGCAAAGCTGGCCCGATTCCTTGCTGGAAACTCACGCGAGTTGCTGTGTACAACTAACCTGGTACATACGACTGTAGCTGGGTGTCGTACAACCTTCACAAGCATAAAAACGGTCTGAAACCCTGACTAAAAATTACAGCTCAAAACGTTGGCATTTACAGCTCAAAACGTTGGCATTCAAAGCAACTTCAAAATGCGAATTTGCTGAGAATGTATCATTTCTCAAAACACAATCAAACCCTTAAATCTGCATTCCGATTTCCTCTTGTAACTACTCAGCAAACTAAATTGAATGTCACACCAATCCTCAGCAAGGAAACAAATCGAACCCCAGGAGAATAAATCGATTTGCCTGCAAATTAAAACTTCACACACATCCAATATACTTCAGCACTGTACTATGATCTCAGATACAGTTGCAAAATTCATCATCAATCTGTAATGACTCAAATTGCCAGAAGAGGAATCAATCCTCAAAACCCTAGCCGGGTTGTCTCTCTCACAAACTTCAATAAAATCATAATTCAACAATGTGGATGATGAAAGTGCTTTTACGAAATGAATATATAGCTTTTTCAGAAAAAGCACAATTTCACTTTTTTCATTAAAAAGGCTTTTAAATGATAACTTCACTTTATAACATTTAAGTTATAAAGTAATAAAGTTATTAAATTAAAATAATTTAATTTAATAACAATAACCTTTAAAACCAAAGCCACCGAATCACACTGACTGTGACAAACTCATTTCTGAGACCAGAGCCTCAAACGCCAATGGACCTGCCAGAAATAGCCCACTACCAAAAATATCCAACTGCTAAAAATAGACTTACTAATTTAAATAGTAAGTCTCTCAAACTGGAGATTCCCTGAAACTGAATCCTGACACATTTGACTCTATGTAGACACCTTGCTAATCCTGGCCATACCCAAAATACCACTTACTAAAAATAGTAAGTTAATCAAATTGACCCGAATGAAGAGCATACTTGGTAAACTGAACCTCCAGAATGGAATCCCAACACTGGCTCCGCCATCTGACCCCCTCTGATTAACTTGCAAGGGTCGCCAAAACAAGCTAATCCCAAAGTCTGAAAAACGGGGACATTACAGTCGTCCCTTCGCAAGATTGCTTGTTTTCAAGCAATCAAGAAAAACAAGAAACATCGCCAACCACCCGGATCCCAAGGATGGTCGTAAGTAATGTCCCGATCCTCACCATACTCCTGTGAAGAAAATATGAACAGAATAGACACCAGCATCTGAGAAACTACCCTAAACACCCAAATAATGGACATCATTGAAAACATCCGAAGACCAAGTGCAGATGTTGATGCAGAAAACAACCTAGCGGAACTCAACCCAACTGAAATAACAACTCTGTCAAAACCTGAGTCCCTGTCTATCCGACACTCACACCCAACTGCACTGAGAAAACGACAATGACCAAATGTGCCTGAATCACTGTTATCAACTCTGCCCTCAGATAAATAGTCCCGAGTATGTGGATACTGCAAGTAATCTAACTTGCAACTGCCAAATCCATCTGCAAAAGATGGTGCTAATCCATCCCATAATGGATGGTAAGAAACTAAAGCCGGTTTACCCCTGCGTGAGATCAAATCTTCCACCTGTGGGTCAAAAGAAAAATGATGAGCATACCCTACCGTATAATGCCGGTAAGAAACCCCAATCTCTGTCAATGGCTCATCATTACCAAATTGGGAATCATGAGATGGCTCCAATCTCTGACTCCGCATAACTGCAGGCTGGGTAGGAACCCTCTCAACCCTCTCAACAAACTCAACCTCGAAATCCCTGTGGGGAAGCATAGTAGATAGAGTCTCCACAAGCTTCCCTACTAACCTCCGAATAGCACAAGAGCCTCAGATGAGAGTACCGTCAGATACTCTATAAGAATCCTGTCGCACATTTGCACTCTCAAGTAAATACTCCATGAATGACTCGATGCAGTAGAAATTATACGTGGAAGTGTCAACTTGCTCTCCCGCAATCCACAACTGATCCCTCTGAAAAGGTGGCACAACCAACTGTCCCGTGCTATCAGCCATGTGAGATGATGAAATAGATTCACTTTCAGTAAAAGGAAGCAAATCAACCTGAGAGCTTGACTCCACTCGTACTCCTACCTCATCCATACCAAGTGCTCCCATATCCTGAACATGTGTCTGCCACATCAACATGTTCCTCATCACCAACCGTAGAAGCAAACTCACCACCAACTGCCTCAATGTGCAATCGAACTGGGTCTGGGGCTGGTGTGGACCGTAAATGCTCCAACTCCACGGACACCTCCTCTAACTGAATCTGCGACTCTTGAAGAGCCCGCTGAGTATCCTCTAAAACCTCAGTAGTTGTTGTGAGCTCCTGGGTAAGCTCACTCACCTCCTCCCTGTCCATCAGCGCCTCATAAGCTGTACTCCCCCACTCAACTAGGTGATCTCGGTCGGCTACCATTTGAAAGTAGTTCTGTCTCAAAATCTTGACAGCCTCACACAAAAAATGAATCTTTGTCAATGAAAGGTAACCACCACTGGGCTCATCTGTCATAGGAGCACCCCAAGCATAAACAGCCAACAACTGATGAGCAACATCAAAATGCTCGAGAGTAGGAGTAATATCTCTCTCATTAACTCGCAACTGGCTAGTCACATGATGACTCTGCACAACGGGCCTCCTATGAACAACCTCAAACGCACTGTCTACACTATGAGAGGAAGTTGTATCCAACAAACTCCCCTCAAGATCACTGTCTCTCCGTGTACTTTCATCGGATTACACATCTACAAACTGAGTACAGGCATCGGACACCTCATCTAACCCCGGGGAAGCTGCTACTGAATCCGACTCAACGCAATCTCCAGCTCCCTCGTCCTCTGCGACCATCTGACAGACGAAATCCTGGAATACATCCACATGAGTTACCGATGAAGTAACCCACTCTCTAGAAGTGGAAGCCCTGGCTGTAACAAACTCCTGCCACTCATAAGCTTCCTTGTCCTCATCTGTGAGTCTCTCTAACACAAAATTCGGGAACCCACCACCACCATATGACAATGCTGAATCTACACCCAAAGTCAAATATAGAAAGCTAGAAATACTACAGCACTCATTATCCTCGCTCTCAGCATCGGAGATATTTGCAATGCTAGTGTACACATCATCTATCTGCATCTCCTCTGCTAACTCTAGTTGCATACACATCTCAATGTCGTCATGTGAATCAACTAAACTGTGGCATGAAACTGCGTTGCCAAAATCAACTGCAACACTCCCATCCTGAGTGTCGTCACTAGAAAGCTCCATGCTCACATCCTCAACACAGGAAAAAGCCATTGTCTCCAGTACTAATCCCACACTACGACTGCTATCATAAACCTTTGAGCTGTCAGAGCTCATGTGCTCCTCGCAGTCATCACCCAACATCTCACAAGAGGTGTCATCTCCAATGTAGCTCACAGCATCCTCAAAAGTGTCTATACTATCAACCCCCACATCTCCTGCTGAAATCTCAACTGCTGACACGTGACTCTGCACACATGACTCAACGTCAGGATGTGCACCAATAATCCTGGAGCACGAACTGTCATCATTTGATCCCGTTGTAATGCCCAGATCACCATCCTCACCACTGGGAGACTCTGTACATGCTTCGGTCCCAACTAAGGAATCAATTGCCTCCTGAACTGGAGCGGCACTACTACAACTGACATAAACATCTCCAATAATCACTCCGTCCATGAAAGAGTCTGAACACTCAATGATAACTACAACATCAGTTGTCTCTGTACAATCCATAGTGACTGCACTGGGAGCCTCAACCTAGTGATGCTCAACATTGTTGTTAACCAATGGCACTGAAACATCCACTGGCTCTTGTGCAATAAATCCATTACCAACACTACGGATGGGAATATCAGGTGCTGAACTAGATGTAGGAACATCAGCATCATGGACTACTGTAAGAGAAAAGTGTCATCTCCAATGTAGCTCACAGCATCCTCAAAAGTGTCTATACTATCAACCCCCACATCTCCTGCTGAAATCTCAACTGCTGACACGTGACTCTGCACACATGACTCAACGTCAGGATGTGCACCAATAATCCTGGAGCACGAACTGTCATCATTTGATCCCGTTGTAATGCCCAGATCACCATCCTCACCACTGGGAGACTCTGTACATGCTTCGGTCCCAACTAAGGAATCAATTGCCTCCTGAACTGGAGCGACACTACTACAACTGACATAAACATCTCCAATAATCACTCCGTCCATGAAAGAGTCTGAACACTCAGTGATAACTACAACATCAGTTGTCTCTGTACAATCCATAGTGACTGCACTGGGAGCCTCAACCTAGTGATTCTCAACATTGTTGTTAACCAATGGCACTGAAACATCCACTGGCTCTTGTGCAATAAATCCATTACCAACACTACGGATGGGAATAGCAGGTACTGAACTAGATGTAGGAACATCAGCATCATGGACTACTGTAAGAGAAAACTCCAGCCTTCTCCCCTACAAACTCGATGTCGGCCTTCTAAAGGCAGAGACCATATATCTCGCTGCCCTGTCTACTGTAACTGGATCCGACAAACTCTCTGCCAATCTCTGCTGATGCAGTCTAAGTCTCTCCATGCTTTCTACTAAAGCATTTAATTCCTCTCTATTTCCCTTACTGCTACGACGACTTTCAGAACTAGGCCTGCTGTATTCATCCATAGCTAGGGAAAATGGAAGTGCTGGTCACTTTTAAAATACTTCTGAATATAAATGATTCCAGACCACACAGGATGGCAGGAAAAAAACTCTGATACCATTGTGAAGAACCTATGTAGTTCTTTAATGTAATTCAAACCCTTTGGAGTAATTCTGAAAATTTCTTGTCTTTTGTATTTTTAAAATACTGAAACTTGTATTCAATTCATGTAGAAAAACGTACAGCAACATAGAGAATATTGAACTTCCAAGAAATTGGCAAATTGTATATCTACCATAAATGAATTCGAGTACACAACAATTTAAACTACTAGAGCACCTTAATTAATGTACAGCTCCTTGAAGGAATTCTGGAACAGACTTCCCTGTTTTTCCATCACCCAAATCTGAAGCTCACGTGTGTTGCAAGGGAACCCTTAGAGACCAAGGGAACACAACCGTTGTTGCCAGTAATACTAAAGAATGTGGACGTTTTAAACTGAAAGCCAATTCTCTGCTAAAGCTCACGCAAAGCTGGCCCGATTCCCTGCTGGAAGCTCACGTGAACTGCTGTGTATAGCCAACCTGGTACATATGGCTGTAGTTGGGTGCCATACAGCCTTCACAGGCATAAAAACGGTCTAAAACCATGGCTAAAAATTACAGCTCAAAATGTTGGCATTCAGACCAACTTCAAAATGCAAATTCGCTGAGAATGTATCATTTCTCAAAACACAATCAAACCCTTAAATCTGCATTCCGATTTCCTCTTGTAACTACTCAGCAAACTAAATTGAATATGTCACACCAATCCTCAGCAATGAAACAAATTGAACCCCAGGAGAATAAATCGATTTGCCTGCAAATTAAAACTTCACACACATCCAATATACTTCAGCACTGGACTATGATCTCAGATATAGTTGCAAAATTCACCATCAATCTGTAATGGCTCAAATTGCCAGAAGAGGAATCAGTCCTCAAAACCCTAGCCGGGTTGTCTCTCTCACAAACTTTAATAAAATCATAATTCAACAATGTTGATGATGAAAGTGCTTTTTCAAAATGAATATATAGCTTCTTCGGAAAAAACACAATTTCACTTTTTTCATTAAAAAGGCTTTCAAATGATAACTTCACTTTATAACATTTAAGTTATAAAGTAATAAAGTTATTAAATTAAAATAATTTAATTTAATAACGATAACCTTTAAAACCAAAGCCACTGAATCACACTGACTGTGACAAACTCATTTCTGACACCAAAGCCTCAAACGCCAACTGACCTGCCAGAAATAACCGACTGCCAAAAATAGCCAACTGCAAAAAATAGACTTACTAAAAATAGTAAGTCTCTCAAACTGGAGATTCCCTGAAACTCGATCCTGGCACATCTGACACTTCGTGCAGACACCTTGCTAATCCTGGCCATACCCAAAATACCACTTACTAAAAATAGTAAGTTGACCAAATTGATCCGAACGAAGAGCAGACCTGGTAAACTGAATCTCCAGAATGGAATCCCAACACTTGCTCCGCCAGCTGACCCCCTCTGATCACCTGATTAGCTTGCGAGGGTCGCCAAAACAAGCTAATCCCAAAGTCTGAAATGTTGTGAAATCTGGATCGTCCTATAGAGAATATATGTGAGTGCTGTAGTGAAATAGATTACCATTGTGATTGATCTTTTCACCAGCCATTGATATATATTTATATCTTTTGAATAGTCACATCTTGAAGAGTCATGACCATATAATAATATAATATGACAATTATGGTGATAACCATAATTGTCTGCTATAACCATAATAAATATATAATTAACTATAATAATGACAATAATATAATATATATCATTGCATTATAATATTATCATTACTATATTAATAATATGATAATGATAATATTATAATATAAATATCACAACTCTTCATTATAATAATGTGTGTGTATATATATGTATATATATATATATATATAACAATACGAATGAAGTTATATCTTAACACTCCCTCTTAGCAAGTGAGTATTAAATATCAAAAGTCTATCATGACATCCACCATTTTGGGACGCACAAGTTAATGTAGTCTCGTCATGAAAATAGACTTGAATATCATGATCTCCGCACAGTCGGGACACACAATTAAGTAGTCTATCATGATATGGTTTTGTTATTACACAACCAGTAATAACAAGAGTCAAGATCTCCGCACAGTCGGGACACACACTTAAGTAGTCTATCTTGACACTTTGGTTAACTATTTACAAGATCGTCACCTTGAAATGTTAACCCACACACAAATGATCATTTTTCACAATATTGCAATATATATTTTTATATTTATTCATGAATAAAAAACTCATAAAGTCACCTTGACTTTTCTCAAAGGGTGGATCCACTCTGGCTCATCCAGAGAGTGGAAATCAAGACTTCCACCTTAGAATTGTCTATCAAAGACAAGAATTATTTAAAAATTCAAGTCAAACTCTCAGTCATGACAATTTAAAACCAACAACTCAATGTTGTCTAGCCATGAACATAATACAGTCTGAAACACATCATGACAGTTTGAAACCAACAACTTAATGTTGTCTAACCACGATATAGTTATTGCACAACAAGTAATAACATAGCATTCAAGATACCTTCTTTTCACCTAATAAGGCTTTATTCCTCAACATACCAAGGTTATTTGAAGGTACACAATGTTCTTTCTAGCAAGACGCTTGGTAAGAGTATCGGTGGTTTGTTCTTTAGTTTGCACGATCTCATAGTCTTGGTGAATTCTGAGATTATAAAGTATACACCATCTTGACATGTTATACTTCCTCTGAATTTGTATGACCAAGATCCTAGGGTGCCAACTTAATTTGATCTTCTAGCTTCTTCTTTTTTGACATATAACCTTCTCACATGGTAATAACCATAATTTGTCTGCTATAATTTCTTGATTACTAGAGAACCAACAAAACATGGTCTACTCCCTCTGAATCAAGATCCTCGAATGTCCACTAATGTAGATCTTTTAATTTCTCCATCTGTCACGAAGGCATACCCTATTTATATACTCAATTCGGTGTCACTGCAGGATGTCATTTCATACTTTCCTTCCTGAGAGAACCAATACGAATAATCTGAATAGTCATAAGGTTACATCGGCTAGCATAAGATGCATTTTGATCTTTTTCAAGGCCATAACATTAACACTCCCTCTTGGACTTGAGGGAAGATAATAAGGACCTCTAGTATGATGTTCATCTTAATGAACTGTAGTCTCGAGATGTATGAATTACTTCAATCAGAGATTCTATCCATGTGCATCTCATCTGTGATTCTATCCATGTGTTTCCACTTCTATAACCTCAGATTTGTTTCAGCAGTGATCTCCCTCTCAATCAATATGATCGAGTAAATTGACTGAATCATATGTTCCCTTTGAAGCTCAAGCTCATCAAATTCTTGACCTTCCTAAAGATGTCAGTCTCCCTCTTATATCTTTATTTTCTATAAGAGACCCTCCTTTGAGTAGTAATATATCCCTTACTGAGGTTGACCATATAATGGTTCTTTAATCTGTGATAGAGTTCAAATATAATATTTTGTAGCTATATTCTACTCATAGATGTTTGCTAGCAATATATATTCTTCGATTCTTTCTTATAATAATCTCCTATCGATCATTATAAATAATAATTCTTAATCAACCTTTATTTAGTCCAACTTATAATATAAGTCACTAATTCTCATCCTTTGATGAATACTTATTGTCTTTAATAATCTCTCATCACTATTTTATTACCTTATTGAATATAATTATATTCTATTATATTTCTTCTTTCTCATATCATGCCGTATTCAATGATCTTCTCTAATCAAGTGCTATGTGTGGCACTTCAATTAAATCCAAGAGGTTAAGTTCTTGTCTCCCTATTAGTCATATCTATGTAGGAATCGTTGGCACTTCATGACTAGGATCCATCATATATTTCCATCAGTCAGATAATTATCAATTTGTGTACGCAACTCTTAGGTCCATGTTGAAATTACTTCCAGGAAATATAATTATCAATATAACTTTGCCTTAGATCTATGCAGGAAATATAATTATCAATGCTTAATTGCTCTTACCTCTTATTCACTGGTTTGAATAATCTCTTATTTGATAATAATATTTTCTCACTTTAGGCAATAAGGAATGAATTCTTTGGGATTATTTATATATTGATTCTAATAAATTATGAGTTTGTATTATAGGTGGTGGCAATATTATTAATTGTTGACTGTAACATTCAAACACTGGCGTGTACTTGTTTAATTGCTGACTGTAACATTCAAATAGTGAATGTTTTGTTTGCTTATAGAGTACCGCCTTTACATTGATTTCTACTTCCTTTTGGCTAGCGTCGAACCTATGCAAATGGCATCATTTAGCTCTTGGGATGACCAAAGTGTAGATAGGAGAGAAATGAACCTCCGCAATCACTGCAGGCCTCATTGCTACAGAACCACATTAGCATGAAAAACATACTAGAAAATATAACAGTCATAATTAAATTGACCAAATACTTGATACAAACAAAACATTAGTAACTCAAACAAATATCAGGCCATTTCTCTTACCTTATAATTTCGCATGAGTTAAAGCTTCTGAAGGCCAAGTCCTAAAAATGAATATTTAAAAAAAATCGGAAACAGGGAGAACCTCACCAGGAAGTTAACAAGACTTAGCTACTAGTTCGCCTTTTTACTTCAGCGCTAAAGATGATCCACGATTAATTCAAATGCCCAACAAGCTTGAATAACTATTTTATCACACAAAAGTGTTGTAGAACGATCTTTAACTAGCTTCAACAACGCACTTTCCAAGCTCTCACCATAAAAATCAGATGCTGTAGGAGCAAACATCCTGTCATCAGATTGTATTGAATTTGAATTTGAATATGGTCTTATATTACTTATTCCTTCATCGTTCCATTCACTTTAGTAATATATTTTCAATTCTGCTCCATACATGCACATAAAGTTCCATATACCCGCATATGCACATAGGCCTCGAAGATTGATCTGAGCGTGGTAACATCGAAATCCACATCCAAATTGAAGACCACAAGCGTGCCCTGGTTGTGCCTGTCTGGATCAGGAGGAAGCCCAACGGGAAGCGAATATTGAGCCCAAATTTCCTTCCCTCCGATAAGCCCTCTAGTCAAACCTACAGGCGGAGGTGGCGGCAGCGGGATTCGATCCTCTTCCTTCTCTTCCTCCCCCTGCAATTGTGAAAACACCTGGCTCGTATGGTGCTGCCGCAGTCTTATCTGTTCCATCAAATGCTGCTCCTGGATTTCGGACAAGGTCATTTTGGCATGTCATAATAATGCACAGTGACGAACCCTTGTTGCCTCTTGTCTGTTTGCATAGCTCTGACAGGACCCCATCTTTTCAATTACTGTCTCAAATCTGCGTCGCTCAATTCGCTCGACAGCGGCACAGAACGGAGAAGAAGCATTCTCGAAGGATGCTCCCTGGCCGTGGAAGTTCCAGGCTGCTTTGTTGCTTATTTCTTTTCTTCTTTAAATTTTCAATGTTCATTCCTTTCTTTGATCCATTATTTATATCAAAATTTATTTTCAATTTGCAACACCATCCAATTTTTTATTAAAACAAACTTGCGGATTCACGAATACTAATTTTCTCACAATCAATAGATGCTGTGAAGAAGGGTGCATAAATATCAACGATATGGTTGCCAATTTATTACCGATATATTTTATTCTCTTATCGGTTAGGCTCTGATACCATGTTGTGAAATCTGGATCGTCCTATAGAGAATATATGTGAGTGCTGTAGTGAAATAGATTACCATTGTGATTGATCTTTTCACCAGCCATTGATATATATTTATATCTTTTGAATAGTCACATCTTGAAGAGTCATGACCATATAATAATATAATATGACAATTATGGTGATAACCATAATTGTCTGCTATAACCATAATAAATATATAATTAACTATAATAATGACAATAATATAATATATATCATTGCATTATAATATTATCATTACTATATTAATAATATGATAATGATAATAGTATAATATAAATATCACAACTCTTCATTATAATAATGTGTGTATATATATATATATATATATATATATATATGTATAACAATACGAATGAAGTTATATCTTAACATGAAAAACGGGGACATTACAATTTAAGATCCCCCAACAAAGAATAAAGACAAATAATGAACCCAAATTAGTATAAAATACAAAAATGAGTAACATTACTCTCAGGTAAAGTTTCATTTGGAAATATTTCTTGTATATTGCACAATATTTTGATTGACTTAGACATAGCTTGCTTCAAGTTGTTTTTGCAGATTTTCGCTTAATAACACTTAATTATATCTCCAGTTAAGATGTGATGATTCCTATTACAAATTTTATATTCGTGGCCGTGTTTTTACTTTGACACTAAGGTATACAGCATGTGGGTTTCATGTTTGCAATGAATGTCCTAAGTTGGATAATATGCATCAGTCTTGTGGTATTCTATAATATGGTTCATTGGAATTTCCATGTTTATAAATTCACCCAAAGCTCAAGCAATTTTTTAGCCTATCAAGTTGTTTCTAATTAGAGGTTTACAAATTTACGTAGGTAGCCATGTTTAAACTGAATTTTCTTTGGGACATTGATCTTTCATTCCCTCCAAAGTAAGACTACCAGAGTAATTTGATTTTGTTTAAAATTAATTATATTTTCTCTTCTTCAAATTACTTTAATATTTTTTAAAGCTTTTCACTCAATCTGCCAGGTTCGTTTCCAAGCTTCATCTCATAGGATTTAAATATTTAAAATGACTCATTTTAATGTATTTGTGATTTTATGTTTTCAATCTTAAATGAACCTTTGGCTACTTTTTATAATAATAGTCAAATGGATGCATAGCTCTCTTTTAGCTCAGTGCTCTTGCTGTAGCTTATACGGTTCCACGGTGGCTCTGTCATTCATTTTCATCTGTTAGGATAAAATGGCGCTAAATATATTTTTTCTTTGGTGTATGAAAATAAATTCCTTGTTTACATCATATGCACATCAATAACACTTCATGTTACTTATGTGGTCTTTTAAAATTATTTCAGTTTTTAATGGTCATTTTCATTCAAGCATTTACTCGAGACTTTAGATTTCCTTTTTCATTTCAATAGAAGCATTTACTTCAGTCCTTAGATTTTTTTTTCATGTTATCATTCTTGTTGGGTTAATTCCAAAAATGGGTCTTGACTAAGGCGAGTCCTTTTACAACACAAACACCATTTCCTCTCTCTCTTGTGCATGTCCAAATAGAGGTGACTGGTGAAAGTTGCAGATTTTAGAGGTTGGAGGGTGAAGGCACACAAGATTCTTGAAGATCACACCACTAGGAGACTGATTATTAGCACCACTGTTGCTGGGAGTAGGGCGCTGAGCATTATAATCCAGTTAATATGCTTAGATGTTTTCTGAGAAAGGTTGCAAATACTCCGGAGATAAGATCTGATTTCAGTGTTAACTTTGGAGACTATTGGGAGTAAGAAACATATTTATAACATTTGACCAATCATGGATCAACTTGCAGTAACAGGTGCACCTCTGTATCTCAGTTTTAGATCTGGGTTTATTAGTAGATTTCAGATTCCAACTTGTTTTCTCAGTTCGTTTATATGTTCTCATTTATCTCTTGTATGACCTTGTTCTGTTTCATTTGACACCTCTAACAATTTTTTACAACAAATATAGAACCCTAAAGGAGAAAAGGGCAGTTGCTTAACTCTTTCTAAGTCAGAGTATAGTTAGTGGCACCTTCTTATTTATGTGGTTCTTAGTTTAATGTTTAGTGAAAGAGGGATTGGTCCTTGTTTAGAACACTAGTTTAAATTATTCCCCCATTCCTTACATAACATTTTGGCGAACCCAACTCTTCTTAGACAAGCATAATTTATGATTTTTAGTTTCAGATTTGATTTTTACGTGTAATTTTTCAGATTTAGATCTATTCATTACTTATGAACATGCATAACTTTGTCTATATACTTGGATTGCTTAGTTTATGTACTTTCACTTCATTGCTTCATCACTTGCATATGTATGGTTAACAAATCACATTTAATTTATTGCGTCTGACATCATACAGAAGACACATATTAAAATTTTTTCATTTTGTAAAGTTTTTTTCCATGCCGTCAATTTTGAGATCAAACATCAGCCTTTGACAGACTTGTCTTTGTGTGTGGTCTTTCCTAGTACCAATAAAAAAAATAAATTTAGAAGTTTTTCTGGCCTATATCTTATATCACCTTACTCTTCTCCTAAGGTATATCACCCTTCTGAGGACATTATGGTGCAAGAAGATATATTTAACACCACTCAATCGTCTATCTCTTTGAGATGAATTATTGGGAAAAAATGTTGATTATTCTCTTAATAAGTACCTTCACCATTAGTGTACCTTGGTGCAAGAAGATGATTTTGTGGTACAAGAGAGTGCTATGGTTGATAGCTCCCTTCACTTGTGGAATTGGCTATCTTGTTATTCGGGCATTGGGATCACTTTTAAGAAAGAAAACAACTGTCAAAATCTTGATACCGCAATATACTTGTATTAGTCTATTGGCACACTTGCCAAACACCTGGAATGTAGTGAAAACACGGACACACTCCTGGACCTTTGGGTTGGCTGTAGGTTGGAGTGAATACCCAGAGGAGGCTGGTTCTTATTATTGTCTCCTATATCCTACTCTAAACTTCTTCTTCCCAATGGAAAAATAAACAAAGGCTTCAAGATTTGCAGAAGAAACACATAAAACATTCTTCAGTCCATCTGATGCATACAATAAGACAGTTCTAAGGAGGCAAAATGTGGAACTTTTATTGCTTAGAAGGTACGGTTACAGTAGCATATAGTCTGAATATAATTTATAATTGGTTTGAAATTACAAAACTTACGTACAATTTTCAGTCTCATTTTTGAGTTACAACAGTAAGTGTGAAAAATGTGAGAACTAAGATACTTGATGGATGGCACAACATTGCCTTCAATAATTAGATTAAGTGATCTAGTCCGTTTCGAAAATACATTTATTTTTTCAACAATATTAAACGTTCTTACTTTCAATGCTATCTATGTCATTTTCGTGGATTTCAAATAAATTGTCCACCTATGGAGTTAGCTTGTAGCAGAATATGTTTCTTGGTAAGATGCACAAAACTTGCAAATCCACTTATCTCTTTCATTCTACTGAAATTTATATAAACGAAAAACTAGTAAAAAGTCAAGAAAAATTGCTAGAAGGTATAGTTGTTTTGAATAACAATATTTATAAGCTAGGTCTCTGTTAAACTGTGATTGAGATAATGAAAACCTATGTCATGCTACACCATGAAGGTAGGGCTTATATAAACGGATCACAACCATTCTTTAGGTGATTTTATAAGGGGTCCGACCTGATTGTGTATTGAAAATAAATTATAAATTATGCTAAAAATTGCGTGGCCAAGATTGTATTACTAGTTAAAGTTAACTAATAACTAGCCATCGTTTAGGACTTTCCAAATGTTGTGATCAAAGGGATGTGTCCCTTGAACGGAGTATGATGCTAAATAATGTGACTTACCCTCATAGAAAATGGAGATATAAAAACAGGAGAACATTTCATTGTAGAGGGAATGTGATGAAGAAATAAAAAATATACAACTTGTGCAATTAAAATAATAGACTGCTAATCTGACAAGAAATAAGTATGAGTATGGGAAAATAAACTTTCCATATGTCGTCTTGTCTAGGTTGTCAATGGATCTGTTGTAAAGATTAGAGATCATTATATATTTCAGTGTATACAGCAGTAAGGCATAAACCGTATATTCTATTTCTAAACCATTTGCTGTAGATTTCTTGTGTAGACTCTTATATTTATACCCTTGTTTGTTGAGATGTTATGTTTATACTTTTCTCTGAAGTGCTTGTTCTGTGATCTTCTTTAATGTGCTTTGGGTGTCTTTATGACTGATGTGTGCTTGAACCATGAATCATTGAGTGATTGAATTGTGATGTGTGCATGTGATAAGGTGATTTTGCATGTCATATGATTGGTATCACAAATTTCTTGGTGAATGTGGTGCTCTAAGTAACCCAAATCAGTGCATTAAATGTATTTCATGTGGAAGTGCTAAAAATCTACTGAAAACCTCTGTTTGCTTATTGATGTGATCACATTGCATTGAATTCGTAAATGTCTTCAATTTTAGTGAAAAACATAGTTGGATATTCTAATGTTTAAATGTTGCATAGAATTGGAGTGCGATAAGTCATTTGGCTAGTGTGTTTGGGTATTTTCTCTAGTGTACCTGGGATGCTATATTCTTAGGTATCGTGTTGTGGTTGCTCCCTCAAATGTGGCTAATATTAGTCACTTTTTTCTGTGATAGTGTTTCATGTTTGATGATTTATTTTGGATATTAATGAAATGTTGTACATGTTAAAAGGACTAGCATTGAATTTTTTAAATTTTTCATGCTTGGTATAGTCACTAAAACTCTCTATCCATTTATTTTGTGACCTTTTTTACATTTGTCTTATTGTTTAAGTTGCCTTTATTTTTTATGATTTATTGTTGATTTCAATTATTCTCCCTCTTGGGTTTTCCTTTTCAAAGTCACATGGTGGCTATTCCAAATGTTTAACATTGCTGGTCCTATTTCATATTAATATATCATGTTAGACAATATGCGTAAGGGAGTGCATCACAGAGAATGTATCACATATGTTTGTTAATTATTTATAATAAGGGTTAGATTAGGATATCCTGTTTGTTGGTATGTGTACGAACTCTCTTGAGTTGCATGTAAAATAATTTTAAAATGTGTTGCTAATTCATTTGTTGTTGCATAGTGTTGCATGAGTGAAAGTTATGTTGAATTGCAAATTTTGTGCTCCACATGAGTGCAAGTTTATGCATTGTGCGATAATTGGTTGATGTTAAAGTCATGTGCTCATTGGTGAGTGGATTGTATATGGTAATCTCTGAATGTGGTGGTTGTAGTTTTCTACGCCCATGTGATCTTCTTGGTAAATCATATCTTTCATTCTGCCTAATTTTTTTTTGATAGTTGTTAGTTGGTTGTGATTTAGTCAATCAACAATGCTTGTTCTTGTTTGTTTTGTCTTGTGATCCTATTCGTAGTGCTTTTGCAAATTTGCATCTATTATTGTCCATTATTATATTTATATATGTATAGTCTCTTGTTTGGCTACTTGTCGTGGTTGTTGTTGTGGTTGGAGAAGTTCTCCTTAGTAGTTGAGTGTTGCTAGCTTAAGGACTGAGAGGGGGTGCTGTTCTCATGTGTGGAATTGGCTACTTTGCGTGTGTTCTTAGTTGCGAGTGCATCATGTTGACCCTTGCGGAGGTTTTTTGTTTCCTTGTTGACCGTGTTTTCGTCATTTGGCCAGGTTCTTTAACCCTAAAGCGGTCATAGTTGCACCTTGTGATAACATGCAACCATGTTTTTGGCTTCATGCCTCTTGTAAGTTGGTGGTTGTATTCCCTTTCTTGTAATGTTTTGGGGTTGTAACACCTCCTTGGTGTGAGTGCTTCTGCTTGTGAAAGATTTGATCCGCCATTTTCGCCTAAGAGGGTTGATCTGAAAGGAAGTCCATTAAAGAATTTGAATTCGATCTTCCCCAATACTTAAAGAATAAATGTTTTGTTAGTAATCTATCTTTGTAATACTTTATCTTCAAGTATTGTGAAAGTTGTACTTTCAGAATAGGCACAAGACAGTCAAACTCTCCGCTTCTTTTTAGTAGTTATCAAATTTAATCTACAGAATGCGTACCTAGAATTTGTGATTCCTAGTGGATATGCTCTCTCAATTTTCTGTCCTCACTCATCTGTCCAATTTCAGAGTTAATTTATAATGTGGTTATGACTTTTTTAATTTATGCACACTTGTTTTCCTTTAGGGTCCATAAGGTACCATATTGAGATCCACAAATCGTTGGGGGCATTCAAGTAGTGCCTTTCATCCCTACTTGAGATTCATCTTGGGGCATGCTGATAATTTTTTATGGTTGTGGAGGGCATACATTCTGAGAACAGCTTATCTTCTGCTGTGTGGATATAAAGCTTTACTTGAGGAAATAGTGATAACAACTTTTCCCTCTTTTTCTTAGCCCAACACATTTTTAAAATGGAGTTTGGCATTTCATTTTCCCAATCAAAACTATGACTCAACTTTGTTGAGTGAGACCACACAAGGTATAAGTAAGATCTTCAACCAATACTTATTAGCGTAGCTTTTGAGATATTCCCTCTCAACATATTAGATTTAAAATCCACCAGAAAAGAATATAGACAAATAATGAACCCAAATTAGTATAAAATACAAAAATGAGTAACAATAATCTCAGGTAAAGTCTCATTTGGAAATATTTCTAGAATTTTTCATGATATTTTGATTGAATAGACATAGCTTGCTTCAAGTTGTTTTTGCAAATTTTCTCTTAATGATGCTTAATTAGATTTGTATTTGAGATGTGATGATTCCTATTAAATTTTTTATATTCGTGGCCCTATTTTTACTTTGACCCTAAGGTACTGTAATGTCCCGTGCTATTTTAACAATGACATTTGTAATATAGATAAGGAATAAGTAATGTATTAAGAAATTGTCTATCACTGATCCCTATCATATGGCAGATCTTATTATTGCCTCAGCTTTAAAGAAGGGAGAAGACTTTAGAGGCAATTCCCAAAGCGCTTAGAGACCATTGATAAGCTCCCTCAAAGTTTACAGACCAACCTTTAACCTTTCTTGGACTTAATCCCTCAAAGCTAAAGCGAAGTTGATCCCTACCCTATCTTGAGAGTTATCCTTTGGATTTAGACTGCCCCTCTTTGGCTGCCTCAGCCCTTCCCTATTCATATCTCAAGTAATAAATTCTGGGCCTTTAATAGAATTGGGATTCTTTTTTTATAATATAATTGTTATACAAACTTATGGTTAGAGTATAGAGGAACATTAGATTCGTATCTGAAATAGGTATTCTTTACTTACCATATTTCTGTTGCTGTTCAGATTGTCGTATGTCATTTATTTGAAATCCTATTACAAGGTTCGTGGGTAGTAATTCCCGTTCAGTGCTCTTCTTTCACTCTGCGATAATTTCTATATATATATATATATAATTTCTTAGTTACATATCTTTCTATACTGACCATATATATATTAGCCATTAATAATATTCTGATATAATATATCAGCATCAATTAATTCACTGCTGCTAGCAATACATATGATCCCTTGACCAATTCATTTGGTCAGTCATTCACATAATGATCTTCTATATATATATATATATATATTAGAAGACTGATCTAAGTCTCAATTTTTATATATATTCTGGAACTGATGACTGCTTCCTTGAGTCTCCATCTTTCATACACTGACTGACTTTCTCATTTATCTTTTTTTTATTCCCTGTTCTATGGCCCCTAAATACCCCTTCTAATCTCCCACTTATACCTTTCAATTAAATCAGCTGCCTTTAGGAGAGATGTCCCATGTCTCTTCCTAAACACCTCTCCATAAACACATCTCGCCTAAACACCTCTTCATATTACTTCATGATTAGTCACTGTAACTGCTGCTCTCCTATTTAATTATTGTTACTGAACATTCCCTTACTACTAATTGATAATTAGTAACTTTGTTGAGTCTAACGTGTAGATTAGTATCTTATTATATATGCACTAATTATAATATGGAGGTCATTTACCAGCCATTTCTCTTTTTGAGCCCTCTTTTGCAGTCACTATATTAATAACATTTCGTGAATATCATAATTGTATTGTGTGCAGTCACTTTTTGAGCTGACTCCTAGTACCAGTTACCACCCGCAGATAGATGGCCAGGTAGAGATTGTAAACAGATGGGTGGAAGGCTACCTCCGGAGTTATGTAGCGGGGCAGCAGAAAGCATGGATCTGATGGTTGTACTTGGGGGAGTTATGCTACAACTCCACATACCACATGACAATTGGTATGTCGCAATTTCAAGCTCTCTATGGCAGCGAGCCACTTTCTTTCATAGATTTGGCTCTACAGGACAACAGGGCTCCGATTGCAAGAGATTGGTTACAGAATCACCAGGATATACTCAAATCTCTCAGAGAGAACATCCAAAGGTCACAGAATTAGCAGAAGCTATATGCTGATCGGCACAGGATAGAGCGGAGCTTTGAGACAGGAGACATGGTTTACCTTCGCCTACAGCCCTATAGACAGAGTCCCCTGAAGCGGAGTGGGTCAGAGAAACTCAGACCCAGATTATATGGTCTCTTTCGCATCTCGTGGAGAGTTGGCAAGGTGGCCTACAAGCTAGAGCTTCCATCGGACAGCAAGATCCACAATGTTTTTCACGTCTCTTGGCTCAAGAAGGCAATCAGACAGCAGATAGTGGTTTCAGATGGTTTACCCCCACTGGATGAGGAGGGTAAACTGGTTTTAGTTCTAGCAGAGGTCATTGACGTAAGGGAGAGGAAGCTATGGAACAAGATTGTTTGTGAGTACTTGATTCAGTGGAGAGACTTACCTTACAAGGATGCCACTTGGGAGGGTGAGTCGATTCTGCAGCATCCAACATTGAGATTGCTTGAGGGCAAGCAATCCCGGGAAGGGAGGACTGTAATGTCCCCTTCCCAGCAGTAGGGCTGTTTAGATGCCTGATTAGTCTATCTATCCATCCGGATAGGCTAATGGCTTCGTTTCAGAGGATGCCAGCCAGTCACAGGTTTGTGTAGAGAAATATTTCTTATTTGGGCTCTGTTTCTATAGTCAGAATCACTTTATTTTATAAAGTGTTATTATAAAGTCACTTTATGTCTTATTATAAAGTCACGTTATGTTATAAAGTCACTTTATGTTATAAAGTTACTTTATGTTATAAAAGTGACTTAAGTGAGCTTTTATCCCAGATGACTTAGTTTGTTGTGCTTGCACTCACTTCAAGGTTATAAAAAGGAAAAGTACATCTCGGAAAAAGCACCATGAAAGGTGAAAAGAAATAAGAAATATAAAATTTGGTTACTCATGTGACTGGTTCATTTCCAAGGACGCAAACCCATTGGAAATTTGGAGGTTGGACGCAAACCTAGCCTTCTAGAGTGAAATCATCCAGGTTTCACCATTGGAGTTCATTGAGATGGTAAGAAGAAATCCTCCTTATGTAGTATTGTTATCAGAGTAAATAGCTGAGAACAGGTTATCCAAAGTAACATGTATATGTACAGTTGCCCGCACTATAGTGAGCAAAGAATGGATTAAACTTTTGTCTACGCCTCCTTGCATTCTGCAATCTGAGTACCGTACAGGAATTTGGGAATGAAGTAATCTACAGTCGTACTGTGCTAGAGAATATAACTTGGGAGCTGAGTAGGACATACCACCTAGTTACATCTTTGTGTAATGTCCCCGTCATTAAATGACTAATAAAGCTATTTGTTTTTGGGTCTCGATCGATTTAGTTTATCTCGGGCCCATTATTTTATTTGGCGTAGTGTAGTTGTCGCCATCGGCTCTTTTGTGCACTCTCGGGAAGTTTTCCTCGACGGGTATTTATGCACAGCGTGTAGGTTAGTTTCAGGTGTTGAGATTTGATACTTTATTGTATTTTTGCGAATTCATGTTGGGATTTTGTTGTTTGCCATTTCGAAGGTGAAATATCCTCCCTATTTGGTATTTCGCGGTTTCAGTGGGATTCATCCCTAACCCTATTCTACTTGTTTCTCTGGTTCTGGATTTGGCAAATCTGAAGCACTATCTATTATTTATATTCCATCTTGCAAGTGTTTTCTGTGTGGTAGCATTGAGATTGGAACGGCTCATCCTTTGGCAGCGTACTCCCAATATCTTCCATACCATCCTCCAGTGTACAACCCTCACTTCCTTTCGTACTTCCGCTTACAATACGCATCGTACAGTCTTCAAGCACAGCTCCAAACCTCACTGTATGGACCACACTTCACCACAGTACGACCTACATAATTCGTACGACACTGCCATCCGTACGCCAGGCTTCCCTTCCATACGGACTTGACTTCCGTACGGCCTTTCCTCACTGTACGGCCCTCTTGTATGCCCTTTGCCTCCAACGTACAGCCACCCACTGTACGGACCATACACAGCCACTGTATGACCACCTTTGTACGGCCTTGAGGATTTACTGTACGAACTCTGCAATTTCCATACGGCCCCATATTTCGTATGGCAACATTGCCCCTCACTGTTGCGTACGGCCCTTAGCCAGTACCATACGGTCCTCCTAGCATCGTACGGCTTTTGTACGACACACCTACACCCCTTCCCTTGGTACAGTCCAATCTGATTGGCAGTCGGAGGCATGTCTTCAGTGCAACCGAGGTCGGGAACTTTACAGTGGTATCAGAGATTGAGATCCTGCCAGCCTGTGGACAGTGAATGAAAGTCTATAGCCGGAAACAAAGGAGATCCCACTCGGTAGAATGGCAGATCAAGAACCCACTCCTGCTGAATTCATGGCGCTATTGAGGGACCTCTCGAGGAATCAAGCACAAATCAACGACACTCAACGACTTATGGAGGAAGCTCTTCGGAAACTAGCAGACAATAAAATATCTGGCGAACAAAATGGTCACAGTGCCGACTCGTTTACAGGAAAAGAAAATCCTCATCCGGCACGATCCCGTCCTTCCACGCCAATTTTCCCTCCAAGGACGGAGGTACCACAAGGAGGAAGGCAACCGGCCTTTGAGGAAGTTCAAGAATTGTTAAAAGAAGACTGGAAGAAGGCAAACTTGGAAGGGGATATATCCTACAAAGACTACGCGGAATTGAGAATGCGATACTCCGGAGGTGGAAGTCGAGGATATTTTAACGATGCTCTCAGAAGGAAGCTGAGTAAAGTAAATCTATCACCATTTGATGGATCCGGATCCATATCTGCCCAGGCATGGGTAATGAAGGCGGATACTTACTTTCAGCTCAATCCAATGCCAGAGGAGGAAGCAATTAAATTTGCAGCACTTCACTTGGAAGGAGTGGCACATGAATGGTGGCATCACGACACCATCACACTGGAACATGACCAAGTAAGTACATATGCTGAATTCACTGAAAAATTGATAGATCGGTTTGACGATAAAGATTCGGAGCTTAATTTTAAAGAGCTAGTTCAGTTAAGACAGACTGGATCGGTCGACCAATACATCACAGAGTTTCAGGAGCTCTCCGTGTTGGTTACAGACATTTCCAAAAGGAGACAGATAGTTCTCTTCATGGACGGATTAACCAAACCACTGAGGGGATGGGTTAAGGGCTTCAATCCTGCCACCCTTGCGGAGGCTATCAAAAAGGCACGAAGTATGGCACCATCATCAACGTCCTCCTCTCGAGGCTACTCCCACTCCAAATCGCCGTTCATACCCAGAGACAAAGATACCAAACCTCCGCCAAAGAAGCCTTCATTGGACGAAGCCACCAGACAAGAGCTTCGAAGCAAGAAATTATGTTTTAATTGTAAGGAACCGTGGGAACCTGGGCACAGATGCCTTGGTAAAGGGAAAATACACTACATTGAGGTTATGTCTGATGATGAGGACGATCAAGAGAAACTTCCCACAAAGGACGGTCACCCGCAGGTCTCCAAAACGGTTAGCTTGAACCGTACGGAGAGAATCATGGCACTGGTTCGGCATGGAGGGACCATCGCTTTGGCTGGGAGCCCGAGATGTACGGTATTTCGGGTATGGGGAACCCTTCAGGGGCAGAGGGTCATTGTGATGCTTGATAGAGGAGCCACTCTCAACTTTATAAACTCATCCTTGGTGAAGAGAAGAGGTCTTCCTATAGAGGCTCACGCAGGTTTCCAAGTCAAGGTTGCTGGAGGAACACTCCTACCTTGCACACACCTGGTTCCCCAACTGAGTATCACCATGGCTAATCACACTGTGACAGAGGATTTCTTCGTAGTAGACCTGGATGATATGGAAGTTATCTTGGGCATACAGTGGATGGAGTCCCTGGATGAATACACACAGAGCTTCAAATGGATGGATTTTACTTTTGTGGCCAAAGGAAAGAAAGTTGTTCTTCGTGGGATGGCTAATGAAGGTCCCAAGGAGGTCTCTGCACAACAGATGGAAGCCATTTTCCGGCATGATGACCTAGCATGGGCTGCACACTGCTTTGTTTTGGCAGAACCAATTAAAGGACAACGAATATGACCAGAAGATTCTGATCTACAGGCTATCCTGAGTACCCATGATAAATTTTTTACAGACATTCCTCCTGGCATACCACCCCATCGTGGGTTTGAACATACCATCGAATTGGAAGCTGGCGCCAAACCAGTTATCACCACGCCATACCACCATCCCAAGAAATTCAAAGATGAGATTGAGCAGATGATTCAAGAGCTACTTGAGAAGGGATGGATCCGTCCGAGTTCTAGACCTTTTGCATCATCAGTTGTATTGGTGAAAAAGAAAGATGGAACATTACGCATGTGTCTGGACTACTGTGCGTTGAATAAGAAAACAATAAAAAATAGACATCCTATTCCCAGGATCGATGAATTGTTAGATGAATTGCATGGTGTAGTTTATTTCTCTAAAATAGATCTCCGTTCCGGATACCATTAGATTCGCATGCGGGAAGATGTGGGGAAGATAGCTTTTCGTTGTCACTACGGGCATTATGAGTTCCTGGTCATGCCTTTCGGATTAACGAACGCACCAGCTACTCTTCAATCTTGCATGAATCGCATCTTCAACAAACAATTGCGTAAGTACTTGCTGGTATTTTTTGATGACATCCTGATTTACAGTAAAACTTGGGAAGAACACCTGAGATAGTTGGATGAAGTCCTTGGGATCATGGAGGCTCAGTCCTTGTTCGCCAAGCAATCCAAATGCAAATTTGGGATGACAGAAATATTGTACCTAGGCCACGTAGTCAGTAAACATGGAGTACAGGTCTACCAGGAGAAGATCCAAGCTATACTCGACTGGCCACCTCCAAAATCACTCTGAGTTGCGAGGCTTCTTTGGATTGTGCAGTTATTACCGAAGGTTTGTAAAAGGATTCTCTTAGCTCAGTGCACCATTAACAGATCTGACTAAGAATGGGTCCTTCCAATGGAATGAAAGGGCACAACACACTTTTGAAAAGTTGAAGGAAACAATGAGCACTTGCCCAGTCCTCGCCCTACCTAATTTCACTCAACCATTCATTTTGGAATATGATGCGTCCGGAGAGGGCATTGGCGCGGTCTTGATGCAGGAAAGACACCCTATAGCCTACGAAAGTCGGAAGCTTACGCAAGCTGAGCGCCTATATTCCATCTACGACAAAGAGATGTTGGCCATTGTGCATGCCCTGACCAAGTTTCGGCAATATCTAGTGGGTGCCAAATTCACCGTCTGTACCGATCACAATAGCTTAAAATATTTTTTGGAGCAACGAGATCTGAACGAGAGGCAACAAAAATGGGTAAGATCTGAAGAATAATGTGGTTGCAGACACTTTGTCGAGAAAGCCGGCCATCTGCATGTCACAAATCTCAGTTGACTAGAAAGCACACTTACTCGAGGAATATTCTAAGAATACATTTGCATGTAAATTAATGGACGGCGACACTCAGGATGACCGTTACAAGGTGGTGGATGACATCATTTACTATAAGGATCGGATATACCTAGTACCTGAGTCCAAAATAAAGCAGAAAATACTAAAGGAAATACATGCCTTGCCATTGGCCGGACACCCAGGGTTTCTCAAGACCTACAGACAGCTTAGGGAGAGGTCCACATGGAAGGGACTTAAAGATGATGTTTTGCAGTACGTGTGGGAATGTGTAGTATGCCAGCAAAACAAATCCGAACACACCTCACCCGCCGGACTATTACAACCCCTGCCCATACCAGAACAAAAGTGGGATGGTATCTCCATGGACTTCATCACCGGGCTTCCTAAGGTAAATGGAAGGGACTGTATCTTTGTTGTAGTTGATATGCTAACAAAGTATGCACACTTCTTCGCTATCTCCTCAGAATTCCAGGCGGCACAGGTAGCCGACTTATTTTTCAGAGAAGTTTTTTGTCTGCATGGGTTACCCCGAAACATTGTTAGTGATAGGGATGGTCATTTCCTCAGCATCTTTTGGACAAAATTGTTGCGGTTGGCAGGAACAGAATTGTCACCCAGCACCAGCTACCATCCCCAGACTGACGGACAGACAGAAATTGTGAACAAATGGATAGAAGGCTACCTTCGGAACTACGTTTCAGCACAGCAACGGTCATGGGTCAAATGGTTGCATTTGGGAGAATATTGCTACAATACAACTTATCATATGTCTATTGGGATGGCACCCTTCAAAGCACTCTACGGATACGAACCCCTTTCATTTATTGACAGGGTTCTGGGTGACAGTCGTGCACTGAGGGCAAAGGACTGGCTTCAGGAAGGGCAAGACATTCTCAAAGTCTTGAAAGAAAACTTACAAAATGCTCAAAATTAACAGAAGATCTATGCTGACAGACACAGAATAGAGAGAAGTTTTGAGGTTGGCGACTTAGTATATCTTAGACTCCATCCGTACAGGCAGTCATCATTGAAAGCAACGGGGAAAGAAAAGCTGAGGCCTCGCTTCTATGGTCCTTATCGTGTAACTCGCCGTATCGGTGAGGTTGCTTATGAACTTGAATTGCCAGAAGGGAGCTGCATCCACAACATCTTTCATGTCTCTTGCCTAAAGAAGGTTGTGGGGCAGAACATTGTAGTAACCACAGACCTTCCGCCACTGAATGAAGAAGGGAAGCTCTTATTAGAAACAGTTGAGATCATTGATGTACGGGAGAAGACACTGCGGAATTGTACCCTGAAGGAATACTTGGTACGTTGGAAGCACTTGCCGCTGGACGACGCCACTTGGGAAGGTGAACACATTCTCTAGCATCTGGCGTTACATTTGCTTGAGGACAAGCAATTTTTGGGAAGGGAGGACTGTAATGTCCCCATCATTAAATGACTAATAAAGCTATTTGTTTTTGGGTCCCGATTGATTTAGTTTATCTCGGGCCCATTATTTTATTTGGCGTAGTGTAGTTGTTGCCGTCGGCTCTTTTGTGCACTCTCAGGAAGTTTTCCCCGATGGGTATTTATGCAGGCGTGTAGGTTAGTTTCGGGTGTTGAGATTTGATACTTTATTGTATTTTTGCGAATTCCTGTTGAGATTCTGTTGTCCGTCATTTCGAAGGTGAAATATCCTCCCTATTTGGTATTTCGCAGTTTCGATGGGATTCATCCCTCACCCTATTCTGCTTGTTTCTCTGGTTCCGGATTTGGCAAATCTGAAGCAATATCTATTATTTATATTCCATCTTGCAAGTGTTTTCTGTGTGGTAGCATTGAGATTGGAATGGCTCATCCTTCGGCAGCGTACTCCCAATATCTTCCATACCATCCTCCAGTGTACAACCCTCACTTCCTTCCGTACTTCCGCTTACAATACCCATCGTACGGTCTTCAAGCACAGCTCCAAACCTCACCGTACGGACCAGACTTCACCACCGTACGACACTGCCATCTGTACGCCAGGCTTCCCTTCCATACAGACCTGACTTCCATTCGGCCTTTCCTCACCGTACGTCCCTCTTGTATGCCCTCTACCTCCAACGTACGGCCACCCACCATACGGACCATACACGGCCACCTCCGTACGGCCTTGAGGCTTTACCGTACGAACTCTGCAATTTTTGTATGGCCCCATATTTTGTACGACAGCATTGCCTCTCATTGTTGCGTACGACCCTTAGCTAGTACCGTACGGTCCTGCTAGCATCGTACAGCTTCTGTACGACACACCTACACACCTTCCCTTGGTACAGTCCAATCTGATTGGCAATCGGAGGCGTGTCTTCAGTGCAATCGAGGTCGGGAACTTTACACTCTATCTACTTTTAAACTGTAGACTACTCATAGTACGAGCTGGGTAGTAGCTGTACACTCTAGACATCGTGTAGGTGGGTGACCGAGCTAAAGGTGATACAGTTGGAGTGATATCCCAAGCCGCAATTGGTGCCATAGGCACATAGTCCATATCGGACCCGCACAGCAAGACACAAATGCGATTGGTGCTCACGCATTTGGGCCGTGAAGGAACTGCCATAGCAGCATGGTCTTAAGCTGCCTCGGCAACATTACTGGGGGATAAGGGACTTCTGCACGATTCGAGTCAGGTTGACTCAAGTTCTGGACTAGCTATTGGAAGTAGTGACCGCTGGCAACGACCTGTGGAAGACATTGGGAATAGATATCGCCATAGTTGTGGCTCACAATCATTCTTTTCTGAACTGGTGTATTGCGGTTGGTTTCACTTCTCCCTTTTTGGCAATTGACTGTGCACTTAAATACTGAATGATAATTGTGCTTGTTTTCTCTAAATTGATCAGTATTATTTTTGAAGTTTACTGCACGTTTGGAAATACAAATTTATTTAATAAGTTTGTCAAGAGATACAATATTCGAATGTTCTCTACCATATTAAATAGTGGTCCAGACAGTTAGACTGGGATTAGGACATTTCATCACCTGAAACTCAAAATCAAGAAAATTATCATGCAAGATCAACAACTGAGGCAATTCATTGGGTCCATGATCAATCCATAAACAAGTTTTCTTTCCAAAATTTCCATAATCAAAATAACAACTTTCACAACTTTGAACATTAAGAGCAGGGAAAGAAACAACCTGGCGTGATTCAAATTCAAATGGAACCTGCAAATTCCTCATGGCTTAAGGAGGTCGGAGTATGTGATGGACTACCTTACTAACATTAGCATCAAACTCGTGAGTGATCAAGGCAGGATCAGTCGTGAAATCAAGGCCTTGGAATATTGCCTTAGGTGGCTTGCCCCTATACCGCATGAACCACAAATCTTTATGAACATCGCTAAGTGTATCTTCAAAAATCACGGATTCCATGATGAGTCCTCTCTCAAATATCTCCTCAAGCTGATCAAATGCTACATCCAACAATAGCATCAACCCAAACTTTTCTTCACTTTCTTCTTCCATGGAGCTGCATGTAGATTTCTCTTTAGGAACATCTTGCATTTCATCATGTGGAATCTCATTACCCTTGGAATCTTTGAAATTGACAGGGAGGTCCTCAAATGTCTTCATAAGTTCATCAATCCCAAGTGGCAAAGCCTCTGGAGGTCCGAGTTGATTGCGAATTATGCCACTTGCAACAACTTGTTTGTCTTGGGATGCCTTTGGCAATGAATCCATTCATATTTCTTCCATAAGATCCTTAACTATCCCCCCAAAGAATATGGTGGTAATGATGTCTTGGAATGCTTTATCAAACTTTTCCTCATATCTTGATTCATTTGTAGTAACTTGCAATTCCTTGTTCAACTTGTCCACTTGATTGCTTCTTTGATGAAGGGTGCTAGAGATTTCTTCCAACTTATCCTCAAGAATTCAACTTTGTAGCATGAGGGAAAGTTCACCAAGGATCACCTCTTCAAACTTGTTATGGTCTTCTTGTAGTCTTTTACCCCCATGGGTTTCCAAATGCTTATCCTTAATTGCTATCATTTCTCTTCCTCGAATGTATTCTATTGCTTCCTTGATTTCCTTCTCAACACCCTCCTCTTGTGGAGTAAAGTGTGAAGGCTCATCTTCCACATGAATGTCTTGGCCCATTATCCTCTCGCAAGTTGCTTTCTTCTTTGTCTGATGAGGATAAAATATGCTCATCTTTTGGTTTCCAACCTAAGTGATGAATGCAATCCTTGATGCCTTCCTTTGATGCCAAACTCATTTGTTCAAGGTATGCACTCCAAATTCCCTCTGTATTCGGTTGCTCCCAATCAAACCATCCCATCTCTTGCTTGGCCTGCTTTATGATATCCCGACATGGTTGACAAGTATATTTTGAATGTCTCACATTGTGTAGTCTACACCAACCAGAGAGTAACATATCTTCCACAGATAGTTCCTCCTCACTTAGTCACTTCTTGATCATTTCCTTGAAATTATTCACAAACATGTTAACTCTATCATTTGATTCGGCAAATGGAATTGGTTTTAGGACATCCCAAAAGAACATTTTCCTTTGCAATACCAACTCCACTCTTGACAAAAATGTCAAACAATTAAGCTCATCATGTGTGGTTGTCCCATGCATCCTGCACTCACAAGTTGATGTCAATTCAGACAAATTCTGTGGATACAATTGTGCATTCAAAGCCTCCTGAAATCGAACAATGTCAACTTGATGAATGCCTTGACCATGAAACCACTGCCCATCCATTGGAAGTCTTTTCCTTTTTTTTTTATTTTCTGATTTTTTGAACTTTTGAAGAGATCTCTCACATCTCAAATATAAAATGAAAGCTCATTGTTATTGATAGACCATGAATGAACCTTGGTCATGCCTTCCCTCTAGCGCCAATTTCTGTTGATGCGAGTTTTGTTCCACTTACACAGCATGCAGGACTAAATATTCAATGCTTCGAGAAACATAAAACATCAAATCCTCTCTTGAATAAAGTCATCTCCCATGCTAAGCTTTGCAATGAAGATCATGGAATGACTCCAAGTTTCCTTACACCTGTGGATATCTAACGCAGTTGAAATGATGTGATTTGCTGGTTAATCGCTTAGGCGGGCTTAGGTGATTCATTCAAGGGTGTCAACTTACTTGCACTACTAAAGATTTGGCTTCACAATGTGCAATAAAAATATATCCGTGATTTATATCACTTCCAGCTTTGCTCTTCAACTCTTACTATCTAGACTAATTCTACTTCTAACTATGGATGGGAAACTAATGGATGGATTAGGACTCCTACCAAATGGAGGCTTGCTTGCGACTTCACTTCCACCTAGTGCAAAGCTTTAAATGATCTCAAAAGGTTTTCATATCAACACCTTCTCCTCAATCCAACTTGTAGTACAAATCAAGCATCTAATGCCAATTGAACTTGAGCACAACTACTAGATTACCGTACAAGGCACCCTTGCATCTACAAGGAGCTAGTGTCCTAGTTTTATAGAATCCAATCAAACATCCACCAATATCACCATACAATCTATCTACTTCTTACTTTAACAACTTTGAAATGAAATCCTATTTTAATTGAGAGATGTAAAGAACCATGCAAATACACCAAAATGATCATGTATATCCACCATGCAAGCCACAACAATGAATATAGAACAATTTCATAGTATTTTGGCAACAATTCTCGAACATAACTCCCCTTTACAAATGAGAGCAAATGGCCTTATATAGAGGCTTCAAGTACAATGAGTGGCTAAGATTAAGAGGCAAAACTTGAAATCAAGGGCCAAGATTAAGAGGTAAAAGCCTTAATTAGGGTTTCCATAACCACCCGCTACAAATATTTAATACCCACCCAATTACAATTAAGCACCACCACGTGGGCCAATAGAAAAATTACATTGCCTTCATGGGCCAATAAGAAAATTAAAATCCATAGCAACTGGATAAGGATCAAAGACACGTGGATCAATGAGAGGAGAGCACATGTAGAAGAAGCCAACTTATCACCTTGGGAAATGTGTTCCTTATCCTCATCCTCCTTCACATTCAATGAACCTGGACATAATCTCATCAAATCGTCACTATGTGACACTTGGCATGTTTTTATTGATGGAGGATATGCCTGCCACCTCAACAAACTTATCCTCTAAACTTGATAAATACTCCTTGAACTCTTTGATGAGAAATCATTTGTTAATCTTTCAATTGTCTTCATCCCTTGCTCCCCTGCTCTTTGAATGGTTGTTGTCTTGAATCTTGCCTTCTAATGATAATCAGGTTTTCCATGAACTACAAGATAGCGTTCCCTCCTTTTCGAACTTGCTTTGTCTTCCGAGTATCAACTTTATGCTCTTGGATGTTGAAGGCTTCCCTAATTGCATCTTCCACAAGAGTGACAGCTATATGCCCCTTGGGTGTGACAACCTCCCTTGTTGCTGGGTTGTAATTCTTTGCCATTTCTAATACTAGTTCAGTCCATTGATGTGCGGGTGGAAAAATAGCGGCCTGCACAATGCCATTTTTGAACATCCTTTTAATTTCTTTAGATTGATTGTCTCCATACAGTCTATCCCTTATCACTCTCATGTCGAAATGGCCAAGGTTGGTATCACCCACGTTCGCCCAAGTTGAGGTGAAGCTCGATTCAGGTACCATAGGCTAGATATCAAATTTGAACTGGGCTGCCCTTCGTGCCTTGGTGTTTCCTACAGTCCTGGCTCCCTTTCCTTTAGGTACTTGCTCATCTTCAATATTGTCGTGTGCTGGCATGTCCCCTGTCTCCTTAGCCTGGGGTCCTGATCTTGGAAGATTCTGAGCTCCTCTTTCCATACGTGGCCCTGCAATCAAACAGTATGATTAGGATTTTATTTAGTTTCAATCAAATCTGAACCTTAAATCAGAGGTTAGTACAAGCTAGGATATTGAAACCAGAACCTATGAGATCTATATGAGGCCTAGAAAATGAATTGATTTAGACTTTGACTTTCGAAAACTCGAACCAATTTGTCTTTATTGCTCAGAGTTCTATTGCCAATGTCAACTTAATTGCATCTATGTCTAAACAAATGACGTGACTGGAATTCAAAATATGGACTGATTTAGAACCCTGAAAGTAAAAATAAACCTTAAAGAGTGGGGGCCAAGAGATGTGATGACAGGCTGGGCTCAATCTATCTCCCTGGTCTATAAAGCCTGCAATCAGATTTAGAATGTTAAGTAACAGCCCTCCACTAATTGGAAACTGAAGTCTCATCAAAAGTCGATATCACACCTGCAACCAAGTTTAATTGGCTGTTGTAAGGTTCTCTGAGATGAAGATCAGACCCTTAATTGATAGGGAATGAGCTCCCCTTTGATGATGTCCGCTTAATGTTTTCAAGGTGACTGGTGTGATGCGTTAGATGCTGTCTCTTGATGCTAATGTATGTTGAGAAGACATAGAATAGATCTCTGCTTCACAACAGTCAAAACCCACCTCAATCTCCTCCTATAAGTTCGAATTTTGTGCCTTCTGCCTGTGTTTGCAATGAAAATGTTTTGAAATGAAGGCCTTGCTGCCTTGTTTATATAGTGGCATCAGGTATGGGGGCAATCTTCAAGGCGATTTCAAATTTAAATGCTTGTAAATCTGCATTAAATGGATGCCTCAAGTTTTGAGTCCAGAGGGCTAGTAATTTAATTTATTTACATGAATTTCCAGCCTTTGCATTGGGTGGATCTAATAAGGAGAAAATTAAATTCGATGCTCAGATTTTAAAGTTCAAGGTAATGCTTTAATAGCATGGCGGGCATCATATTTTGTGCCCAAATTTGCATTGAATTAACTCTTTGCACTCCCACCTCGAGTTTAGCACCAAATCTGCATTCAGATAAGGGGCTGGGTGTTTGGATTTTGGGCCCCATAAGGCCACACGCTACATGAATAAGGCCACATGCTACATGAATAAGGCCACACGCTACATGATTAGCCTCCATTTAAAACCTTTATGCCACACGCTTCACGAAGAGGGCCAATTTAGTGTTTGTCACGCAGATCTGGGGTTGGATGTTTGAATTAATTTGGGGCCCTTTAAGCCACACATTTCATATAAATTAGGCCCCAAATCGTCTTAAGTTCAAGTTAAGGCCATATAGGCCCACATGTCACATCCATTAAGGGGCGAGATTTAATGTTTTAAGGCCACATGCTACAATTTGGGACCAGATTTAATGCTCATTTGGTCCACATGTCATCACTTTACTTAGAAATTCGAACCCAAAGGCCACACGTTTCAGATTTGGGCCACCATTTAAAACCCCAGCATTTGACGCTATATATATAAGGGCTAGATACATCCAATTCTGGCCCACTTTTATGTTAATCAAGTCTGGTTTTAAATCTCAATGTAGATCGCCAATTGTGTAGTGGGAGTTGGGTCATATTAATTTTGTTCTAAGTCTGGGATGTATTCTCCAGCCCTTCGTTGCATATAGGGCAAGGCCTAATTTGAGTTCAGTCTACTTAAAAGGGCCTCAAAGCCACACGCTAGCCTTACACCAGCCCAATCAGGCCCCACACGCTTCAGATTTGCATTAATTAAGGGTTTGTATGGGCATTTATTGAGGCTTTAACCAATGCGACTTAGGCCTGGCCTAATCTAAATGCAAATTGCCTCATATAAAAGGAGGCTTAAAGCCATTTTAAACCCTTTTTCAGTTTGTTTTGCAGGTCTGATTCGAATTCTGGGTTCAACCGCTGCTTTGGGGAGTTAAAATTTTGAAATTTGTGACCAGATTGTCAAATTCCTAGGTGCTGTTGGATGCATCTATTGTTCCCTTGTAAATCTGGGCCCTATGATGACTTGAACGATGGCTTTGAGGGCCTAATTAAAGCTTCATTTGGCTCGAACTAAGGTCTGATATTAAAATCCAGGCCTTGGCACCATGTATAGGGGCTGGATGTTTGCACTGTGTAACAAATTCCAAGGCCTTACTTTGATATGCCAAGGTGCACGGCTCATTTCTCAAGAACCAGGCTACAATTTCAAGGTATGAGATGAGACACTAATTCAGATGCATGAGGAAAAACCCCACCCTTAAGATGAGACACGAATTACATGGGAAGGAAAAGGAGGCTCATCCCCACGATGAGACACAAACTAGGGGCAAGAGAAAGGGCTCAGTTCAAAGATGAGACGAAGATTACATGGGTAGTAAATCAAGTCCCTGCTCCAAGATGAGACACAAACTACATGGGTAGCGAAATATGTCTTAGCTCAAAGATGGATCAAAATTTTCATGGGTAGTAAAACAAGTCTCATCTCCAAAGCAATTTGTACTTAGCCAAGTTTTCTCTAACCATTCTCAACTTCAGCCTTTCGTTCCACCTCCTACACTAAGCCAAATTAAACCAGATCACTCTCACCTCAATACTTGGTCAATCTTCCTCAATTCCACTCAATTGCAGACTTGTTGACAGTAGTAAGACAGCAAAACGGGCGGTGTTGTGAAAACCTCACAACAGTACACAACATGTGGGTTTCGTGTTCGCAATGATTGTCCTAAGTAGGATAATATGCATTAGTGTTGTGGTATTCTACAGTATGGTTCGCTGGAATCTCCATGTTTATGAATTCACCCAAACTCAAGTATTTTTTACCCTATCAAGTTGTTGCTAATTGGAGGTTTACAAATTTAAATAAGTAGCCATGTTTAAACTGAATCTTCTTTGGGACATTGCTCTTTCTTTCCCTCCAAAGTAAGACTAGCATAGTAATTTGATTCTTTTTAAAATTAATTATATTTTCTCTTCTTCAATTAATTTAAATGTTTATAAAGCTTTTCACTCTGTCTGTTTCCTTGATTCAGCTCATAGGTTTTAAATATTTAAAATGACCCATTTTAATGTATTTTTTATTTTATGTTATCAATTTTAAATGAACCTTTGGCTACTTCTTATAATAATATTCAAATGGATGCATAGCTCTCTTTTAGCTCAGTGCCCTTGCTGCAGCTTATATAGTGCCACAGTGGCTCTGTCGTTCACTTTCATCTATTAGGCTAAAATGGCGCTAAGTATATTTTTTCTTTGATATATGAAAATAAATTCCTTGTTTACAACATATGCACATCAAGAGCACTTTGTGTTGTGTGGTCTTTTTTAAGAATTTTAGTTTTTAATTATCATTTTGATTCAAGCATTTACTTCAATTCAAACATTTACTCAAGACCTTATATTTCCTTTTCATTTCAATGGAAGCATTTACTATAGTCTTTAGATTTCCTTTTCATGTCATCATTCTTGTTGGGTTAATTCCAAAAATGGGGCTTGACTGAGGCAAGTATTTGTACAACACAAACACCATTTCCTCTCTCTCTTGTGCTTGTCTAGACACAGGTGACTGGTGAAAGTTGCAGATCTTAGAGGTTGCAGAGTGAAGGCACACAAGATTTTTGAAGATCACACCACTAGGAGACTGAATAATAGCACCACCGTCGCAGGGAGTAGGGTACTCAGCATTATAGTCACTTTGGAGACTATTGGGACTAAGGCACCTATTTATAGCATCACGCCAATTACGGATCCACTTGCAGTAACAGGTGCAACTCTGTATCTCAGTTTCAGATTTGGGTTTATTAGTAGATTTTGGATTCCAACTTGTTTTCTCAGTTCGTTTATATGTTCTCATTTTTCTACTGTATGACCTAGTTCTATTTCATTTGACACCTCTAACAATCTTTTACAACAAATGTAGAACTCTAAAGGAGTTAGAGTAAAGTTAGGGGCACCTTCTTATTTATGTGGTTTTTAGTTTAATGTTTAGTGAAAGTGGGTTTGTCCCTTAGTTAGAACACTAGTTTAGATTATTCCCCCATTCGCTACATAACATTTTGGTGAACCCTACTCTTCTTAGACTGCATAATATATGATTTTTAGTTTTAGATCTGTTTTTTACATGTAATTTTTCAGATTTAGATCCATTCATTACTTATGAACTTGCATCGCTTTGTCTACGTACTTGCTTTGCTTAGTTTATGTACTTGCACTTTGTTGCTTCATCAATTGCATATGTATGGTTTAGAAATCACAGTTAATTCATTGCATCTGACATCATACACACAAAACAAAGAACATATTTAAATTTTCATTTTGGAAAGTTTGATTCCATGCCATCAAATTTGATATAAAACATCAGCCTTTGACTGACTTGTCTTTGCATTGGGTCTTTCCTAGTACCTCTAAAAAGAATAAATTTTGATGTTTCTTTTGCCTATATCTTATATCACCTTACTCTTCTCCTAAGGTATCTCTCCCTTATGAGGACAATTTGGTGCAAGAAGATATATTTAACACCACTCAATCATATATCTCGTTGAGATGAAGTATTGGGGAATAATGTTGATTCTTCTTTTAATATGTACCTCCCCCATGAGTGTACCTTGGTGCAAGAGGATGATATTGTGGTACAAGAGAGTGATATGGTTGATAATTCCCTTCACTTGTGGAATTGGTTGTCTTGTTATTTGGGCATTAGGATCACTTTTAAGGATGTAAACAACTGTCAAAAACTTGATACCGCAATATACTTGTATTAGTCTATTTGGACCCTTGCCAAACACCTAGAGATTTGGTTTTTCTTGCACTAACAATACCACAGAGTATGAAGGTTTAATTAACGGATTGGAATGGGCAAGAAAGAGGGGTATTAAAGTTCTGAAGGTTTATGGTGATAGTGAATTAGTAGTAAATCAAATAAGAGGAATAGTTTCTGTAAAAAATGATACTTTGAAAGCATATAAACTTAGATTATGGGATGTTATTGGAGATTTCTTTGCTTTCAATATTGTTGCAATTCCTAGGAAGCTGAATCAGCATGCACAGTTTGATATTCCTAACAATGTTAAAATGGGGTGTGATCAACAACATATAAAGATTATTGTTAGGCCTTCGATTCCTGACAATAATGTAAACTGGCAAGTTTTTGAAAGTGATGAGCAGATCTTGCAATTTCTGCTAGAAGATGTTTTTGTAGTTTTTAATCAGGATAGGCTGAAGCAAAATTATGAAGACCAAGTGGTGCAACTTAAGACCAATAAATTGCCTAAAGGACTATTGGCAAACACATTTGTCTTCTCTTTCTAAATGAACTTTATGAGTACTCCATGCCTTCGAAGACAAACGATCCATCAACAGTTGGGTAAGCATCGAAGATTGCTTCCCTTTGAATTTTTCAAGGTTCAGCTTCCTTCTTAGATATACAATGAATTTTTAACATAAAAACAAATACATACACTTTTGACTGGAAAGTGTAGAAGGATCACTCGGGTACTCTTTGGTACTGAGGTATTTTGAGAATATAAAGATGCTAGATAAAAACTACCAGGAAGCAAAGTTCCACTAATCTTCTAAAAGAAACAGAATTATAGTAAACAACTAAGAAAAAGAATTATTTGGGAAGTTGAATAATAGCTATGCATAAACAATTCATGCGAAGAATAAGGCATACTAATTCACAAAGTAATCAATACACCGCAGGCTTCAATTCAAAGATTCAAACCAAACTTAAGCACTTGTATATTTATGCTGGATTTGATCAAAGTCAAAAACCCAAAAACAGACAATTACTGTTCCTTCCGATAAATCTTCGTTACTTAATCAAAATAAACTAAGCAGTCTCTAAAACTACTCCTATCAGAAATTTTCTTACCCTTAAAAGTTCAATGCTCCAGCATTTATAGTTTGAGATTCGAGAGAGCCTCGAGAAAAACCCGGCCTCTCGGACACACAGCAGAAACAACTAAAAACCAGTTACACATTTAGACCAAAGTTTTTATAACATGTCTTTAAACTAGAAAAAGCTAGAAAGTTGCCTAGAAATACGCCATCTTTGTTCATTGATCCTTCGACGTGGTAGATTTAACCAACTTTCAAGTCTTGAATGCATTCACTAATTCTTGAGCCGACTGCAGGTGTAAATTCTTTAATCCAATCAATTTTGCCTGACACGCGTGCTTTTCCCACTTCAGCTCCCAAATTCTCTGTAACTGCCTAGGCAGTTGTCCTATGTTCAAAAGCAACATAGATTCCACGTTAGCTATCCTAGTGAAATCTTGAACAGTTGGCCTTTCGGTTTCCTTCAAGGCGCTCGTGGTATCTGTTCCTGAACATTTCAAGAACAAAATAACTTAGAACAAAAATCTCAGGATGACCTATCCGAAAATCCACTTAAGGGCAAGTACTCAACAAGGGAAAGAACTCTCAAGCTGAACCTAAGCACCTTGACCATAAGTTACTCATGTGTGTGCCAATGATTTATTCCCCACTCAACAAGAACTTGATAACCTCTTAGATCCACTAAACTTAGCCATTACAATATCCTCGCTCCAAAAGCATCCTGGATAGAGCCCCGCTGCCAGTCAGACGTCCATAGCCCCGACGGAGTTATTGTTGTGGCACCACAATCACGGTTGTACCTTTAGTGACTAGTTAGTAGCACCGGTAGAGATGACTGCACACCCTCAGAGCCAATTTTCATCTTTTATTTTGACTTTGATATTGCTTTTCAATTTTTTCACTTTTCGCTTTTTTTTTCTTTCCTGACAATATTTCTTTCTTTTCTCTTTCAATCAATCTTTTGTTTGGCTTGCAGGCAATGAAGTTTGCGAAGGGTTTGGAAGACCACAGTGGCGCTGAAACAGGTGTATGATTTTCACTAACTCCAACTTCACTTCGAAACACCAAGAACTCGGAACAATTAAGTGTGAGTCTAATGTTGTAACCATGTCAGAGGTAACTCAAGAACCACTATCGAGTTTGACCCAAACTTAGTACAAGTCCTACCATGGATCAACGACTAAGCACATCTTAAAATCCCCAAACCTTGTCAAATGTATTCAAGAAATGAACAAGACGGACTCTAGGTTCTGACACCAAAAGTGTAAAGATCAACACACCTCGCCCACGAATGATAACCTGGACCCCCTTTGTACTGCAAAGCCCCAAAACCAAAACTGCACTCAAAACTAAGGGAAGCTGAAAGATCTCAAGTCAAGTGACTTGGTGCAAACTAACCGCTGAGCTCCCTCAAAACTCCTAAGCTAAACGGCTGAAAGGAAATCTACTCTAACCAACTAAAAGCAAAACTACTCTAACACTTGGGCCAAGTGGTCCAAGACAAACTCTAACTCTACGAACAAAAAGCAAACTAAGCTACTAACTGAAAGCAAACTAAACTAACAACTGGAAGGAAACTAAACTACTCTCCTGAACCAAATGGTCCAAGACAAACCTACCCTAACTATGTACAAGACTCTTAAAGGGATGACACTGACTAGACTGATATATACACTGGATCTAACATGGTTTCTCAGGATGTTCAAGAGCAACAAGGCTTGGGTGATAGTTCTCAATCTCGCAAACTCATCCTTGTACTCTGAAAAAAAATTTGTTACCTCCAACTCAAACTGAAGAAAATTATCATGAAAAATCAACAATTGAGGCAACTCATAGGGTCCATGATCAATCCATAAACAAGTTGTTTTTCCAAAATTTCCATAATCAAAATAAAAACTTCCACACCTTTCATCCTTAAGAGCAGGGAAAGAAACAACCTGATGTGCTTCGTGTGGTAACTCTTGTTCAAACCTCAATTGATCATCCACAACTTCAAGAGGTTGCAACTGGTGATGAATCTTCCCGCTAACATCAGTATTGAACTCACTGGTAGTCAAGGCAAGATCAATCATGGAATCAAGCTCATGAAATATCGTCTTTGGGGGCTTGTCTTTGCGCAACATGAACCACGCATCCTTGTGATTCTCCTCAAGTGTATCCTCAAAAATAAAGGATTTCTTGATATTCTCCCCATCAAACACCTCTCCAAGCTGACCAAACATAATATCCAACTGTAGCATCAACCCAAACTATTCTTTGTTTTCCTTTTCCATGAGAGCAACTTGATCACCACTTAACAATCCCTGCATATCCTCACCATTAGGAGCTTCATCATCTAGCATGTAATTTCCGTTTGCACTCTCTTTAGGAACATCTTGCAATTCTTTATATAGATTCTCACCAAACATAGCACCTTCAAGACTGATAAGAGAACCATCATACATCTTTGTGAGTTGCCCATCAACTTCCATTTCAAGTGGTAAAATTTCTGGAGGTCGAAGTTGATGGTGAATCATGCCACTTGCATTAATTCGATCACCTTGAAAGGTTATGGGCAATGACTCCTTTCGTATTTCTTCCATAAGATCCTTAAGCATCCCCCCAAAGAATAGGGTGGTAGTGATGTCCTGGAATGCTTTATCAAGATTTTCTTCATATCTTGATTCACTTGTAGTAACTTGTAATTCCTTGTCCAACTCGTCCACTTGATTACTTCTCTCAATAAGGGTGCTAGAGATTTCTTCCAACTCATCCTCAAGAATTTGACCTTGTAACATGAGGGAAAGTTCACCAAGGATCACCTCTTCAAACTTGTTATGGTCTTCTTCTAGCTCTTCAATGTGTGAATCTCTGTGTGATATGCTTCCTCTTCTTTGGATGAATTCAATTGCTTCCTCAATTTCCTTCTTAACACCTTCCTCTTGAGGAGTAAAGTGTGAAGGTTCCTCCACTTGGTTGTCTTGAACATTAGAATCAACCATTCCATCCTGATGCATCTCACCGTCTTCATTTTTCGGTGTCCAACTTAAAAGCTGAAAGAAATCCTTACCAGCCCCCACTGATATTTCCTCATACCAACCCAATTGAAACTTGACCAAGTCAATGGTGTCTTGACAAGATGGGCAAGTAGATTCCGAATGTGAGAGACTATGTACATTGCACCAAGAACTTCTTCCATATATGTTTTTTGGTTCCCTATTGATATCTTCTTTGAAATCAAGAAAATCTTCCTCTGAATTGACAAGGACTGCAGGCTCATGTATTTGTGAAAAAGAAAATTTTCCTCTTAATGCCAAGTCCACTCTCAAGAGAAACACCAAACAATTCATTTCCTCATGATCTGTAGTACCATGTATCCTACACTTCCCTGATGCTGCAAGTTGAGACAAATCCCATGGAGGTAACCTCTTGTTCAAATCAAACCAAATGGGAAGAACGTCCACCTGTTTGTCCATTGAGAAACCATTCTTTTTGATTTTTTTTTATTTTTTGATTTTTTGGGATTTTTGAACTTTTGAAGAGATCTCTCACATCTCAAATATAACATGAAAGCTCATTGTTGTTGATAATCCATGAATGAACACTGCTTAGCCCGCCTTCTAGCGCCAAATAATGTTGATGTTAGTTTTGTACCACTACATAACATATAGCAATTGAATACTTGATACAGTGTACCAAACACTCAACCCTCTCTTGAAAAGTATATAAGAATAGTCCAATGTTCCTTACGCCTGTGGATACTAACTCAGTTATAAAATGTGATTTGCTGGTAATCACTTCGGCGGGCTTATGTTGTTCACTTGAGGAATGTCAAACTCTCTCTATGATGAAATTTAGCTTTGCAATGTATATTCAATGACTTTCTCCAATTTATATCACTTCCAACTTTGCTCTTCAAACTCTAACTACTAAACTACTTGGTTACTTTACTTCTACTCCTACTGAATGGAAAGATTGGCAAATGGACAGGGATCAACCTAATGAAGACTTGCCAGCGGCGTTACCTCCATAGATGCAATGATTCAAAGGGAAACAAGTCTAGATTACCACACAAAGCTCCTCAACAAGCTGCCAAGATGCTAGTGGCCTAGTATAAAGATCCCTATCAAACATTTACCAATATCACCATTGGAACTAACCATTTACTTCTATTCTACCAACATGAAATAAAATCCTACTTTAACTTGAGAGATGAGAGGAACCATGCAAATACACCAAAATGATCATGTATATCCACCATGCAAGTCACAACAATGAATAGAGAACAATTTTGATAGTATTTTGGCAACAATTTCTCCAACATAACGCTCTTTACAAATGAGAACAAATGGCTTTATATAGAGGCTCAAAATCACAATGAGTGGCCAAGATTAAGAGGCAAAATCAAGGGCCAAGATTAAACCTTCCAAACCCTAATTAGGGTTACCATCTTTCAACCAATTACAAAAGGGCACCAACTTTGTGGGCCAATGAGAAAATTACAATAATCTGTCAACCAATGAGAACATAGGACACTTGGCATGATTTAATTTCATGCACATGAAATTGCCACCTCATCAACCTTATCTTATAAATTTATTTAATCTTTGAGATGAGGTGAAGCCTTGGATGCCTGAGCTTGTCCTTAGAAATTTTCTCACCACCACTTGAACTTTCTTGTACCTGATGTCCTGACCTCGAAAGGGTGAGGTCTTCATGCACTTGGGGTAATCCTGCCTTGACCTTGGTGGCTTGCGTGGATGTGAACCTTCTTGCAATTTGAGAGCCTTGCTCTTAGCCACTGCCTTGAAATCAAACTTGACCTCCCAAAACCTTTTCATCTCGCCTTCCTTCTTCACTACCCTTGCCTTCTTTAACTTTCATGGTCTTTCAAACTTGTCTACTCGAATTTGATTTGCATGCACCCCCCTCTGCTTGAATACTCTTGGGTTTTGGGGGCACCTACCTTCGCCATATCCCCTTGATTGTTCCACAATCCACCCATCCTCTTGATTTGAAATAATCATTAAGTTCATACACTGCTTCCTCACCTTGTCTCCCTCCATTTGGTTAACCAACTCTAAATTCATGCTAATGATCCTAATCCAACCAATTTTCCTTTACCATTCTCAATTTCTTCAATAAAATAAAAAATCTGAGGATCAAACTGTGTACCTTGAGGGGAGCTCGGGATCTGACTGAGAGGCACAATGAGGTTGCTACACCCTAAATTGCAATCTGACTTTGTGAGCCTTGATGACCTGGTGTAACCAATTCTGCCGTATCATATCCGCTGTTGGGGTAGACTGAACCTTTCTTTGCACAATTCTATACTGATTGATCCTCGCCATAGGGGACTGGCTATCTCTCAACCTCTCTCTTAATTGAATCAAGTCAAGGGTACCAATGCTGGTGTCTCCAACGTGTTTCAATTTTGAGCAGAAGTTGGAATTGGGTATCATGACTTTCTTGTCTCCTATTTTAGCATGAGTTCCTTTGGGTTGCTTGCTTGCATTGGCATCACCCATTCTAAACACTTATCACTCCCCGCCTTTTCTACAATGATGGTGAAACTACACTTATCACTCCAAACTTCCTCTTAATGGGATGTAATACTACACTTATCACTCTCCGCCGTTACCTTAAGAGATGAGCTACACTTATCACTCCAATCTTCTTCCTAATGATGAAATGATGAAGAAAACTACGCTTATCACTCCCCGCCTTTGCCTTAAGATGGACTACACTTATCACTTCAATCTTCTCCCTAGGGGTGGGACTACCACTTATCACTCCCTGCCGTTGCCTATGAGATGGACTACACTTATCACTCCAATCTTCCTCCTAAGATGATGATGAAATGATGGAATGCAAGCAAGAACTTGAGGGAAAAAAACTAATCAAGACAATCAAGTAATCAACCAACTAACCAAAATCCTAACTGTACTCTTGAAACTAGTCTTCAACACTTAACAATAATACCAATGAAATGAACAACAATTAAGGAGAGAAGAAAAGATAGGCCACTCACCAAGTATAAAACTTTGAATCTCCTCTTGATGCAATTGCCTTGGCTAGATATCACACTTCACATAAAAATCTCTCTATCTCCACAATTCTGAGAATATGGCCCGAGTAAATCAAATCTTCCCTCAAATGCCTTCCAAAATCTTGAAATGAGGCCTTAAACAATTAAATCCACCCTCCAATAAAATCTGGAATTGCACTCCAAAACAACAATCTCTCTTCTCCAAAATTCTGAGACTAAAATATTATCTTCAATTTTCGGATCTGCCTTGGAGTGCTGAAAAAAAACCCTCAAAACTTCAAATTAGGATGCCACAAAGCATGAGAAAGGGCCTCCAAAATCTGAACTTTATCTTCAAATCAGAATTATGGCATGAAGCAAAAAATCTGGAAATGTCAATCATAACTTGGATCTTCCTTCCTTCCTCTTGCCAAAATCTGAAAGTGATGCTTTGAGTTAGCTAAATCCTCTTCCCTATCTTTGAAATTGCAACTCAAATCTGGAAGCGGTCATGCAAGATGGGGTCTTAATATATCTCAGATCTGGAAAAAAAAATCGCAGCCCTCCCTCTAATTTTCGGATCTGGAATAAATGCTGATACTCAGCCCTCTAAAAATTAGAATTTCTGAGTCTAGGGCATGGAAAAAGAAGCCTCCCAAAGATATGAAACTAATCACTGCCTTCTCCACACAAAATCGCTGTCAAATTGGGCTCCAAATCACTCTAAAATGATGAGAAAATGCCGCCAAACCCTCTGATCAATTTTATGGCCTCCCTTCAACCAGGCCCTACACCATTCAAATCCGCCCTGCTACTTATTTCGGATCTGCCCTAGCAAATTCGGGCCTGCTCTCCTAATTTATTTCGCTCCTTCTGATGACTGTCGCAGCCCTAGCAGATCTCCGCTCTTTCATAAAATCGCTGCTCCAATATCAGATCTCTGATCTGCTCCACTTATCACAAATTCGCCCCCTGCTCTGCTCCTTCCAACTTCGCTGCTTGGAAGAGATGAAGAAATGAATGAGGAGAGGAGTGAGGGCAGTCTCTCCTTTATATCCGCCAAGAGCCCTGATTTTTAGGGCCGACCTGCACACAAGAGTCAATAAAATTAATTAATTGCCAAAGATTTAAGGGCCGACCTGGCCATATTGAAAAAATTTGAAAATCTAAACAAAGAGCCCCCAAAATTTTTGAACTTGAATAGGGCAGGGGCTAATTTAATTCAACAAAGTTAATTTAGACTTAACACAGCCCTAAACAATTATTAGTTGCCCTAAATAAATTCCGAAAACCACAAAGGATCCACAAATTATTACAAAAATCGAAATTCATCCCTTAGATTTTCGAAAATATTAAAAATAATTGCCCAGATTTTAAATTGATTTCCCAATAACAGTCCCAAAATTTCGAAAATAAATGAAGTGTTTATAATTTCAAGCAAAGTCAAAATATCATGGTTGAGATTTTCGAAAAAATCTCGAAGAGCCCAGCTCTAAGTTTTATCATTTAATTGCCCAAAATTCAATTTGTTAGATCTATATTTTCGAAAATCAGAATTAATACCAAGATTTTAAAGCAATTTCGAAAATACAACAATAAATTTACATCTCAAAGCCCACACTTCCAATTTCAATGCAAATTTCGGAAGTCAAAAGGAAGTTAAAATTTAATTGCAATTTTCACTATTTGATTTCGAATGGCCTCAATTCTGGAAATTAAATTCATCCATGCCACTAAATTTGCAATAAAATCGGTTATCTTAACAATTCATCAATCTTGCAAAATTTTCGATAAAATTCAACACCAAACATCGCATTTCAAATCTATCCATCCAACAACGCCATCCAGGTCCATAAAAATTTCACCAAGGCACCGAGCATCGGGATCAAGGAGAACATGTCAAGCCTAGATCGAAAAATGGGGGTCCCTAAATATTTTGGGGCGATGTTGTGAATCCTCACAACAGTATCCACAAAGACTTTAATCATGGCGTCAGCATCCCGATTTCCCTCATCGATTTGCAGAATGCCTGACGGGTTTACTATCTTAATGTCCTTCAGAGCATTGGCGTGCACGTCCTTAACCTCCTCCTCATTGCCCAAACCCGTGTAATTGCAGCTTTGAATAGTGACCGTTTCCAGCCAAGGTTCTGTTTTAAAATAAACAGCATATAGGGATCGACTAGTTTCATGGGATTCTCTGCTAGAAATTGGGCTACCTCGTAAGTTTCTATCTCCTGAACTTGAGTACAGATAGCCGCGCACTTCTCTTCTTCTAACTCCCAGGTAGGAACAAGAGTTTGTATTTCACCAAGCAAAGCTTCACCATCCAGACAGGTAGATAGAAACTCTCGAATGAAGGTGCTTGCTTCATCAAGGATGCCATCAACCCAAGATTTCATAGCCTCCATCAGACACTTACCCTGTTGCATTTGCTTCAATAGCCTTTTGCTCTCAGCTGAGTTTGGATCGAAATCCTGTGGGGACTGAGCCAGTGGTAAAGCTCCAACATCACTAAGTGAGGTAATGAACTCAGCCATAGTAATTACCAGCTGCTTCAGTTCACGTTTTTCTTTTCCGTCTTTCTGTGACTGTCCCAGTATATGATCGGCCGAAAACTTGAAAAGGTGGTCCCTTGAATCCCTATTTAAAACGCCCAGCTCCATTTTGGTAACTTCAAAATCTGCAGCTTTAGGCTCCTGCACTCCTTCCCTGGGTTTAAAGGTGGCAATCTCCGCAGTTACTTTACCGGTTGAAGGATCAGTAGACAACCTCGCATTACTCTTCATCTTCTTAGCTTTGGGAGTGCGGGTGGCATATTTTGTGATAATCTCCTTTACTGGTAGGGAGATAGGCTTAACACTCCTTTTCCTATTCACCGAGTCAGTGAGCCATGGGGGTATTGAACTTGAAACCATTCTATTATCTATTGTCTTAGGAGGAGTGACATTATCTTGTTGAACATTAGGATTTCCGGTAGGCGTTCCCTGATCCTTCTCCTGGCGTTCGGGTGTAAATGAAATATCTTCATCATTGATCTCGATGTCGATATACTTAGAACCTGGGGACGCCATCTGTGCACGACTTTCGGATCTAGTTCTGGGCCTCGTCCGGGGTGCAGTAGGATGTCCACTGGGTGTTGTTTTCCTCTTAGAAGACAAGATTCTAACTGCATTTGTAGTCAAAGAAGATATATTAGGTAAAGCATGATTCACATCCATTGAAGTAGAGTCTGCATTGTGTTTCTTAGGAGGGGGCTCTTTGTTTTCTCCCGCCTTTTCTTTTCCAAACAAGCTTCTGTGACCTCAAGAATGGTTCTAGCTCTCAACTTTATGTTATCTTCTTCTTCCCTTACCCAATCTATATCCGAGGAGTTTCCTGTTCCTGAAATATTACTTTCCAAATCTGTAAAATTAGAGGCATCCTCATCTATTCCATTAATATCAAATTTTAACTGCAAGAGTTCAATCTGCGGAATTAGAAGTCTAGAGTGGTCCCTTTTTCTGACTGCTTTTTCATCTCCCAAATCTTCCCATAAATCTTCAATGTGTGAATTTGGGGATGGATAACTGCCTAAGCTCAAAATCTGCCTAGCAAAACCTTTGTTGTCAAAGCCTCTTCTCAGATCATAGAATTTCATGTGAAAACTTACCAGATTACTGCCTACTATCGAGGCATTGATCATATTGTTGCAAACTAAGTTTCCTAGTTTAATCGGAAACATAGGAGCCCATTTCTCTTCTGGCAAACTGTTTTTAATCACTGTGAACAACTGTTTGCAGGCTTCAGCCAATATGAAACAATCAAGAGCAAATCTAGGAAGCCTGAGGGGTTCTTCATCAAAACCCCCTATCCGGATATAAGTAAAACATGGAAATTGAATGTAAAAACTCCTGTACGTTTGAACCAACTTTTGAGCTTCTAATGTTATTCTCTGGTTAGGGGTTCCTGACAGCTGACAACATAATTTTCCAAGGAACACATCATGGACTCTCCTATAATCTTCAAGGACCTTGTCTTTTCTTAACGGGGGGCAATATTCATAAACATTCGGGTCTTCACTCCATGGTTCATGCGGAATAGCCCCTAAGTCTTGGGTGCATGCAAGACAATAAATTAAATAGGAAGACATAAAATTCCTTCTTTATCATTCAGGCTTGTTTGAGTTGATCTCGCAATGAACTGGCAATAATTTCTGCCCAGTCAAGATGCTATCTTCCTTCCAGAACTATCTCAATGAAGTGGAACATCCAATCTTCGAAAAGAAGAACCTGCTCTGAACCTTTCACTCGGTGAAGCAAAACCATGATATCATGGATATGTGGTTTCATATGGTCCTTAGTCAGGATTTTGGGCAACCGGGATCCACCTTTATAGAAAGTTTTGGTCCATTTACAAGCCAAATGGCTGCGATTCTTATCAGTATTTTCTAGGAATTGAGCGAGTGACTGGGTGGGGGTGAAACTAGCAAAGGTTTCATCCGGAATCTTTAAAACGGACATCATAGTCTGTCGAGTCACAGACAAGAGGGTCTGACCGCCAGCATCCACAATACATTTGGACTTAAAGTCATACCGATTTATACATTGCTGAACTAACTCCGGACTCACTACTGACGGAGGGAAAGTTGCAGCGTCCAACAACCCACTTGACAAAAACTCTAAACTATATTCCTCCATTGCATGTTCTGTGAGGTTACCCAACATCTTTTCTACCTCAAATCCTAACAGGTCTATGTCCGTAATGACAGGAGCACAACACACCATGTTCGTGAGGTTTCCAAAAAAGTGCATACTAGACTTCATCTTTTCTATTTGGAAACAAACAAAAAGCACCCCCCCTCGGAAAATATTATCAAACAGGAACATGAAATAAAAGAGAGCTTTCAGTGGCTACCTATATTCCGCAGACTCAAGAAATAACTCCATTTTTCCACAGCCGAGACTCCGCATTTTCAAAATAGGAGGAAGAAAGCTTACAGGAATATTTATATTTTGGGAAATCATACCATCAAGGCTCGACCTAAAGAGCATTAAGTGGTAGCATTAATTAGAATGAGGAAAGCAATGACGATTTGACAACTAAATGTCATTGAAATCCGCAACCTTTAAAAATGTCATTAATTCTCTTTTAATTGGTATCCTTCACTCGTGCTTATAATTACTTTCATCACAATTCAAATCTTCACTTCGCAGTTAACCCGTGGTTGTCATTTCAAAAACTGTCTGTACTCCCACATTTAATAACCACTCCGACGCCCGGTTACCACATTCACGCTTTGAGATGTCACATCACTTCTTGATTCTGCCGCCACTTCCTCTTAAACTGCTTTGAACTGCTTCAAACCAAGGTTCAAAGAGGTTCGCAGTGGTTCGCTGCAAAAAGATGACGTAGATGAGGGACCCACCTGCATTTCCAACCTCAAAAACATAATCTTTGATTGAACTACTTTGAACTACTTTGAATCGGAGTTCAAAGAGGTTCAAAGTGGTTCATGAGAAGGAAAGCGTTTGGGAAAACTCAACCAAGGAAAACCGACTTTGAACTATACAAGTTCGGGGATTTATATCGTGAACATTGAAGGCTAGGCGAACTTCGAGAACATGATGACGAGAAACCGATAAAAGTAAGACGTTGGACTAGACTTAAAGGAACGAACAAAGAAAAGGGAACAAGGGCACTTTTTCTTATCATGGCGACTCTAACTGACCCTAACATCGGCTCTGGCTGGGGACTGCCTATTGCCAAATGTGCAGAGAACTCTGAAAAACTGGTTTCGCAAAACTAAACCCTGAAGGGAAAGAAACTACACACACAGACACACCAAAAAGGAAAGCAGGGAAAAACTACCTATTATGTACAAGGGTGGGAACCGATTACTACATCAAAGCTTGAACAACTTGAGGTCTTGCCCATTGTAAGAGAAGGGAAGATTCACACCATCCAGATAGGACAAGCGAAAAGCATTTGAACCAAGAGCTTCTGAAATGATGAACGGGCCTTTCCACAAAGACTCGAACTTCCAATGAGATCCTTTAGGGGCCCTCCTTTTATCCCATAAGAGTACCTCATCACCCTCCATGAATTTATGAGGACGAGCCCGCATGTCAAAAATTTGCTTGACCTTTAGTTGATGCCTTGTAATGTGATCCACCAAGTCATTTCTGTCTTCTTCCAATTTGTTCAGGTACATGATATGCTTCTCCAAAGGATCCTTGAAATATTGTTCCTCAATTACAGTTTGGAGCTTGGCTGTGGAAAGCTCTAAAGGTAGTGATGTTAGCATTAAGCAATGATAACCGGTAAGCCTGCTACCAGTACTAGTATTGTCATTGATTGGCAAAGAGTATATAGAGACCTGTCACCTCTAGAACCAAGAAGATCTATATGAAAGAAGGATCACTATACAAAGCCTTAAACACCGGGGTATGTACACAACAAAGGAAAAGAGGAGTCCAGCATCAGCTAAGGACCTTGCTACAACCAGTACAAGTACAGATCAACAAATACAACCAAGGATGGTGCAACCGGTAAGCTAAGCAAGGGACAACAAACTGAGCAACCGGTAAGCTACGCAAGGGACAACAAACCGAGGATGGTGCGACCGGTAAACTAAGGAACAGGAACAGGGATTCTTACCTATTCACAGCACGAAGAACTGAACTCAACCGTAATTGATATTTTATGAGATTCCAGTATGAACCGAGGAAGTCACAGTCAACTATCTGTTCCAACCAACTCTTTTGACCGGGATTTATTGCATTAAATCCGGGTGACTTTGAATTATCTTGGTGATCGGTTTGAGGCGCAGTTGAAGGATTTAAAGCCGGAATCAATGGCTTTTTGAGGCGCGACTGAAGGATCTAAAGCCGGCGTCAGTGGCTCTAGATCAAAGTGTTATCTCCTATGAGGGAAAGTTGTCTGACACGCAACTACTGTTTTCTTCATTGGTTAGATAAAGCAAGGGGATGCATCGGATGTTTCCTTAGTTAACCGACTCTTCACTAACTGATGAATCCAATAAGGATTTGAAATTAGGTCATGCATAATGAGCACAATTAGGGTTTGAACCCTATATATTCTTCTGCCTATGGCGAATAGAAGTTGCCTTCATTCTGCTAGAGAAAAGAGTGAACCTAAAAAGCTTAAAAGAAGCTAGGGTAAATAAAAAAGAGAAGTTGAGAAAGAAGTGTGTGCAGAGAAGCACAACAGTAGTGGAGAACTCACCTGTTGCGACCGGTGACGATTCTTAGCTGAGCACAAATAGAGATCTTATCAGCCTATGCAAAGCCAATTGTAAAAGGTCAATCTCTATTGTTTTCTAGCAACTACAATAGTTAAATCCCAGTATTTTGGGTGGACTCTAACAGGTCCGTTGTATCAAATCCCTTAACCGGGTGGCATCTTGTAAGGTGCTCAAAGTTCTCTAACAAGGCAGGCACTAACCGACTTTATTGTAATAAATCCCTTGATCGGGTCGCATCTAACAAGTGCGTTTTTAATATTTTATCCTTTAACCAGGAAGGATCTTAACAGGGCGTACTCCAGAAGAGTACAAAATTTGTGAGGTCTCCTCACACCGTGGTTTTCACCCTAACTGGGTTTCCACGTGATAAATCTGGTGTCACTGTGTGATTGTTTGCTTACTGTTATTATTTGCTTAAATCTGCTTGCTTGTCTGATGTAAGTTTACTTCACCGGATTAAAAGGAAAAAGTTTAAAGAGGTGCTGATTCACCCTTCCCCTCTCAGCACCGATTGGGATTGTCAAGTGACACATGAGCTCCTATCCCATAGACCAGTTCAAAAGGTGTCATCCCTATTGCTTGCTTCAAAGTAGTTCTGTCGGCCCATAAAGCTTCAAACAACTTCTTGTGCTAGTCACGGGAGTTATCATCTAGCAGTTTTTTGATTAGAGCAACAAGATTCTTATTACTGGATTCCACCTAACCATTTCCTTGCAGAAAATAGTTCGAAGAGTGGGCTAAAGATATACCATGCTCATAACAAAATGCTGATATTTCTTCTGACGAAAAATATGTAGCATTGTCTGCCACTATTTTAACTGGTATCCCAAATCTGACAAAAATATGATTCAAAAAGAACTCAAATACAACCTAAGAATTTGCCTTCTTAGTGGGGATTGCCTCTACCCACTTGGTGAAATAATCGGTGGCGGTAAGAATATAAACATGTCCGGTGCTAGATGGGGGGTTCAAAGGTCCCACGAGGTCTATTCCCCACTGCTTGAAAGGTTCATCAACAATTACAGGCTTAAGGGGCAGAGCAGCCAGTTGGGGCCGTCCAGCGAACAATTGGCATTTTTCACAATTTCAAACATAATGGTACGCATCTTTGAACATTCGAGGCCAGTAAAAACGATTCCGAAGAATCTGGAATGCCATCACAATTGAAGAGACTTCGTCATGAAAAGTCTTCAATAGCTCCTGTTGCGCAGCATCTACACATCTGAGGAAGGTTCCGTCCACACCCCTTTTATACAATATATCTTGAGAAATTACATACTTGGATGCCTTCAGCTTCAAATTGCGCCTTTTTTTAGGATTCAAGTGTCCAGGACATTCACCATAGGTAAGAAAATATGTCATATTTGAGAACTAGGGATCAGTTGAGTTGACCAGCAACGCCATGGGCACTTCATCAATTTCTTCTAATGTCCTACCATTTTCAGCTATTAACTTACATAAGCCCTTCCCTCTCACCAAATTAGTTGGCTTAATATTCAGATCATATTTTTGAATTTTTGCTATCCATGCCACCTTGTTATTCATGCCTATCTCATTTTGAGTCAAAATACTTTTTACTGCAGTTTCTGGAACATAGACAGTACAATGAGAATGAAGTATATAGTACCTGAATTGTTTTACTGCCTTTACTATAGCGAAGGCATGCTTTTCAATCTAGGAATACTTGAGTTCATGTCTTTTTAAAGGCGTGCTCATAAAAGCAATAGGTGCCTCCTCCCCTTTTTCATCCTTTTGTGTCAAAATGCCAGACAATGTATGCTTTGAAGCATAACAATTAATGATAAAGTCCTTAAAATTTGGGCTTGTCAACACAGGCGCCTGAGATATTGCTGCCTTAATATCAGTGAAGGCCTTACGTCCTTCTTCATTCCATTTGAAAAGAACCTTTTCACTCAACATATCTACCATATGCCTAGTAATTTCTGAAAATTCTGGAATAAATGCATGCAGAAAATTCACTTGGCCGAAAAAAGACTTCAAACCACTTCTACTTGAAGGTAGACTAAGTTGCTGAATTGCTTTGACCCTCTCAAGATCGATCTTGACAAAATCTTTTGAAACAATATGACCCAATAATTTTCCTTCTTCAACAAAGAAAGTTGACTTTTTAGGGTTCAAGGATATGCCATGGCTTCTACATCTTTGCAACACTGTTTCAAGATCTCTTAAATGATGACTCCTTTTTTTTGAAAAGATGGTGAGATCATCTAAGTACACCACTATGATTTTATTCCAAAGATCCTCGAAACAAGAATTCATCGCCCTTTGGAAAGTTGCACCGGCATTAATCAATCCAAACAACATCTGGTGGTAGACATAAGTTCCCCAAGGAGTTATAAAAGTTGTTTTGTGCTGGTCACCCTCTGCCACACTAGTTTGGTTGTACTCGGAATAGCCATCCAACATAGACATTACTTCAGAACCTGATACAGCTTGGAGAACATGTTCCATTACAGGCAATGCATAATTGTCCTTTAAACTAGCCTGGTTCAAGTTATGGAAATCGACACAGATTTTGATTTCTCCGTTCTTTTTCCTCACAGGAACTATATTAGCAATCCAGGTTGAATGATGTATGGGATATATGATTCTGGCTTGTAGCATTTTCTCCACTTCCTTCAATATCACCTCAGATACCTTTGGATTATAGGTCCTTAGTTTTTGATGAAAAGGGGTAGCACCTGGCTTCAATGGAATTTGGTGTCTAAATTGGCCGCCTCTGAAATTATTAAGATCCTCATATCCTCAAGCAAAAACATCTCTGTATTCTATGAGCAACTTTTTTAGATCCTACCTTTCTAGCAGGTTGCATGTCTGACCAATAGAAATCCATTTAGGATCACCATCGTCTCCTATATCAATTTTGTTATATTCTTTAGAATTATGTGCATGAGATACCTTTTCTTTAATTGTACTATCATCTTTTCTTTTGAAAAGATGTTCTAGAGAAACCAGGCCTTTGGGAATTTTATTTCCTTTGAGCTGAATAATTCCATCATTCCTTGCTGAATCCTGATAGACTTCCCTGCTTTCACTGCTAGACCCTTCAAAATATACATCAGAAAAACTTGTAGCACATTCCAAAAAATCTCTAAGCTGAGAATCATTATCAAATATCTGCTAATGCTCCACATTATCTGGTATTTTCGGCCTATAGATCATTTCAATTTGATACTTCTATATTTTAAAGTTAGGATGAGGTAACAATAATGAGACCGAAACTGCTAAGGAATCTGCTCTAGTGTTCTGACTCCTTGGTATAAATTCTATGGAGAAAGCATCAAACAAATCAAGCTCATCCCATACCAAATTCCTATAGTGCTTTAATTTCTCATTTTCAAAAGAGAATTGCCCTCTTACCTGCTTCACAATCAATTCAGTGTCCCCTCTTGCAACTAATTTCTTTACTCCTCTCAGCTTCGCCTCTTCGAGTCCTAGCAGCAAGGCTTTGTATTCGGCAGTATTGTTAGTATTCCTGAAATCTAATTTAAAAGAGAAGGGAATGCATTCTTCATCAAGGGGAAAAAGTACTACCCCTGCTCTCGATCGTGAATTTGAGCAGCTGCCATCAAACTCCATCGTCCACAACAGAATAACATAATTACCAAAATGACATTCCTCATACAGAATCTAAGCTTTGGGATTGTCTGAGGGTACCACTGTATATTTATTCTTAGGCTCCGGTTCAAGTTTTATTTTCTTTTTACCCACCGGAATAATTGCTTCTGACCAATCCATCTTAATATCTCCCCCCAAATCTTAACAAAAGGTTCTGCTGAGTAGCATGCCGTAGTTGGCTGGGTAGTCCGCCACCAAGATGGTTAATTTTAAACGATTATTAGGGCAAACTGCAAGGACAGCTTGGGCATCTTTGACTTGACCCATCAATGGTACTTTCTTTCCATCCATAGAATAACACCAGCCAAATGTCTTTGTTAGGGTGAGACCTAAGGCTCTAGCAACTGAGGCAGGCATGATATTATCTGATGCACCGGAATCGATGATGCAATTGCTGAGTTTTTGTCCATTCAATAGTAAGGAAATGTAACAAGGATTAGGTTTCTTTTCTTCTATCTCGCTTTCAATGGAATTAACAAATGGACAATCTTTTGGTGTTTGTGGAATGTCTTTGGGCACAAAAACGAGAGGCTGTTCAGTTGTAGTTGTTTCACCCATAAGGGATTTATCTATTCGGAACTCGAACTTGACTCTCCTTTAACATATTTCACCAATTTATCAAGTTCTTTAGGGTTCATTCTCAAATACTCAGCAGGAGAAATCGAAATAGTGGTTGTTTTACAAAATTCCACAAAGTCAAAAGGGGAAGGAGTGACTGAACTACCTCTTGGCAGGGTTTTATTTTCTGAACTCTTTTAGATTCACAGGGGTCTCAACACCTCCGGTTTCTTTTCCTTTTGTGAAAGTATTAGCAGCACTAGTGTTAGGAGTAAACTTTTGTGTCCTTTGATTTCTTGTTAGGATGGCGCAGGATGGATCTTGAAGAGTTGCCAAAATGCTCCCACCTCGGTCAGAATCCGGCTCATATTCTAGATAGAAAGAACTAGAAAGCCCAACATCAGCTAAATCTTTCTCTTCATGAAGCTTTTCTATACCAATGGCATCTTTCGTTGCATTTATTTGAAGACACCTCAACCAATCAGGGCATGTCTCTCCATCATGATCGGTTGTTAGGTGAAAGGAACACATTGTTTCTTTTGGTGCAGACTCTATTTGCAACCTACGTTGCGAGCTGGCTAGGAGAGGGGTTTTTCCATGAGGTTGATTATACTGCCTTCGACTCACATCCTGGTAAGGAGATTGATATGGAGTACTGGCTTTATTTTGTTGCCTTTTAAGCATTGCCATATCATTCATTAATCTCTGCAGTAAAGGATCAGTTGGAGTAGACGAGGAGCTTCCTAATGCTTGAACCTCCCTCTTCCATTTACCGGCTGTAATAAACGTATCCTCAAGCTGAATGGCTTGTCTTTGTGCTGCAATCAAATCAGCCACTCCATCCTTCAATAGATGAAAACTTATATCAGGCGGTACTGCATTCAGGAAGAAGATTTTCTTATTCTCATCACTTGGTGCAGAATTTGCAGGTATTCGTTGCAAAATTCTGTTAAACTTGGCCACAAATTCCCGCATAGGTTCATGTATTTCCTTTTTTAACTGACTGAGTTGAAGCAATAATGAAATTTCATTATCAGGAGTCTTGAACCTTGCTTCAAAAGCAACTCTCATATCATTCCAACTAGTGATTGAACCATTAGGTAAATGACTGAACCAGTCAGCTGTAGTATCAACTAAAGTTCTGACAAAAAGCCTGACTGCTACCTCTTGAGTAGGGACACTGATAATACCACATGCCGTATGGAAAGCACTAAGATGATCATCAGCAGTTGTCTTTCCATCTCCGCTGAACTTAGGCAAGACTTGATTAGCACCTTTGGGTAGATCGCCAGGAGGATTAGCCCCTAAATTCAATGGGCCGATATTCTGACCCCAAGGTTGATTGGCGGCCATGTTGGGAAGCTGGAAGTTCAAAGGTTGGATATTAAGAACAGTAGGTATCATAGTACCTGGGGATACGACAACCTGAACGGTGGGTGAAATAGCAAGGCTAGATGGAGGTGAGGAGGGTCTGCTAAAGGTTTGAGTTTTCCTTTTCTTGGGGGTATCACGATCAGGTGCAAACTTAGGTTTCTTAAAGCTTCAAAATCTTCATCCACTAATCATCTACTCCGATTGCCTCTAGTGTATCTTTTTTCCGCCAGCTTCAGTATTGGGTTTATTCTTAATTCCTTGCAGGAGCATGCGCAAGCCTATTTACTACAACCGCTTCTTGAACAGCAGGTATGCCCCTTAGGCGTTCAGCTATTTATTCTTCTCTCTCTTGCACTTCTAAGACCTACTGATAGCTACGCCGATGTTTCCATGCTGCTGCAGCTAGGTTTGATATTAAGTTTTCTTGTGTATCTTCAAAGCCTAAATTAGGTTGAAGCACAGGAAACACATCATTATGTGGCAACACATCAATGATGTTTTATACCGCAAAGATCATAGTGGTGTACTTCTCATAACGGACATTCAGGAGGCCATTTCTCTCCAAGGACTACTGCATTCAAGATCATGCGGGTTGGCTACTATTGGCCTATTATTTTTAAGGACAGCCATGCATATATTAGAAAATGTGCCAAGTGTGCTTTGTTTACTGGAAAAGAAAGGCTTGCAGCCTTACCTCTGCAGCCTATTAAAACAGAACAGCCTTTCATAAAATGGGGAGTTGATTTTATAGGTCCAATAAACCCTCCGTCTAGTGCTGGGCACAAGTGGATAATCACAACAACTGATTATTTCACTCGCTAGACAGAGGCAGCAGCATTAAAGGATGCTAATGAGACTGCTGTTCTGAATTTTTATGATGATATTATTCATAGATTTGGAATCCCTGATTCTATAATCTCTGATAATGCACTTGCTTTCATTGGTCTAAGGGTAACTGAGTGGGCACTGAAGCATGGAATTTATCTCAGCAATAGTTCTAACTACTATCCACAAGGCAATGGATTAGCAGAGTCTATGAACAAGAATTTGATCAGAATATTGAAGAGGAATCTGCAGGAGAATCAACGTGAATGGCATTCTAAATTGAAAGCTGCCTTATGGGTTGACCGAATCACACCTAAGAAGATCATTGAAAATTCACCTTGCTAGTCAGTTGGTTTTGTTTGAGGAAGGAGATCCGATGCAAGTACGTTATGCTCAGTTGATGGAATTAGAGGAGAAGAGGTCTAAAGCAATGCAAGTTATGGAGTATCAGCAAATGCAAGTGAAAAGGAATTTTGACAGAAAGGCAAGAGTGCGCTACTTCAATGTGGGCGATATTGTTTTCAAATGGGATGAGCTGAGGAGCAGGCCAGGTAAACATACTAAGTTCGATTCTTTTTGGGGAGGCCCGTTTGTGATTACAGAATGTAAGGAGCATAATGCATATTAGTTGTCAACTATGGAGGGAAATGTGTTGCCTATACCAGTTAATTGTATTCACCTTAAACGCTGTTTTGAGGTATGATCTACAAGGTTCTTTGTAAATATCAGTTTAGGTTGCAAATAAAGTGCGGCTACACTATTATTTTGAGTTTCTGTTGCTTTCCTAAGTGCTCTTATGCATAGTTTTCCTAGGTTTTTCCTAGTGTTTCCTGCTTTAAGTAAAGGTTTCCAAGTCTTCAGAAGAACTGTAGAAAATAGAACAGTCCTACTTGCATGCAAATACAATAGCCAACTAGGCACATTCATACATGTGCTCATACATAGCAAGGTGAACAAATTCATGCGTCCTAATGCAACACATATATAAATGTGACTACCTAGTTACGATATCTGCATACACCTAGCATTGCTCTGCTTTGCACAATCCTGCTATTGAGGTGTTTTTGCAGCCATGAGATGAGTCATTCTTGTTTTCAGCCAAGAGTCATGTACACCATTCATAATGATGAAGGGGAGCCTACTTCATCATTATGAATCATTTAAATCATGCGGGACTGAAAACAACAATCACCCATTCAAGGAGAGTTTAAATAAAATCAGAAAGTGACTCCAAGCCCAATGAAATGTTTTAGGCTACTGGTTTTGTTACTCTTGTAGGCAAACATATAGCAGATGTCGCCAAAATTGTTACTCATTTTTCACCTAGTGGCTCAAAATTTGAGTAGAGCCACGACTGCTAGTTGTTTCATGCATATCAACTACATTTTATGACGAAAAGTAAAAGCTATCACAGAAAACAAGCATATACTAGATATCTTTTCCGAAAATGTAACTTTGTTTATCAAGTGTTCATCATGTTTCAAACAGGCCGTGAAACTAACCAAAGATAAAAAAAATTGAAATTTGATCTATAAACATAAATGTAAATGCAGAGAATAAATGAGTCATGGTTGCCAGCCATTGCCTGGAATGACTGACTGCGTTGAAGATCTTCCGAGCCTTTGACTCCGCTACTATGCTTTCCATGTTTCCGTTCCAAATCCTGCAAGTAAAAATGAGTTAGATCAGTATGATCTAAGCAATGGCCAACAATTTCATCATTCTATCTTCTGCATACGCATTTACATCCAAAATCCAAAAAGAAATCAGTTTTATTGCTAACATGTTAGCTCCATGTGCAGCTTCTTGTTTCTAATGGGTACGCGGATATAACTGTAGCCTCCCACAAGGGTTTGAGCCCGGCATACCGATTAGAAACAAGACCTATGAAGCTGATCAAAATAAGTACAATGAAGTAATTAAAGGGACGTATTCATATATGAAACCTTTTTTCTTCTAAAATAGATATATGTTCCAACAAGTTCAACAGAGACATTAAAGGATAAGTCAGTCGCAGCTTGAAACCTTTTGTTCTAAATACAAAAACAAAATTCAAAGGATAAGCACAAGGCAAACATTGAGAAATGGATGAATGCGAAGTACTGTGGGATACTATGCAAGTGGCCAGAATTACAGGATAATAACATAATACAGGGCTGAAAGAGGCAAATGTATGAGAAAGAGGTGTGATGTTACAAAAATCTAGATGGGAAACAAAATAGGAGTTGAAGTGTGATGCATTTATCCAGAATGCAAATATGCTAGAAAAGGATCTTCAAATGCCAGAAATTACAGCATCCATCAAACAGAGGATATATTTGTTATTAAGTATTCATGACAAATTAAGATTTCGTGATAGTTTCTAACTGAAATAAAAAAGAGGAGCCTGCACATGCATATTGTTACTGCATAAAGACTATAGATTGAAAAATGGACAGAATAGTAAAGGCTTCAAATTATAAGGGGTGTATTCCATGTCAAGGAATGGGCAAGAAGAGCAACTGAGATCTATGTTCAAAACGTACAAGAAACACTCAAGCATATATTTGAAGGCATTGCTAACAGAACAGTTGGTTCAGAGATCATTGAAAATAGCAGTAATGTGGTTTTAAAAGTTAATGGTCAAAGGTATGCAGAAAGCTATTTAGGCTGGAAAAAGAGACATACTTAGCTTATACATGCTATACTGGAATTGCAGAGTTTGTACCTTCAGTTATTTAAAATGTGGGGATAGTTATCAATTTGCCCTTGAACATGAGAAAGCTTTCAAAGCAAGCCGTGAGGCTAGAAAATCTGTTAACATTATCTGTATTGAAATTATATGAAAAAGAAAGGATATTACAGGCTGGGGCAATACATGGAATGGCAAGAATGGTTGCAATCCAGCACTGCTGCTATATCCACAGGTTTCTGAAAGATACACATCTATTATATGCAGTAGAGTTTGCGGAAAATGCAAAGAAAAGAAGCAGGCTAACATAGTGAAATCACAGCATGAAGTCATTTTTGATAAAGCCAACATATTAGCTTGAGATGCAGCAAACGATCTTTGAAATGGAGAACAGCTGCTATCATTCGGAAGCATGAAATAGGAAAAATGTAATCACGACATATAATGAAGCTTTCAATAGTCACAATAGCATAAATTTTCAGTATTTACGGCTTTCAAAATGAGACTTTCTATAATCATAGCAGACTATAAAACAAAAGAGTTCTCAGCTTTTTCTTTTGAGAAAGCCTAACTGTCTTTCACGGTTCACAAAAGGAGAGTTTCAGTTTTTTTCTTCTTCTTTTCAAATCTGGGTAATGCTGCGAGTTAAAGAAAATAATGCAACTTTAAATGAAAGAAATCAAACGGCAAGAATGATGCTAGAAATTATCAGAAAGATCTTCAGAAAATGCAAAGTGAAGTTCAGTCTCAAAAGGTGAAGTGTCTGAAGGATAAACTCTAGATTGATCACCAAGAAATTCAGAAACAGCTTCAAAACTGGAACCCAGTAAGATACACAGCTGCCAAAATAAAAGGGCAAACAGGTATATTTTAACAGCAGCAGATCCCAGTAAAACCCTCACGCAAGGAGAAGGAAACCAGAGATAGTACAAACAATACCCATGAAATATTGTGAAACAAACACAGTGACCATCAACAAATATCATGGAGAAGAGGAAAATGTTGTTTCTTACAAATCCACAATAGTCACGGCATATAATGAAGCAGTAAGAGTCATGAAAATTTCAGTATTAACAGCGGAAATGGAGCTTTAAATAGTCACGACAGTCTGGAAGAGGAACAAATTTGGCTTACCTAGTTACCGTAATAGTGGTGTTGTTCATGATGGTTAGGCAGGTCTCAACAGCCTTCAAAATAGAGCATTAAGATCTCAAGTATGGTGGCTCAGAACAGGAAAGGATTAGAAGATGAATTCTCGGCAGCAAAGCTTTCTTTCAGAAAATGTTACCAACAATATTTCTTCAAACCCTTGGTGGCACGTTTTTTTCCTTCTCCAACAAACCCTCTCTCTTCCTCGAAAATGAGATGAAGGAAATAATGCGAAAATCTTTAGGGTTGAGTTGTTTTGTTGACCTTTTGAAGCATATTGCATAATGCTTGGAGTCTGCAACATTGTTTTTGAATGGAATTTTCGGGCACTAAATAAGTTACTCAATATTATAATTTTATGTGTTCTTAACACATAGTTATAATGTTAAGCAATTTATTTGTTTTACTTTCATTTATGTTTTCTAAGTGCATTGTATTTTAATATTTATTAATTGATTTATCTCATATATCAATTAATAATTATTAATGTATTTTTGAGATATATATTGTAATTTAATATTTATTGATTGATGTATTCTATAAATCAGTTAATAAATATTAAAATCTCTTAAAAGAAAACATTAATGATGTAAAAATGGAGAGATAAGGGTGTTTTAATAGCTTGAGGGTTTTTAGGAGTTGGATAAAGTCTCTAGACAACTTGAGGGAATATAGGGTTTGTTGAGTCCTTTTAGGGCTTGTTAGAGCAGATCTAGGAACTTCTTGAGTTCATGTAGGACTTATGGCCCGTCGAATTTGACTTTGTCTTGACAGTTGAGAGGTCTTTATGGCCTTTTAGAGCTTTTTGAGGGCAGTTGAAGATGAGTCATAGGTGTTATTATGATTTACTGGAGTTTTTTCAGAGAGGGGACTTTATTTTGTGGGTTATTAGGTCTTCTTTTCCAGGCTATTTTCTGGCATCCGACCGAAGGGTTGTGATTTGTACTTAGTGAGTTTTTGACTTACTTTTTCTTCAGTTCTGATTATGCAGAGGAAGGCTTTTGTGACATTCCTTTTGTCCTTAGCAGTTTTATGCAGAAGTTTGTAACTCACTTTTGGAGACTGAATATATAGTGACAGCATTTTGCAACATCAGTATTCTATCAAAGTTGAAGCCTTCTTTCTTTCTGTGATTATGTGTCAAGTGCATGATTGATAGAAATAGTAAGTGAGTTGATAACTCCTTGTTGTTCTTTTGTGTCAGCTATTACCTTGTTGCAGGAATGTATTTTGTTTGTAGGTTGTAATTTGTGTCCAAGAACTTATAGGGTTTTCTTGTGAAGAATTTTCTTCCTGGTTAATTCTATTAAGGACCTCTTTATGAAATATTTATGCAGACCTATATAGAACAGAAGTGTTTTATTCATTGAGGTAGATTTCATAGTTTCAGGATCTATCATTATCAACTTAGTTTCCTACTTTTTGGTGAATCACCTTGTTTTCTTAAGTTTAGTTTCAGTTTGCAAGTTTATTTCTTTTGTATCTGTTTTCCCAGAAAGCTTAAGTTAGTGTTGAAGAGTTATAGGTGATCATTCAATAGGAACCGGCCTAGAAACCGGAGGTTTCATTTCAAATTATGCATTTCCCACATGCAGAAATGAATTCCATGTTAGGCAAGATTGTTAAACTTGTATAGTTTAACAGGGTGCAAATTTTAAGCCTTAACAGAAACATTTGCCCCTGTTGCCCGATATACATCTGTCAAAACCATCATTGCAATTGCTGCTTCCAAAGGGTGGAAGATACATCAAATTGATGTAAAGACGACATTTCTAAATGGTGTCATTGATGAAGAAGTATACCTGGAACAAGCAAAAGGGTTTATTATCCATGACAGGAACACACATGTATGTAAACTAAAGAAAGCTCTCTATGGCCTTAAACAGGCCCCTAGGGCATGGTATGAGAGAATAGACAGTTACCTTATCAAACTAGGGTACTCAAGAAATGAAGCAAATCCTAATATATACTTCAAAGAATTAAAGGGTGATATGCTAATACTTATTCTCTATGTTGATGATTTTCTAATAACAAGAGAAGATCACCTTATTGCAAAGTGTAAACAAGACCTTGCATCTGAATTTGAAATGAAAGATTTAGGTCTCTTGCACTATTTTTTGGGATTAGAAGTGTGGCAGAAGGAAAACTATATTTTCCTGAACCAAAGCAAGTATACTATTGACATATTGAACAAATTTGGCATGATGGATTGTAAACCATTATCCACTCCTATGGAGACAAATCTTCATAAGCTCAAAAGTGAAGCATCTAAATCTGAAACCACAGATCCTACATACAACAGACATATAATTGGGTCTCTAATGTACTTGGTGAATACCCGCCTTGATATTTGTTATGCTACAAGCGTATTAAGTCAATTTATGTGTGAACCTAAGAAGATCCATCTCATGGCAGCCAAGCACATTTTGAGATACTTACGAGGCACTATTGGACTTGGTCTAAAATATGACAATGTTGAGTTATAGCTTCAAGGGTATTCAGATTCTGACTAGGCCGATAGTTCTACTAATCTGAAAATCACTACAGGATGTTGTTTTAGTATTGGGTTTGCTATGATATCTTGGTTTAGTAGGAAGCAATTTGCAGTTGCTCAGAGTTCCACTGAAGCAAAGTACATAACTGCATCTATGGGAGCTCGAGAAGCAATGTGGTTAATGAAGTTAATGGTTGGACTATTTGAGAAGCCCCTGAATCCCACAATTATACATTGTGATAATCAAAGCTGCATTAAACTCTCAGTAAATCCAATCTTCCATAACAGATCAAAGCACATAGAAATTTCCTATCACTACATCAGAGATATGGTGGACAAAAAATGTTATCAAGTTGGTATATATCAACACTGAAGAGCAGATTGTCGACATATTTACCAAACCTCTTGCAAAATTAAAAATGGAATATTTCAGAGGTAAACTTGGTATAAGATGTAATTGTAACTCTTGAAATTAAGTCTGAAGTCTTGTTTAATATAGATGTTTTTTTATGTTAAGAGTTACTATTGTGCACATGTGTATTATTTTATGAAAGGTGATGATCTTTTATTGAACTGGATGTAAGGTCTCTATTGTAAGGTGACGACCTTAACAATAGATTGACCTATTATCATACACTTAATTAAGTTGTTGTCATGGAATGTGTCGGAAATTACGATAACAAAAGCATCATGATTGACTTCATTAAGTTGTTTTCCCGGAGTGAGCCATAAATCATGATGCTACTTGTGTTGTCAATTTCTTGAGTTCTTGATCCATTGTCATGATAAATTACATTAACTTGCTATCCCGGACTGTGCTAGAAATCATGACAATAAGTAAATCCTGATAGACTACATTAGTCCCGAGATGAGCCGAAGATCATGATACTATGTTGTCTCCGAGATCAAGATTGTTATCTGATAAACTATACTCAGTTATTGTCCCAGAATGTGCTGGAAATCAGATAACTAACATCCTTTTAGGACATATGTGTTGATAAGCATCTTAATGAAGCCAGTGTGGGCTTGATGAGAAACCAAATCACCATTTTGTGAGATAATCATATCCTCCCTCGCTAAGAGGGAGTGTTGAATATGTAGCATCAGTCGGATATTAAAATATCTGATTATTGCACAGAGAGATGTATATATATATATATATGTATAGTATTATAAATTGATTATTCAAAATGGTTCGATCTGATCTCAGAATTGTTCGACATTGTTTGTGATGCCCAGCGATCATGTTACATTATCGTGGACTGTGATAACATTATCACATATGGATCATGGACTGTAATTATCGTGGATCATGTTCATTGTATTCATTGATTACATAATCATGTTGATAACAAGTTGTTAACAAATAAACATGAGTTAGCCCCACGTAGGGACATGACCCTACGTGACCTGAAGGCCATGTAGAGTCATGTCTCTACATGGGACATGACTTTCCAAGAATATATATATATATATATATATATATATAGTGATCATTATTCATCGCTGGAAAAATATCAATCAAAAAGCACATGTTATTACCAGCGATCAGTTCTCCATTACATCTGCATTCACAATAAGAATTTGTTATCATCAGTATCATAAATTCTGAAAATACAAGTACAGATCAGACTGTCAGTAAAAGTCAAAACATATATATGCTTTTGTAATTATTTAGTTACAGAACTATTGAATCCATAAGAACTCGATTCAGTGAATCTCTGATTACTGATTTAGAAATAAAATTAAAACTTTATCTAAGGAGGCAAAATGTGGAACTTTTATTGATTAGAAGGTGTGGTTACAGCAGTCCAAAAATAATTTATAATTGCTTTGAAATTGTAAAACTCAAATACAGTTTTCAGTCTCAGTTACTGATTCTTGAGTTGGAAAACAAAATTTGTTTAAACTTTTGAGTTACAACACTAAGTGTGAAAAATGTGGAACTAAGCTACTTGATGGATGTCATGACATTGCCTTTAATTAATCGTAGTCATTAATGAATTTTTCGCTTAACATATCATTCTTGTCCTTTTAGGTGTGTAGAAAGACTAGCATTTATTGAGGTATGAGTTTATGCTACACAATAAATATAGGTTTCTGTCAGTTCAATAATAGAGTAAGTGATCTAGTGCATTTCAAAAATATATTTATTTTTCCAACGATATTAAATGTTCTTTTTACTCTCAATGCTATCTATGTCATTTTAGTTGGATTTCAAATAAATTGTCCACCTATGGAGTTAGCTTGTAGCAGAATATGTTTCCTTGCTAAGTTGCACAAAATTTGCAAATCTACGTAGCTCTTTCATCCTGCTGAAATTCATATAAACGAGAAACTAGTAAAAAGTCAAGAAAAATTGCTAAAAATTATAGTTATTTTGAATAACAATATTTATAAGCTAGGTCTCTGTTGAACTGTGAATGACAATGAAAACCTATGTCATGCTACACCATAAAGGTAGGGCTTATATAAATGGATCACAACCATTCTCTAGGCCATTTTATAAGGGGGCCAACCTAATCGTGTATTGAAAATAAATTATAAATTTTGTAAGAAATTGGGTGGCCAAGATTGTATTACTAGTTAAGGCCAACTAATAACTAACCATCATTTACGGCTTTCCAAAAGTGGCGATCAAAAGGATGTGTCCCTTGAATGGAGTATGATGCTAAATAATGTGACTTACCCCCATAAAAAATGGAGATATAAAATGGGGGAACATTCATTGTAGAGGGCATGGTAGGAATAGATAAAAAAAAATACAACTTGTGCAATTAAAACAATAGACTGCTAATCCGACAAGAAATAAGTATGGGCATGGGGAAATAAACTTTACATATCTAGTCTTGAATATGTTGTCGATGGATCGCTTAATAATATCAGAAATTCTTATATATGTTAGTGTATACTGCAGTAAGGCATAACCAGCATATTCTATTTCTAAACCATTTGCTATTACTCTGAACAAAGGCAGCGGATACTAAATCCGTTAGGTAGTGATTAGATTTAAGATCTATCGGAAATGATACTCCCTTTCAGCATATTAGATTTAAGATCCCCCAGAAAGGAATAAAGACAAATAATGAACCCAAATTAGTGTAAAATACAAAAATGAGTAACAATAATCTTAGGTAAAGTCTCATTTGGAAATATTTCTAAAATATTTCACAATATTTTGATTGAATAGACGTAGCTCGCTTCAAGTTTTTGCAGATTTTCGCTAAATGATGCTTAATTAGATTTGTACTTGAGATGTGATGATTCCTGTTACAATTTTTATATTCATGGCCCTATTTTTACTTTGACCCTAAGGTACAAAGCATGTGGGTTTCATGCTCGCAATGATTGTCCTAAGTTGGATAATATGCATCAATGTTGTGTTATTCTACAAAATGGTTTGCTGGAATCTCCATGTTTATGAATTCACCCAAAGCTCAAGCAATTTTCACCCTACCGAGTTGTTGCTAATTGGAGGTTTACAAATTTACGTAAGTAGCCATGTTTAAATTGAATCTTCTTTGGGACATTGCTCTTTCTTTCCCTCCAAAGTAAGACTAGCATAGTAATTTGATTTTGTTTAAAATTAATTATATTTTCTCTTCATCAAATTATTTTAAAATTTTTATAAAGCTTTGCACTCAGTCTAGCAGGCGCTTTTCCTAGATTCAGCCCATAGGTTTTAGATATTTAAAATGACCCATTTTAATGTATTTGTGATTTTATGTTATCAATTTTAAATGAACCTTTGGCTACTTTTTATAATAATATTCAAATGGATGCATAGCTCTCTTTCAACTCAGTTCACTTGCTGTAGCTTCTACGGTGCCATGGTGGCTCTATTGTTCACTTTCGTCTATTAGGCTAAAATGGCACTAAGTATATTTTTTCTTTGTTGTATGAAAATAAATTCGTTGTTTACATCATATGCACATCAAGAACACTTCATGTTGTTTTATGTGTTCTTTTTTAATTATTTCAGTTTTTAATGATCATTTTGATTCAAGCATTTACTTCAATTCAAACATTTTCTAAAGACTTTAGATTTCCTTTTTCATTTCAATGGAAGCATTTATTTCACTCTTTAGATTTGCTTTTCATGTCATCATTTTTGTTTGGTTAATTTCCAAAAACAGGGCTTGACCGAGGCATGTCCTTGTACAACACAAGCACCATTTCCTCTCTTTCTTGTGCATGTCCAGATACAGGTGATTGGTGAAAGTTGCAGATTTTAGAGGTTGCAGGGTGAAGGCATACAAGATTTTTGAAGATCACACCACTACGAGACTGATTATTAGCACCATTGTCGCAAAGAGTGGGCGCTCAGCATTATACTCCAACTAATTATGCTCAGAAGTTACCTGAGAAAGCTTGCAGATGCTCCTGAGACAAGATCCTATTGCGGTGTTCACTTTGGAGACTAGTGGGACTAAGACACCTATTTATAGTCCTGTAATGTCTCCATTTTTTGCAAGTCATTGATCTGATGGTGCCAGGTCATTATTGTGATCCTCGTGGTCTGGCAAGGTGTTTAGAGGGTCTTTGGTGTGAACTTACTATTTATAGTAAGTCAGTGGATTGTTCCGATGAGCTCAGATGATTTAGAGGAGTTGAATGATGCTCTCGGTCTTCATTTCTGGCTTCCGGTTTGGGCTCCAAGAATCTTGGTGAGAGCGTCTATTTTTAGTAAGTCACCCCGTCAAGTTCATTCATCATATTTCATCATTTGGATCAATCCTGTGCAGACAAATTTCGATTCGGACACTTCTTCAATTTTTTTCGCAAGACGGGTGGTTTATTATTATTATTATTTAATTAAATTTGCTAAGGTTGCCATTTTTGTTGGTATTATATGCTGGATACTTTAGTGTTATAGCTCATTGGAACCAAGATGAAAAGTTTTAAATCTTGGGCACAAGAAACAGGGACTTTGCGTGTCATAATTTCATGATATTGGTGAAAAAGTCTTTTTTGGAGCCAAATGAATTAATAAATTATACTATTCAATATGTGCCTAAGTATAAAAAGTGTTTTAAGTGAAAAGTGTGTGAGAGAAGACACTTTTTAATTATAAAAGCAACGCTTTGTGAAAGGCAAATCATCCATTGTTCATTTGATGAAAATTTATTAAGTTTCTTGTCTGTGAGAAATGGCTAGGGCTTGAGAACTGATTCCTCTCTTGGCAATTTGAATCATCACTAATTGATGATGAATTTTGCAAACTGAATTCTGAGAATATTATTCTGATTCTGTGGATGCAAATTTGGTGCTGTTGTATACCAAATTTGAAGAGAATTATTAAATTGCTGATGTTACAGAGGTATACATAATTTTGGTTCGATTTTCTCAAAATATTTCATTGTCTGGAAGGCTGTTTTATCTTCCTGACATGCTGCAATATCATTCTGGAAATTGGTGAGGACTCAAGGTGCTGCGTTTATTTTTATTTTGGAGAAGATTCAGTAATTTTGGGCTGCATATCAGATTTGAAAGAGCTGCGTCACTTTTCAAGGACCTACTAATTGTTTTAATGGCTATGTGACTAGCATTAGAGGCTGCATTTTTTTCTTCCTGACAGCCCACGCACATGTGGAGAGGGCTGTGTGAACTCTTAACAGTTAGTGTGCATTCATGGAGGTCTATGTTTCATTCCAGCTGGGTTCTTAATTCAAAAAAAAGGTGCTCATTTAATATATTTAATTGTTGTGTTATATGACAATTGAAATTAGAATAAATTTGATAATTGTGATCATTTCCAGTGAAGTGTTGAATTTTAAAATAAATTGTTATCTTTATTATTCTGGACAAAATTCAACAAGTTAATTTTTATTAAAAGTGAAACACAAGACTTTTTAAAGCGAATTCAGAAATTAATAATTACTACAAAAGAGAGCTAGACAGGCTCTTCACAAGTCCTTTCAATTACAGATCCACTTGCAGTAACAGGTTCACCTCTACATCTCAGTTTCAGATTCGGGTTTAGTAGTAGATTTGAGATTCCAATTTGTTTGCTCAGTTCGTTTGTATGTTCTCATTTACCTGCTGCATGACCTAGTTGTGTTTCATTTGACACCTGTAACAATCTTTTACAACAAATATAAAACCCTATAGGAGAAAAGTGTAGTTGCTTAACTCTTTGCAAGTTAGAGTAAAGTTAGGGGCACCTTCTTCTTTTTGTGGTTCTTAGTTTAATGTTTAGTGAATGAGGCTTTGGTCATTGTTTACATCGCAGGTTATTCCCCTATTCCCTACATAACATTTTGGTGAACCGTAGTCTTCTTTCATTAGTATACTTTATAATTTTTAGTTTCAGATCTGATTTTTACATGTAAGTTTTCAAATTTAGATCCATTCATTACTGAAATTAACTACTTATGTATTTGCATTGCTTTGCCTATATACTTGCATTGCTTAGTTTATGTACTTGCACTTCGTTGATTCATCAATTGCATATGTACGGTTTAAAAATCACATTTAATTCATTGCATCTGACATCATACACAAAAAAAACGGACATATTAAAATCTTTTCATTTTGGAAAATATTATTCCATGCCGTCAAATCTGATATAAAACATCAGCCTTTGACTGACTTGTCTTTGCGTTGGGTGTTTCCTAATACCACTAAAAAGATTAAATTTTGATGTTTTTTTGGCCTATATCTTAGATCAGCTTACTCTTCTCCTAAGGATCTTCCCCTAATGAGGACATTTTGGTGCAAGAGATATATTTAACACCACTTAATCATCTATCTGTTTGAGATGAAGTATTGGGGAATAATGTTGATTCTTCTTTTAATATGTACCTCCCCCATGAGTGTACCTTGGTGCAAGAGGATGATATTGTGGTACAAGAGAGTGATATGGTTGATAATTCCCTTCACTTGTGGAATTGGATATCTTGTTATTCAGGCATTAGGAATCTCGTAATTATTGTGGTATGAAAGATTAGATATACATATGAATTTATAGTTAGATGGGAATACATATATATTTATATTTGATTGCATGTAGTTGATGAATACTTTAATTTGAATGTATATGTAGTTATCAATATGAAAATTTTCAATAACGAGTCATGTTGAGGAAAGGGAGTGCAAGGAGGGAGAATGATGAAAGATCCCTCACTAGGTATGGTACCTCATAAAGATGGTTACGGACTGTTGGTGAAGGACCATGAGGTCAGGGAGCGTAAGGTCCTGCACTTGGGCCAAGGGTAGAGGGTCAATTTAAGGACACCCTATTGCAGCTCCCCCACCATTCCCACATTGATTAATTGTTGAATGAGCTAGAAGGGATTCTTACTTGTAAGAGGCGAAAGGTTAACATGATGGAGTAGAACGGTGTAGAAACTTCACAAGGTGCACCACCTCATGAGAATGGTTATGGACCACATGAGGCCAAAGAGGATGAGGTTCTGCTATTGGGCCTAGGGTAGAGGGGACCTCATCGTGTCTTCCATCACATCGCTAGTTACAATAGAGCTCCCACCTAATCATTGAGATTTCTTGTGTAGACTGATATATTTATACCCTTGTTTGTTGAGATGTCATGTTTATAATTTTATCTCGAGTTCTTTTTATATGATCTGCTTTATTGTGCTTTGGGTGTTTTTATGGCCGATGTGTTCTTGGACTCTCACTCATTGGGTGATTGCATTGTGATGCGTGCATGTGATAAGGTGATTTTGCATATCATATGATTGTGATGATAAATTTCTTCATGAATATGGTGCTTTAGGTGACCCAAATCATTGCATAAAATGTATTTCATGTGGTAGTGTTAGAAAACTCTTGCATATGTCTCTTTTCTTATTGATGTGATTGCATTGCATTGAATTTGTAAATGTCTGCAATTTGAGTAAAAAGCATAGTGCAGGGATATTCTAGTATTTAAATGTTTAACATTGCTGGTCCTATTTCATGTCAAGTGTTGTACTCTGTTATATCAGATAGTATGCGCAAGGGTGGGAATCGTGGAGAATGTATCACATATGTATGTTAATTAATTAGAATAAGTGTTAGATTAGTATATCTTCCTTGTTGGTCTGTGTACTAAATCTCTTGAGTTGCGTGTAAAATAATTTTAAAATCTATTTCTAATTCATTTTTTGTTGCATAGTATTGCATGAGTTAAAGTTATGTTGAATTACAAATTCTGTGCTCCAGGTGAGTGCAAGTATATGCATTGTGTGATAATTGGTTGATGTTAAATGTAATGTCCCTGTTTTTAGTCTTATGGGATTAGCTTGGTTTGGCGACCCTCACAGGCTAATCAGGCGATCAGAGGGGGTGAGATGGTGGAGCCAGCGTTGGGATTCCATTTTGGAGGTTCGACTTATCAGGTCTGCTCTTCGTTCGGATCATTTTGGTCAACTTACTATTTTTAGTAAGTGGTATTTTGGGTATGGCCAGGATTAGCAGGGTGTTTGCACGGAGCGTCAGATATCTCAGGATTGAGTTTCAAAGAATCTCCAGTTTGAGAGACTTAATATTTTTAGTAAGTCTATTTTTAGCAGTGGCTATTTCTGGCAGGGCAGTGCCTATTCCCAGCTGGGCAGTTGGACTTGGTGCTTTGTCAAAAGTTCATTGATTGCAGTTAGACAATTCAATGGCTTATATTTTAAATGTGTTATTAAATTAAATTATTTTGATTTAATTTAATAACTTATGACTTTATAACTTTATGTTATAAAGTGAGATTATTTTTAAAGCCAATTAAGTGAAAATATTATAAAGTGTTTTTTCCAAAAAGCCTATATATTCTACTCGAAAAAACACTTTTCTCATCTTATGCAATCATTATTATTTCTTGGAATTTGGGAAGAAGACAAAACCTGGCTAGGGTTTCGAGGACTGATTCCTCTCTCGTAATTTGAGCCATTTTCTGTCGATGGTGAATTTTACAGCTGATTTTTATTGAGTTCACAATTCGATGCTGCTGTATATCGATTGTGTGAGAATTTCTGAAACTGGAGCTAAAGTTTATTGGGAATCGTTTTAAAGTATCAACAAAGAATTTTGAAAGTTCTTGGAGGTTATTCGATAATTTTTTTTGATTATCGAAAGAGTCTATGAAGGAGATATTAATTGGTTTGATGGTATAAGTGTTGCTTTGGAGGCTGCGATACAAAATAAGGAGAAGAGGTTGGTGGTTGAATGCGAAATTCTTTGCAAATAGCCCACGTGATTATCAATTGCTGGCACGTGTGAAACATTTATTGGCAGCTGTCAAATCTAGGCAGAATCGTCTCTTTAGCAGGGCCGTAATACTTATATTTGGGACAGCATTCATTGTGTGACTGTTCCGCATTGTAAGTTCAGTCATGTGAGACACAAGTTGTGACATTAATTCTGGTCACGCATTGACACAGTAGGGCTGTGTTGCAAATTTCTGGAACTGTGTTCAGTTTGGAGTTGCCACGCGTGAAGGATCTCAGGGTGGCTGCAACCATTTCTAGGAATTGTGACAATTCCATAAGGTGGCGGTTCAACAATTTGGGAACGTGGCTATGGCAAGTGGATTTTCAATGATACAGGGGCCATAATAATTTTCAGAATAAGATTGTTATTTAATTCTATTTGAGTAAAAGAATTTCTTTTGATGATAGATTAAGATGAAACTATTTGTCTAAATATTTGGTGATTCAAGTTGTTGAATAAATTCTCAGAATTGTTCTTGCATGAGTATTATTGAGTTATAATTGTAGTCATCTCCAATTTATTTATAAATATTTAGGAAGAGCCATTCTGGTTCTTCACATTAAAGTAATGAGTTCATTCATGAGTGGATTGTATACGGTAATCTTTGAATGTGGCGGTCTTATTATTCTTCGATCGTGTGATCATCTTCATAAATCATGTGCTTCATTGTTTCTTATTTTATGTGATAGTTGTTGGTTGTGATTTAGTCAATCAACAATGCTTTTTCTTGTTTGTTTTGTCTTGTGATCCTATCCGTAGTGCTTTTATAAATTTGCACTTATTATTGTACATTATTATATTTATATATGTATACTCTCTTGTTTGGCTACTTGTTGTTTTTCGTGTGGTTGGAGAAGTTCTCTTTAGTAGTTGAGTGTTCCTAGCTTAAGGACTGAGAGAGGACGCAGTTCTCATGTATGGAATGTTAGCAATTCAAGTTGTCATTAGTATACAACATCCACAAACACTATGCACCGGTAAGAGATCATCGGTCACTCACAACACTTAGAAGACACCGGTAGACAAGTATGCACCGGTAGATAAAGAACATTGGTAGACCGATCTAAGAACATGCACCGGTCTCAGTGTACATAAGTTGAACCGGATATAAGGTTATACCGGTCTAAAGCGGCCTAAAGATCTGCACCGGATTTAGTGGATCAGTTTGAGTTAAAGCAAGATTTTACGGGACATCCACTGCGTAGAAGTGGAGTTAGCTTTTTAATAGGAGTTAGCTTTATTCATGCGGAGTTTTGCAAGGTAAACTCCAAATCAGAGAGCATAGCTTTTTGCTAATTGCATGATTTATTGCGGAGTTTGCAGCCTAGCGGTTCTAGGAGTTAAGGGTCTCATTACGGTGAACTCTCATATAAATATAAGTTATAGGACGCGAAGAAAGTTATTGTTGATTGTGAGTGATTGCATGGAGAAAAGGAGAGACATCTTCTAAGAGAAGAGCTACAGACACAAAGGTAGTAGAGATCAATAGCCAGGCAACCAGAGAAGAGGTATGATCTAATTAGACATTTAGTGTCATAACAAATCATCAATTCTATTAGAAGTAGAAGCATATTCAAATCCCTTTATTAGGGTGGACCTAATTGGTTCATTGTAAGAATCCCCTAACAGGGTAACATCTTGTTGATGTTCAAAGTCCTGTAACTAGGCAGCTCCTAACAGGGTTTAGATCTTAACAGATCTCTTGTAAAATCCCCTAACTGGGTAGCACCTTAACCAGTGCTTTGTAAGCTCCTAACAGGGCGCCTTCATTCTGAAGTAGTGAAGTTGTGAGCTCTGTCCCACCGTAGTTTTTTCCCTTATAATCAAGGGTTTCCACGTATAAATACTTGTAGTGATCTGTGTGATTCTGTTTATACTTTTCAATGATTGTTATATTCTGCTTATCAATCAAGGTTAAGAAGTTCAAAATTAAAAAGTATAATAGGGAGTATTTATTGATTCACCCCCCTCTTAGTAACCGATAAGTATTAACATGGAATTGGCTATTTTGCATGTGTTCTTAGTTGTGAGTGCATCATGTTGACCATTGCGGAGGTTCTTCGTTTCGTTGTTGACCGAGTTTTCATGATTTGGCCATGTTCTTTAACCCTGAACCGGTCATAGTTGAGCCTTGCAATGGCATGCAATCACGTTTTTGGTTCCTATGCCTCTTGTAAGTTGGTGGTTGTGTTCCCTTTCTTGTGATGTTTTGGGGTTGTAAAGCCTCCTTGGTGTGAGTGCTTTTGCTTGTGAGAGATATCATCCGGCATCTGTGGCTAAGAGGGTTGATCGTAAAGGCAGTCCATTAAAGAATTTGAATTTGATCTTCACCAATACATAAAGAAGAAATGTTTATTTCGTAATCTATTTTGTCAATACTTTATTTGCAAGTATTGGGGAAGCTTTACTTTCAGAATGGGCACAAGACAGTCAAACTCTTCGCTTGCTTTTAGTAGCTATCAATATTATGTTGGCATTACTATTGGCATTACTAACCGGCAAGTTCTCTACCGGTAGTGTTGTCATTGTTTGGCAAAAGAGGATAGAGATTTGATCTCTATTATAGAGGGGACTCTTACTCTTCACCAAAAAAGGCTGAGAAACCGGTCACTACACTAAGCATCAACAGAGAAGAGTGTATCCTAGTATCAACCAAGGACCACCCTCAACCGGTATAGACAAGTACAAATAAACGCATATCCAACAATTGTCTATAACACAACCGGTAAGAATAGTGCAATCGGTAATCTGCTCCACCAAGGGCATGTACCCGGTATTTAGCATAAAGAACTCAACCGATATATGATAAGACCCCGGTATGAACTAAGAAAGACATAGTCAACTGTCTGTTCCAACCAACTCTTCTTCACCAGTTTTTATTGCAGTAAATCTGAGTGATCTTGAGTTATCTTGGTCAGTTTGAGGTGTAGATAAAGGATTTAAAGCTGGAATCAGTGGTTACTTGAGGCGCGACTGAAGGATTTAAAGCCGGAGGATTTAAGGCCGGATTCAATGGCTTTAAATTGAAGTGTTATCTCTTATGAAGAAAGGTTGCCTGACACGCAACTGTTGTTTTCTTCATGTAGTGGATGAAGACAAAACTTGCATCGAATACTTGCTCAAGAGAACAAACACTTCACCGAGTGATGCATTCGTTGGATCTCATGATTAGGTCATGAATTTAAGGCGCAATTAGGGCAACAAAACTAAATATATTCTTATGTCTGTTGAGAAGAAGATTAGCCTTCATTTTGCTGAGAAAAAGAGTGAGCCTATATGCTACAGAAGCAAAGGTTAGAAAAATATCAAGGGTTGGAGAAAATCGACAGAGTAAAAGTTGTGCAAGACAGCACAACAATAGCTGAGAGTACACCTGTCAATCGGTGATAATTCTTAGAAGAGCACAAATAGAGATCACATCTGGCTAAGGAAGAGCCTTCTATAAAGATCTTATTTCTATTGTTCTCTAGCAAACTACAATAGACAAATCCCAGTATTTGGGTGGACGCTAATAGGTCCCTTGTATCAAAATCCCTTAATCGGGTGACATCTTTCAAGGTGTCTGAAGTCCCTTAACCGGGTAGGTCTTAGCAGATCTTACTGTAACAAATTCCTTGACCGGGTCGCACCTAGCAAGTGCGTTTTATCCCTTGACCGGGCAAGCTCTTAACAGGGCATACTTCAGAAGAGTACAAATATTGTGAGGTCTCCTCACATCGTGGTTTTTACCCTAACCGGGTTTCCACATGATAAATCCGGTGTCACTCTGTGTTTGTTCACTTACTGTTTTGTTTGCTTAGAACTGTTTGCTTTAAGTGCTGTAAGTTTACTTCACTAAATTAAAAAGGAAAAGAAAAGTTTTTTTTTCTGTGCTGATTCACCCCTCCCCTCTTAGCACCCGTTGGGACTGCCATATTAATCTACATATGCCTACCTAGAAGTTGTGATTCCTAGTGAATATGTTCTCTCAATTTTCTGTCCTCACTAATCTGTAAAATTTCCGAGTGAAATTATAATGTGGTCATGGCATTTTTAATTGATGCACACTTATTTTCTTCAAGGGTTCATAAGGTACCATATTGAGGTCCACAAAACGTTGGGGGCATTAAGGTAATGCCATTCATCCCTACTCAAGAGTCATCTTTAGGCATGCTGATAATTCTTGATGCTTGTGGAGGGCATACATTCTGACAATAGTTTATCCTCTGTTGCGTGGATATAAAGCTTCACATGCGGAAACAATGATAACAACTTTTCCCTCTTTTTCTTAGCCTTACACAATTTTGAAATGGAGTTTGGCATTTTATTTTCCCAATCAAAACTATGACTCAACTTTGTTGAATGAGGCCACTCAAAGCATAAGTAAAATCTTCAACCAATACTTATTAGCGTAGCTTTTGGGATACTCTATTTCAACATATTAGATTTAAGATCCCTTGGGAAGGAATAAAGACAAATAATGAACCCAAATTAGTATAAAATAGAAATACAAGTAACCATAATCTCAGGTAAAGTCTCATATGGAAATATTTCTAGAATATTTCACAATATTTTGATTGAATAGACATAGCTTGCTTCAAGTTGTTAATGCAGATTTTCACTTAATGATGCTTAATTAGATTTGTACTTGAGATGTGATGATTCCTATTGCGATTTTTATATTCGCGGCCCTGTTTTTACTTTGACCCTAAGGTACACAGCATGTGGGTTTCATGTTCGCAATGATTGTCCTAAGTTGGATAATATGCATAAGTTTTGTGGTATTCTACAATATGGTTCGCTAGAATCTCCATTTTTATGAATTCACCCAAAGCTCAAGCAATTTTTTAATCTATCGAGTTGTTGCTAATTGGAGGTTTACAAATTTATGTAGGTAGCCATGTTTAAATTCAATCTTCCTTGGGACTTTTCTCTTTCTTTCCCTCGAATGTAAGACTAGCATAGTAATTTGATTTTGTTTAAAATTAATTATATTTTCTCTTCAAATTATTTTAAATGTTTCTAAAGCTTTTCACTCAGTTTGGCAGGCCCATTTCCTAGATTCAGCTCATAGGTTTTAAATATTTAAAATGACCCATTTTAATGTATTTGTGATTTTATGTTATCAATTTTAAATGAACCTTTGGCTACTTTTTATAATAATATTCAAATGGATGCATAGCTCTCTTTCAGTTCAGTGCCCTTGCTGCAGCTTATACGGTGCCACGTTCGCTCTTTGTTTCACTTTCATGTGTTAGGCGAAAATGGCGCTGAGTATATTTTTTCTTTGGTGTATGAAAATAAATTCGTTGTTTACATCATATGCACATCAAGAACACTTCATGTTGTTTTATGTGGTCTTTTTAAATTATTTCAGTTTTTAATGATCATTTTGATTCAAGCATTTACTTCAATGAAACACTAGCATACTTCACGATTTGTAGTTTTAGATCTTATTTGTACATGTAATTTTTCAGATTTAGATCCATTCATTAGTGAAATTCATTACTAATGTACTTGCATTGCTTTGTCTGTGTACTTGCATTGCTTAGTTTATGTACTTGCACTTCGTTGTTTCATCAATTGTCACATTTAATTCATTGCATCTGACATCATACTCAAAAAAATGAACATATTAAAATATTTTCATTTTGAAAATTTTTGTTCTAAGTTGTCAAATTTGATATAAAACATCATACTTTGACTGGCTTGTCTTTGTTTTGGGTCTTTTCTAGTACCACTAAAAGGAATAGATTTTTATGTTGCTTTGGCCTTTATCTTATTTCACCTTGCTGTTCTCCTAAGGTGTCTCCCCATAATGAGGACATTTTGGTGCAAGAAGATATATTTAACATTACTTAATCATCTATCTCTTTGAGATGAAGCATTGGGGAATAATGTTGATTTTTCTTTTAATATGTACCTCCTGTCGGCAAGTTGTCTAATGAGTAAAGCATATAGGTTGTCATTTATGGCAACACTACTTATTGGCATGGTCGCTTGGAATACAATCCAGTTTTGGATATTCTGTTTGGAAAAATTACTAAGTCCAGGAAGCAGTTGACAAGGTACAGTTGCACAGTTTTGCCTTGCGAGCATAGTATGTGAAGAATAAAGTCATCTGAGCTTAGAGGAATGTATTATGGGATGTAGTAGACCTTCATTTAAGGTCTCTTGTATTTTGGAGTTGACTAGAGATATTTACAGTTAGATGTGGTTACGTGAAGACAGTGTAGCTGTGTAATAGGGCATAAGTGGTCGCGATGTTTAAGGGAGTAACATTTGGATTCCAGAAGTGCTACTTTGGATTTGGTTCCGGTCCTGCCCTATCTTTGTCAATATATGGTCACTGACTATGTATTTGCTATTTGATTATGTGTTGGACACGTTTTGTGATGTATTTGTGAGCCGACTGGAAAAAGTATATATATGAAGATGTTTTGAGATGTGAAGAGGAGTGAACAATGTATCAATGTATTGGGATGTCAGAATAATGCAGAGGATGTTGCGAGCTATTACTAGAACTTCTTTGGCATAACAGATTCTGTTATAGTTCACTTCTGTTTTAGTAAAAGATCTTTTGTAATATTGGATAGTGAGTCTTTGTAAGAGCAGTGAGCTCTTTGTTTTACCACTAGAAGGGTTTGCAACCTTTAACAGGGATTTGGACTAATGTAATAATCAGTTCCTAACAGGGCTAGGTCTCCTAACAGGGACACTATACTCTTAGTGCATTATTTGTGGGTACCATCCCCACTGGGGTTTTCCCTTAATCGGGTTTCCTTATTAACAAGTCATGGTGTTATGAGTTGTTTACTTTATGTGCATTTTCTCTTTATTTTAGTAATTGCGTGGTTAAGTTTGAATATGTTAAGGCTTATAATAAAGTGCTGCAATACTGATTCAGCTCCCTTCTCAGTTTTGTTTAATCCTAACAATTGGTATCAAAGCTTGAGGCCCTTGGAGAGAAAGCCTAACAACTTAAGGGAGATCTAGATGGATTCAAGTAGTTTGTTGGAAAATTTTGAGGCAACACTTGAAGACCTTGATAACGCAAAAGTTGATAATGCTAAACTAAAATTCAAACTAAGAAGAGCTGAAAGTTACATCAAAAGGCTTAAGGAGCAGCTTGAACTTTCTAGGAACCAAAAGCAAGAACTTGTGGAAAACATACAGGAGTCTGAAAATGATTCATCAGATCTGACGAATCATCTTGAACAAGAAAAGGAAGCATTAAAAGAGGAACACAAATCTACCACTACTCAAATGACTAAAGAAATTCATCAGCTAAAAGACGAAAAGAGAAGACTTGAAGAGACCTTGAAGAATGCAAATGTCAGATGGGAAAAATGCAGCTTGAACTTAATGATGTCAGAGTCAAGTATCAGAAATTGAAAAAATATAATCACATTGAGAAACTTTATGCGAGTTGTAACAAGATTGATGAACAACTTGAACAACAAAAGCCTAAAGGTTCTATGACTGGAGTCGGTTTTGATTAAGCTGAATGCTCTAAATTTCAAGAAAGACAATATGAAGGCATAAAAAATGAAAAACCTAATTAGAATGGGAACCTAGAGGACATAATAGACCTTCAAAGGAAGGTGCTTTGCATGCAACAAGATTGGACACATGAAGAGGGATTGTAGAGGTAAGAATCTGTAAAGAGCCTTTGTAGCTCTTTATTTTTGCAACAATGAAATTCTAAAGAAAAAACTAATAATTCGAATTCTTATGCTTCTCAAAAACAACAATTTCACTATCCTTGAATTTCAGTTTAGATCATAGTGTTAAGGAAATTTATTGAATTGACTTCCATTACAATAAAACATTCACACTTTCAATTTATTGATTTATATAAAACTAATTGCAATTATTTTAGCACCTGATTATTACACAAGTTGCAAACGTGAGACTCTCAGCTGATGTCCTCACGCGACCTTCTTCCTAGAACGCGGCTGCTACTGCAGTTATCGCATTGGTGTCCAAATTTCCTGCACGAGCCTTGCGAATGGAAGATAATCTGCAAACAACACACAGCTCATGTGCAGACAACCAACAAACAATAATCGTACGGCCCTGCTAGCAATTGTACGACCCAAAAATATTAAACGCAGGCTGCAAACTTATTACGTTGGCATTCTATCACCATTCAATGGCATTCAGATCCATCTCACAGTGCATTCTCAGGAGAAAGGACGTTTCTCCAAAGCTTCGTTCAAACCCTTGCTTCACAATATTTCGAACTTCTTCCCAAATTTCCCAAATTTGATAATCATAGCATATGAGCTCCCAAAACGCGAACCCTTGGCCTTTTATTAAAAAACACCAAATCTTCTTCTACACACCACAATTCAGCTTCAAAGACACACTTTTCACTTAAGTGTCATCAATCGTCAAGCTCACACTTTTAAATTAAAACACTTAAAGTACCATATTAAAATTAAGCCAAGCTTAATTCCATTAAACATAAGGAAAGTGGTAATTCGAGAACGAACACCGAAGAAGATTGTAAACCAAATCCAGAGCCCAACTATCTTACCCAAAATAGAAACCGGGTTCAACTGACTTACTAAAAATAGTAAGTGTGACACAGAGATGCCCTAATCACAACGTCAGCTCACAGGGATCGCATTGATGAACTGACAATAACAAGCACAAGCACTTGCTAAATTGGGGACATTACAGTCCTCCCTCGCCAAGATTGCTTGTCCTCAAGCAATCGCAAACCAGGATGCTGTAAAATATCCTCTGACTCCCAAGTAGCATCCTCATCCGGAAGACCATGCCACTTAACCAAGAACTCTCGGATAACTCGTTTGCGTAAATGTCTTTCCCTGGTATCCAAAATGGCTTCAGGAACCAATTCCAGCTTCCCCTCATCATCTAATGGTGGTAAAACAGATGAGGGAACAACATGCCTCCCCAATGCTTTCTTCAGACAAGACACGTGAAACACATTGTGGACCTTACTATCAACAGGCAAATCCAGCTCATACGCAACCTCGCCAACTCACCGAACCACACAAAAGGGACCATAATATCGTGGTTTAAGCTTTTTAGCCCCACTTCTCCGAATGGACGACTGCCTATAAGGATGCAGTATCAAATATACCATGTCCCCAACCTCAAAGGAACGGGCCACTCTCCTATGATCAACATACTGCTTCTGCTGATTCTGTGCTCGCTGTATATTATCCCGCAAAGTGCCCAAAACATCTTGACTATCCTGTAACAAATCCCCTGCACTAGGTACTCTGCTATCACTGAGCATCAAATCCAAAAAATTGGGAGGGTCATACCCATACAAAGCTCGGAAAGGAGTCATACAGATGGAGATATGATGAGTTGAATTATAGCAATACTCACATAAATAAATCCACTTCACCCAAACCCTCTGCTAAGTGGAAACATAGTTCCGTAGATAGGCCTCCACCCATTTATTAACAATCTCAGTCTGTCCGTCAGTCTGCGGGTGATAGCTAGTGCTGGGAGTCAGTTCGGTACCACACAACCTGAACAACTCCTGCCAAAAGTGACTCATGAAACGGCTATCCCGGTCACTCACAATACTTCGCGGTAACCCATGTAACCAAAAAATCTCCCTGAAAAACAACTCTGCCACTTGTACTACTAAAAAAGTAGTAGTAATCGCAAAGAAGTCAGCAAATTTCGTAAGGCGATACACTACCACATAAATACAGTCTCTACCTTGGACCTTAGGCAAGCCCACAATAAAATCCATAGAAATGCACTCCCACTTCCGGTCCGGAATAGGTAGTGGCTGCAATAAACCTGCTGGATACGTATGTTTTTGCTTGTTCTGTTGACAAACAAAACATTCTCTAACATAACTCTGAACATCATGTTTGAGACCCCTCCATGTGAAACATTCACTCACCTACTTGTAAGTTTTAAAGAAACTCGGATGTCCAGCCAAGGGAGAATCATGAAAAGCTCTCAGCACCAACTATATAACACTCGAACCGGCCACCAACCAAACCCTTCCCTTGTAAATGATCAACTCATTCACAAGAGCATACCTGTCATCCTGGATGGTCCCATCAAGAAAGTCAGTGGCCCACTGATCCTTCGCATAATCAGCAACAATCAAATGTTTCCAATCCTCAGAAACCTCTGACAAAACACACAAATGTGGTCTCCTAGAGAGAGCATCAGCAACAACATTTTGTGTCCCCTTGATATAGGCGATATCAAAATCATAAGATTGAAGCTTGTTGACCCATTTCTGTTGCCACTCATTCAAATCACGTTGTCCTAGGAAATATTTCAGACTATCATGATCAGTTTTAATACAGAATTTGTTGCCAACCAAGTACTGTCTGAATTTAGCCAAAGCATGCATGATGGCTAACATCTCCTTATCATAAACACTGAAAGCCCTCTCAGGACCCCTCGGCTTCCTGCTCTCATACACAATAAGATGACGGTCCTGTGAAAGAACGGCACCAATGCCCTCACCTGATGAAATCGGGCATAGCCAAAACCGGGCAAGAAGTCATAATCGATTTGAACTTCTCAAAACCCTCCTGTGCCTGAGGAGTCCACTGAAAAGCACCCTTACGAGTCAGATCAATAAGGGTAGCTGCATGTCGGGAAAAGCTTGCAACAAATCTGCAGTAAAAAGCACACAAACCAATAAACTCTCTAAGTTGAGTCAAACTCTTTGGAACGGGCCAATCAAGGATAGCACAAACCTTATTTGGATCCATACAAACTCCCTCAGCACTAATAATATGCCCCAGATACAATAACTCAGACATGCCCAAAGCACACTTAGACTCCTTAGCAAACAAGGAAGCCTTGGCCAAAATACCTAGCATGGTGTCCAAATGAATCAGGTGATCCTCCCACGTCCTGTTGTAAACCAAGATATCATCGAAAAAAACCAACACAAACTTCCTCAACTGCCTGTGGACGACCCTATTCATGGTAGACTGAAATGTTGTCGGAGCATTAGTCAACCCAAAAGGCATGACCAAAAACTCGAAGTGTCCATAATGACATCTGAAGGTTGTCTTCTCTATATCTTCTTCCCGAACCTGAATCTGATGGTATCCAGATCTTAAAGCTATCTTAGAAAAAAAGGCAGCTTCGTGCAACTCATCAATTAGCTCATCAATACGAGGAATAGGATACTTGTTCTTAATTGTTTTACGATTCAGCATTCTATAATCAATATACATCCTCATGGTGCCATCCTTCTTCACCAATATTACCGATGAAGCAAAAGGGGACTTACTTGGCCTAATGTGACCCATAGAGAGCAGCTCCTCAATAGTCTTCTCGATCTCATCTTTCAGCTGCTTGGGATGCTGGTAGGGAGTGATCATGATGGGTTTAGTACCTTCCTCTAACTCAATAATATGCTTTATGCCCCTGTTAGGTGGTTTGCCATGTGGTAAATCACTAAACACTTTGGAGTGTTTAACCCGGAGTTCCTGTATATCAGGCGGATAGACTGGCTTCTCAACCCCCTCAAATGTGGGTAGCATCCTGCACTTTGCTGCCCATTCCACTGCGTCATGATTAATAAGACGCTGCATACGTCTGAATGTAATCGTTTTCAAATTCTCTTCTTTGATGGCTTTCAGAATGTGCTTCATTCCATCCACCTCAAAACTCATCTCCATATCCTTAAGGTTGAGGTAAAAAGCCTCAATGGAATGCAACCAACTCATGCCTAGAACCAATTCTGTCCCACCCATATCAACCACATAAAAATCAGATTTAAAGTCATAATTATTTAACCTGAGGGGCAGATTTGAAATCATTTTGTCACACTTAAGAGTGTAACCATCAGCAACCTTGACACTAATTCCCTCAAAATCTTCAGTCTGCAAACCTTCCTGGATACTAACTCTGAATCAATAAAATTATGTGTAGCCCCTATATCTAATAAGGCAATGAAACGCTGTCCTACTAAGAGCCCACGTAATTTGAAAGATCCCTCCTTCTGCATGCTAGAAAGATAAACCACCTTAAGCTTAGGGTCATCACCAGCTTTCCGTTCTGAAGTTATTCGTTCTTCATTGTCAACCTGCTGTCCTGAAAAATCAGACATATACTCATCCTCATAAAACTATTCCATAAGCCTATTTCTACCCTTAGGCCTCAAAGGACACTCATGTTTCTCATCATAGGGTCCCCTGCAATAAAAACATAACCTCTTTCTCCTCAAATCATTGAGAGTTTCTTGATCCAGTGGTCCCGTCATAGGATGCTTAGAATCTGATCCGTCCTCTTTCTTTGGGGCAGAACTATTGTCCTGTGAAGAACCAGATGGTTTTGAAGGGAACCGAGTGCGTGGAGCTGAAAACTCTAAATCCCGTGCCTTTTTCATGGCTACCTGCAAGGAGGGGGGGTCAAAAGACTTAACCCAACCTCTGAGAGGTTCAACTAATCCTTCTGTAAACAACATCACCCGTCTTCTCTTTGAAATATCATAAACCATCACTGAAACCTTCTGAAACTCATTAATAAAAGACTCCAAACTACCAGACTGCCTGAGTTGAGCCAAATCACGAAAATATGACTCAGGATCTTTCCTGTCAAATCTCTCAACCAGATAATGCACAAACTCCTGATAGGTTCTCACCTGATCATGCTGTAAAGAAACGAGACCATGATACCACCAGTCATGAGTAGCTCCATCTAAATGCAATACAGTAAATCGAACAGCATCCTCTTCAAACATAGGACGTAATGCAAGATATGTATCCAACTTATGGATGTAAGCCATGGCTGTCATCTTTCCACTTCCATCAAAATGAGTCATGGTGAGTTTACTGGTTGCTTGTTTGAGTTCAGTTTGCCTGGGTCTCTGTCTCATATCTGGACTAGGCCTGCCTTTGTAATGCTCTCTTTTTTGAGTCAGGAACCTATCAAAGTTCAAGTTCCTCTTAATGGCTTCAGGCAATGCATCCCATTCAGCATAGTGAGCTACCATGTCATCAACAAAAGGAGCTGGCTCAGGATCAACACTAATCGTGTCCTCTTCAGGCCTCGGAACGCAGGGCATAATGGTCTATCACGAGTGCCTGTAGCATCATCTCTAGTCTCCTGTCTATCCACAATCCTGGATCTGTGTGAACCAACTGATGCACCTCTAGTGACCCTGTCACGATCTCCTGGTATATTCATGCGTTGCAAAGTTTCAGACAATTGTTGCAATACAGTTGCCACATGATGTTGTCCGTCTGCAATATTTCAGAAAGCATCTCTGGCTTCCATGTCTATGTCATTCCCCATATAATCTCTATCCCTGTTACTTGTGTGATCATCCTACGGACCCTGTTCATTCCCTTCAAGGGGTGGCGAAGCTCTACCCCTACGGGTATAATGGAAACTTGGTGCAAATCCTTCTGCCATAGCTGGGCCCAAAACTTAAGGCTGGCAGGATCGAAGCTCTGATACCACTGTAAAGAGCCTTTGTAGCTCTTTATTTTTGCAACAATGAAATTCTAAAGAAAAAACTGATAATTCGAATTCTTTTGCTTCTCAAAAACAACAATTTCACTATCCTTGAATTTCAGTTTAGATCATAGTGTTAAGGAAATTTATTGAATTGACTTCCATTACAATAAAACATTCACAATTTCAATTTATTGATTTATATAAAACTGATTGCAATTGTTTTAGCTCCTGATTATTACACAAGCTGCAAACGTGAGACTCCTAGCTGATGTCCTCACGCGACCTTCTTCCTGGAATGCGGCTGCTGTTGTAGTTATCACATTGGTGTCCAGGATTTCCTGCGTGAGCCTTGCGAATGGAAGATAATCCTCAGACAACACATAGCCCATGTGCAGACAGCCAGCAAACAATAACCATACAGCCCTACTAGCAATCGTACGGCCCAGAAATATTAAACGCAGGCTACAAACTTATTACGTTGGCATTCTATCACCATTCGATGGCATTCAAATCCATCTCACAGTGCATTCTCGGGAGAAAGGACGTTTCTCCAAAGCTTCGTTCAAACCCTTGCTTCACAATATTTCGAACTTCTTCCCAAATTTCCCAAATTCGATAATCATAGCATATGAGCTCCCAAAATGCAAATCCTTGGCCTTTTATTAAAAAACACCAAATCTTCTTCTACACACCACAATTCAGCTTCAAAGACACTTTTCACTTAAGTGTCATCAATCGTCAAGCTCACACTTTTAAATCAAAACACTTAAAGTACCATATTAAAATTAAGTCAAGCTTAATTCCATTAAACATGAGGAAAGTGGTAATTCGAGAACGAACACCGAAGAAGATTGTAAACCAAATCCAGAGCCCAACTGCCTTACCCAAAATAGAAACCAGGTTCAATTGACTTACTAAAAATAGTAAGTGTGACACAGAGATCCCCTAATCATAACGTCAGCTCACAGGGATCGCATTGATGAACTGACAATAACAAGCACAAGTACCTGCTAAATTGGGGACATTACAAAATCCTTATAAGTCTTTTTCTAGTTATTGTTTCAATTGTTATGCATATGGGCACAAGAAGGCAGAATGCAGAAAACTAGATCAATCAAGCATTAAACAAAATTACATCATATAAGATTACATGTTACATATGTAACAACTTTGGGCACATCGCAAGAAATTGTAGATTGCAGGTTAATCAGAACAAACCATCTATTACATGTTTCAAATGCAACAATCAAGGACATACAACAAAGTTTTGCAGGTATAATGGATCTGTTAATAATAGAGGATCTCTATCTATAGTTGTAAAACCAAATATTGGTGATGTTGGAAAACTTCTGGAAGAATACATGGATGAGTTTGACAGATGCTATGCGAAGGAAAGTGGTAAAGTATGGGAAGTGAAGGAATAGAGTGAGATTAAGGTTCGGGGAGAATCAGATGCTACTAAATCCTCGCCTGATGTTGCTACCAGCCTAAATGGCCAAGCATGGCCTTAGGGGTAGCTTTGGAGAAATATAATAGAAATCTATCCAGCCCCTTTGAATGCAGAATAATCCGATGCGAGATTATGGATAGATAATATGATTAGTGTAGAGTCTATATCCAAGTTTGCATGGTTATATAGCAGAAAGACAAATGACTGGATCTTTGCAAACTTATAGGTTCATTGGGAAATGTGTCGATTTGTACACTGCGATGTATAAAATCATTTTCTTAAACATTTTGATCACCATTCGAGCTGAACTAAAGGAGAGCAGAGGAGCATGCAAAAAGCTAGAGCATTTCTGTGATTGCTGAGTGTGCATACCCTAATTCACTGAGTAAAAGGTATTTTGATCTTCAGCGAGCTTTGTTTACTATGGATATTCCATTGATCTTTGATGTCAGTGAGAGGCTGAGGTATAAGTTTAAGAAACACCCTTATAAATCCATGAAGGATGATCTTGAATGCGCGTTTTCGCAAACTGCATATGGCGTGCTTCGTGTGGAAGATATTAGGGCATACGTACATTGCAAGTATGAGACATTGGGGGACTTTGAATTTTCAAAGGGAAATGAAGGAAAGATTCAAAAATCCTGAAGAAATAGTTGAGAAGTACAAAGATACAATTTGTTTCATGGTTGAAACTGCTTGTGTATGCTTCGAAGCAGTGGAACCTAGGAAGAAATGGAGTTACCCTATGGGTTATGAGGTCAGTGCAGAAGTTATCACCATGCAAGTAGAACATGTTTTATCTTTTGAGATTGTTTCTACTGAAGAAAGATGGGGCACCTATAAAGAAAAGTATGCTAAAATCAGAGATGAGCAAACTAGGGCAGCAAGAAAAAGGAAGATTGAGAAAATGATTGATAATATTGGAGAGAAGGCAGGGTATAAGCAGAGAAGAGATGAAAGAGGTAAGGAAGAAGATGGCAGAAGGAGCTTCTGGGTTGGCGAGCACAGTTCATGCAGTCCTTCCACCTCTTGAAGTTGTAGAGGTTGATGATTCACCTCCTATTGTGGTCACTATACTTGATACGACCCCTACACCACCCAAAAAGACATCACAAAGAACAAGTATGATTGAAACAGAGAAGGTAGCAAAGATTCCTATGAGGAGAACAAGGTCCTCTAAGCCTATAAGGGAATCTCCCCCCGAGAAACAAAAGAAAGAGGAGAAGACTGAGAAGAAACCAGTTGAGAGACAACTCTGGAAACCTGATCTAAAGATGCTAGCAAAGACGATAGTTGAACAAGGAAAGTTAAATCAGTTTCCGAGGTACAATGATAGATATGATAAAAATGATAAAATTCTGATTGGATATATTGTCATTAATCACATGCAAGCATTTAAGAAGAATCTACTTGAGCTTGAAGGTAGTATTCCTAAGGATCTGTATGATAGATTGAAAGTAAGGAAGCAGTTAGCACTCCAAGATGATGAACATGATAGGAAAATAAATGCCATCAAGCCCCTGCTGAGAGTAAAGACAATACTAATAAAGATTATGGGGAGAAAATATGATGAAGTGATAGACGAAACAAACAAGGCTATTGAAACGTGTTGATAGAAGTTAAACCAGAGAAGCCTACACCTCCTAAAACCAAGGCTACTAAGCCCAAAACTATTCTGATTGGAGAATCTTCTAAGTCTATACAAGTACATATTGAACCATCTAAGGATGAAGATGGTAACAATCAGTTCTACAACACAATCAAGCAACCATACTTCTTTGTAGCAGGTGTGGTTGTGTCTTTGAACACTGCAAAAGGTTTTGGTGACCCTTTTCAAGGGAATGTTGATACTGTTCCTGAGGTAGATGGCAGCAATGAACCAGTCAATTTAATAGATCCTGGCACATTGACTGGAGGAGAAATGAAAGAACCTATTGAGCAAGAAGAACAAGGCACCAAGGAAGAACTTAAAGAAAGTATGGTTGAGGTAAAGAAGGAAGCTGAAAATGAGGTTGAAGCTGAGAAAGAAACAGCTGTATCTATTCTTGTTTCTTCAACTCTATTGTTGGCAAGTGACAATAAACCTCTGAACACTAATGTTGATGGCATGGATGAGGATGAATTAATGAGGTTGTCATTCATAGCCTTTGCTAAAGCTAAGGAGAGATCAGAACAGAGGATAGAGAAAAAGAAAAAGGTATTGGACAGGGTAGTAGATAGAATCAACAAAATTCTACCCATACCTTTCACCTTTCAGGGAAATGATACAGTGGATAATCTGAACAAAGTCCTTGATGACTTTGATGTTCCCTTTACTTCTTTGGAGAAGGCCGTAGTTGTGAAGGTTGAGAAGGAATACATGGCAAATAAATTAAATGAGGTATGCAAGTCATTAAAGTGGGATTTGGGTAAATTAGATATCACTATTGCTGAATTTAAGTCTTGCATAGATCATGGAAGGAAGTTATATATGTTAATATTTCAGACTTTGAAAGGAAATAACAATCTATAGATGATTTTTTAGAACTAAGATTTAGGCCCTTTCGAAAATACAGATGAAAAGAAGATAGATAATACCCCATTTAGATGCTTGAAATCTGCTTGAAAAATTGTAAGAAGAAGCCTTCAATCCAATGCTATTATTCTGCTCCAATCACCTCTTTAAGTCCGCCACAGTTTGCTCTTTAAGATTTGCTACAATATCTGAACTTAGGTCTGCTCCAAGTATGTATTTAGGTCTACTACAGGTGTGAACTTAGGTCTGCTCCAAGTTCCGCTACAAAATTTAGGTCTGCTATCTTCTTCCTAAATTGCCAAGAAGCTGCTATGATAATTATGTAATAATGATCTAAATTATATATCTGCTGAAGGTGCGAATTTAGGCAGTCATGTTATGTTTTCTATGATCCCTAATTCGCACACTCCATTCCCCTATAAGTATGCTTCAAGATGGTGTAATTGCAATGCCATAAGGCAGCCGACTTGCATATGCAAGTCGACATTTAATAATTATTTCATTCAGCCGCTTCAATTAATGCAGGTCGGCCCTCATAGCATATTCTATATTCTAATATGCAAGTCGTCCCTCTAAGCATACTTATAACATTTATTTAATCTTTGCCAAGACATAATATTAATATTTATTTGTGTTGTTACTTATAGCATCGATCAGATAAATTCCTTTTGTGTATATCAATTAGAGAAATAATAAGTATCGATTATATTAGACACACACACACACACACACACATATATATATATATATGATGATAATTATTATTATCCTCACATATATATTAATATATTAATATATATATGATTCACATCGTGTTTTATATTCTCTATTAAACCCGATTGCAATAATGAAGAATAATCGACCAACCTGATTGTTTAAATAACTATACTATAATCGGTGTCGACCAAATACATTAAACCATAATTGGTATTTAGTTTGTGTCAACCAAATTTACATTGAATCGGTATTATGTTTGAAACGGTGCCAATTGATAGACATATCAATATCCTTTGCCATTGGTTGTGACTATTAAGTCACACGTATGATAGGCGTGACTCCTCAAGGAGTCACGTCTATCATAGACGTGACTTATCATTGGTCACCATGCTAATATAAAAGTGGTATGATTGTTTAGTTGAATGCACCGAAATCAATAAGTGTAGCATACTGTAAACAGTAAACACAACAGTGAATATATTTCATACAAGTCATTACTTGTTCTTACATTCCAGTCTCAGATTTCTGCAAATAAATATTAGCACAATTAGAAACATATAAATATATAATCAAAATTGCATATTCAATTTAAAATTGATACTTGAACAATAAGTTTGCATAGATTTAACATGGTATCAGAGCCAGGTTAAGGAAGATCCAAGAAGCTCTCAAACTTGAGAAATTCAATATCAATTATTAAATTTAAATTATTATATATCACATTTCTATGGCAAATGCTATCAGATTCGAGGATAGACTTGAAGGAGGAAACAACTTCTCGTCATGGAAATTTCGAATCAGAATGTTTCTAAAAGAAAACAAAGTCGAGACTTTTATAAAAGAAGAGAAAGAAGAGCCTCAAAATGATCCCGAAAAATCAATATGGATTGAAGGAAATGAAAAGGCTATGAAGATTATTGTTGATGGTGTTAGAGACCATATAGTGCCAATTGTAAAAAAATATGAGACTGCCTACTACATGTTTAAATCACTTGAAAGCACATATGAAATAAACAATGCTAGCAGAACCCTAGCCCTAAATAGAGAGATTAATCATATAAATATGAATAAAGGAGAATTCATTAATTCATACTTTATGAGAATAACTGTTCTAAGGAATGAATTAACAACACTTGGATATGAAATTCAGAGCAAAGAATTGACTCTTATTGCACTAGATGGCCTACCAAGCACTTGGGAAACCTTGTTCAAGGCATTAGTGCAAGATCTAAATATCCCAACTTCGATCGACTAAGGTCTGACTGTCTTCAGGAAGAATCAAGACAAAACAAGAAAGGGATCAAACAAAAGAACATAGATGAAGATCTACATGTGTTAAACGTAAACTCACAAGAAAGGAAAGAAGAAACACTTTAAGAAGAGGAAGGACTGTCATGAAAAGGGTTCATCTAAGAGAGATGTTTCTCACGTTCAATGTTTCAGATGTGATCAATATGGACATTATGCAGCTAGATGCCCAGATAGAATCAAACAACAAGCTACATTTGCCAAAGTGAAAAGAAACAAAAAGGAGCATGGTTAAGAGAAACACGCATTCTACTCTGCCCTCTCTAATCAAGTATCAAACAAATCTAATACCTGGATTATAGACAATGGATCGTCAAGACACATCACTGGATACAAAGAACTATTGCACTCTATGATAAAAGAAATTGATGAAGAGGTAACCATTGGAGATGACTCCGCACATCCAGCAAAAGGTGTCGGGACCTACACCATTAAATTGAAGTCGGGAATGTCTATCCAACTCATTGGAGTTCTTTTCATTCTAGGCATCAAAAGGAACCTAGTCTCCATATCTACACTAGAGGATAATGGGTATAGAGTAACCTTCATGGATAGCAAGGTGTTGGCATGGCCAAAGAATTCCTCTATCAAGAAGGTTGTAATCCTAGGGCACATTGTTGGCATTAAGTGATGGTAACCGGTAAGCCTTCTATCGGTACAAGTACAAGGATTGTCATTGACTGGCAAACGAAGATAGAGTTTTGTCATCTCTGTCAAATCTCAAGATCCATGGAGATCTGTATAAAGGAAGGATGGTTTGGCAGATGGTGCCAACATATTAGAACCGGTCACTAGACAAAGCATCAGCAACCGAGTAAGGTAAACAGTCAAGTAACGGAGGATTCCACCTTCAACAGAGGATCTGACTACAACTAGTGTAGTCAAGTATAGAGAAAGCAATAGCTAACCGGTGTCAACAACAGAACCAAGGAAGGTGCAACCGGTAAGCCAAGGAAGAGACAGCAACAGGTCAAAGACCCTTACCTGTTCTCAGCATGAGGATCTCTACCAATCTAGTAATGACTTTGGTATGAACCAAGGAAGTCATAGTCAACTATTTGTTTCAACCAACTCCTTGACCGGGATTTTCTGTGTCAAATCCAGAGGTCTTTGAGTTAAATTGGTGATCAGTCTGAGGCGTGTTTGAAGGTTTTTAAAGTCAGAATCTGTGGCTTTAAAACGAAGAGTTATCTCTTGTTAAGGAAAGATGCTTAATATGCATTTATTGCTTTCTTCATAAAGCAGATAAAGCACAAGCATGCATCGGATGTTTCCTCTGTAAATTGGTACTCTACTGAGTGATGTATTTGAAAGGGATTTGAAATTAGGTCATGCATGAGAGGCGCAATTAGGGCATGAACTCTATATATTCTTATGCCTGTTGAAGATATGAGTTTCCTTCATTCTGCCGAGAAAAAGAGTGAACTTGTAAGCTGTAGAAGCTAGGGTAAGAAGAAGTTTGAAGAAGAGAGAGAAGATTGTGCAGAGAAGCACAATAGTAGAGGACAACACACCTGCGGTGACCGGTGATGCTTCTCAGTTGAGCACAACCAGAGATCTTATCAGGCTATGCATAGCCATCTATAAAAGCTCAATCCCTCTATTGTTTACTAGCAATTACAATAGTTAAAATCCCAGTATTTGGGTGGACTGTAACAGGTCCCTTGTATCAAATCCCCTAACCGGGTGCCATCTTTCAAGGTGTTCAAAGTCCTCTAACCAGGCAGGCACTAACTAGCCTTATTGTAACAAATCCCTTAACCGGGTCGCATTTAACAGTGCGTTTTGATCCTTTAACCGGGAAGGATCCTAACAGGGTGTACTCCAGAAGAGTACAAAATTTGTGAGGTCTCCTCACATCGTGGTTTTTACCCTAATTGGGTTTCCACGTGATAAATTTGGTGTCACTGTGTGATTATTTGCTTGTTGTTATTACATGTTTGAATCTGTCTGGATCACAATTATAAGTACACTTTACCAGAGTTAAGAGAAAACTTTTAGAGGTGCTGATTCACCCCTCCCCTCTCAACATCGGTTGGGACTGGCACACATAAATGGTTACTTGCATGAGGTATGTACTGAACCTAATCTTGCTCTAATTCATGAAATTGCAGACTCTAATGAGATATGACATAGAAGATTAGGACATTTAAACTTTCGCGCATTATCCTCCATGGAAAAATTAGTCACTAGCTTACCTAAGTTAAAACAATATCATTCGGGTACAAGTAAGGGTTGTGGCCTAGGAAAAAATACTAAGGGTTCTTTTCAAAGTAGTTCTAGTAAAACGAGTAATGTTTTAGAATTAGTTCACTCTGACCTATGTGGACCCATGTCTGTACCTTTTGCGAGATTGGCATTAGAATGTATAAGAATGTATAAGGGGTATGTAGACACTAGATTGGCATTGGACACTTAGTCATTTTTCACTAAGTGTTGCCATCAATGCCAAAGGGAAAAATTGTTGGCAAATGGTCTAATGAGTAAATCATATAGGTTGTCATTTATGACAACACTTCTTATTGGCATGGTCAGTTGGAGTACAATCCAGTTTTGGATATTTTGTTTGGAAAAATGACTAAGTCTAGGAAGCAGTTGACAGGGTACAGTTGCACAGTTTTGCCTGACAAGCACAATATGTGAAGAATGAAGTCATTCGAGCTTAGAGGAATGTATTATGGGACATAGTAGACCTTCAATTAAGGTCGCTTGTATTTTGGAGTTGACTAGAGAGAGTTACAACTTGATGTTGTTACACGAAGACAGTGTAGCAGTGTAATAGGGCAGACAAGTGGTCGCAATGTTTAAAGGAGTAATATGTGGATTCCAAAAGTGCTACTTTGGATTTGGTTTGGGTCCTACCCTATCTTTGTCAATATATGATTGCCGACTATGTATTTGCTATTTGAATATGTGTTGGACACATTTTGTGATGTATTTGTGAGCCAAATGGAAAGAGTATATATGTGAAGATGTTTTGAGATGCAAAGAGTGAACAATGTATCAATGTATTGTGATGTCAGAGTAATGTAAAGGATGTTGCGAGCTATTACTAGAACTTCTTTGGCATAACAGATGCTATTATAGTTCACTTCTGTTACTGTAAAAGATCTTTTGTAATACTAGATAGTGAGTCTTTGTAAGAGAAGTGAGATCCTTGTTTTACCCCCAATAGGGTCTGCATCCTTTAACAGAGATTTGTACTAATGTAATAATCAGCTCCTAACAGGGCCAAGTCTCCTAATAGGGACACTATACTCTTAGTGCATTATTTGTGGGTACCATCCCCACCGGGGTTTTCCCTTAACCGAGTTTCCTCATTAACAAATCATGGTGTTATGAGTTGTTTCTTTATGTGCATTTTCTCTTTATTTCAGTAATTGCATGGTTAAGTTTGAATATGTTAAGTTTGATAATAAAGTGTTGCAATACTGATTCACCCCCCCTCTCAATATTGCTTAATCCTAACACCTTCCCCATGAGTGTACCTTGGTGAAACATGATGATATTGTGGTAAAAGAGAGTGATATGGTTGATAATTCCCTTCACTTGTGGAATTGGCTATCTTGTTATTCGAGCATTAGGATCACTTTTAAGGAGCATTAGTCTATTTGTACCCTTGCCAAACACCTGGAATGTAGTGAGAACACAGACACACTCCTCGACCTTTGGGTTGGCCGTAGGTTGGAGTGAATACCCAGAGGAGGTTGGTTCTTATGACCCTTCATAACCGATTGTTAATATTAACTACATTGTAACATATACAATTATCAAATGATCTTAATATATATATATATATATATATATATATATATATATATATATATATTACCCTATCCAATCGTAGCTATATTTTAACATATTAGTCTATTTACACATTTGCCAAACACTTGGAATGTGGTGAAAACACGGACACATTCTTGGACCTTTGGATTGGCCATAGGTTGGAGAAAATACCGAGAGGAGGCTATTTCTTATTATTTTGTCTCCTATATCATACTCTAAACTGCTTCTTCCAAATGGAAAAATAGACAAAGGCTGCAAGGTTTGTAAGTGTAACATGTTAGCAATATGAGTTGTCATTAGTGTATTTCACAAACCTCACACCGGTAAAGGGTCTTCGGTCACTCACATTACTTAGACGACACCGGTGGATGAAGAATAGAATGTATGCACCGGTTGACTATTTTAATAGATTCACCCATAGACCGAATCAAGAACTCAGAACCGGTCTTATGAGGCATACAAGGACAAACTGGGTTTAAGGGTATACTAGTCTTGAGGGAGCCTTAATTTTTTACAAAATTAGGGCCTCCATTTGTGAAATAAATGTTAAAGGCTTGATGAATCAAAAGGAATATCAGTATTGAAGAAACAAACATTAGCATTTGATAATGAAAAGAGAGGGTGAGAAATAAAAGATACGTGTTTGGAGTAAAAAAGAATAAGTTACCAATATTAGGGAATTATGATCAGGCTACAGGAAGACTACAAGAGAAGTTTATTCCTGATTTATGAAAGCTTATATGAATAGATATGTAAGCAGAGAATAGTGAATCTGTACATTATGTAGTGACTGAAGAAATTGGAATCTGTACATTATGCAGTGATTGAAGACCAAATTATTAATATGGAAAGTAATATCGTGATATAACGAGACATATGTATTAATCTGAAAATACACAGATGCATTTATACAGGTGTCCCAAACAAATGATGATGAGAATTAAAACAAAGAAATGATCAAAAGCAGCAGTAACATTAAGCATCCACATCAGCAATAGATAACCGAGCAAGAAGACACTATTCATTGAAAGTCAAAGAATGAATAGCATATAAGCTTGACATAGAAGAAGGTTATCGACATATGGAAAATAGAGATGTATGTAATATGAAAAAGGAACTCTCCCGTCCAAGCAAGATAGAACACGTGAATAACATCCCGATGTGAATAATGGAAACATTCAAAGCATTCTCTATGTCTACGGTGGTCTAACGCAAAGGAGCGATTAATGACTACTGAGACCGAAGTCAAATAGATAAACTTTGAGTCTCATCACTGGAAGCAGGAAGATAGCATCGAAGACATAGGAATAGAGAAGTGATAAGACTCACGATGACCCTTTGCACTCCGTTTTACACATGCAAAGATTATCGAAGGCAATAAAGTCGATGAAGATGACCAGCCAAGAGAAGACACTCAGTTCATGAAAGGTTTATCGTTGCTAAAAGAAGAGAAAATACAAAGATCCAACCAGCGTTAAAGACATTCCATCCCTATATTCCTCAAATAACGATGGAAGCTTAAGTGGAGGATTAATAAAATATGAGCCCAATAATTTCCTAAACAAGCTACGGATAAAGACAAGTATGGTTTTGTCCTTTCCTATAGCAAACTACTTGCTTGCCTGGCAGCCCAATTAGTCACCAGCAATTAAAAGAGAAATTAATGGAACGGGCACATTAGCGTTCAAAAATTTACAAGTGGCTTGAACGATAATAAAGACAAATCAAAACTATTAACGGGGAGGAGTAGTAGACAAAATAGCAAACAGCGATATAACATTTGAAATATCTTGATGAATATGCCGCCTTCATTAGTTAAGAGATAAAATTAATTAGAATAAGAAGAGGTGCGATTTATTTTTGAAGAAAGGTCACTCTTGAAGTTGAAAAGTCATATTTCTTTATTTTCAAGATATTAAAGGAGATTCATTTGTTTTGCAAAAGGGAGAAACATTTTTAAAAGAAGCATTGTAATTAGAAGAAAAACATTCGTAAGGAGCAATAATATGACTTTGTAATATAAATTCAATTATTTTATTATTATTCAATTATTTTATTTTAATAATAAAATAAAATGTCCTTTGTTTATTATTAAAGGTGTGGAGAATTAAACTGCAGATGAACCGTCCTTTATAATTATTTTTTGAATTTTGTATACAATTTAAATGTCAAATTAGTGGACATGGTCATTTAGCATCTTAAACTCGATCATCACAGATGTCGTGAAATATTTAAATTGTTTCCGAATTTGTGTCCAGTTTGTCTCCGAGGAGTTAAAGTTCAATCTGGACTAATTTAAGATTGCATAAATATCTGATCTGTCGCATCTTGATTATTTAATTGATTGGCAGTATAAGTGCGTAGAACATTATAAAGTTGTACATAATCTTCACTGAAGTTGACTCTATTGCCCGAATGAGCAGAGGCACTGGTCTTTTTATTTTTGAAGTATTGGGTTTATATGTGAAGTCAGAAAATCTATCAATTCCTTCCTACAAACCTCAAATCCATTATTAAGAATCATTACACAAAACATTTAATTCAAACATTCAGCATTCAATTTCATATTGATCGAGTTCGAGGAATTTGCCAGCTGGAAAACTCACAAGCTTAAATTCGCTATAGAAAAATCTCAAAGAAAGCGACCAAGTTCGAGGTGAAGGTTTACCCGCCTAGGTGTAGCGAAGCCTAAAGTGCAGGGGAATTTGAATTATTCCCATTTGTTGGCCAGAACTGATTTGGAATCCTATTGGAGAATCGACAGGCTCTTGGATTTCCAATCTATGGTTTTGGGAACCAACAAGTCTAACTGCAAGACAGATCAGATCCGGATTTTATGGATCAGTTTTAGTTACAGTTTAAGTTAAAAGCCGGATTATACAAGACATCCACCGCTTAGAAGTAGAGTTATCTTTTTAATAGGAGTTAGCTTTATTCCTACGGATGTTTTTGGAAGGTAAACTCCAGATCAAAGCGCATAGCTTTTTGCTAATTGCATGATTTAATGCGGAGTTTGCAGCCTGGCGGTTCTATGAGTTAAGGGTTTCATTATGATGAACTCTCATATAAATATAGGTCATAAGACGCAAAGAAAAATATTTTTGATAGTTGATGATTGCATAGAGCAGAGGAGAGATATCTTCTGAGAAGTGTTGCAGGCACAGAGGTGAAGAAAGAAAGAGAGATCAACAGCCAGGCAAACCGGAAAAGAGATCAACAGGTCTGATCTAATAAGATAGTCAATGTCAAAATAAGATCATTGCTTTTATAAGGAATGAAAGCATATTGAAATCCCTCTATCAGGGTGAACCTAATCGGTTCTTTATAAAATCCCCTAACAGGGTAACAACTTTGTAGATGTTCAAAGTCCTGTAACCAGGCAACTCCTAACAGAGTTCAGATCTTAATAGATCTTTTGTAAAATCCCTTAACCGGGTAGCACTTCAATCAGTGCTTTTGTAAGCTCCTAACAGGGCGCCTTCATTCTGCAATAGTGAAGTTGTGAGCTCTGTGTCACCGTGGTTTTTTTCCTTCTAACCGAGGGTTTCCACGTATAAATACTTGAGTTGATCTGTGTGATTTGTTTATGCTTGTGAATGATCATTTACATTCTGTTTTACATTCAATGATCTGTTTACAAGTTTTAAATAAGCAAAAAGATAATATTTACTGATTCACCCCCCTCTCAGTAACCGGTTTAGTACTAACATAACACAAAACATTCTTCAATTCATCTGATGCATACAATAAGACAATTCTAAGGAGGCAAAATTTTGAACTTTTATTGCTTAGAAGGTGCAGTTACAGTAGCATATAGTCTCTTTTAGCGAGCATCTAGTTCAGGATTCAGTATGCTTTGGTTTGGCGTCATTTGGACTTCATTTTCTATGCTTTTGCCACGTTTACTATTTATAGTAAGCCTGATGTTGTTCGAGAAGGACCCTTTCTATTTTTGCAAAGTGCATTTGGTGACATGGGGAAATAATAGGTGTGACTCATATTTCAGATGACATATTTAAAGGATAAGTATTTTGAGAGTTATTATTATTTTAATGGCCAAATTATTATAAAATGATTTAATAGCTTATTATGAAGTTATAATTTAAGTTTATAATTTCACTTAAGTTGAGGGTTGAGTCATCATTGGAAGGGGCCATTTATTCAATTAATTCATGGAAGCTTAAGTCAAGGTATTAATTAAAGTATTGGAGTAAATGATTTATTAAAAGGAAAAAGTATATTTATCCCACATTGGCTGGAAATGTGTGTGAGTTCCCCCACAAAAGTTATAAAAGACTTACATGAGTTATTTTTCATTATGTTGTTTAAGCTTTATGTGGTGTTTTTAAATTATTTCAGTTTTTAATGATCGTTTTGATTCAAGCATTTACTTCATTTCAAGCATTTACTCAAGAACTTAGATTTCCTTTTCATTTCAATGGAAGCATTTACTTCAATCTTTAGATTTCCTTTTTATGTCATCATTCTTGTTGGGTTAATTTTAAAAACAGGGCTTGACTGAGCCAATTCCTTGTACAACACAAACACCATTTACTCTCTCTCTTGTGCATGTCTAGATACAAGTGATTGGTGAAAGTTACAAATCTTAGAGGTTGCAAGGTGAAGGCACACAAGATTTTTGTAGATCACACCACTAGGAGGCTGATTATTAGCTCCACTGTTGTAGGGAGTAGGGCGCTCAACATTATAATCCATCTAACTATTCTCAGTTGTTTCCTGAGAAAGGTTGCAGGTGCTCCCGAGACAAGTTCTGATTTCAGTTTTCACTTTAGAGACTATTGGGACTAAGACACCTATTTATAGCGTCCGACCAATCACAGATGCACTTGTAATAACAGGTGCAACTCTATATCTCAGTTTTACATTTGGGTTTATAAGTAGATTTCGGATTCCAACTTGTTTGCTTAGTTCGTTTATATGTTCTCATTTGTAATGTCCCCATTTTTCAAACTCTTGGGATTAGCTTAGTTTGGTGACCCTCATAAGATAATTAGGTGATCAGAAGGGGTTAGTTAGTAGAGCCAGTGGTTGGATTCCATTCTGGAGATTCTAGTTGCCAGGACTGCTCTTCGTTTGGGTCAAATTGGATGACTTACTATTTATAGTAAGTGGTATTTTGGGTATGGCTTTGTTTAGTAGGGTGCCTGCACAGTGTTATTGGATGTTTCAAGATTGATTATAAGGAATCTCCAGTTTGAGAGACTTACTATTTATAGTAAGTCTATTTTGGTCAGATGGCTATTTCTAGCAGGGTAGTATGAGCTTAGGGCTCTATTGTCAGAAGTTAGAATATTTTTGTCAGAGTGATTCAGTGGCTTCATATTTTAATTGTGGTTATTAAATTATGTTATTGTAATTTAATAACTTTATGACTTTAATGTTATAAAACAATGGGAGGTTGAGGAAGCCACGTTAGTGAAAGGTGTAAAGGAGAAGCTTTTTCATAAAGCTTATAAATACAACATGAAAAAGCCATTTTTACATACCTTATGATTTTTGTTGAATTTGTGAATTTGTTCTTGGAGAAAGAAATCGAAATTCCTTGAAGTGTGCAAGGGTTTGGATATTTGGTCTTCAACTTGGAGAGAATATCAATTTCTTTGTTGGATATTTGCAGAGTTGGAATCTGAATTACCAATTGCTGTTTATTTTCTTGAGTCTGGAGAAATCGAATTTGGAGAGCTAGGGTTTGGTGATGTTTGGTCTTCATATCTGGAGAAAACATCTATATTCTATGATTGATTTGCAGAGCTGGGCTCGAAATTGATTGGAGTTGCATCAGAAATATATTTGAAGCTAATACAAGGTTGCCGTACTATTTGGGAGGACATCTGAATTGTGGTAAGAACTGCGATTTTATATTCTGGAAATTGTAAGTCATTCAAGAGCTGCATACCAAGTAAAAGAGCTGCATATCATATTGACGGGGCTGCGAATGATGCTGGAAAGCTTCGTATTTTTCCTTTGAAGTGTTGCATCACTTTCCTGGGGACTTGTGTTTCCATTCTTGAAGGCCACAATTCATCCTTGGTGGCTTGCGTAGCATTTTTCATACCTTGTGTGACATTTTCTAGCTGCTGCAATTCATTAAGAAGGCTTCCATGCAGGTTGGGTGATATTCCAGCTTGTCACATTTACTTTAAGGTGCCAATATGCTTTTTGCTGTTGAATGTTAGTAAACAACTGGAAAATTAGTGAGTTTAATTATTATTAGTGAAGTTTGGAGTTTCAAATTAAATTGTTGTTTTTATCTCAGATATTAATGCAAGTATATAAGCTGAATGTAATTGTATACACTTTGGAAATGTAGTATTGAATTTGCTGATTGATTCAATTACATAAGTTTGGAAAATTTATCAAAGTCATAATTGTGTTGAAAATACAAACAAATTGCAATTAATTTGAGGAAAGAGGCAATTTGCAAAAGAGAGCCAGTTGGGCTCATCACATCATTTACCTCCTGTATTACCTAGTTGTGTTTCATTTCACACCTCTAACAATCTCTTACAACAAATATAGAACCCTAACGGAGAAAAGGGTAGTTGCTTAACTCTTTCCAAGTTAAATTAAAGTTAAGGGTACCTTCTTTTTGTGATTCTTAGTTTAATGTTTAGTGAAAGAGGGTTAAGTCCTCGTTTAGAACACTAGTTTAGATTATTCCCCCATTCCCTACATAACATTTTGGTGAACCTGACTATTCTTACACTAGCATACTTTATGATTTTTAGTTTTAGATTGACTTTTACTTGTAATTTTTCAGATTTACATGCATTCATTACTGAAATTCATTACTTATGTACTTGCATTGCTTAATTTATGTACTTGCACTTTGTTGCTTGATCAATTGCATATGTACGACTAAAAAGAATAAATTTTGATGTTGCTTTGGCCTATATCTTATATAACCTTACTCCTCTCTAAGGTATCTCCCCATAATGAGGACATTTTCGTGCAAGAAGATATATTTAACACCATTCAATCATCTATCTCTTTGAGATGAAGTATTGGGGAATAATGTTGATTCTTCTTTCAATATGTACCTCCCCCATGAGGGTACCTTGATGTAAGAGGATGATACTGTGGTACATGAGAGTGATATGGTTGATAATTCCCTTCACTTTTGGAATTGGCTATCTTGTTATTCGGGCATTAGGATCAGTTTTAAGGATGTAAACAAGTGTGAAAAAGATGATACTGCAATATACTTTTATTAGTCTATTTTCTCCCTTGCCAAACACCTGGAATGTAGTGAAACACAGACACACTTCTGGACCTTTAGGTTGGCCGTAGGTTGGAGTGAATACCCAGAGGAGGCTGGTTCTTATCATTTTGTCTTGTATATCCTACTCTAAATTGCTTCTTCCCAATGGAAAAATAGACAAAGGCTTCAATATTTGCAGAAGAAACACATTAAACATTCTTCAATCCATCTGATGCATACAATAAGAAAGTTCAAATGAGGCAAAATGTGGAACTTTTATTGCTTAGAAGGTGAGGTGACCGTATCTAAAAATAATTTATAATTGCTTTGAAATTGCAAAACTCACCTACAGATTTTAGTCTCAGTTACTGATTCTTGAGTTGGAAACAAAAATCTGTTTAAGCTTTTGAGTTCCAACACTAAGCGTGAAAAATGTGAGAACTAAGCTAATTGATGGATGTCATGACATTGCCTTTAATTAATCATAGTCATTAATGAATTTGTGGTTTAACATATCATTCTTGTCCTTTTAGGTGAGTAAAAAGACTAGCATTTATTGAGGTATGAGTTTATGCTGCACAATAAATATAGATTTCTGTCAGTTCAATGATTAGAGTAAGTGATCTAGAGTGTTTCGAAAATACATTTATTTTTCCAACAATATTAAACGTTCTTCTTACTCTCAATGCTATTTATGTCATTTTAGTTGCAATTCAAATAAGTATTCCACCTATGTAGTTAGCTTGTAGCAGAATATGTTTCCTTGCTAAGGTGCACAAAAGTTGCAAATCCACTTAGTTCTTTCATCTTATTGAAATTCATATAAACGAGAAACTAGTAAAAAGTGAAGAAAAATTGCTAAAAAGTATAGTTGTTTTGAATAACAATACTTATAAGCTAGGTCTTTGTTGAATTGTGAATGAGATAATGAAAACCTATGTCATGCTACACCATGAAGGTAGGGCTTGTATAAATGGATCACAACCATTTTCTAGGTGATTTAATAAGGGGGCCGGCCTGTTCGTGTATTGAAAATAAATTATAAGTTTTGTTAGAAATCGGGTGGCCAAGATTGTATTTCTAGTTAAGGCAAACTAATAACTAACTTGTTGGCATAAAGCTTAGTTGTCATCATTGGCAAACATCAAACACATCGATACTGAAGATTAGAGCAACAATGGCGAACCGGTAGACTTACTAGGTAAATAGTGTACCTAAACCGGTCACGTGTATACCGGTCCGGTCTTGTCCAACCGGTCTAGTAGAACACCACAGGAGGCAGATGACTCAATAGGTTGCACACCAGTTTGCTTTCCAAAGTGCAAACTTATCGGTCTGTACTTTATAATCCGATCTGTATTTTGTGGAGTGTTTTTGAGAAGAACTGGTGTTAGTTTTTTCTGCGAGTGTTTCAAGGTGAATAGAAGATAAATTTGCGAGCTTTTTGATCAAGAGTTCTACATGCGAGATTTTCGAATTTTTTTGCAGAACCGCAACGTTTCTGATGAGTTACAGCTTGGCGGCACCATTTGGTGTGATAACGAGAAGATTCTTATAAATACAGGTCTTCACACATTAGAGGCGTTGAAAATCAAGCTCATTGAGAGCGGAGAAAAAGTGCAGAATCTTGTGATATCCCCTTCCTTGAGATAGAATCTCAATAATAAGTAATAATAATAAAATAGAAATAAATAACCAAATACAAACAAATTATATAACATAATATGAATTCAGAACCTACAAAGCCGAAAATGTGACACCTGATTTGTAATTAGAATCTAATAAATAAATAATATAGTTATATATATTGATTGATCATATCCATCAAGTAAATATTTATTAATTAATAAATGAATAAATAATTATTGATTAATAAATAAATAATTAATAAAATATTATTAATAAATGAATTAAGTATGATTCCTCCTTGAAGTATATTGTTTATGTTTGACTAAGATACGATTTTAAGTCGATTGCTTAGAATATATAACAAAAGATAAAATAAAATAAAACCATAGTGACATATGATTTCAAAATGGAAACAAATTAATACCGGCGATGATTAAAAGGACAAATAATAAACAGTATTGTGGTCAGATTAGTTAAGCATGAAATGGGGCGAATATAGGATTGGCATTATAAAGAGACAAGGACGTGTCTCTTTCCCACCATGGTTTTTTCCTTCTAACCAGAGTTTCCACGTATATATCTTGTGTATGTGATTTTTGTTTATGAGTATTTAAGCATTCTTTATATTTTCAGTATAAATGGGATAAGAAATAGAAAAAGATTAAAAGAAATTGAATTTATTGATTCACCCCCCCACCTCTTAGTAACCGGTTAGGATTAACAATTGGTATCAAAGCCTAGTTCTCAGGTAAAGGAAGTTTAACCGCTTGAGAAAAGATCATGCAGGGTTACAGGTATCAGAAGCAGCTGGAAGAAGCAAATGAAATGATTGTTGTAAAGAGCCTGGCTGGCTCTTAACTGCAAACTGATTTTTGTAATTTAATTGCAATTTGTTCTGTGTATTTTCAAAACATATATGAATTTTATAAATTTCCTCAACATAAGCATTAAGAACAACAACAATTTATATAACTTCAATGTTCTCCAAATTGACAAAATTCAGTTCCGGCAAGAAATAAAGAACACTATATTCAAAGGAGAAAGGGCACCTTATTGCTAAACGGTTGCTTTCAACCCAAGCAATTCTTAAACTCATAACATCAACCTCCCAAGTTAGAACGCAGTTGTATGATGTTCCTTCTCAGTCCTCACAACTTGACGCAGCCTTCATATAACATGGAATTCAATCCTCAATACAAGAACGCAGTCCTTAAGGACCTCCATACAATCAATGCAGCTATTTAATGCTGGTTTGCAGCCAAAGGAATGACAAGCAGCCCTAAATGTTTTGGACGCAACATTCTATCATTGTATCACAACAACTATACAATACTAACCTCCAAAAGATTCGCAGTTGTTCCTTGTAATACCACAACCTCTCGGCAATGTAAGGTAAACACTGAAAGATAAATTTACAATCACCACAATAAATTGCAGCTCCTTGCTGTAGGTGTACGGACTCCACCCTTCATCGCTACATGAAACAAGTTCTTCTTCACATGCCTAAATTAATTCACACAATTCTTTGGCATACATTCCAGCTTAAAGTGCAGTACGGATTTCTTGAAGAAATTATCGTTTCTTCAATACCAAACCCTTGGGAGCTTTCCCAATTTCCTTTTGACCAGTTGCATAAAAAATGATATCATTGAATGAATTGTTTTTTTCCCAAAGCATTGCTTTTATAATAAAAGATATCTTCTCTCACACACTTTTCACTTACAAAAGACTTTGCTTTATGTGCAGATTTGAAATATAATAAACTATTATATTTCTTTCCTCTTTAATGATGAAAAAAAGACCCTTTCATTAAAATAACCATATTTTGACACATAGGGTCCCTGTTTTATGAGCTCAAGATTTAAAACTTCTCAATCCGGTTCCAACGAGCTATAACACGAAGGTGCCCAATAGACAATCCCAATACAAATAGCAACCTTAGGCAATTTAATTAAATAATAATCATAATTCACCCATCTTGCGAAAACAACTAAGGAAGCATTAGAATCAAAATCTAACAGCACAAGAGTGATCCCGATGATGAAAGATGATGAATGAACCTGACGGGGTGACTTACTAAAAATAGACACTCCCTCCAAGAATCTTGGAGTCCAAACCGGAAGCTAAAAATAAAATTTGAAAGCATCATATAACTCCTCTAAATCCTCTTAGCTCAGTAGAACCATATGTTGACTTACTATAAATAGTAAGTCCCTCAAAATGAGGCCAAAACCCACAACAGGGTCCTCTAATCACTAGTATTAGCCTACAAGGACCCAATGATAGGCTAAATCCACTAACTGCAATGCTCGCTCAAAACGGGGACATTACAATTGCTTCTCTTGAAAACAAACTAAGAAGATCTCTTTCTAAGAGAAAAGAACTTGCTTTGCAACTAAGTGAAATCTAAGAAACAATTGAAGAACTATCTGGACAAAGTAGTTCTGATGAAGTAGAAGAAGCGGTCTCTAAACTCATGGAGAGAAACATGAACCTGACTGATCAAATCTCCAATTTGAAAAGAGAATGGGAAAGTCATGCGCTAAGGATGACTGAACTTATAAAAGCAAGTAGAAAAGCTGAAGATGAGAAAAACAGTGCCAAAGAAGCACTACAGACTGCTGAGATAGCAAGAAATCTTGTTGAAGATGCTCTAAGAGAGAGCGATGCTCTTATACTGCAACTGCATGTAGACATGCATGGCATAACTCAGAAGAATGTCATCATGCATGAACACTTGCATGATAAAGATGAGGCATGCAAATACATAACTGTTGAAGTTGAAAAACTTAAAGAACAGTTGAAAACTCTCAAGGAGAGAAATGAAAAACTTAGAAAATACAATGAGAGTTCTAAGAAGTTGGATGAGCAACTGAAAGCTCAGACAAGGCACAAGGATCCCATAGGACTTGGGTACATCGGTCAAGGCAACAGGGAAACCGGTGAGTCCTCTAAAGTCAAAGGAAGCATGAAGGACAAGAAGAAACCAACTGAAGACAAAGGTAAAAGAATCTCCAAACCTTCCTGTAAACATTGTGGCAAACTGGGTCATAAATCTAATGACTGCAGGGATGCATCGGTGAAACCTTTCACCGCTAACAGTTTCTGCAGTAACTGTTGTAAGTATGGTTATAGGACTTTTGAATGCAGGTCACGATCAAACAATGTGTCCAGTGGAAGCAGAGGAAACTTCAAAGGTTATTGCTATGCCTACAATAAATTTGGACACAAGGTTGAAGAATGCAGGTCAACTACAATTGCATTCAAATCTCCACCAAGATCAGTATTCCATAATAGGAATGCAAATTGGGGCACATCTATGTGTGCTACCTGTGGACCATCAGGGCATAGGAACATTGAATGCCACTTACCCATGGACAAAGGAAAAAGGGTAAATCCATGGAGAGGAACTAGGATGATTTGTTACAATTGTAACAAGATTGGGCATTTGGCCAAAGACAGCAGGAACCGGTCAGTGAACAAAGGAAAATGCTCAGTTAAACTGGTCAAGAGGAATGTGACTCCCAATCAAAAGGGAAACACCACTGACGAGATCAACAAATAAAGAAGATATGGTCCAAAAAGCGGACAAAGAGCTCTGAAGGAGAAAAATTAGAGACAAAGTGATCATCCATCGATGGTGAAATCTCTTCAGCAAATTAAGCCAACAGGGCTCAAGGGGGTTCAGGTAGAAACGCTACTGTCCGCGGAGCAATTGCTAATATTTATTCTCACTCAGTTAAGGTTGATACCGGGAAGCACACATCCGTCTAAGACCAAAGAACTGATTAAAGGGATAAGCTGATGTTGCACGGTCAATGTTTCAACCGAGGATGTTGTGGTAAATAGATAAAGCATTGGTGAACCGGTTGATAAGGTAAGGTTAGGTAGGGGTAATTAATACGATAACCGTTAACAAAAGTTACCGTTTGCTAATTACCGTTGTGACCTGAGGGTATAAAAGACAAAGCCGATTACTCATTTCACTTTACTTTGCATTTTTTGATTATTGTCTTAAAGCTTGAGTAATCTTTTCTTTTTGTGATTCGTGATCTGTGCTTTACGTATTCCGCAAATTTGACAGAAGCTTTCTGTGTATTGCCTGTCTAACAAAATGGCATCATCATCATTTGTTGTAAGCCTAATCAACATCAAGCAACACGAGCGACCAGAGTATGATATCTTGCCAATGCAGAATAGGTTGAATGATATGGCTGGAACCCTATCGTCAATTCCCGACGGCATGCTGTTGACATAAGACATAATCGCCTTCATCCACAACAAACAGGAGGAGCTGGGAGAAACATACATACAAAACTAATTTCTAGGGCTCTGCGAGGATGGAAATCTCCGGGCGAAATACGCGCGACTAGATGTAGGTGGATTGACCAATGGGGTCAAATAGCCAATGGTGTTTCATCTTGATTGGATTCGGTAGGTACTCAGTCGAGTATACGATCCAGGAATGTGGTTAGCAAATGGCGTTGTTACGCCAATAAATAAAAAAGATCTAAGGAGAGTAATTGGGTTCAACGCCACATGGGAAGCCCTTACCCTAAGAACAATTGTTAACATCGAAAGTCACTCGACTCACCAAGTCGAATTATGAAATAGCTAACATTGAAAGGTGTCTGGTTCACTGCTGTTGTAATTGGTTACAAGGTTTATCAGTCTAGCAGTCTCAATAGCATACCCAGTGGAGCAATTCATGCAACCTACAAAATCATGCACAATAGTGCACAATATGACATATGCGCTACACTGAGAAGTCAAATCTTCGAGAACCTGAAGAAGTTGGGTATGGTCAAGAAGAAATTCCTAAAGTATGGGACACTGATGGTATGTCTCTTCTTCTACCATAAATTCTTTCCAGGAGTGGGTAAAGTTACTTGGGTAACAGACAGACCAGTAATGGTCCAGATAGGAGAAATGGTTAACATTCTGGGGAATCGGTTCAATAAAGTAATGACTGATTACTTTGAAGATTTTCAACTCAGAATGCATTAAGGGGAAAGGACTCCATCTGCAATAGTAGATGAGTACAAGGATGATGTTTGCTTCCTTGTTAGCACCGATCACTGTATCATTTAGACTATTGAGCCAAGAACTGATTTTGCACTAGAACTTGGCTATGGGATTTCATCAAAGACTACCAAAGCTTATGCTGAGGCACTTCAGGAGAGTAATCTAGATCTCTCAGCCAACCGGTTCATCACTTATGATGAAATAAGTGCAAATTTGAAGAAGAGCACACCTCCAAAGGCAACAAAGAAGGTAATTGCCAAACAGTCACCTACACCGAAGAAAAGGAAGGCAACCGTGCAAGAACCAAGAGTTCAAAAGAAAAAGCGTAGTCAGTTACAACCGAACAGTCACAAGGTGGGGACTCAGAAGAAACTGAGACAAAACAAACCACCACCTATCTAAGAAGGAAGACCGGGAAACCGGTAAAGAAGGAAGAACCCAAAGCAAGGAAACCAACCATTGATGAGATGGTTGAAGGCATAATGATAATAGGTGGAGTAGGAACTGTTGAGCGAAGATACACTCTGGCAAGTGATGAAGAGAGGAGGAAAATAGAAGATGTTGTAGTATACAACTTTCACAAGTTTAAGAGAACGCCTACTGAGATTCATGGCTCAGTACCTGTAGAGTTACACAAGCTTATTGAAGGGAGATGGAAATCTTCAATAACAAAGGAGAAAGAGCTGAGAATAAAGGCACTTCTGGAAGTTCAAAGCTACTTGAGCCTACAAGAGGCAACCAATCAAGCAGAATTATATAAACAAAGTTTTAAGATCAAAACAAGGATTGGTCAAGTTCTAATTGGAGAAGTTGATGCGGTTCATGATGAAGGGGTTGCAATCTAGAGAACTGTTCTGGTGCAGCAACACCAAGCTAAAGCTGAATGTCAGAAGACATTGGTGCAACCTGAAAAGGACACTGGTAGAGGGAAAGACATTTTGGGCGTTGATGCATTGATCCAACCAAAGCTAACAACAGAACCGGTCATTGTAGACATCACTGAAGACACCAGTGGTGATCTTACTCCACCAACTATCCAAGCATCTCCAGAAAAAGGTAAAGCTAAAACCCTTACTATTGATGACATAGTTGATGAGATATTAAATTTTGGCAAAGTTAGCAATGTTGCTAAATGGTTTAGTGCCTTAGGCACTGATGATAAAGATAAGATAGAACTAGCCTTGTTAGAGAGCTTTCTTGATTTCAACCGGGGACCAAAGGATTACAAGCCCCTCTTCCCAGCTAAACTCAACAATAGGCTACTGACAAAATGGAGAGAAGGATTAGCAAAGAATAATTAAATCTTAAGGGAAGTTATAGAAAAGGTTGAACCAGGTTTTGATGAAGAAGCAATCAAGATTCTCTTGGAAGCAGAAGTACTAAACCTGGATACTAGAGATAGAGTGGCCAAGATAATAAATGGTCAAGAAAAACAAATGTATGAAGAAACAGTTCAACTATGGAAAAATTATGACTTCAACACTCTAGCAAAGGGGTAGGAGAAACTTGCATCAGAACAAGTATTTACATAGACGCTTTAGTCAATAGGTCCTCAAGGTACATTTCAAGGTGAAAAGGCAAAGGAAATGTTCCCACCTTAACAATTCACAATTGGTGAACAAGACACAACCGTTGATCAGGATACAACCGATGAGAAGGACAATACAAGAGATCAGGACACAACCGGTGAACAGTTCACAACCAGTGAAGAGGACAAAACCTGTGAGAAGATCCCAACAGGTGTACATGATGCACCACTCAGACCAGTTGAACAAGAAATAGGGGAATCATCAGCCAGGATGGTTGAAGAAAATGACACTGATAAAGAAGAGACGGTCAAAGTTGACCAACAGGTTGCCAAAGAGGAAGAAGAAAAACAACCAGAAGAGGAACAAGAAGTAATGGTGGAAGCAGAGAAGCTACTAGAAGAAGAGCCAGAAAAAGTTATCAGATAGAAACAACCAGTAGATGCACCAATCTCATCTTCATCGAAAAAGAAGCTATCTTTTGCAGCAGACCCTAAATCCAAGAAAGGGAAAATTAACACTTCACCAACCGGTGACACTTTGATTGACATCAGCAAAATGTCAATAACACAGCTAAAGCAACTCACAAAGAGGAAATAGGACATGTTTCTCACCAATGTTAAAAATATTTTGTACAATTTTGCTTTTGATGCAGATATTGATGAAGAAGAACCAATAATTGATCAGCTAGAAATTCTGGCACAAACGATTGGATAAGATTTAACAGATCCTTAAACTGTAGCAATTGATCATTATGAACAAAAGAGACTAACTATCCTTCATGACAAGGTTGAAAACCTCAAAGCCATTGTGGCTACCAGCACAAGGGAACTAAAGCAACTGGTTCAAGACGCTGGGAGGATTATAACAAAAACTTCAAACTTTGAAGATTTTAGGATATAACAGAGAGAACTAAAAGGACAACAAAAGAGCTTAAAGAGACCACATCAAAGTTCAATGCTAAGACCTCTTTAGCAAGAGAGTATAGTCGTGAGCTAACTAGTTTAGCTCTCACATTGAGAAAGGCATCTGAGGAGAATGCAAAGAGAATCCAAGATCTCTTTGGATTTTAGTTATATATCCCTCCAACCTTTGATATGATGCAAAAAGCAGCAACGGATGCTGATATACTTCTCAATGAGCCAACCTATAAGACAATTGAGGATATGGAGAACCTAATTGTCTCTCTTCAAGCAATGAAGTATAACCTTGATCAAATCATAGCTGCATGGAAACCTTTCCTAGTTTCCGCCAGGAAGATCTACAAGGATATCTTCAACAGGTTTCAGTTATGAGTTGTCCACACCCTTTTTCCCTTGGAGGCAAAAGGGGGAAGATTACTGTCGGAAGAGCAAGGGGAAGATGCTAAAAGAGATTGGTCAGTATGGATGGAAGAGAAGAGACTGGACAGACAGGGAAATGGCACTATTTATACCAATTGGCAGGGGAAGTATTAGTTGATAGGATGATACCCAATAGGAAGTATATGTGTTTTGATATGTTTTTCTACCAATGCCAAAAGGGAAGATTGTTGGCATAAAGCTTAGTTGTCATCATTGGCAAACATCAAACACACCGGTACTCAAGATTAGAGCAACAGTGGTGAACCGGTAGACTTACTAGGTAAACAGTGTACCTAAACCGGTCACGTGTATAACGGTCCGGTCTTGTCCAACCGGTTTGGTAGAACACCACAGGAGGCAAATGACTCAACAGGTTGCACACTGGCTTGCTTTCCAAAGTGCAAACTTATCGGTCCGTGCTTTATAATCTGATTCGTATTTTGCAGAGCATTTTTGAGAAGAACTGGAGTTAGTTTTTTCTGCGAGCATTTCTAGGTGAACAAAAGATCAGTTTGCGAGCTTTTTGATCAAGAGTTTTGCATGCGAGATGTTCAGATTGTTTTCCAAAACTGCAGCATTTTGGACGAGTTACAACTTGATGACACCATTTGGTGTGATAACGAGAAGATTCTTATAAATATAGGTCTTCACGCATTAGAGATGTTGAAAATCAAAAGCTCAGAGAGAGAGCAGAGCAGAGCAGAAGTCCAGAGTCTTCTAAGAAGGGATACAATCACCGAGAGTGAAAGAGAGAAAGACTCAACAGCCAAGCAGAGCAAGGAGAGAACATGTATGATCTGATCGACAGATAAAGTGTCAAAGAAGATCATTTCTTTTATTGTGTGAAGCACATATAAATCCCTTTATCAGGGTGAACCCTAACAGGTTCTGTTGTATAAATCCCTTTATCAGGTGACATCGTTATTGGTGTATTTTAGTCCTTTGACAAGGCGACTCCTTTCAGGGTCAAGATCTTAACTGATCTCTATTAAATCCCTTCACCGAGTAGCATTCTAACCAGTGCTTTGTAAGCCTTGAACTAGACAGCTTTATTATTGCAGTAGAGGAGTTTTGTGGGTTCGGTCCCACCGTAGTTTTTTCCTTCTAACTGAGGGTTTCCATTTATATACCTTGTGTTGACTTGTGCATGTGACTTTTGTTTATGATTGTTTATAACTAGTGTTCCTTTGATCAATATGACTTTATCCATTCTCATCTTTTGATTGTGATAATTTTCTACGATATGCACTATCTTTGTACATGATTGTTCTTGGATGTGAAGAACCGGATTTGGCTCTACTAGGATTCTCAATATTTATTTTAAAAATATCTGCAGCTTATTGGCAATAATACTTCATGCTAAACAATTCTGAAAATAAATATTTGGATTTCGAATTGCAGACATAAATTTTCCTTAAACTATCATCAAATGAACCTTATTAATCTAATCCAACACATAAACATATCAATTTTCGAAAATTATGAAAGCACCTAGAAATGTCAATGCTCTATCACTGTTATGTCTGTTACATCATTGATTTCCGCCACCCATGAATGTTGACACGTGACTACAGTTTAGCCGCACGTGAGGGAATAAATGTTGAATGTCGTGCTAAGTCCAAACGGCTGTCTGCTTTGCTAACGCTGGAGAACTCTAGTCAAATTCGCGTGTTCAGGAATTAATCTCACGTCCAAGCTCAACCTCGAGACCCAAATGAATTAATCTCTGCCCAGTTTGAGGCTCACAATCATGCAAAATGAAGATGTCTACAGCAGGCAGGGAATCCACATCCAAGAAGGGGAATTCCCAATGAACTCTAAAATCACAGCTCCAAATAAATCCACTTTCTCAGAAAAAATCGATAATCTCCAATTGCTCTATTCTTTCGATACTGACAAATATATAACCAGTCTCAGAATAATTACTCCAGCACCTTGAGTTGATTGAATTGACAACACAATTTCATCAATGAATCTGAATTCCAAAATTGAAATTTTCAACAATCCAATTTACAACAGCATCGAATTGCAAACTTAGTAATAATCAGCTGTGAAATTCACCATTAACAGGCAATGGCTCAAATCACGAGAAAGAGGAATCAGTCCTCGAAACCCTAGCCAGGTTTTGTCTTCTTCCCAAATTCCAAGAAAAATAATGATTGCATAACATAACTAAAGTGCTTTTTTGAGTAGAATATATAGGCTTTTTGGAAAAAGCACTTTTTAATATTTTCAGTTAATTGGCTTTAAAAATAACTCCACTTTATAACATAAAGTTATAAAGTCATAAGTTATTAAATTAAATCAAAATAATTTAATTTAATAACACATTTAAAATATAAGCCACTGAACTGTCTGACTGCAATCAACGAACTTTTGACAAAGCACCAGGTCCAACTGCCCAACCAAAAATAGGCACCGCCCCTCCAGAAATAGCCCTGCTAGAAATAGACTTACTAAAAATAGTAAATCTCTCAAACTAGAGATTACACGATCCTGAGACATCTGACACTCTGTGCAGACACCCCTGCTAATCCTGGCCATACCCAAAATACCACTTACTAAAAATAGTAAGTTGACCAAAATGATCTGAACGAAGAGCAGACCTGATAAGTCGAACCTCCAGAATGGAATCCCAATGTTGGCTCCACCATCTGACCCCCTCTGATCGCCTGATTAGCCTGTGAGGGTCACCAAACCAAGCTAATCCCATAAATCTAAAAACGGGGACATTACATTGGATGGCATAACATTGTAGTTATTTGTTTTGAAATACCCTGCTCTTTTCCTCTATAAGTACTGACCTCTCAAACTATTGGTATACAATCGATTCTCTTTCGTAGGACTGTCATGTAACTTTTGCTGCTACTGTCAACAGCTTGGAAAACGGTCTCTGGAATATGCCCATGCATTTATAGCCTTCTTTCCACTTTTTACTTGTAGTTTTCATGTCTTCTCTCTTTTAACCTTTCACAAGGATTGTTTTCAAACCATCAATGTAGATTGTCTTTTGTTTATGAGTAGTGAACTTGTATCGCATCGTACACATCTTTTCTCAGTGAACCATGCTTGACAAACGACTGCCCTAATGTGCATTGTATATATGTGACACTATCCAACCATTATCTTGTGTCCTAGTTATAAATGATTTTTCTGGTCCTCACAGGTACATATAATGTGGATTAGATAGTTTAGATAGACCTTTTCTATTAACACTTGTATGGGGAGCTTACACTATTTTCTCCATGCAAACTGAGCATGATAATTTTTTCTCACCATTTCATAGACCTTCATCATTTGATTTCATTCTTTGTTCTCTTAGACTTATAACTTCAAATTTATTATTTCCATTGATTCTCAGGATCTTATTACTTGTACCTCTTTCCACTGTTAACTCAGTCAACATGACTATATTTCATTACATTACATGCTAGATGTGCTTAGGGAACAAAAGCTTCAACTCTAATGGTATGTAAGAAAGGATTAGGGTCAATCCTATGTTACCCCTAGTTTCTAGGACAAGGTGACTGGGAAACGAGTTTCCGGGACGTATATAAGGAAATCTGAAATTTGAAATATATTCATGAGTTTTAGAATTACATACATTGTAGCATTCATCATAGCAACATAATAACATTTATTAATCTAAAATCATTGAAACAATGATCAATGTCTTTCATTGAATCATCATAGAACATACCATCAAATGAATCAAATCGATTCATCATAGATTAGGAACATAGGATAGCATCAAATGAATCAAATGAGAGTTCAAGTTTCAATTTCATATATTCATAGATATAATTTATTGAAACAAGGAAAAAGCATCTGTAATGTCCCCATTTTCGCGAGCATCAGAGTTTGTTGGATTAGCCTGTCACTGGCCCTCATAGGCTAAGACAGTTGGATAAAGGGTCCCCTTTTAGCAGAGTTCAATGTGTATTCTACATCAAAGCTTAGTTTATGTTTAGGTTTGGCCTTCTTTGGACTCAGTTTGGCTCACTTACTATTTATAGTAAGTGTCTATTTTAAGAAAGTCAGGGTTACTATTTATAGCAAGGCACCTAAACAAGCTATGATTGCAATGCATAGTTGCTTTGATCAGATAATGAGGGATTTACTATTTATAGTAAGTCAGTGGTTGATAGTGAGGGAGACTTACTATTTTTAGTAAGGAAGTTGGGTGCATAGTGGACACAATGGTTAACTCCCAAGTTCAGACAGAATTGAGAAATAATGATTATTTGTGGAGTTATGTTATTTTAATTATTAATAAAGTGATTACTTTATTAATACTTTTTTTTTAAAGTTAAAAAGTCACTTTATATTCAATGAGGCCACGATCCTTCATTTAAGTGACTTAAAGTGCAATTAATGGATTATATTTTGGAGGCCAAAATATTAAAGTATTTTATAAAGTCAATGTGCATGAGTTATATTATTTTAAATGATATTAAAGTGCATAATCCATGAATATGAGCGGCCAAGTTTGAAGACTTGTAAAAAAGTTTTATTAAAAACTTAAAGTGGATTTGAAAGCGGATTTAAATGTTATTAAGGAGATTCGGGTTATAAAAGCACATCAAAAAGAAAATCAACCTCATTATTGATGATCAGTTGTCTTTGTAAATTTGATGTCTCTTGAGTTTGTGCAATTGAAACAAGGGTTTCAGCTGTATTAGGGCATTGGAGATTGTTCAATATTCATTGTTTTTTGCAGTTTTGAGGCTGTGCGAGATCAACAAAACTATTGCTTTGGAGGAATTCATATAGGAGTTCTATTTGTGCGTCAGTTGGAGAAATATATCACGGGTTTGAAGGTTCATTAATTGCAGACCCAAATATTCATCATTGGTTACCATTTATACCAGATTTCAAGCATTAAATTGTAGCTACAGTTTAACATTTCACATGTATTTCTAAGGAAGGGATTTCTTTGCTAGGTGGCTACATACAAGAGCTTATTTGACATTTAATATTAGTCTGAATTTACTCCAGTAATACCATGTGTTCACCCAATAATCTAGGTGTTGGAATTTGTTGGATCATTTGGTGCTGTCTCAAAATTCTTCAGTGATGATAATCATTTCCAGATTTTGCGTCTTTAATATTACTTCCAGGTATGAACATTTATCTTGGAAAGCCTATTTCATCATGTAATGAACATTTAATAGAATTGCAGCTATTGTTTGCTAGTTATTGTACTTAAATTGCAAATTCTATATATTATTCTTTCTTGACAACTTCATTTTATTTATTAAAATTGCAAAATATCACAAAACCAAACAAAAACACAAACATTTGCAAGTTGTTGAATTGGATAAACTGAGGGGTTATTGTTAATATTTTTCAGATTTATCTAGGAATGTTCAATCTATAGAGATCTTTCAATGCTAAGCACAGGATAAAAGAAATGATTAAGAGCAAGGAGAGATAGTACCTGGATTGTGGTTCTGATATCACCCTCAGGTCTGGTCCAAATAGTTCAGCCTATCTAGGTCTTCCCAGATGTCTTCAATTTGGTCTAATATCAGATCAATTACAATATAATTCTGTCTTGAATTCTGCTCCAAAATTCACTCCTAGATCTGCTGCAAATAGAGCTGTAATTGGGACCGAGATTCGTTGTCCCTTAGTGGTGAACTTGCTGCCTTGATAATGGTGTTCCTTGCTGTTAATGAATATAGCTTCGATCAGATAAAAATATGATTTTGATATACATATAATAATAATATGTAGATAATAATATTATTATTATTATTATTATTATTTACATATATATTGAAATATATTATCATTATTATTATATTGATATATATTAATAGTTATGATCGAATTAATATATTTGATATCAATTCATTAAAAGAATCGACCATGCACTATTGGGTTAGAGTTATTAACCTATAACTCTATCGACTATGGCTATTATGTATACCGATCACTTAAACATATTGTAAATAGTGATCGATATTTATAAGTCGTTGTCGGTAAGATTAGTGGTCAAACATATGCTAACGTCCAACAGCACATTAACGTGGATGCCATGTCATCAAGTAATTACGGGTTGAATATTATACGGAATGTATGTTATACGGGCTGTGTGGTTACGGGTTGTTAAACTGTGTTAAGAACAGTCACGCCTATGATAGGCGTGACTCCTTGAGGAGTCACGTCTATCATAGACATGACCCTTCTCTCATTACTATATATATATATGATGAACAATCTGTTTCATATAGATACCGAATTTTGATAAGTGCTGAATACAGAGAACAGACAATTACATACGCCGCAGTTGATTGATAATCCATATCAATATTGAGTGTCGATAGTTGCCCTATAATATAGACAACGGCATAACAGTAATGCAGCATGTAACAGCGACAGCCAATTCATATTAAACAGTGAATATATTCAGTGACATCTCATTTCAATGAGATACGGTGAACAGACATTTATATACTTGAAAAGTACAGCAGTGAATAACAATACAGACTCTCTTCTTCAATGTGCAGAATTCTAATATAATATAGATATATCTGTTTGTATATCTGGCATAAATATATATGAATATATTTTGATTATATGTACCACACATTGAGTTAATATAGGGAAAATTTATAAGCCATACATTCTTGATCTTAAATTTAACACTTGCTGCACTAGAGGAATTCGCTGATCCTGCTGCTCTAGATGAATTTGCTGCTGCTATAGATGAATTCGCTGTTGCCCTAGAGGAGTTCACTGCTGCCCTGCTGCCTTAGATGATTCTTGGGAGGGAAGAATGCATGTTATGTTTTTGATGATTCTTCTCCCAAGAATCGTCCCTCTATATATATGTGCCAAAGGGAGAGTTACCCAAAGGGGGCCGAGCTGAATGAGCATCCCAAGAAGGCCGACTTTGGGCCCAAACAAATAATGCAAAACAAAATCAATTTTCATATAAACAATAGATATTAAATATACAAGATATTTAATATCATTATTTATACATCAAAATATATGTGCTAACAATTTAATCTCTTGTTTGGTGCAAGTGATATTTTCCGTCAAGGCCATAATATCAACACTCCCTCTTGGACTTGAGGCAAAGATCAACTCAATGATCTCCCTCTATCAACCCTTGATAAAGATGCCAAAAACATAATCAACATGAATTCCATATCCAATAGAATCATAGATCTCATATCTATGATAGGTAGAACACATATGTTCTTACATCATTTCCAACCATAGATTTCATATCCATATGAAAATCATGGTAACAAGATGTTTACCAACCGAATGTGAATTTCCTAAATCCATGAGTCTCCGAGACTCAAAACATAACAAAAGTGGATTCCTAATCCAATGATTGCATAGATTTCTCATCTATGATAGTAGATCTCTATCTACAAGATATAATGAGAACACAACGATTCTTCATAAACCATACATCTCATATTCATATGAGAAACATCATATCATATGAAGCTTACCATCCAAATGTGGATCTCCTAGATCCTTTGGTCTCCATGACCCTAGAATATCAGTCCATGATATAAGTGATATCACGTCCATGATATCAAATTTCCAATCAATTTGTGAATTTCCTAAATCCACCAGTCACCTTGACTATTTTGAGTATCAAGTCCATGATATTCAAGGTAGTATCAAGTTCATGATACTTTCCAAACACAAGTTATCATCAAGTTCATGATGATTTCTATCCAATTTGTGGATAACTAAATCCACGAGTCCTCTTGACTCAGCCAATAGAATATCAAATCCATGATATTTATGGTATCATCAAGTCCATGACGTATACCAACCAATTTGTGGATAGCTGAATCCACGAGTCACCAAGACTCAAGAAATGTCAAGTCCATGACATCAAACCAACATCAAGTCCATGATATTAGGAGCATTGGTCTAACGAATATCAAGTCCATGATATTCACCAAGTGCTTGGAGTAATGGCCTACCGACATCAAGTCCATGATGTCCACCAATTACTCAGATGTGGATCCCTGATCCACAAGATATCAAATCTATGATATCCTCGAGTCTTGGTCTAACGAATATCAAATCCATGATATTCACCAAGTACTCAGAGCAAATGGCCTTCAGACATCAAATCCATGATGTCCACCATATGCTAAGAAGTGGATCCTTGATCCACCAGATATCAAATTAATGATATCCTCGAGCATTGGCCTAACGAATATCAAATCCATGATATTCACCAAGTACTCAGAGAAAATGGCCTCCAGATATCAAATCCATGATGTCCACCATATGCTAAGAAGTGAATCCCTGATTCACCAAATATCAAATTAATGATATCCTCGAGCATTGGCCTAATGAATATCAAATCCATGATATTCACCAAGTGCTTGGATGTGGATCCATGATCCACGAGTCCCCTGGACTCAAAGAATATCAAATGATATTCTTCAATTCATAAGAATAACTTGGCCATAAGCATAAGTATATCAAAATGAATAATCATAAGTATAAGATGATCATAAGATTCAAATTAAATGTAAAGTTCACTCATAGAACCATATGTATTATAGTCTTAGCTATAATCAGTAAATGAAAGAAAGTATGATCCATTCATACACAACAATTAAAGTATGCTTCACAAGCATATAAATGACGTATGCCCCATACAATCATATTAAGTAGTCAATATCCAAGTGCAGTTCTCTCATAGAACCACTATAATTTATCCAGCATCTATAGACAAGCATAAGAGTAATCACATAAGTGTTTACCACCTAAGGGTAACCAACATATAACTAGGTGCAATGTGATCACAACAAGATGCAATATTGTGTATCCATAAATATGATCATTAGTAAGGATAACATATATCCATATAATGAATGCTTCCATGCATATAACAACATTAACTCTAAATGTATGTTCTTATTCTAACATATGCCAATGTAAGAATGATCCAACCAATAATGTATGCACCTATGCATAAAGAAAACAGTAAGTAAGTTGTACTCGCAATCAAATGTTTGATTTCCCGTAATAGTGATATAACCATGAATATGAGCCAAAGAAGGTATATAAATCAATGCTAACATATTCCAATAAACCAAGATATGTATTCACTCATATAGTTTCCTGCTATAAAAGAAATGTGTTCACATATGAACACAACATAATCAAGGTAATGTGAAAACATAATGTATGCCACTGTCAGAATATTACAATGTATAATACATAAAATATGCCAAATATGCCAATGTCTAAGTTGAATAGATAGTTATGTATGTTGCCACCCATACATCAAAGTAAATTAGTTATGCTAGAAACCAGTAGTGTCCAGACTGTACATATATAACAAAAATATGTTAGAGCTGCAGCATAATGTAAAGTATGCTTCTCATAAACAACAGATACAAGGATGTAGATGTAAGTAACCAGCAGAAGGAGATTATAACTTATATAATTTCACAAGTGAGCCCATATATAAAACTCCCTCTCAAATTGCAACTCCCTCTCAAAGTGCAAACTGCTCAGATTCGGGTACTTTTACCTCCACAAAGGATGCTTGAAGGTTGTTCCTCTCAAGACAATTTGCAGCTATATGACCAAACTTTTCACATTAAAAACATTTAGTTTTAGAGAAGTCTCTCTTGAAAGGTTTTCTTTTCTTAAAATACATTTTTCCCCTTTTGTCCTTTGAACTTCCTTTATTTTCGTTCCCTTGGAATTCTCTCTTCTTGAAATTTCCTGCCCCCCCTTTTGAGTTTTGGGAGAAAAGAACTTGAATGTCTTCCTTGAAGATTGAGCCTCTTGATATTAATCTTGCTTCTTCTTGAAGACAATCGGTCTTTAGTCTATCAAGAGTAGGTAATTTGGAACGAGCACTAATCCCTTGAATGAATGCTTCCCAAGTAAGAGGCAATCCGTTAAGAGCTGTCACAGCCAGCTCTTTATTATCATAATTGAACCCAATTGATGATAGTTGATTCTTTAACTCGTTGATCCTCATGAAGTATGAAGTGATAGACTCCCCTTGATTCATTTTTATTCAGGAGAGGTTATTATTGAGAGCTAGGACCTTATTTGTGTTGTTGATTTGGAACATGCCAAATAATGAGGTGAACATCTCATATGCATTCTCTAGATTTGCAATAGTTGGCACAATGTGGTCTTTAACACTATCAACAATTATCCTCATTGCTTTATTGTTGTTTTTGTTCCATTCCTTCTTTTCATCATCATCCATATTATCTTTAGGAGGACCTTCAATAACTGAAATAATTTCTAATTCCTTAGAATGATTAATAACCTCATCTTCCAAGATGTAAAATTAACATCTCCCTCTAGCCTATCTTCAGGTCTAATCCCGGTTGACATGATAACCAACTTAGTTGAAAGAGTTAGTTTGAATTCCTAAATCTGAAATGAATCTTTTCTCTAACTTGGCTCTGATACCATGTTAATATTTTTTAGATTTATCTAGGAATGTTCAATCTATAGAGATCTTTCAATGCTAAGCACAGGATAAAAGAAATGATTAAGAGCAAGGAGAGATAGTACCTGGATTGTGGTTCTGATATAACCCTTAGGTCTAGTCCAAATAGTTCAGCCTATCTAGGTCTTCCCAGATGTCTTCAATTTGATCTAATATCAGATCAATTACAGTATAATTCTACCTTGAATTCTGCTCCAGAATTTGCTCCTAGGTCTGCTGTAATTGGGATTGAGATTCGTTGTCCCTTAGTGGTGAACTTGCTGCCTCAATAATGGTGTTCCTTGCTGCACTAGAGGAATTCGCTGCTCCTGCTGCCCTAGATGAATTCGCTGCTGCTATAGATGAATTCGCTGTTGCCCTAGAGGAGTTCACTGTTGCCCTACTGCCTTAGATGATTCTTGGGAGGGAAGAATGCATGTTATGTTTTTGATGATTCTTCTCCCAAGAATCGTCCCTCTATATATATGTGCCAAAGGGAGAGTTACCCAAAGGGGGCCGACTTGAATGAGCATCCCAAGAAGGCCGACTTTGGGCCCAAACAAATCATGCAAAACAAAATCGATTTTCATATAAACAATAGATATTAAATATACAAGATATTTAATATCATTATTTATACATCGAAATATATGTGCTAACAATTTAATCTCTTGTTTGGTGCAAGTGATATTTGCCGTCAAGGCCATAATATCAACAGTTATTACAGTATCATATCATATATCAAAATGCGCAAAGGTTGCAAGTTTCAACAAAATTAAAAGTTAAAGACATAGTATCAAATCATATATCAAGATTCAATTATCATTGCGTCAATGTATCATATATTGTCAGAAGACTCAAAATCTGAAACTTCAAAGTCAAAATGAAAACAAAGATGGTATGACATCTTCCCTAATCTTGTTCCACAAAGATAGTATGACAGCTGCCCCTAATAGTAAGTACTTCTTTGCTCACAACAATTAAATGTCTTGAAGTTGGCTCTTCTTCTTTACAAACCCCAATGTTTTGATTTTCTTCTCTACAAACCCCGATTTGTTCTCTGGAAACTACGTTTTCTTCTTTGCTCACAGATTTTTTTCTCAACAAACCCAGTGTTTTGATTTTCTTCTCTACAGCATGCATGCATATTTCAGGGACATCTTTTACAGACTAAGGCAGGTGACTGCTTCTCTTGAGGAAGCTTGTGTAGCCAAAGAGAGTGCACTTCAACAAGTAGAAAATACTAGGGGAGAGTTGTCAAATCACATCAACAAATTTCAAGAATAGCTCACCAAACATACTTGGCTCACCACTACAAAACGTGAGTGTTGTGTAGCTATGGAAGCCACCTTGGTTCAATAGGAGTCTAAGTTGCTGGCATGGGTACGAGTATGGGCACAAGTATGTTTACAAGAAATAGGTACATGGGTACGAGAAAAAATTCATATGGGTTTTGGGTGAGTGTATATATTATTATAAATATATTATGTATATACTGTTAATCCTAACTAGTTATTGAGAAGGGGGGTGAATCAGTAAATTCAATTTCTTTAAATATTTTTCTATTTCTTGTTTTGATTATACTGAAAATATAAAGAATGCTTAAATAATCATAAATAGAAATCACATGCACAAGCCAACACAAGATATATATCTGGAAACCCTCGGTTAAAAAAAAAAAACCATAGTGGAAAAGAACCCACGAAACTCCACTACTGCAGTAATAAAGTTGTCTGGTTAAAGGCTTACAAAGCACTAGTTAGAATGCTACTTGGTGAAGGGATTTAGTAGATATTGGTTAAGATTTTGACCTTGTAAGGATTCGCCTTGTCAAAAGACTTAAAAACATCAATAAAGATGTCACTCGATAAAGGGATTTATACAACAGAACCTATTAGGGTTCACCCTGATTAAGGGATTTAAATGTGCTTCACACAATAAAAGAAATGATCTTCTTTGACACTTTATCTGTCGATTAAATCATACCTATTCTCTCCTTGCTCTGCTTGGTTGTTGAATCTTTCTCTCTTTCACTCTTGGTGATTGTATCCCTTCTCAGAAGAATCTGCTCTTTTGCTCTACTGTCTCTTTGTGCTCTTGATTTTCAAATCCTCTCATGCATGAAGACCTGTATTTATAAGAATCTTCTTGTTATCACATCAAATGAATCTCTAAACTACACTTCTATCTAAAAGCTGGAAAAAGTGATACCGATAAACCAACACCAACTCACAGGCTAATTGAAAAGCATACCGTCTTGGCTCTAAGACCTATTTATCTAATCTATAAGAAATACCTCTACCATTGGGGCACACAGACTTCCAAAAGTAGAGACTTTCTAACTATTCTAACAAAGTGCGTGAAAATAAGATGGTAATATAACCTACAGTCACAACTTCTAGTTTTATATTACCACAACCGCTCCCAGTCATAGCTTTGGCTCCGATTGTTTCTGATATTCACGTTGCTCTTAATAAAACACAAGAATAACATAAATATAAAGAAAGTAAAACCAATTTGATTCACCACAGCTGCACTCAGCCACAGCTTCAGCTCCAATTGTTTCTTTCTATTTATTTTTCTCCAAAATAGTATCTACACAATCACAGTTATGCTTGCACAAGTTTGGCAGAGCTTTCTAAATAAAGATGGATTTTACAATGAGAGGGTCATTCCTTTTATAGGAAAAGAAATGAGAAAAAGGAGGAAAAAGTGGGAGCAACTTAACCACTTTGACCCGGTAAACCTAGGTGAGAAGAATTATTGAATTACATGTCATAAGGACATGCAATCGAATTACATGTAATTGCATTTGCATGCAATTCATCTCTCCAGTGTACAAAGCATAAAAACTAAAATAGAAAGATGAAGAAAAGTGAATCAATCCTTGAAATTATCAAGGAAGGCCTTATATTTGGCAATACAATCATGAATAATAGGAAGATCTGAAATCTTCATGGTCTCTGAAATGGCTTCAATTCTGATTGCATTTGTACATGCCGATTTCACAACTTTGTAATCATCTACAAGAGAATCCCTCAAGTGTTTTGCCACAAATTTATATGCAGCAAATGTGTTCATTGTTTGTGCTCCAAATTCTTCAGAATCGAAATCAGCATTAACTCTGTGAGTATACCCTGTGGTCATTTCTTCTTTGGTGAAGAGGTTATCATTTCTGGTAAGAAATTTGCATCCTAATTGCCTGAGATAACTGGTGATGTCGTCTTCCACTGCCTGACAACTCTCTAGCTCCTCTTGCAGCTTTGTCAAAAGCTTTTCTATTCTCTGGACTTTGTGATTCATGAGCCCCTGATTTTGGTAGAATATGTTCTTGGATGGAATGATGTCATATGAGATAAGAATATCTAAATCATTGTCAGCCATTTGCTCCCAGGTGCCTAAGTCTTCTTTCAGGTGACTGATGTCTTGGTTGAAGGAAGCAATCATGTCATGGAGTCTTTCCTCAATATCTCTAATACGTTCAAGGACTTTGTGCGTATTTTTTATTGATTGAACTCCTTCTGAGACAACTTCTTCGAACCAAGCCTTTGCTGCTTCTGCTCTCCTATTGTCTTGAGCCGTCTGTGATGAAATGGTGATAGATTGAGATGCTTGTTGATGAATAATCTCATGAAGACGAGCATTCTCCTGCTTTAACAAGGTCTTCTTTTCCTAAAGCTCATGATTTCTTTTTGACACATTTGAAAGTGCATCTTGGGCATCTTGTAAACATCTCAGCTGTGATTGTTTATCGAGTTCAACCTTGGTGAACTTGTAATCAAAGTAAGTTCTTCAGCTGATTTGTCTACCAAGGGTTCTGCAATTTCAGCATACTTGGTTTTCTCATCATCAACAACAATTCGTACGACAACCTTGGCCTTTGAGGTTTTAGATTTACCCTTCTTGGTAGAAAAATCATCTAAGGGTAATGTGACCTTTCTTCTTTTCATGGTGATTTTTCCCAACCACACTGGCAAACTGAAACCCTCTTTTTCTGCAATTTCAGCATACTTGGTTTTCTCATCATCAACAACAATTCTTGCGACAACCTTGGCCTTTGAGGTTTTAGATTTACCCTTCTTGGTAGAGAAATCATCTAAGGGTAATGTGACCTTTCTTCTTTTCATGATGATTTTTCCCAACCACGCTGGCAAACTGAAACCCTCTTTTATTGGACTTGAAACTGTGATCACGGTAGGCATTGATCTTGATTGTATCTCTGTTGTCATAGTACATGCCTTTGTTTGCATAGTAGAAATCATGGGTGTTCTTTGAGATGACTCCGTCATGAATGCTTCAAAACCTGCAACCAAAGTATCAAGTTGGGAAACTTTACCTTCTATGAGAGCTGCGAAGTCACCAAAAACATTTGCCAAATTCTCACAATGCACTATTGTGAGGATGGAAGGAGCTGCATAAGAGATAGGAAATGTAGACATATTCACCTTCGAAATAACAAAAGTAGGTGTGAATACAGTGGAGAATGAATCCACATCATTATCTACCATATTTATAAATGGCTCCTCCTAATTAGATGGATCCTTGTTGTTTGGCAACTGAGGAGGAGATATGATCATTATTTCTCATTGTTCTTCATCTGATTCTTCCTCTTACAGGGGTGTTTGAATAGAACCTAACGATGGATTTGATCCTTTTTCTCCTTTGAGTGTAAACTTGATAGTTTTAACTGGTTGAGAAGAAGAAGAATCATCCTTGCTTCTGATTCCTACCTGAGATCTCTTTCCAATAGGGCCAAAATGATTGCAGTCTACCCCAACTTTCGGATGTACTCGCTTGAGGCCTTTTCTTTTCAACCATTTGTTTGTATTCAGCAAAATAGATTGGAATCGATCAAAGACAAAATTCCCTTCTTTCTGTTGCCACTGAATGGGAAAAGGGACAAGCTTTTCAAACTGAGTATTATAATTCTCTGGATCCAGGACCAGGCCATCATCTTCAATCTCAAAGCGTTATGGAATCTCGATCATATTAAGATCAATTATTTGTCGTAATGTGAGCCTGGAGTAATCCATTTTCATGAAGTCCACCTCAGTGTGTAAATCAATCCACACATCCTCCATGCGATGAACATGGGTGAAGGCCCTTTTGATTTTTGAATGCATCCCTCGATAATCAAAGTCAGACCTAGCTTTGAATTTCTTCAATGTAATAAGCTGAAGTTCTATTTCCATAGCTTTTGCCTTATACACTGAATTGAGTGTATATCGACCAATTTGGAGGGGTTTGGCGGTGGTGATACCAAAACCTAGCATATGCTGATTGTGTTGATATGATTGCACTTCCATGAGCTGCCTCACCATCTCCATGAGGATGATCCTATTAGTAGGATATCTTGGTAAGGTATAGGGTTCTCCTTGAAAATAACCAACTCTTAAGTAGGTAAAAGTTGGAAATTGCAGGAAGATGCACCCAAACTGATTTACTTTCTGCGAAGCCTCATCTGATAATCTCTTGATTGTCAACTCTTTATCAAAAAGGCACCTGAAATGCCCAAAGAACACATCTTGCATCCTCTTGTAATGATATTTTCTCTGTGTAAGCATGATTTGATCATGATATTCCCAAATGGGTACCAATGATCAATCACCTTTGGTGGAGAGTCCATAGAATGTCCCCATGGCTGTAGCAATGTAGACCAAATAAGAGGTCATATAGAAAGGTACTGATGTGCCCACATGGCTCAACTGTTCTTACAATGTTGTGCTTATGAGCTCTCCCCAATAGATAGGTTCTTTGTTTTCAAGAATTTGAAAAATGAATTTATACATCCATGGTTCAAAGTTACAAGATTCTTTGAGACCACAGATTCTACTGAGGAGTGTTATCAAATCATTAACTTCTGGAGAGAAGTAAGATCTGTGTATTGTCTTTGGCCATCTAGAGAAGTTTGATCTTTTATTAACAAGCCATTGATCATTCATGTACCTTTGATAATCTGACTTGTTTTGGTTCCACAGTTGTATGGATATATCTTTAGACAAGTCTGCACATTCAGGGTTTGCATGAATCCTGAAAATCTGCTCGATGACATCTGAATCCAAACTGAAAATTACTTTTCCATTTGCATCTTGACTATTTTGCCTTTGGGATTGAAATGACGTGCACATTGAAAAACGAACTCAGGTTCTAGAGCCGCCATAGGGAAAGTAGATATCAGGTGAGTATTGCTTCTCTTGATACGTCATAGTTCCCTGTTGGGAGGATCTTCAAGCCTTTACAAAAAATTGGTTATGTCAACATACCCAATTCTTGTATTTGAGATTTGATCAAGAGATGATGAGACAAGTGAGGCTGTGGAATGAGCCAGCTATTTGTCATATTGATATTTCATCTTTCCTTTGACTTTTGATGGTGTTGACATATCTTGTGCTACAACATGGAAATTCCAAAGGGTAAATACATCATCTTAAGGGCTTAGATCCGTGAGAAGATTAGGCTTTGGCTTGCAATGATGAATTCATCATGAACAAAATGTTTGGAGTATTGATTAGATACTTATAGAACACGTGTTGGCTGGAGATGAAACAAATAGCATATGTATGTGGGCAAAAAGGAGCAAAATCGGACTTATGGAGATGGATTGCGTGTGGGGCTTAGTTTGTATGGCCAATAATGCAAGTTGGAAGCACATGGATATGTGTAAATGGTAATTTTGGCATTTAAAAGAGTGACCTTTTACCAAAATCGGATTCTTGAGAGGTGATTACATGTGTTGGAGAATGACATGTTTTTACATGTAATGGACTTGGGAGATGCAATTACATGTGTTGAAGAATGAAGGATGAATTGGCATGAATGAATGTATTTGCATTCTTGAGAAAATGATTTCAACTTTCTTCAAAAACAAACAATAAAAAAGCAAGCAAACAAAAATGAAAAACAAAAACATACCTCTTGCTATTGACTCAAACATGACAAACTTGAAACTAATCTTCTACATGCAATTTCTTTTTTGAGTGTAGGATGATTTTTAAACATAGGCAAAGGGAAGATTTCAACTTATTTAAACACAAAAATGCAAAATACATGTGCTGCATTTGAACAAATGGATACAAATGAGCCATAAAATGCAATAATGTAGGAAAATAAGTGAAAAACATAAGTAAAATCAAATACAGTTACTTACTTGGAGCTCAATGAGCCAAAAATGGAAGAAGGAGAAGTTGAAACAAACTTGTCTTTTCCAAAATCGGACTCTTTTAGTGTATTTGCATCCAACAACTTAAAAACCTTTGACCAATTCCAAATTGTAAAGAATGATCTCAAGATGCAATAGCATGCCACGTTTTTACATGCATTTGATCAAAAACAAATTTCAAAACCCTTCCAATGCAAAATGTTTTGCCAAGAACAAGCTTGTTGGGGATTTTTGATGAAAAATGCATTCAAATGATGCCCTTACATGAAGCGTTTTGGGTTGAGAATGCTCAAAACTTTCTCTTGGAAGAAAGAAACATACATATATACATATGGAGAAAAATCGGACTCTTTCAATGTTCATACATAGTTTATTTTGCAAACAAATGCCTTGTAATGAGACTTTAAGCAAAAACGCAGCCTCCCAATGCTATGACATGTAATGCTTTTGAGTGTTTTTAGCTTGAATGAAGACTTCCAGCCAAAAACGCACTCTCAAGATGCAATAACATAAGTTATTTTTGAGGGTAAATGGCTTGTGTAATATCTCCAAGCAAAAACACAACCTCCCAATGCTATGACATGTCACGTTTTGGCATGAAATGATGCCCTTAGGGCAAATCGCACTCTAATGATGCAATGACATGTGACGTTTTGGCATGTAGAAGACTTGAAAGATGTCTCCAAGCCAAATTAGGGTCTAGGGAGGCAAAAGCATGTAACGTTTTTGCATGTAATGATGCCCTTGGTCAAAATCAGGGTCTTGGGATGCATACACATGCTTTATTTGCTCATGTTTTTGTCTTGGATGCAACCTCCCAGCCAAGTCGCACTCTAGAGGTGCATATACATGATTTATTTTTGGCATGTAAACTTTTTTGATGAAACTCCCAGCCAAGTCACACTCTAGAAGTGCATTTACATGCCACGTTTTTGCATGTAGTAGACTTGGATGATGCAAATCGTACTCTAGAGGGGTGTTTGCATGTGTTGCATTTGAAAGAAAAGATATTTACATGTAAACTGCACACTAGAAGTGCTTTTACATGAGTTTTTAAAACTTGTATTGCATGTTTTTTGTCTTAACTTGTGTTTTTGCACTTAAATCGCACTCTAGAGGTGCAATAACATGTTTTATTTTTCACTTCAAATGCAAATCACACTCTAGAGGAGGGATTGCATATATATAATGACATGTTTTTTAACAAGTCTTAGCTTCTTTTTACATGCAAATTGGATTCTAGAGATGCAATTACATGAAAAGTAGGAGAATGTGTTGTTGCATTACACAACTTAAGTAATCAATTTAGCACATGTCTAATTATTTGTTGAGTTAATATCACTTAAGGGGTCAAAAATAACTATTTACACTATATATTTGAATATATAATGTGCAAACATTATTTCATAAAGCAATATTTAACTTATATGTTAATTTAAAACATAAAGTAAAACTCAACATTAAATTAGTACTATATAGTGATAAAGTCATTTAAGTGAAAAATTAAAAGCAACTCAACATCAAAATGTAACATAAAGTGCATTATAGTCACTTAAGTGATAAAGTAACTTTAAAAACATAACATAAATTGAATTTATGTTATATTTTTCAATAAGTGTAACTCAACTATAGAAAATAACATCTATTTTTTAAATATGCAGTTGAGCTTGGAGAGTCCACTTTTTGGGCACTTAAATGGTCATATCTTTTGATTGATAAGTCCGATTAAACCCTAAGATAGATCAAATCGAAAGGAAAACCGAGAGCAAGAGATTGGACGAAACAAAAAGACTTAAAACAACTAAAAATCCACTCGAAAACACACCAAACGACGCTGAAGGATTCAAAAATCAAGTACAGGAAGACAAATTGAAAAAGCGAAAAAGACTTGACGAAAACCTTCAGCAAAAGGATTCACTAAACATATTGAGATCAATTGATCAATCAACATTGGCTAATTAAATAGTGAATCAACATAGAGAAATACAAAACTAAGTTCAAAAGTTTCGTACGGTTACCTACATTTTGTGGTGACAAAATGCAGGACAACAAATCTCCAGGGCTAACTCCTGAATATTGTCGACCTCATCAGAAACATCTTGCTGGGCTTTGTTACCCTCCTTCCTTGAGGACTCCATTTTTTCTTCAATGATCTCCTCCCCGAACCTCTCAATATCAGCCACATGATCAACCTTACCTCTGTCCTTTGGAAATGGAGCACTGTTATCCTTGACCGTCAAATCAATCTGTTCCTCAAGAACTTCAGTAGGAACGATAGTCTCATCCAGAACGTCCTTACTGTTATGCTCAACATTCTTAGGAGTGTCATCCTCAGTAGGGGCATCATCCTCATCAACAGTTTGCATTCCCTTATCGTCACCAAAAATAGACAAGGGAGTCTCCTTCTGGTCCAGTTCATCTTTTTTATTCTTCTTCTTGGTAGACGACCCCACATCAGTCGTAGCCTTCTTCCTCTTCTGTCTACTATTATCAACTTGTTTGGGAACAAAATCCATAATTTTATCTCTTGCAAATTCAAAAATTAGCAGAGTTAGGCCTTCGTGGATAACAGGGGATTTGGGGTTTTTCCTGTTATCCATTATGCTCTGGTTTAGAGAGCTTAGTTAAAAGAACGGGAATGACACCCTGATGGTATGCCAAAAATGATTTACGAGGACAAAGTGATAATTGTAAACCCTCGTAAATCTCTTGTCAAGAGTAAAATACTCCATGATGACCCTCAAAACCTTGGCCCAAAGAAGCTTAATATTTTCAATTTTGACAAAGTCCTCTTTCTCCTTAATCAACATTTCTTTCTCTTCATCAGTCCTAGGAAAATCCCTAAAAGATTTGTTGCTAGTTTTTCTAACCTTAAAATAATTCATGCCTTCCAAAGGAAGCCCTATGATCTTAGCAATTAAATCCAGAGTAAGGGTGAAGGACTTACCAACTAGGTTAACAACCCTGTTATCCGAGCCCGTTGCAAATTCCTTCATGATGTCCTTGTTATGACCATGCAATCTCTTAAGATAGTCCACAACACCCCCCTTCTTAAGCTTCTTCCATACTTTTTTCTCCTCTCGCCATTTGCATTCTGAGGATTATTCCCTTTTAGGCTCCCTTCCCATTTTATCGGTCTCAAAGTTATTCTGCAGGTTCCAGTGCTTAACCTTAATCAGTAATGATGGAATCATAGATCAGTTTAATCTCAACACCCAGAACACAATGCAACTCAAATTCGAAACCCAATCTATTTTAGGCACCCACAAAGCGTTCGTGATAAGACAGGTAATAATGAGGAAGCACTCCGATTGCCACTTCACACCTCTTGTACTTTTAATCCATCTCATATCGATTAATATCATTATTATTTTGAATGGCTCTGCCTTTCTGATTAATCTTATCATAATCAATGACCCTTTTAATGTCATCATTAAGGTTCGTCACTCCATACCACTTGCAAGTGACGTCACACTTGAGTCCAATATTAGCTAACCCATCCACAACCATATTGGTTTCGCGATAATCATGGGTTACATGAGCATCTTCAAACTTTTGAAAGATAAGTCTAATTTTATGAATTATAGCTCTATAGTCCACGCTGGTTTATTAATGCCCTTTATGCAATTCATGATATTCAAGGAATCTCCTTCCAACCAAACTTTCTTCTAGCTCAACTCTTTTGCCAGCATAACAACGTTGAGAGCAGCCATTGCTTCAACCCTGTGGTTGGATTGTAGGTCATAAGGAGAAGCCACCACCCCAATAGTGTTACCAGCCCAGTCTTTGATAAGACCACCACCAACAGCCATACCCGGGGTGCCTTTGGCAGCCCCATCAAAGTTAGCTTTGTACCAGCCTTGAGGAGGAGACAACCGTTGAGCCCCTTCTCTGGGGTTATGGACTTTGTCAGATATGAGTCCGATTTGCCAATTTCTAACCTTCACAAGATCCTCCTGGGAGATAAAAGAGGGATTATTATGGGAGATTGAGGTAAAGTTCTCCTCCATACTCCCACATATGAGATTAGCAGCCATCTCAAACTTGGCATACTTCTCTCAAAATAATCTATTGTTCCTCTCCTTCCATATTCACTAGCTGAAATGAGGGAGGAGCAGATTCCAAAAAATTTTGGCCAATCTATTTAAGAAGGGACATCTCCATTGGATTAGAAAGTCCTGCCATAAAAAAGGAAAAAACCCGCACAAATTTCATTTTCTAAAAATAATTTCCCAAACCTTACAAGAATAGGAACAATGCAACATGATATGATTACAAGATTCAGCCTCTTCCATGCAAAGAAAACATTTGTTAGGCAAGTAGAAGCCTCTTATAAAAAGATTATCAATGGTCACATTTTTTCTGAGACAACAACCAAAAGATGTTAATTTTAGGGATAAGGAATTTATACCACACCTTCGAGCAAAGAGGTCTAACATCTCCAATATGCAAAAGATCACAAGTTGAGGCAACAGAAAAAACACCATTTAGTTTAGGAGCCCAAATAACATAATCAAGATTTCCATCCTTAACGAACCAAGAATGCAATTGATTGTTAATAGGTTGGAGGATTCTATCAATCTCCCCCAGGTTGATCAAATTACCCCCTCTCCAATAATCAAAGACATTCTCACCCATAGAAGCTTTACATCTATTGATAGCCTGACACCTGTCTTGATTATTGGAAAGAGGATATTCCTGTAGCCAATAGTTCCCCCTGAATTTGATTCTCCTTCCATTTCCTAGCCTCCATCTAACACCTTTAGTCACAAGGTCTTAGCATAACAAATACTATTCTAGATAAAAGAGCCTTGAATGACCTCTCCGGTCCATAGAAAATCTTCCAGAGTAGGATTATTGAATAGATATTTATTAATCAGGATGGAGTTCCATTCCTTTCTTTTCCCAAAGATTCTCAAAATTTGTTTAGCCAAGAGAGCTTTGTTGAAGAGTTGAATAGTTCTCAATCCTAACCCTTTACATCTTTTAGGTTTGCACACTTTCTTCCAAGCCACTAAGTTCATTCTTTTCTTATCTTCCACACCCGACCACATGAACCTTTTCTGAATCCTTTCAATCATCTCAGCAAATTTGTGAGAAATCTTAAACAGACTCAGGGCATAAACAGGAAGATTCTGCAGAGTAGATTTCAGAAGTATTACCTCCTGATTTCTCAATATCTTTCAACGGGGTATTGAAGTCTCCCATAACCATCCAGCTCTTATCTTGATAGGTCTTTCTCAGATCCTGCAATCTTAACCAAAGTTTTTGTCTGCCCAGTCTATTATTAGGAGCATAGATATTTACAAGAATCCAAGAGAAATTATCTCTGATATGAATAATATTAACCAGAATCATATTATTCTTGGCCAGAATAAGAGAACAGTTAATAGAACTTTGGTTCCAAAAGATCGCAACTCCACTAGAGGCCCCCTCAGAATCACAGCCTAAACTACCCCTCTTGTTAATAGGCTTGGTCTTTTCAACTTTTTCTTTGAGCATTTCAGTTTCTTGAATCAGCAATAAGTCTGGTTTATAGTCTCTAACCAAATTTTTTAAAACATCCTATTTATGAGGACTATTCAGTCCTCTTATGTTCCAAGAAATAATCTTCATTTACGGATTGGGGAACATACCTCTGGGATGGTCAATTGATGACCATCCACTACATTCTGTTTTTCTTCTTGTTCTCTAGCATTATTTGCTGATTTTCTACCTCTATTGTCCCCTTTTGGAGAGCCCACATCAGCCTTCTGTTGACGTCTTGTCTGAACTCCTCCTAGGATTATATTTTCATTTTTCTTGGAAGAGCTAGGCACAAAGATTCTGTAATGACCCTCACTAGTAGGATCACTAAAAACCCCAAATCTAATCTGTGTAAATTCGTCAAACAGTTGGCATGCACTTGAATGGTCTTGTTTGCAATGATGTTTATTTGTTTTGGGCACCAAATGTTATTGAGATAACAATACCAATGCAGTAATGAAATACAATAGAGCAGCAATGAATCTCAAAGCAAAGTAAAGACTTACTACAAGATATCAAAAACTTCTCTAATTCTGATTGCACTTTCCAGAATTCATGCAACTGTTACATCTAACACATATAAGCACTATTTATGGACTGTGTACAACATATGGACTTGGATATGAAACCAATGAATGAATGTAGTCCTATCAATGCACCCAATTACAATGCAAAGCCTGAATTCAATGACTGTTTTCAGATTATGTATGACTGTGACAATATTCAGAATACAATGCTATGACAATGTGGCAATACCCTTGCTAACTTATATCCATATCTGAAGATAGAGGACTGACTATGACAATAGAGATATATGAACTGATTATCACAGCAAAATGGTGCAAGAACAGTACATATTCAGACATGAATTTTAGTGACTGTCATATACAATAGATATGTAATGTTTAACATTCATTACTATCAACAAGTGCACCTGGAAACCGCTCCAATTACTCTGATTTGCTACGCTGCTGAAGACCAACACCAAGCAATCCTAACTCGCCCCCGAATTGCCCTTGAATCTCTGCTATGTGCTGCACACCACAGAGCCGTACCAGGCCGTACATGTACGGCTCCTGCATAAACTAATTGCAGGGTTTTTGACACTCCAAAAAGCTATGAAAAGGACCGCCAGGGGTGTACTAAGATCCTCCCAAGAGCATAAAAATATTCTCCAAGTAGATTAGGAGATATGAGCAAATTATTGGTTCCAAACCCTGATATTGCAATTTTGAAAATGTACCAAAATGATCTCCAATTCTTCACCAAATGATTCACCAATGCAATGATGAATTTAGAACCCTTATTCCAAACAATTACAAACCCTCAATATCAATTTTTTCAGGTCTGCTTTTTCAGACTGCTTTTTTCGGGTCTGCTTTTTTCGGACTGCTTTTTCGGATTTGCTTTTTCGGACTGCTTTTTTGAATCTGCTAAAAACGGCCTCCTATAATTTCGGACATCAAATTCTCAATGAAGTACCAATGAGATGGCTGAGTACCAACTCCAAATTTGCAACCCTTCAGTAGATATTTCACTACCTCAGTTATGCCAATCCAAGGGAGTGATTCGTTTGTAATGTCCCCCACTTAGCCAGTCTGCATATATGTTGTCGTTAGCCCGTTCTTTCATGGTCCCAAGGGCTAACCAGGACTTCAAAAGGGATCCTGAGGTTATTTGGCCTAGTCAAATTTAATTACAAGCCAAATGGAGTTCGTTTGTTGGGTTTTGGGGAGGATTTACTATTTTTAGTAAGCCAACAGGGGATGCAGTGCCTTGGATTTTCAGTGACAGGATGTGATGCGTTTTGTTGAGCTCTTTCCGATGAGCTATCATATGTGGGATTCCGAGTTCATTTGGTATATTATTTTAATGTTTGAAGTTATAACAATAAAGTGACTATTTAATTTAAATATTATAATGTTTCATAAAGTCACTTTATAAAAATCAAGTTCCCCCCTTTAAAGGACATACATGGGCATTTGTAAGGGAAAAAGGTAACATTAAAGCTCATGTTTTATCCCACATTGGCGAGACGGAAGCGTAGAACTAGTAAGGAAGGATTAAAAGAGAGAGGATAGCTCTCATTTGGCATGCTTGAAGATTGAATGAAATTGGGAAACTGTGGAGATTATTTCTCTTTGGGCTTGGAGGACGCAAACCCTCTACGCTTTCAATCTTGACGCCATTGAAAGATATGGTCTTGAGATTTTATATTGTAGTTGCAAGATCCTGTAGCAGCGAGAGTTCCTGTAGCAGCGAGGTACTGTAGCAGCGCGATACTGTAGCAGTTCCTATAGCAGCGACACTGTAGCAGCGCGGTACTGTAGCAAGTTCCTGTAGCAGTGTGAGTACTGTAGCAACAAGTTCCTGTAGCAGTCCGAATCACTGTAGCGTGGTACTGTAGCAGCGGGTTACTGTAGCAACAAGTTCCTGTAGCAGTTTGAATTACTGTAGCAGTCCGGAAACATTGTAGCTGTGAGTTACTGTAGCAATTTTCAGAACTATTAACACTGTTGTAGCTGCAATGGGTATGGACCATCATTGAACTCTATAGTTGATATAATGTGTTGAGTTTAATAAGATATGTTAGATATGGTAGTTGTAATTTCCTAATAATCTGAAACAAGAAATAAATGAACGGTCATTGTTATTAGCTGCGTATGGTTTCATGTTGCCTTCTACTGATATCTCATACGAAATACAACAATCTTGAGGACTATTAAACAACATCAATCTGGAAAAAACATAAGAAGGACAGTTGCAGGCCAACTGTTTGACAAAATGACAAGAAGAAATAGACTCTAGAATTACAAAACTAGGCAGCATATTACAGTGGTATCAGAGCTTATCTTTCCTGCCATCTTGTTGGGTTCAGTATAAATTAAATATGACATGACAGATTGGAGTGTTCAACCATTGCCACATCACTACGACACAAGAAGAAACAGAGCATTATTGAATACTAACCGAGAGAATATCTTACCGGGAGGAAGCAGTGACTCAGACGAACCGAGTGTTACAGGTGAACAGGCTGTAGAGACTATGGGGGATAGGAATGTTAGGGATCCTGGTGAGGAGCGATTCCTGCAGTTATTGGATACATTGACTCAGGGACAGCGATTAGCAGAGTAGAGAGCACAGGAACAGAGTCAGAGGTTGGAGCTTATGATGCAGATGATGGCTCGTCAAATGGGGTTGAATGCTAACGTGGGTGGAGGAAATAATCAGAATGGTAATAATCAGAATGGTAACAATCAGAATGGGAATAATCAGGATGGGACCTATAATGGAGGTGAACAAGTTGGGAACAATTTCGGTCATGCACCCCAGCAAGCTAGGACAATGAGTTCGAGGCCCATGATTCCCACATTTCCTAGAGCCCCAGAGCAGCCCGTACCAGAGCCCCAGATCATTGATATACAGGACCAGTTGAGGAGAGATTGGGAAGCCGGAGGTCCAGATTTTACTGCTGCAATTACCTTTAGGGAGTATATGGATGTGCGGATGAAACATATGCCACGTGGACATGACAGGAACCAGAGCTATGAGCTACGGAAGAAAGTAGGGAAACTTCAATTACCATATTATGATGGCTCGGGGAAGTCTACAGCAAGAGCTTGGGTTCAAAAGCTTGACACATACTTTCAATTGAACCCTATGCCTGAGGAAGAAGCTATTAAGTACGCAGCAATTCATCTGGATGGGTTAGCACACGAGTGGTGGCATCATGGTATGGTCACTATGGGTCATGCACACATTACCTCATATGTGGAGTTTACAGAGAGACTGATTGAACATTTTGATAGGAAGGATCCAGAACTCCATTTTAAGGAGTTAGCTCAGCTTAAACAGTGGGGATCATTGGAAACATACATTTCAGAGTTTCAGAAACTCGCAGTGTTAGTAACAGATGTATCTGAACGGAGGATACTAGTTCTATTTATGGATGGGTTAGCTGATCCGTTGAGAGGATGGATTAAAGCTCTCAACCCTCCCACTTTGCAGGAAGCCATTAAGAAGGCTCGTGACATGGATTCCTCTTCAGCTTCTAAGAATAAATTCCAGGCGAAGAGTTTCCCTTCGAGGAAAGATAAGGACAGGAAACCTTTTCATAGAGAGGCTCAGCCACCTAAGGAGGAAAGTAAGAGGTTGGACAATGAGACACTTAATGATCTCAGGAAGAAGAAGCTTTGTTTTCATTGCAAGGAGCCTTGGGATTTGTCACATAAGTGTCCACTGAAGGCAAAAGCTAAGCAGATGGAATACTTTTCAGCGGAAGAGTCAGTGGATGGAGATTCAGAGCAGTCATCAGAATCAGATGGGGATGATGATAATTCTTCACATGAGGAAGCACGCAGTGATAGCACGATAGCTCAGTTGTCCAGTATACAGGAGGCCATCACTTTCAGAGTTAGGGGGACTTTGGACGGACAGAGATTTGTGGCACTCATTGATACAGGGGCAACACATAACTTCATTGATAGAAGTTTGTGTCACGCAGAGGGCTACATACAGAGAAGCATAGGGGATTTAAGGTGATGGTTGCCGATGGCTTCAAGATTGACTGTACCAAGAAAATCTCCAACTTGCAGCTTCGTTTGGGAGATTATGACATGACAGGAGATTTCTTTGTGGTCAACATTGGTGATCAGGATATGGTGCTTGGGATGAACTGGATGAAGCCTTTGGAGGAGTTTACATTTAACCTTCAGAAAATGGAGATGAGGTTTGAGGCAAATGGTAAGAAGATAGTGCTCAGAGGATTGTGAGATGGGAAGCTTAGAGTGGTGTCACTCAAGCGGATGCAAAGTTTATTTAGACATAATTAGGTATAGTGGGCAGCAGAGTTTAGAGAAATGCCTGAGACGACAGAGCAGCATAAACAGGAGTACCCGCCTGATGTACAAAAAATAATAACCAAACATACTAAGGTGTTTGGTGAGATACCTCCAGGGAGACCCCCGGATAGAGGAATCGAGCATGTTATTGAGTTAGAAGAAGGGGCTAAGCCAGTTATCATCACACCTTACTGCCATCCAAAAAGATATAAGGACGAGATAGAAAAGGCAATCAAGGAGTTGATTGACATGGGGCACATACGGCCAAGCAAGAGTCCTTTCGCTTCTTCAGTAGTATTGGTGAAGAAGAAGGATGGTACAATGAGGATGTGCATAGATTATAGGGAGCTGAACAAGAAAACAATCAAGAACCGATACCCTATCCCGCGCATTGATGAGCTTATTGATGAATTGCATGGTGCATGCTACTTCTCGAAGATTGATTTGAGATCCGGCTACCATCAAATACGGGTTAGAGAGGAGGATGTGGAGAAGACAACTTTCAGATGCCACTACGGTCATTTTGAGTTCTTAGTCATGCCCTTTGGGTTGACTAATGCCCCCGCCACTTTCTAGTCTTGTATGAACAGAGTGTTCAGAGATCAGTTGAGGAAGTTTGTGTTGATATTTTTTGATGATATACTGATATACAGCAGTACTTGGGAGGAACATTTGGAGCATATTGATACAGTGCTCAGTATTTTAGAGAGGGAGTCATTATATGCCAAGATGAGTAAATGCGAGTTCGGGATGACAGAGTTGCTCTATCTAGGGCATATTATTAGTGCAGGTGTTCGGGTTGACCTAGACAAGATTAGGGCCATTATGGATTGGCCACCGCCAAGGAACACTTCACAGCTCAAGGGATTTCTCGGGCTTTGTGGGTTCTACCGCAGATTTGTGAAAGGATTTTCACAGACAGCAGCACCACTTACAGACTTGACACGGAGAGACAGTTTTCAGTGGTCAGAGAGGGCTCAAGATTGTTTTGACAGGTTCAAGGAGCTGATGAGTACATGTCCCGTTTTGGCCATTCCAGATTTCACCAGACCTTTTGAGCTGCAGTGTGATGCCTCGGGAGAAGGCATAGGAGCTGTCCTCATGCAGGAAAAACATCCCATTGCATATGAGAGCAGGAAATTACGAGGTGTTGAGAGAACCTACAGCATCTATGACAAAGAAATGTTAGCAATCATGCACGCGCTAGCTAAGTTCAGGCAATACTTAGCGGGAAGTCGATTCACAGTTAAAACAGATCATAACAGCTTGAAACATTTCCTTGGACAAAAGGATCTTAATGACAGGCAACAAAAATGGGTGAGTAAGTTACAGGCCTATGATTTTGACATAGTCTATGTCAAAGGGAAGAAAAATATTGTCGCAGATGCTTTATCCAGGAGGCCTCATTTGCTTGCTGTTGGGATAGTCATGGATGATTGGAGAGAGATGATCTTGGCAGAATATGCTAAGGATAGTTGGGCATCTAGTGTTATTGAGGGGGTTACTCAGGATAGCCGATATACTGTTGTAAATGATCTGATCATTTACAAGGAAAGGATTTATTTGGTACCTGGGTCTGCTATGAAGCAGAAGATTTTGAGAGCATTTCATGATTCACCATTGGCAGGACATCCAGGATTCTTTAAGACATATCGGCAGGTGAGAGAGCGCTTCACTTGGAAAGGGCTCAAATCAGAGGTGCTACAGTTTGTTAGGGAGTGCCCAGTGTGTCAGCGGAACAAACAGGAACATTCCTTTCCGGGTGGGTTACTACAACCCCTACCCATACCAGAGAAGAAGTGGGATAGCATTTCCATGGATTTTATCATAGGGCTCCCAAAGGCACAGGGTCGGGATTGTATCTTTGTTGTGGTAGACAGATTGACGAAATTTGCACATTTCTTTGCAATTTCATCCACTTATTCTGCAGCACAGATAGCAGAGCTATTCTTTCGAGAGGTATTTAGACTACATGGGATACCACGGAGCATAGTCAGTGACAGAGATAGCAGATTTATGAGCCACTTTTGGCATGAGTTGTTCAGGTTGTGTGGAACAGAGCTCACTCCGAGTACCAGTTACCACCCCCAAACCGATGGGCAGACAGAGATAGTGAACAAATGGGTTGAGGGGTACCTTCGAAACTACATTGCAGGACAACAGAGGGCTTGGGTGAAGTGGCTACATCTAGGGGAGTATTGCTACAATACTTCTTTCCATATGTCTATTCAAATGTCCCCTTTCATGGCACTGTACGGGTATGATGCTCCTAATTTCTTGGATTTGTTATTTGGGGACAGTAGGGTACCTAAGGCCAAGGATCTTTTGCAGGAGTGTCAGGACATTATGCGATCCTTGAAGGAAAATTTGCAAAAGGCACAAAATCAGCAGAAGCAATATGCTGATCAACACAGGGTTGAGAGGTCTTTTGAGGTGGGAGACATGGTGTACCTCATGTTACAGCCGTATAGACAGTCCTCTCTCAAGAGGAGTGGAGCAGAGAAATTGAAACCACGCTACTATGGACCATTCAGAGTAATCAGGAGAGTGGGCGAGGTAGCTTATGAGTTGGAGCTGCCTGCAGACAGTAAAGTACATAACGTGTTCCATGTGTCACGCCTTAAGAAGGCATTGGGGCACAATGTGGTGCCTTCAGTAGTATTGCCACCTCTCGATGATGAGGGGAAGCTTATCTTGGTTCCTGAAGCTATACTTGACACTAGGGAGAGGGTGCTTCGCAGGAGGACTATCAGGGAGTACCTAGTGAAGTGGAGGAACCTACCAGTTGAGGATGCAACATGGGAGGCAGAGCAGATTCTTCAGCATCCTGAGTTGAGATTGCTTGAGGACAAGCAATTTCAAGAGGGGCGGACTGTAATGTCCCCCACTTAGCCAGTCTGCATATATGTTGTCGTTAGCCCGTTCTTTCATGGTCCCGAGGGCTAACCAGGACTTCAAAAGGGATCTTGAGGTTATTTGGCCTAGTCAAATTTAATTACAAGCCAAATGGAGTTCGTTTGTTGGGTTTTGGGGAGGATTTACTATTTTTAGTAAGCCAACAGGGGATGCAGTGCCTTGGATTTTCAGTGACAGGATGTGATGCGTTTTGTTGAGCTCTTTCCGATGAGCTATCATATGTGGGATTCCGAGTTCATTTGGTATATTATTTTAATGTTTGAAGTTATAACAATAAAGTGACTATTTAATTTAAATATTATAATGTTTCATAAAGTCACTTTATAAAAATCAAGTTCCCCCCTTTAAATGACATACATGGGCATTCGTAAGGGAAAAAGGTAACATTAAAGCTCATGTTTTATCCCACATTGGCGAGACGGAAGCGTAGAACTAGTAAGGAAGGATTAAAAGAGAGAGGATAGCTCTCATTTGGCATGCTTGAAGATTGAATGAAATTGGGAAACTGTGGAGATTATTTCTCTTTGGGCTTGGAGGACGCAAACCCTCTACGCTTTCAATCTTGACGCCATTGAAAGATATGGTCTTGAGATTTTATATTGTAGTTGCAAGATCCTGTAGCAGCGAGAGTTCCTGTAGCAGCGAGGTACTGTAGCAGCGCGATACTGTAGCAGTTCCTGTAGCAGCGACACTGTAGCAGCGCGGTACTGTAGCAAGTTCCTGTAGCAGCGACACTGTAGCAGCGCGGTATTGTAGCAAGTTCATGTAGCAGCGTGAGTACTGTAGCAACAAGTTCCTGTAGCATTCCGAATCACTGTAGCGTGGCACTGTAGCAGCGGGTTACTGTAGCAACAAGTTCCTGTAGCAGTCTGAATTACTGTAGCAGTCCGGAAACATTGTAGCTGTGAGTTACTGTAGCAATTTTCAGAACTATTAACACTGTTGTAGCTGCAATGGGTATGGACCATCATTGAACTCTATAGTTGATATAATGTGTTGAGTTTAATAAGATATGTTAGATATGGTAGTTGTAATTTCCTAATAATCTGAAACAAGAAATAAATGAACGGTCATTGTTATTAGCTGCATATGGTTTCATGTTGCCTTCTACTGATATCTCATACGAAATACAACAATCTTGAGGACTATTAAACAACATCAATCTGGAAAAAACATAAGAAGGACAGTTGCAGGCCAACTGTTTGACAAAATGACAAGAAGAAACAGACTCTAGAATTACAGAACTAGGCAGCATATTACATCGTTCCCAAAGATCGAATAGAATTTGTAGACCAAAGACTACAAATTGCTTCACAATGAAGAAGTAGAAGAAAATCCAAATCCAAGCATGTAGAAATGAAGCCCCAAGCCCTCTATTTATTCTTTTCCTTGAGAAGTTGCTAGAACTTCTAGAAACATCCAATTTTAATGTACTTTATAATAAAATAACATTATAATAATAAAGTACATTTCTCAACTCAAAATTATAACAATGTAAGCCCAAATGTCTCATAACTGAATGTAGGCTCAAGACTAAACATAGGCTCTACTACAACTGGATGTAGGCTCACTCTGGATGTAGGCTCCACTACAACTGCATGTAGGCCCAAACTGGATGTAGGCTCTACCGAATGTAGGCTCTGTCAGCAATATGCAATCAAATGATCAACATAATGACCCTCTCTCCAAACCATTTGCCTACAAGAGTCGATGATAGGCAAATCTGTCATGTCAAACGATGTCAGCCAAAATGGGGACATGACAGATTCCCTGATTAACAACATTCCCTTTCTTACTAGAATTTCTATTTTTTTCTTACCACTTGCTACTATCCAAGTGTCATCTTGTTGTTCTTCAAGTACATTCTGATTTTCCATAGCTTCCTCCTTGCATTTTCCAACAACTGATGGGGTTAAAGGATCGTCTTTTCTTCTATCCTCTAGAGTCTCACTGTGTGCTTTTCCATCCAAGATATTGCATTCCTGAGCATCAAAGATATTCAAGTGCGAACATGATTCGAAAAAATCTTGAAAAGAATCCTTGACCCGTGAGATAGGAGTTGAAGGGTTAGCTTCCACTTCTTGGAACCCCACACTTTCCTCCCTATTGGAACCAGGAAAGCTGCCCCATTTGCTTCATCTCAGGAATCATTTTCTTTAGTAGTATTGTCTTCTGGTAGTTTGTTATCTTTGTGTTCTTTCCCAATATCAGATGAAACGGTCACTTGATCTACCTTCTCCTCTGCATTATCAATTACTAGACCGTTAACCCCTTTCTCTTTAGCACTTCCTTCCTCTTCTTGGTTCTCCAAGAACTTGGGATCCCCTTTATTAATATCTTCTCAATTTTTTTCCCTCCATTCTTTCCTAGTTCCTTTAATCCTCTCTTGGTTAAGCTTTTTGTGTTTAAGGATTTTCTGAGGACATTGCTTTAGCCAGTGACCATTTTTTTTACATGTAAAACAGACAAAAGGAATAGATTCATACTCCACAGTCTAAATACATTTTTCCTAGCTTAGACATGATAGTAATAACCTCCAGAAGGTTTGCTGATTGCTGAATATTCACACAAAGTCTGGCGTAGATCAACCTTGTCCTCGCCACAGTCATAGGGTCAATAGTCAGGAGTTCCCCGAAGGCCCTCGCCAGACCAACAAAAACATCTTCATGCTAGTATTCCAATGGGAGACCTGGGAGTCTTACCCATACTAGTGCTGAAACGAAAATATCATCATTCAAATCTAATTTAGTCGACCATTCTTGTAAAGCCAAAGATGACTTACCCAACATCCAAGGGCCTCCACAAAGGATGTTAGCAATATGAGTTGTCATTAGTGTAATTTACAAACACCATTCACACTAGTAAAAGTTCACCGATCACTCACGTTACTCTAAAAGCCACGGGTAGACTGAGAACAGAGTGTATGCACTGGTCAACTATATAGAAAGATACACCGGTAGACCGAACCAAGTACATAGTACCGGTCTTATGTTGCATACAAGGAAGAACTGGGTATAAGTGTATACCGGTCTAACTGCACAAAGATCCAATTCGGATTCTGCAGATCAGTTTGAGTTAAAAGCCGGATTATACGGAACATCCACCGCTCGAAAGTAGAGTTAGCTTTTTAACATGAGTTATCTTTATTTCTACAGATGGTTTCAAGGTAAACTCCAGATCAAAACACATAGCTTTTATGTGTTGCATGATTTATGGTTAAGTTTACACCCTTGGGGTTCTATGAGATAAGAGTTTCATTAGGGTGAATTCTTATATAAATATAGGTCAGAGGATGCAAGAAAAAGTGTTGTTGATAATTGGTGAATGCACAGAGCAGAGGAGAGATACCTTCTGAGAGAAGCGCTACAGTCACAGAGGTGAAAGGCAATAGAGATCAACAGCTAGGCAAACTAGGGAAGAGATCAACAGGTATGATCTAATCAGACAATCAGTGTCATAGAAGATCATTGCTTTTATAAGGTGTGAAAGCAAGTTGAAATCTCTCTATTAGGGTGGATCTAATCGGTTCTTTGTAAAATCTTTTAACAGGGTAACATCTTTGTTGATGTTACAAGTCCTTTAACCAAGCATCTCCTAACAGAGTTAAGATCTTAACCAATCTTCTACCAAATCCCTTAATCGGGTAGCACTCTAACAAGTGTTTTGTAAGCTCCTTCATTCTGCAATAGTGAAGTTGTGAGCTCTGTCTCACCATGGTTTTTTCCTTCTAACCAAGGGTTTCCACGTATATATCGTGTTGATCTATGTGTTTCTTTTTATGCTTGTGAATGATTGTTTTTATTCTGCTTATAAAGGAAGGATAATTAAACCAAGTTTAAATTGCAAAGAGAACAAGTATTTACTGATTCACCCCCCCTTGTAAAGAACCCTAGCTGGTTCTCAATCCCAATTGACTAAAACTTCACCAAAATTAGTTTCTCACAACTATTTTAATACATTTTCACAATATATTGACTTTAAATCTTTTCCACCAATTACAATAATCAAAACGGATTGTCGAAAACCTTATGCTTCTAGAAATTCTGAATTTCTTATGCTATTAGCAAATTAATTTCTAATATCTTGGAATTCAATTTCTCTTCACAATATTCAGGAATTTACAATAATGAATCACCATATCAGGATTAAAATAATACTTTCAATTTAATGCTATCACACAAATCAAATAGCTTTTATTGGCACCTGTTTATGCACAGGCTGCAAACGCAAGCCTCCAGCTGAAGTCTTCACGTGAACTCCTCTCTTGAATGCGGCTGTTCACTACTCATTCTGCAAACGTAACCTCCAACTGTAGATCCCATGCAACCCCTCTTCCAGATCACGGCTGCCCATGTATTGGTTCCAAGACACTCAAATTCCCCGCACTGAGGTTCTAAAAAGCAAAATATCATTCACGGCACACAACACGTGTGTAATCTGCTGGCAATAAGTATTGTACGACTTTGCTGCATACGTACAGCTCAGGAACAGTTAACGTAGCCTGTAGCTGATCGACTTTGGCATTCTAACATCATTCAATGGCATTGGAATCCATCTCACAATGCAATCTCAGGAGAAAGGACATTCCTCCAAAGCTTCTATAAACCCTTGCTTTAGAACTTTCGAACACTTCCAGAATTCTCAATTTCGATGATCATTACATAATGAATAAAATCGCAACTCCCTTGTATATAAAGGAAACTCCAAAAGTATCTTCTTCAACACACCACAGATTATAACTTCCATGAGACACTTCTCACTAACGAGTCTTCAAAGACACACTTCGAAAATATAACATCACTAAAGCATCTTATGAAATAAAGCCAAGCTTTATTCATTAAAACATGAGCAAGGGAATTGACTCATAATTGAAGATTGAAAGCACATCCAGGACCCAAACCTCTTTCCTGAAATAGAAACCGAGCTCAACTGACTTACTCAAAATAGTAAGTGTGTTACAAACATAAGCACAGGCTCCTGCTAATTTGGGGACATTACAATCCTCCCTCCCCAAGATTGCTTGTCCTCAAGCAATCCAAAAAAACAAGCAACATCGCCAAGCACCCGGATCCCAAGGATGGTCATAAGCAATGTCCCGATCCTCACCATACTCCTATGAAGAAAGAACCAATATCAACAGAACAAACACCACTGAAAACAACATCTGTAAACCAACTGTAGATGTCGATGTAGAAAACAACCCAGCGAAACTCAACTCAACTGAAATAACAACTCTGTCAAAACCTAAGTCCCTAACTGCCCGACATTCACACCCCACTGCTCTGAGAAAACGACAGCGACCAAATGTGCCTAAATCACTGTTATCAACCCTGCCCTCTGATAAACAGTCCTGAGTGTGAGGATACTGCAAGTAATCTAGCTTGCAACTACCAAATCCATCTACAAACGATGGTGCTAATCTACCCCATAATGGATGGTACGATACTGGAGCCGATTTACCCCCGCATGAGATCAAATCTTCCACCTGTGGGTCAAAAGAAAAATGATGAGCATACCCCACCATGTAATGCCGGTAAAAAACCCCAATCTCTGTCAATAGCCCCTCATGCCCAAATTGCGAATCAGGAGATGGCTCCAATCTAACTGCAGGTTGGGTACGAACCTGAACAATCCTCTCAACAAACCCAACCTCGAAATCCCTGTGAGGAAGCATAGTAGAAAGAGTCCACAATCTTCCTAGCCAACCTCTGAATAGCACAGGAGCCTCGGATAAGAGTACCCTCAGACACTCTATAAGAATCCTGTCGCACATCTGCACTCTCAAGTAAATACTCCATAAAAGACTTGGTGCAGTAGAAATTATACGTGGAAGCATCAACATGCTCCCCCGCAATCCACAACTGATCCCTCTGAAAATGTGGCACAGCCAACTGTCCCATGCTATCAGCTATGTGAAATGAAGAAATGGATTCACTCCCAGCTGAGGGAAGCCAATCAACCTAAGAGCTCGACTCCACTGGTACTCCTCCCTCAACCGTACCAAGTTCTCCCATATCTTGAACAGATGTGTGCCACAACATCATGTTCCTCAACACCAACTGTAGGAGCAAACTCACCACCAACCACCTCAATGCGCAATCGAACTGGGTCTGGGGCTGGTGTGGACCGTAAATGCTCCAACTCCACGATCACCTCCTCCAACTGAATCTGTGACTCCTGAAGAGCCCGCTGAGTGTCCTCTAAAACCTCAGTAGTCGCTTTGAGCTCCTGGGTAAGCTCACTCACCTCCTCTCTGTCCATCAGTGCCTCATAAGCTGTACTCCCCCACTCCACTAGGTGATCTTGGTCGGCTACCATCTGTAAGTAGTTTTGTCTCAAAATCTTGACAGCCTCACGCAAAGAATGAATCTCTGTCAATGAAAGGTAACCACCACTGGGCTCATTTGCCATAGGAACACCCCAACCATAAACAGCCAACAACTGACGAGCAACATCAAAATGCTCGAGAGTAGAAGTAATATCTCTCTCATCAACTCGCAACTGGCTAGTCACATGATGACTCTGCACAACAACCCTCCTATGAACAACCTCAGACGCACTATCTACACTATGAGAGGAAGCTGTATCCAACAAACTCCCCTCAAGATCACTCTCTCTTTGTGTACTTACATCTGAGTACACCTCTACAAACTGAGTACAGGCATCAGACACATCCTCATCTAAATCCAGGGAAGCTGCTGCTGAAACTGACTCAAAACAATCTCCAGCTCCCTCGTCCTCTGCAACTATTTGATATTCCAGACCTTGAGGCACATCCTCATGAACTACCGAAGAAGTAACCCCGTCTCTAAAAATGGAAGCCCTGGCTGTAACAAACTCCTGCCACTCATAAGCTTCCCTATCCTCATCTGTGAGTCCCTGTAACACAGACTCCTGGAACCCACCATCACCAACTGACAACGCTGAATCAACGCCCAAAGTCAAATATAGAAAACCAGAAACACTACAACACTCATCGTTCTCGCTCTCAACATCAGAGACATCTGCAATGCTAGTGTACACATCATCTATCTGCATCTCCTCTACTAAGTCTGGCTACATACACGACTCAATGTCGTCATGTGAATCAACTAATCTGTGGCATGAAACTACGTCGCCCAAATCAACTGCAACACTCCCATCCTGAGTGTCATCCCTAGAAAGCTTCATGCTCACATCCTCAACACAGGAATAAACCACTGTCTCTTGTACTGATTCCACACTGCGACTGCTATCAAAAATCTTTGAGCTGTCAGAGCTCATACACTCCTCGCAGTCACCACCCAACATCTCACTGGGGGTGTCATCTCCAATGCAACTCACAACATCCTCAAAAGTGTCATCAGATGTGTCTATACTATCAACTCTCACGTCTCTTGCTGAAATCTCATCTGCAGACACGTGTCTCTGCACACATGACTCAACGTCAAGCTGTGCACCAATAATGCTGGAGCACGAAGTGTCCTCAACTGACCCCGCTGTAATGCCCAGATCACCAACCTCACCACTGGGAGACTCCATGCATGCCTCGGTCCTATCTGAGGAAGCAACTGCCTCCTGAACTGGAGCAACACTACTATAGCTGACGTAAACATCTTCAATAATAACTCCCTCCATGAAAGAGTCTGAACACTCGGTGATAACTGCAACATCAGTTGCCTCTGTACAATCCGTAGTGACTGCTCTAGGAGCCTCAACCCGGTGATGCTCAGCACTGCTGTCAACCAATGGCACTGAAACATCCACTAGCTCCTGTGCAATATATCCATCTCCACCACTGCGGATGGGAATAGCAGGTGCTAAACTAGATGTAGGAACATCAGCATCATGGACTACTGTCGGAGAGAACTCTAGCCTTCTCCCCTACAAACTAGATGTCGGCCTTCTAAAGGCGGAGACCAAATATCTCGCTGCCCTATCTACTATAACTGGATCCGACAAACTCTCTGCCAATCTCTGCTGATGCAGTCTAAGTCTCTCCATGTTTTCTACTAAAGCATTTAATTCCGCTCTATTTCCCTTACTGCTATGATGACTCCCAAAACTGGATCTCCTGTATTTATCCATAGCTAGGGAAAAAGAAATGCTAATCACTTTAAAAAACTTCTGAATAAAAATGACTCCAGACCCCACAGGATGGCAGGAAAATAGCTCTGATACCACTGTAAAGAACCCTAGTTGGTTCTCAATCCCAATTGACTTAAACTTCACCAAAATTAGTTTCTCACAACTATTTTAATGCATTTTCACAATATATTGACTTTAAATCTTTTCCACCAATTACAATAATCAAAACGGACTGTCGAAAACCTTATGCTTCTAGAAATTCTGAATTTCTTATGCTATTAGCAAATTAATTTCTAATATCTTGGAATTCAATTTCTCTTCACAATATTCAGGAATTTACAATAATGAATCACCATATCAGGATTAAAATAATACTTTCAATTTAATGCTATCACACAAATCAAATAGCTTTTATTGGCACCTGTTTATGCAGAGGCTGCAAACACAAGCCAGGAGCTGAAGTCTTCACGTGAACTCCTTTCTTGAATGCGGCTGTTCACTACTCATTTTGCAAATGTAACCTCCAACTGTAGATCCCATGCAACCCCTCTTCCAGATCGCGGCTGCCCATGTATTGGTTCTAAGACACTCAAATTCCCCGCGCTGAGGTTCTAAAAAGCAGAATATCATTCACGGCAAACAACACGTGTGTAATTTGCTGGCAATAACTTCTGTACGGCTCTGCTGCATACGTACGGCTCAGGAACAGTTAATGTAGCCTGCAGCTGATCAACTTTGGCATTCTAACATCATTCGATGGCATTGGAATCCATCTCACAATGCAATCTCAGGAGAAAGGACGTTCCTCCAAAGCTTCTATAAACCCTTGCTTCAGAACTTTCGAACACTTCCAGAATTCTCAATTTCGATGATCATCACATAATGAATAAAATCGCAACTCCCTTGTATATAAAGGAAACTCCAAAAGTATCTTCTTCAACACACCACAGATTATAACTTCCACGAGACACTTCTCACTAACGAGTCTTCAAATACACACTTCGAAAATATAACATCACTAAAGCATCTTATGAAATAAAGCTAAGCTTTATTCATTAAAACATGAGCAAGGGAATTGACTCATAATTGAAGATTGAAAGCACATCCAGGACCCAAACCTCTTTCCTGAAATAGAAACCAAGCTCAACTGACTTACTAAAAATAGTAAGTGTGTTACAAACATAAGCACAGGCTCCTGCTAATTTGGGGACATTACACCCCCTCTCAGTAACTGGTTAGTAATAACAAAGGACACTGGAGAGGTCCTCCCCATTGGAAAACTCGAATGAGAAAAATCCTTTTAGCATCGCAGCAATGTCCACTTGACCCTTGAGACTCCATTTCTTAGCTGCAAAGGCTCTAACCACATCTATGTTTGGTCTCAGCCCAACAAATTTTCCAACCAAGGTAAGGGCCATGATTGAAATGGTATGGTCCACCAGTGGGTCTAGTATAAATATATCAAAGATGCCCTTCTCAAGCTCAAAAATGTTGTTAACCTTTGGGAAAGATGATTTTCCTATTGGCTTGACCCCAAAAAGTGAAGACGAGCTTCCTTTACCCAAAGACCTTGATAGAAGCTTCTCAACAAAGTTGACTGGGGCTTTCCCTCTAGCATGGAAAGTCGAAATGTTCTCAAGCCCACCTCGTCGGGAAAGACCTTTGTCTGACTCCTTGTCTTCATCCGATGCCTTCGTGGAACCCTCACCATTACTACCTCCAGTCTGCTGAGATCCCCTTGCTTCTGCAACTGCAGAAATTCCGCCATTTGTAGGTTTCCCACCCACACTTGAATTTAAACCGGTACCTACCCCCGCTCGTTGCCTTCTCTACTCCATTGTCCTAGGAAGTAATAATAAATTATAGTTATTATAATGATATTACATTAATAATAAATTATAATTATAATATTATTATATTAATAATATATAACATTATATTGTATTATTTTTATTATATTCTAATATTTGACATATTATTGTTTACTATATTATTACTATATATTGTTAATTATTAGTATGTCAATATATTAATAATATATTATTGTTAATTACTACTTTATTATGTTATATTATATTATTATTTTTATTTTTCTATTAATATATTTTAATTATTAATTACTAAACCTTATTTAGGAATGGGGACATTACAGTCTGCCCTTCTCGAAATTGCTTGTCCTCAAGCAATTCAAACCTTCTATGTGAGCGGTGACTTGCTATGTTGATATCCGATCCAATTATCCTGAAATGGTAAATTCAACTTGAGGTTAGTGTTACCCTAATTTTCGTATGCATGCAAATCTGTCTAAAATCCATCCCCAGGTCTCTGTTTTTATCCTGCCAAACATCCCTGAAATTTTTTTTATGATCTTATGCCCTGTTCTCTGGCCTCTGCAATTTTTTTTTAATTCCCTGGTCTGCAATTTAAAAATTCATAAAAGTAGCCGTTGCCAAGAAGTAAACCCTGCAAACCCTAAGCCCCTCATTCTATTTTCATGTTACTTTTTCGGTAACTTAAAGTCCCAATTTCTCATGTGCGTAATTCTTCCTTCGGTAGCCAGTTCTCTTATTCTTCCGGCGGTTACCTTTTCCTTTCGGCGAACTGGCAACTACAGTGTTTTTCTTAGTCGCGAGATAAAATGGTGAAGCTTCTAAACATTCAACGACTTCGCGGATTGCCTTCAGTCGGGCATTTGCTAACTGTAACCCCAGGTTGGACTTTTGGTTTAGCGATTCTGTGAATGCCTTGTTCGCGTATTCTTCAGACTTAACCGAGGTTAAGAATTCTTTTCAGCGACTGAGCGAATTTCCTTTGGGCACGCATTCGCTAAGACTTCTGAGGTTAAGTGATTTAAGTGGGGTCCCAGTTGATGAGATCAACGACTGTCGTAAGATCTCATAGGGTCTGTCAGAGGCTTACGATCTTGCGACAGTCGTCGATCTTCCCTTTTGCTCAGCGCTTAGTGCTTTTGTGGGTCCACTGCCACGGCGTCTTACTTGGAGGCTTTTTATTGGTCGAGGGATGATGACTTGTATTTTTGTCAGCGGGCCCAGGGATGTCAGAAGCTTGGAAATCTACGGCTGGCGTGTGTTCTCATGAAATTTGTCAGAGGTATGCGATTATAAGACAACCGTTGATTCTCCTTGGTGACGTAACTCTTCATGCCTAGCAGGTCCACTACTACGTGTACACAGACGATGGCTTCTCATTGGTCAGTGATTCGGCAATGTGTCAGTGGGACCAGGTTTCCAGCGTTTCAGAAGGCTCTGACATCTGCAGAGGATCGACAGCTGGCGCATGTCCGCAAGGAATCTTTCTGACACATGCGTTCATGCGCCCGCCGTTGATCTTACTTTATTTCTCGGCACCTATGCTAGGTGGGTCCTCTGACAATTGATGCTGACATGCTCGAATTTGATTGGTTGCTGTGTGCTGACGAAGATTTCTAGGTGGGTCCGTTTGTCAGAAGGGTTTCCGATTTAAAAAGATCAGCGACTGGCGCATGATCTGAAGGAATATTCGGGGGCCATGAGATCATGCGCCCGCCATTGGATCAGAATCTTGTCTTTAGTGGGACCGATGTCAAGGGTTGCTGAGGTGTATGCCTACAGAGCAGTCAAGGGCGAATAAAAGAATGACATGTGGCGGCTCTAGGCCCAGGGTTAAGAGTATTCTGCGAATCAGCGACTAAAGGTTATCTTCTTGTTCGCCAGAGTTAACCGAGGTCAACTAAAAGTTTAAACGATTCTGCGACTGAAGGAAAATTGGAACCCGAGGTAAATGTTGAGTTAGTTTTGCAGTCAAATGCCGAGCCCGGGTAAAAGGGAAGATCTGATGGTCACGTTTTAAAGTAAGATTGATTTCTGAATGTCGACCGTCAATAGGGAATTTTAGCACCACCTGTGACCATTTTATCATTTTTTAAATTCAAATATCTCAAAATATCAGATTTTAACAGTTATGGCGAGCCCGAGTTGCAGGTAGGTAGATGGATCATGGCAGCTGGATTTTTGCAGGTATAAACATGAAATGGACACGCGAACACAAATATCTGATTAGCTGGGATATTTTCATATGCATTTATGGTTGAATTTGACAAATTTAGGGTTTGATTATTATATGAAAAATTATGTAACCCTAATTAGATTTTTTGCTCCTGCCTGCATGCAAGAGGAGATGTATATATTGTTTTTTGAGAGCTTTAGAGCTCAGAGTTCACATTTTGTAAGGAGAAAAAATATCTTTTCTTAGAAGGCTATTTGAGACATTTTTTCTGTCCTCTGGTTTTCTACATTCTGTAACCTCCCATTGATAATTCAGATATTGAAGGTGTTTTTGTGACATTCTTCGTGTCCCTATGCCTTCTTGTGTGAGTTATTTCTTAATGAATTCAGTATTTACATGCTTCTCAGTGATATCTTAGGATTCTTGATCCCTCTTTCTTTCTGCAATTTTGTGTATCATTGTGGATGATTTGATGTGAGTGCTTTTGTGGGTATACTTCAACCCCTTTAATATCTTGTCTCATTCCTATACCTAGTTGCAGAGGTGAATGTTTGTTTGCAGGTCATAGATTGTTGTCTAATTCCAAGGGGTGTTATTGTTTGTGAAAGAATCTCTCTTTCCCTGAATAACTCTTCTTATCTACAGACCCTTATATGAAGTACTTATGCAAACCTATTCAGTGAGTTGTGATCACCTAGGCCTAAGTCTATTCATTGATTTCATCTTTTATACTGTAATTCATACCATATTTTCGGTGTATCACCTAGTAGGATAGTTTGCTTTCAATCATTTCCCTTTCAAGCATTCCTTCTATCCCTTTCCCTCAAAACATATACTTTTCTGTCAAGAAGCAAATTAAGGTGATCATCCAAGAGGAACCAGCCTAGAACCTAGAGGTCTCATCTCAGTTAGCATAGGTCCCACAACCTGGAGATGATTCCCATGTTATACTAGGTTATCAAGACTACGAGAGCTTGAGATAAGGGTGCAAACTTAGTGTATAACAGTTAGAATTACGATACATTCGTAAATATAAATTTATCAACTTGAAAATATTTCATGATATTATTCAATTTAAAATACTAAGAGTGATTCGATTATGGAACTTATCTTGATGTATTGTATTACTTATGTTCTCCTTTGTTAAGTCTTTCTTTGCTCGTTGATGCATAAGCCAAGAACATGTCTTGATTAGGTTCTGACATTCACCAAAAGACCCTCTACCAAGCATGGCAACGTTCACTAAGAATGCCCTCTGCCAAGAATGGCGACGCTCACCAAGAACGCCCTCTATGGCCAACATTCATCACGAATGCCCTCTATGACTGACATTCACTAGGAATGCCCTCTATGGCCGATATTCACTAGGAGTGCCCTCTATGGCCGACATTCATCAAGAATGCCCTCTATGGCCGACATTCACTAGGAATACCCTCTATGGCCGACATTCATTACGAACAAGTCTTTGTAGTTGCTATTTTCTTGCATTTCAGCTCTCGTACTTGGCCATTTGTCAATTGTGGACTGATATGTGTTGATCATTGAGAGGATTTAGTCAAGTTTTGTTGCCTATTTAGCCCAGATTTGGGAATCTTTTCTCAAATTCGAATCAACAAAGATTTGGAGTTTTTCGTCAAAGTTCAAGACTTCTTTCTCTTCCCATTTTGGTTCTCCAAAGAGTTATTATTTTCATTTGCATTTATTCCTCATTTTGAAGAGTATTTCATGAAGTTTTTTGTTCCCGTTTGCTCAAAAATGTGTAGGCTTTGAATGCAAGTTTGTTTTGTGTCTTGGTTTTTACAAATCATTTTCAGATTTGTGGAGTTTTGTTTGAGGCAATTGTCTTAAAAAATAATACAAGTTCTTCCCCATATTTAAATGCAAGTTTTTCCCTAAAAGAAAGAACTTCAAGCATGCATATTTCCCCACTTGCAAACGGAATTAAAAACCCCATTTGTGAGTTTATTTTGCCAAAAAAGAGCTAAGTTTTTCCCTTACTTGCAAGTGGACTTTAAAACCTCACTTGCAAGTGTTTTCCAAGTGTAAATGAAGTCTCTTTCCAACCTGCAAGTGGGCTTTAGAAACCTGATTGCAGGCAGCAAACCTTCCCAAATTGACTTGTAATTGGATTTAAAAACCCCAATTATAAATAAGAGATACCCCCTTGTATATATATGCACTTGCACCTCATTTTGATACCAAATACTTGTGTTTCATTCACCTGCAGTGTTCAAGAAAAACCCCATAATAAATCATTTCCCCCATTTTAAAAGCTGATTCCTTCCATTTTCCCTCAAGGTTTGTCCAAGATGCATGGATCAAGATTGCAAAGTTTTAGCTTGGAAGAAAGATTCATGGCTTCTCATGTTTGTCCATATTATCTACCCAATCAACAGATCGTGGCATTGGTCATATTTTGCAAACTAATTCTAAGACGAAAGAGTGATACAGGGCAAGAACGACCACATGATGGAGCCATACAAGGAAAGGAATGAGCGATGGAATGATTTCGGACATAGAATGCTCTCAAGACAGAATGATCCAGAATGCAGGTTCCTGTTCCAAGATGTTTCCACCAAACCTGAGCACAACAATAATGGAGCATCCTGTAGTAGCACAAAGACAAACAAAGGATGATGAAGTAGGAGTCATGCCTTGTTAGTCATTTAGTTTATTTTCATCATACATTTTTTAATTTTGTTATTAACAAATTACATGTAATTGGGAAACAAGTTGTAATTGCAAGTGATCTTTTCACCTACAAAGTCATTGCATGTAATCAAATTGCAGGTCAAGTACATTAGGACTTGCAGTTTGAATAAGTCAAAGTTAGTTAGGGAATAGGTCAAAGTTTGTTGGGTTTCGCTCACCTTTATTTCTTAGCCCCTCACCTATAAATAGGAGGGAGCCTCATTGTAATTTTCATCTTTTGGCAATGCAAGCAAACTTTGCCAGTTTGTATATGGACTCTAAGCCTTTGAGCTTAGATGTAAATTAATTGCTTCTAAAAAAAAGGCAACTTGCTTTCAAACTTTGTGTTGATTCAAGGTGTTATGTGACAACATTTTTTGGATATTGATCATGAGTTTGGTGTTTTGTTGAAGAGGGATTTGAACTCAATCTTGTAGACTTTGAGCTGCATATTGCGTTCAGAGTTATAATTTGGTTTTAGAACTGGTTTCGCAAACTTTGAGCTTCTTATCAAGTTTGAGATTAACATAGGACGCTCAAGGAAGGGAACCGCTTGCAGACTTTGTGCTCCTTTGTTTTCTTCGTTTGTGCATGCAGGGTGAAATACGTGCTGGAGACTTTGAGTTGCACATGTGTTTCATTCTTGTTCTCAAAATCTCATAAGGAGCCATGGAAAGACTTTGAGCTTTCATGAGTTTCTTGGTTACATAAAGTGCTGGTACACTGAAGATTATTCTTACGTCTAATCTTTTGTTTATCAAAATTATTGCTCCAACAAATACTTTGTAAGTGACTTACACTATTACTTTAAAATTGTATTGTAATAGTAACATCTATTTTGAAATAAGAGAATAGGATGAATGTCCCACCCTAATTTAGCATAGTGTAAATAGTAGTTAAGCATTTTGTTGATTCCAGTAGCAAAAAGAGTGGGGAGCCTTCCCTAAAAAGTAGCAGAGACCATGCCTCACATGCTGTGGCTGGAACTACGGTTTTGCAATTGATCCTAAAAAGTGTCGGTTGCCAAACATCCACAATTTTGTAAGTTGTGGTCACAGTGACATACAAAATTGCCACCCAACAAAAAAATTATTAACAACCTAGTGCAAATTATAAAGTACTAAACTATTTTACTAATTGTGAAATGTGAATTAAAAATATTCAATTTTTACTAACCATATCTTTCTTTTCAAAAAATTCTAACCAGTACAATAATAAGCTTAAACAAATTATACTTTTTAAAATATAAAAAGCAAAATATAAATGCATATATAGATACTATATTGATTTTTTTAATATTAATCTTATTATCTAATAACCTTTATAAGAGTCTTTTTTTAATTTATATAAGGAACTTTCAACTATCCAATATAATCTAAACATGTTCCAGAATTTGTGCTTGATTATGTCAAGATGATCATATGGGCTCTATGTGGTTCATCATAGGTCGAGGCTATTAAAGAAGTATTTGCCTTGGCTGGCTGTGATGAGGGTGTCAATCCTAACCGATGACTGAGAGAGGTGGGGGGGTGAATCAATCAACTCAACTAATTTCAAATCTTATCCTTTGAAACTGAATATAGCTATTGTGTGATAATGAAAATATAATGCATGTTTAAGTAACTTTAACATAAATCACACACAAAAGATAACACAAGATTTATACGTGGAAACCCTAGGTTAGAGGGAGAAAACCATGGTGGGACATAACCCACAATCTTCACTACTGCGGTAATAAAGTTGCCCTATTAAAAGCTTACAACAACACTTGTTAGAGTGCTACCCTGTGAAGGGATTTGATATAGATCGGTTAAGATCTTGACCCTATTAGGAGTCGCCTCGTCAGAGGACTTAAGAACATCAATCAAGATGTCACCCGGTGAAGGGATTTATACAAAATAATCTGTTATGGTTCACCCTAATAAATGGATTTTGATGAGTTTCAAACAATAAGAAAAAATGATCTTTTGTAGACACTTAATCTATCATTTAGATCATACCTGTTCTATTCCTTGCTCGACTTGGCTCTTCAATCTCTATCGGTCACTCGTGGTGACTGTAACCCTTCTCAAAAGACTCGACTCTTCTGCTCTACTTTATCACTGCGCACTTGATTTCACCAACCACTCTTCACTTATGCACGATGACCCATATATATAATGATCTTCTCATTACCAAATGGAACTATGGCGCCAAGCTATAATTTGTCCATAATGTCATTGTTCTGGAAAGTATTCCAAAGATCTTGCATGCAAAACTCTAGTTAAAGCCAAAACGCTCGCATACAAAACTCCAGTTCATCCCAAAACGCTTGCATACAAAACTCTAGTTCATCCCAAATTGCTCCCCAAAAATTGGATCGTATTCCCATTAAAGCCGGATAGGAAATCATATAAGCACAGACTGGTAGATCTGATACTGTTGCGCGAAAACCGATGTTTTGTCGATTGAGTCATCTGCCTTCTGTGGTTTTCTACTAGACCGGTTGGCCAAGACCGTATTGTTGTGACCGGTGTCATTACATTGGTTACTTAGCAAGTTTGATGGTTGTCGACTGGGACAACTACTGGTTTACCACTGCTTCTCTAACTTAAAAACCGGTGTGTTTAATGTTTGCCAATGATGACAACTAAGCATAATGCCAACAATATTCCCCTTTGGCATTGGTGGTAAAACATATCACAACTTGGAAAAGAGTATATACATATGAAGTTCTCATCATAATACTTCCCCTGTCAGGTATCATCCTGTCAATTGGTATATACTCCTTGTGCATTTGCAACCCCTGTGTCTGTCTCTACTGACCAGTCTCTACCATATCAAAGGACATTGATCTTCCCCTTTTTGCCTCCAAGGGACAGGGTGTGAAAACTCATAATTGAAGCCGGTTAAAGATGCCCTTGTAGATTTTTCTGGTTGAAACGCGGAATGGTTTCCATGCAGCTATGACTTGGTCAATGTTATACTTCATTTCTTGTAGAGAAATAATGAGGTTCTCCATGTCCTCAATTGTTTTGTAATTTGGCTCACTTAGAAGTGTGTCAACGTCTTTTGCTACTTTCTGCATCATATCAAAAGTGGGAGCTATGTACAATTGAAATCCATTGAAATCTTGGATTCTCTTGGTATGCTCCTCAGATGCTTTTCTCAGTGCGAATGCTAAACTGGTGAGCTCATGACTGTACTCTATAAGTGAAGAGGCCTGAGGATTGAAACATGTTTCTTTCAGCTCGTGTTGTCCAACTAGTTCTTTTTGTGATATCCTTGACAAAATCTTCAAAATTTGATGTTTTTGTGATTAATTTTCTTGCATCTTGAACCTATTTCTTCAGTTCTCCGGTGCTGGTAGACACAGTCGCTTTGATGGAAACAATCTGGTCATGTAAGATATTGATTCTTTTTGTTTCATAATGATCAATAGCTATGGCTTTTGGATCAGTTAGTCTTCTCCGATTGTCTATGCCAAAATTTCTAGCTAATCTATTATCGGTTCTTCTTCGTTAATATCTACATCTGGAGCAAAATTGTACAGAATATTCTTTACATTATTTAGAACCATATCTTGTTTCCTCTTTGTGAGCAACTTGAGTTGCCTTGTTGACACTTTGCTCCAGATGCAAATATTGATGAAAAGTTGCCTTGTTGACATTTTGCTGATGTCAATCAATGATTCCTCTGTTTATGGAGTTTCCATTTTCACTTTGTTGGAATTAGGTTTTGCTGTGAAGGATAGCTTCCTTTTTAATGAAGAGGAGCTTGGTTTATCTGCTGGTTGTTTTTGTTTAGTGCCCTTTTCTCCTGATTTGTGCTCTTCTTTTGGTTGCTTCTCTTCTTCCACCTTTTCTTCTTGTTGCTTCTCTTCCTCTACCTTTTCTTCTTGTTGTTTCTCTTCTTCTTCCTCTACCTTTTCTTCTTGTTGCTCTTCTTCTTCCTTTCCTTCTTGTTGCTTCACTTCCTCTTTGCCGACCTGTTGGGTGTCCTTCTTAGCGTTATCGGTATCTTTTTCTTTAGCCATCTTTGTTGATGATTCCCCTATTTCTTGGTCTTTCGGTCTGATTGGTTTAGCCTGCTCACCGATTGGGGCCTGCTTGTCGGTTGTGCTTGCTCACCGGTTGTGACTTTTGTCTCATCACCTTTTTCCTTAGATACATTAGTGTCCATTGCTTTTTTCTGGTAGGACTGTTTCCTCTGTCTGTTCAACTTGAGATTTATCCTATGAACCTGTTGAATGAGGTGTCTCAGTAGATACCTAGTGCGATGTCAATTTTTCTTGCCTCTTTGTTGGAGTGGTGAAATCATGAATTTTCCATAATTTCACTGTTTCTTCATAAACTTCTTGTTCTTGGCCATTTATGAATTTGGCCACTATCTCGAGAGTCCAGGTTCAGTACTTTTGCTTCAAGGAGAATTTTGATTTCTTCTTCATCTAGACCTGGTTCTACTTGCTCTAGAACTTCCTTTATATTGTTTGCATCTTTTGCTACTCCTTTTCTCCATTTTGGTAGGAGCCTTTTATTAAGTTCAGCTGGGAAGATGGACCTATAATCCTTGGGTCACTGGTTGAACTCAAGAAAACTTTCCAACAGAGCTAGTTCTATTTTAGCCTTATCATCAGTGCCTAAGGCACTGTACCATTTTGCAACATTGCTAACCTTACCAATATCTAAGATTTCATCAACTATATCATCAACAGCAAGTGTTTTAGCCTTACCTTTTATTGGAGATGCTAGAATAGTTGGTGAAGTTAGATCACCACCGGTGTCTTCAGTGATGTTCACAATAACCGGTTCATTTGTTGGCTTTTGGTTGACCTATGTATCTATGCCCAGAATGCCTATGCCTCTCCCGATGTCCTTTTCTGGTTTTAATGAGGACTTTTGACATTCAACTTCAGTTTTGTGTTGCTGCTCTAGTATGGTTGTCCAGATGACAACTCCTTTGTCATGAACCGCTTCAACTTCTCCAATTAATACTTGACCAATCCTTTTTCTAATCTAAAAACTTTGTTTATGAGCATCTGCCTGATTGGTTGCCTCTTCTAGGTTCAAGTGGCTTTGCACTTCAAAGTAGTGCCTTGATTCTGAGCTCTTTCTCTTTTGCTATTGAGAATTTCCACCTTCCTTCAATAAGCTCATGTAGTTCTACAGGAATCGAGCCATGAATCTCGGTAGGCGTTCTCTTGAATTTGTATAGGTTGTATACTATAGCATCTTCGATTTTCCTTTTGTCTTCATCATTAGACAAATTATATCTTCTCTCAACTGTTGCTATCCCACCTGTAGTCTTTATGCCTTCAACCATTTCATTAATGGTTGGCCTTCTTGATTTTGGTTCCTCCTTTACCGGTTTCCCAGTCTTCTTCTTATATAAGTGGTGGTTTTCTCTGTCTTAGTTTCTTCTGAGTCTACTTCTTGAGAATTGCTCAATTGAGACTGATTGCCTCTTCTTCCTTTGAACTTTAGGTTCTGGTACAACTACCTTCTTTTCTTTGGTGTAGGAGACCGTTTGGAAACTTTTGCAATTACCTTCTTTGCTATCTTTGAAGGTTCACTCTTCTTCAAATTTGCACTTATCTCATCACAAGTGCCAAACCGGTTGGCTGATAGGTCTAGGTTGCTCTCCTGGAGTGCCTCAGCATATGCTTTGGGAGTCTTAGATGATATCTCGTAACCTAACTCCTGTGCATATTTTGTTCTTGGCTCAACAACTTGGATTATACAGTGATCAGGGCTTGCAAGGAAACAAACATCATCCTTGTATTCATTTACAATTGAAGATGAGATCCTTTCCCTTTCATGTACTTTAGATTGAAAATCTTGGAAGTAATCTGACATAACGTTATTAAAGCGATTTCCCAAGTTATTGATCATTTCTCCTATTTGGACCATGAACGCTCTATTTGTTACCCATGTAACATTTCCCACCCCCGGAAATAACTTTTGATAATAGGAGAAAAGACATACCATTACCATTCCATACTTCAAGAATTTCTTCTTTACCATTTCAAGCTTCTTCATGTTTTCAAAGATTTGACTTCTTAGCATAGTGCATAGGTCGTATTTGGCATTGTCGTGCATGATTTTGTGAGCTGCATGAATAGCTCCTCCAAGTATGTTGTTGAGACAACTCTATTGATAGATTTTGTAACCTATCACTGTAGCAGCGAACCGAACACCTTCATCTTCAATATTTGTTACAATCATCATGCGACTGTCATACCTAGACTTTTTGAGTCGGGTGACTTCACTATTGGAAATCGTTCTCAGGGTAAGGGCTTCCCTTGTGGCACTGAACCCTATCACTCTCCTTAGGTCTTCCTTTGTAATAAGTGTAACAACACCCTTTCCCAACCACATACCTGGATCATTTATGTGATTGAGTACCATTCGAATCTAGTTGGGTTGAAACACAGTAGGGTATTTAACCCCATTGGTCAATCCAGCGGTTTCGAGTCGAGCATAATTTGCCTTTAGCTTCCCGCCCTTGCAGAGCCCTAGAAATTTTCTCTGAATGAAAGTTTCGCCCAACTCCTCTTGTTTACAGTGAATGAAAGAAGTTACGTCTTTAGTCAATAGCACGCTGTCTGGTATTGATGATAGGGCTCCAGCTATATCATTTGACCTGTTCTGAACTTGCATTACATCATAATCGGGTTGATCTTGTTGATTGATGTCAATAAGGGTTGCAACTGATGATGATGATGGGATCTTGTTGGTAAGAGAAAACACACAAAACTTTGTGGAATTCGCAGAATTTGAAAGGCAAAGATCGTGAACATAGATAGATAGATTACTAAAGCCTAAAGAAAATTTTACACAAAAAGTAATGTAAAGTGAAATGAGTGATATGCTTTCCCTTTTATATCCTCGGGCTCCAACGATAATTAGCAAATGGTAACATTTTGTTTACGGTTATCGCATTTATGAGCCTTATCGATTTTTACCAAACTTCACCTTTGTCGACCGGTTCATCAATAATCAATGCTTTACCTGTTTTGCTGCAACATCCTGGTTGATACTTCAATCATGTTACATCAACCTATCACTAAGATTGTAATTAACCAAAGCACACTGCATACTCCTTTGACTGGTTCTTTGGTCTTAGATCGGTGAGTGCTTCTCAGTAACAACTTACACTTAGTGAGAGTAAATCTCACTAGTTACTCCGGGGACAGTAGCATTTCTACCTGTTTCTCCTTAAGCCTTGATGGTTTAATTTGATGAAGAGATCATCATCGGTAGATGATGACTTTGTCTCTGATTTTTCTCCTTCAGACCTCTTTGTCCCCTTTTTGGACCATATCTTCTTCACTTCTTGGTCTCTTCAGTTATCTTTCCCTTTTGATTGGGAGTCTCGTTCCTCTTGACCAGTTTTACTTGTCCGTTTCCTTTATTTAGTGACTGGTTCCTACAATCTCTAGTTGGATGCCCAATCTTGTTACAATTGTAACAAGTCATCTTGACTCCTCTCCATGGATTTACTCTTTTTCCTTTGTCCATGGGTGAACGACATTCAATAGCTCTATGCCCTGATTGTCCACACGAAGCACACATAGACATGCCCCAATTTGCATTCCCGTTATGGAATATCGGTCTCGATGGAGATTTGAATGCCATGGTTGTATACCTGCACGCTTCAACCTTGTGTCCAAATTTATTTCATGCATAGCAATAGCCTTTAAAGCTTCCTTTGCTTCCACTGGACACACTGTTTGATCGTGACCTGCATTCAAAGGTCCTATGTCCATACTTATAGCAATTATTGCGGTAACTATTGGTGGTGAAGGGTTTCACCGGTGCATTCCTGCAATTATTAGACTTATAGCCCAGTTTTCCACAATGTTTGCAAGATGATTTGGAGAGTCTCTTACCCTTTTCTCCAGTTGGTTTCTTCTTGTCCTCCTTGATTCCTTTGAGATTTGAAGTCTCACCGGTTTCTTTGGTGCCTTGGCCGCTATAACCAAGTCCTGTGGGGTCCTTGTGCCTCTGAGCTTTTAGTTGTTCATCCAGCTTCTCAGAACTCTCATTGTATTTTTTGAGCTTTTCATTTCTCTCCTCAAGAGTTTTTAGCTGTGTTTTTCGTTTTTCAATTTCAGCAGACATTTCTCTACTTGCTTCATTTTTATCATGCAAGTGTTCATGCATGATGGCATTTTCCTAAGTTATGCCCTGCATGTCTACTTGTAGTTACAGTATGAGTGCATCGCTCTCTCTTAGAGCATCTCTAGCTAAGTTCCTTGCTCTTGCATTAGTTTGCAATGCTTCTTTAGCACTATTTTTCTCATCCTCAGCTTTTCTGCTTACTTTGATGAGTTCAGTTATTCTCAATGCATGACCTTCTTGTTCTCTTTTCAGATTAGAGATTTGATCGGTCAAGTTCTGGTTTCTCTCCATGAGTTCAAAAACTGCTTCATCTGAACTACTCTGTTCTAATAGTTCATCTATTGTGTCCTAACTTTCACTCAGCTACAAAGCCAGTTCTTTTCTCTTGGCAAGAGATCTTTTTAGTCTGTTTTCAAGAGAAACAATCCTTTCATTTGCTTCTTCTAACTGCTTCTGATATTTGTAACCCTCCATGATCGTTATTCAAGCGATTAAGCTTCTTTACCTGATAACTTGTCTCTGATACCAATTGTTAATCCTAACCAGTGATTGAGAGGGGGGGGGGTGAATTAGTCAACTCAACTAATTTCAAATCTTATCCTATGAAATTGAATATAGCTACTGTGTTAATATGAAAATGTAATGCATGTTTAAGTAACTTTAACAAAAATCACATCCAAAAGCTAACACAAGATTTATTCGTGGAAAGCCTCGATTAGAGGGAGAAAACCTTAGTGGGACAGAACCCACAATCTTCACTACTGCGGTAATAAAGTTGTCATGTTAAAAGATTACAATAACACTTGTTAGAGTGCTACTCTGTGAAGGGATTTGATATAGATCGGTTAAGATCTTGACCCTACTAGGAGTCGCCTCGTCAGAGGACTTAAGAACATCAATCAAGATGTCATCCGATGAAGGGATTTATAAAAAAGAACCTGTTAGGGTTCACCTTGATAAAAGTATTTTGATGAGTTTCAAACAATAAGAAAAATTGTGTAATGGACACCCTTGAATGCCCAAAAACTAAACCAACTGCTGATAAGAATTATGTTAAACAGTTTGCATCCAACTTCTTATTTCTCCGTTTAATGTTTTAAACCCCTTATAACTCCGGAAATGAAATGTTTGTTTGTTTGTTTGTTTGTGTCTTTGCATGGATTTGGAATCATACAACATGAACAAGAAAGAAACTACAATAATATGCAAACTGGAAATTGAACTGATACTGATAAGATGTTATTTTCAGAATTAATAAAATCAAATACATGGCAGATTATCAACTCACTAATTACTCTAGCCTTATTGACGTAATGCTCCATTAATTATTTTTAATCCCGCTCCTACAGTGCCCATGCAGTGACATGAGTAGTGTCTGCGCTCTAGTGACGTGAATAGTGCTTGCGCTATAGTGACGTGAATAGTGCTTGCGCTATAGTAATGTGAATAGTGTCCATGCTACAGTTCTACTATAGTATTAATTTGTCTTCAGTTGGTCCAATATCTTCATAAAATCATCCCCTCAAAGTGGCATAAGCATTAGACAAGTAGTGAAGAAGATATGAGAAAATCATCAACCCTGCCTGTAGCTGGAAATGCACTCAATCTGTTTGTTTGTTAATGAAGCTGATAGCAATGGATTTTAAAGGCCAAACCCCAAGGGAATGCTGTCTAGAATGTCACAAGAGAGGATAGACATCCTCTAATGCCAAGAATGGATCTGCAACTCACATCAATTTCTTCTCATATTCAACATGCTGAACAATGGCCACAAGCTCCCCTTTTATTTCCACTTCATAGGGTCGACCCAATTCCACAAGCAATGTGGGATAAAGTGTTCTAAAATAAAATAATATAAAATAACACCTTATGTCTCCCTTGGGCTTTTGTTCTCAAACACACAACCCAACATAAATAATATTAAAGTAACGCTTTATATTTTTAACTTTTAATTTAAATGTTACTTTAATAAACTTCAGGCATTAAAATAAAATAGTAATCAGGCTCAAAATATTACGAGTGATAGCTCGTCAGAAAGCTCTCATCGAGGAGCATCAAATCCAATCACTAAATCTGACATCGCCCATGTCCTGCTGACTTACTAAAATTAGTAAGTTTGCCTAAAACCATGTAAATCAACTCCGTTATGGCCCAAACTGGAAATGACTAGGCCAAAACATCTCAGGATCCCACTGAACCCTTCGTTAGCCTCTGGGACCATGCAAAACTAGGCTAACAATCACAGAGTTCGACAATTGCTAAAGTGGGGACATTACAGTCCGCCCCCCTCGAATTTGCTTGTCCTCAAGCAATCTCAATCACGCCTGTTGTAGCACCTTCTCACTCTCCCAAGTAGCATCCTCCTCTTACAGGTCTCTCCATCTTACTAAATACTCCTTAACTACCCTGTTTCGAAGAGTCCTCTCCCTGGTGTCCAGAATAGCCTCAAGAACCAATACGAGCTTCCCCTCCTCATCTAATGGTGGCAAATCTGCAGAAGGCACAACTCTCTGACCAATGGCTTTCTTAAGCCTCGACACATGAAACACATTATGCACCCGACTGCCCTCTGGAAGCTCAATCTCATAGGCAACCTCGCCCACCCTGCGAATCACTCTGTAGGGACCATAAAATCTAGGCTTCAACTTCTTTGCTCCGCTCTTCTTGAGCGATGACTATCTATATGGTTGTAGCCTCAAGTAAACCATGTCCCCAACCTCAAAGCTGCGCTCTATCCGGTGTTGATCAATGTACGATTTCTGCTGATTCTGGGCCTGCTATATATTCTCCCTGAGCACCCTCAAGATGTCCTGACTATCTTGCAAGAAGTCTTTGGCTTTGGGCACTTTGTTGTCCCCCAAAACTAGATCCATGAAGCTAGGTGCTTCATAATCATACAGTGCCATCAAAGGAATCATCTTGATGGATGTATGATAAGTGGTGTTATAACAATACTCTCCCATATGTAGCCATTTGACCTAAGCTCTCTACTGTGCACTCACATAGTTCCTCAGATATCCTTCCACCCATTTATTCACAATCTCCGTCTGCCCATCTGTCTGCGGATGATAACTAGTGCTAGGTGTAAGATATGTACCACACAACCCAAGCAACTCCTACCAAAAAGCACTCATAAATTTACTATCCTGGTCACTGACAATGAATCTAGGCAACCCATGTAACCTGAATATCTCTCTGAAGAAAAGATTGTCCACCTGTGTTGCTGTGTAGGTGGACGGAATAGCAAAGAAGTGAGCAAACTTCGTCAACCAGTCAACTACCATATAGATGCAATCTCTCCCCTGTACTCATGGTAACCCGTTGATGAAGTCCATGGAAATGCTTTCCCATTTCCTATCCGGAATCAGCAAAGGCTGTAACAACCTTGTAGGATATGTGTGCTCCCCCTTATTCTGCTGACAAACTACACACTCCCTGACATGCCTCTGAACATCATCCTTGAGCTCTCTCCATGTGAACCGCTCACAGATCTGCCTGTAGGTCTTAAAGACCCCTGGATGTCCATTTGTAGGTGCATCATGAAACGCCTTCAGTACTACCTCCCTAAATTATGATGAAGGAATCAAATATATCCTATCTTGGAACCTGATCAATCCGTCCATCACCACATAACGATCATCATGTATGGTGCCTGCAATCACCCCAGAAGCCCAAGTGTCCCTTGCATACTTTGTTGCAATCTTATTTCTCCAATCTCCTGCAATCTCAGCTAGAGCACAAATATGAGGTCTCCTGGATAAAGCATCTACCACCACATTCTTCTTACCGTTGACAAACTCAATGTCAAAGTCATAAGCCCTGCAACTTCGTAATCCACTTCTGTTGTCTATCATTCAAGTCATGCTGGCTCATGAAGTATTTGATGTGGTTGTGATTAGTCTTGATCACAAACTTCCCTCCAACTAGGTAGGACCGAAACTTGGCCAGCGTGAACCGCTCACGGATCTGCCTGTAGGTCTTAAAGACTCTGGATGTCCAGCTGTAGGTGCATCATGAAACGCCTTTAGTACTACATCCCTAAATTGTGATGAAGGTATCAAATATATCCTATCCTGGAACCTGATCAATCCGTCCATCACCACATAACGATCATCCTGTATGGTGCCTGCAATCACCCCAAAAGCCCAAGTGTCCCTTGCATACTCTGTTGCAATCTTATTTCTCCAATCTTCTGTAATCTCAGCTAGAGCACAAATATGAGGTCTCCTGGATAAAGCATCTGCCACCACATTCTTCTTACCTTTGACAAACTCAATGTCAAAGTCATAAGCCCTGCAACTTCGTAATCCACTTCTGTTGTCTATCATTCAAGTCACGCTGGCTCATGAAGTATTTGATGCGGTTGTGATCAGTCTTGATCACAAACTTCCCTCCAACCAAGTAGGACCGAAACTTGGCCAATGCATGCATAATGGCCAACATCTCCTGGTCATAGATGGAATAGCTCGTCACCACTCCATGGAGCTTCCTACTCTCAAAAGCATTGGGATGCTTCTCCTGCATCAAGACTGTCCCAATCCCATCACTCGACGCATCACAATGAAGCTCAAATGGCTTCGTGAAATCCGGTAGAGCTAATACTGGACATGATGACATCACCTACTTGAAATGATCGAAGCATCTCCGAGCCGCCCCTATCCATACGAAGGCCCCTTTCCTGGTAAGATCTGTCAAGGGTGCAGCGGTTTGTGAAAATCCCTTAAGAAATCTCCTATAAGACCCGCAGAGACCAAAGAACCCCTTCAACTGTGTGAGGTCCATAGGAGTAGGCCAATCAACAATAGCTCTAATCTTTTCGGGATCTACCCGAACTCCATCTACGCTGATGATATGCCCAAGGTACAATAACTCAGTCAACCCAAACTCGCACATAGATTCCTTGGCATATAGTGACTCTTTCTCCAAAAGGGACAACACCACCTCTAGATGTTGTAAATGCTCCTCCCAGGTCTTACTGAAGACCAAGATGTCATAAAAAAAAATCAGGACAAATCTCCTAAGCTTCCCTCTGAACACTTGATTCATGCAACTGTGGAAAGTAGCAAGGGCATTGGTTAGCCCAAATGTCATAACCAAAAACTCGAAGTGGCCATAGTGACACGGAAAGGCTGTCTTCTCAATGCCCTCCACCCTCATCCTGGTCTGATGATACCCTGACCGCAAATTAATCTTCGTAAAGAAGCATGCACCATGCAACTCATCAATTAGCTCATCTATCCGCGGGATGGGATGTCTATTCTTAATTTTCTTCTTATTTAATGCCCTATAAGCAATGCACATGCACATCGTCCCATCCTTCTTCCTTACCAACACTACTACTGAAGCAAAGGGGCTCTTACTAGGCCTGATATGCCCCATCTCCAACAAATCCTTAATCACCTTCTCTATCTCATGCTTATGTTTCTTCGGATGACGATAGGGAGTGATGATAATGGGCTTAGCCCCCTCCTCAAGCTCTATGACATGCTCTATCCCTCTATTAGGAGGAACTCCATGGGGTATTTTGCCAAATACTTTGGCATGTCTATCAATAATGTTCTGAATGTCAGGTGGATGACCCTTAACCTGTGGCTCTAGTGATGCTGGCATAATCAAACACTCTGCTGCCCACTCAACATCATCAAGCTTGAACAGTCTTTCCATCCTCCTCAAGGCCCCTAAGCACCACTGTCCTACCCTCATGTTGGAACCTCATCTCCACTCTCTCCATGTTGAGAGTGAACTCAACTAATGATGCCATCCATGTCATTCCCAAAATGACGTCATAATCCCCCATGTCAACAACATAGAACTCATCCTGTAGCTCATATCCATCTCCCATTTTGAGGAGAAGTTTTGAAATCTTCTGAGTGCACAATAGTTTGTGGCTACTTGCTACCATGAACCTGAATCCTGAATGCTCCTCAGTCTGCCAACCCCTCTTAGCCACTAGCTATGCATCTATGAAATTATGCGTGGCTCCTCTGTCCAATAATGTAATTACCTTCTGACCCTGAATAGTACCCCGTACGTTAAAGGTAGTCGCCTTCTGAGCTCCTGTCAACCTGGCTAGGGATTTCTCATCCCCTGAATTGTCCTCAGAAGGGCTGCTCTGCTGACTGGAATTAGAGTCGGATTGCTAATCCTCATCCGCCGACTGTGAGTCCTCTGCTGAAAAATACTCCATCTGTTTGGCCTTAGCCTTAAGAGGACATTTGTGAGACAAGTCCCATGGCTCCCTACACTGAAAACAAAGTTTTTTCTTCCTCAACTCATTCAATGTCTTGCTGTCCAGTTTCTTTGACTCTCCTTTTGGTGGCTGAAAATCCTTCTGCATAGGCTTCTTGTCTTTGTCTTTTCTAAAGTGAGAGTCCTTTCGAGTAAACTTACTCTTGGAAGCGGAAGGCGCAAGATCTCTTGCCTTCCTGATAGCATCCTGCAGTGTGAGAGGATCGTGTCCCTTCACCCAACCACGAAGGGGCTCTGATAGGCGATCCATGAACAACACTATCAGCCTCCTCTCTGAAATATCTGTAACCAAAACTGAAAGTCTCTGAAAATCTGAGATGTAGCCATCTATAGGACCCCACTATCTCAACTGCGCTAACTTATTGAAATGGAGTTCAAGATCCTTCACATAAAATCTGTCAATCAGCCTCTCAGTAAACTTTGCATATGTGTCTATCTGGCTATGGCCAAGTGTGACCATGTCGTGGTGCCACCACTCATGAGCACTCCTATCCAAGTGTAATGCAACATACTTAATCGCATCCCCTTCAGGCTTGGGATTAAGCTGAAAATAAGTGTCCAACTTCTGAACCCAAATACATGTTGAAGTCTTCCCTGTACCATCATAGTATGGAATGGACAACTTCCCCAACTTCTTCCTCATCTCATAGTTATGCTGCCCGTTGCCTCTCATGGGCATATGCTTGAGTCTAACATCCATGTACTCATGGAATGTCATCTCAGCCTATAACTCGAGACTCGAGTTCCTCCAATCATCCATAATCATATCGTGGATCTCTAGTTGTGTAGGACCAGCATTGTTCTGGTCATCTTGTCTCGGAGGAAACTGTGGCATAAGAGGTCTAGTAGTAGAACCTGCTCTAGCATATGTCCCGGTTTCCTTGTTAACTTAAGCATCCCCATTACCTCCATTACCTTGTCCACCTGCCTAATTACCATTATTACCCTGGTTGGCAATATTGTCGTGGTCCATTCTAGTCAAATGTTGTGTAAGGGCTATAGCCATCTACTGCAATGAAGTTTGTAGCTCCCTCTAACCTCTAGCAAGATCACTGAGCATATCTCAAGTACTGGGCTCTTCTCTCTCCCCTTCTTTTCTCCCCTGTGTGTCACCCATGATTGTATCTGTAAACCTTTCCCTAGTATCAGTAGGTCTGGAGAAAGGATCTATGATAGGTGGTGAGATAGGATCTCCCTGCTCTTCTATCTTTGGTGGGTTTTGTTGCTCTGCCTGGAAGTTGGGATTAGGCCTGCTATTCCTCCTCAAGTAATACTGGTGTGTTGAATGCATTAAACTCACAGGATGGCAGGAAAAACAAGCTCTGATACCACTGTAATGGACACCCTTGAATGCCCAAAAGCTAAACCAACTATTGATAGGAATTATGTCAAACAGTTTGCATCCAACTCCTTATTTCTCCGTTTAATGTTTTAAACCCCTTATAACTCCGGAAATGAAACGTTTGTTTGTTTGTTTGTGTCTTTGCATGGATTTGGAATCATACAACATGAACAAGAAAGAAACTACAATAATATGCAAACTGGAAATTGAACACGGTAGATTATTTTCAGAATTAATGAAATCAAATACACGGTAGATTATCAACTCACTAATTACTCCAGCATTATTGACATAATGCCCCAGCAATTATTTTTAATCCCGTTGCTACAGTGCCCACGGAATGACGTGAATAGTGTCCGCGCTACAGTGACGTGAATAATGCCTGCGCTATAGTGCTGCTATGGTATTAATGTCTTCAGCTGGTCCAATATCTTCATAAAATCATCCCCTCAAGTGGCATAAGCATCAAACAAGTAGTGAAGAAGATATGAGAAAATCATCAACCTTGCCTGTAGCTGGAAATGCACCCAATCTGTCTGATAATAAGCTGATAGTAATGGATTCCAAACGCCAAACCCCAAGGAATGATGTCTAGAATGTCACAAGAGAGGATAGACATCCTCTAATGCCAAGAACGGATCTGCAACTCACACATCAATTTCTTCTCATATTCAACATGTTGAACAATGGCCACAAGCTCCCCTTTTATTTCCACTTCATAGGGTCGACCCACTTTCACAAGCAATGTGGGGTAAAGTGTTCTAAAATAAAATAATATAAAATAACACCTTATGTCTCCCTTGGGCTTCCCTTCTCAAACACACAACCCTATATAAATAATATTAAAGTAACACTTTATATTTTTTACATTTAATTTAAATGTTACTTTAATAAACTTCAGGCATTGAAATAAAATAGTAATCAGGCTCGGAATAATACGAGTGATAGCTCGTCGGAAAGCTCTCATCGAGGAGCATCAAATCCAATCACTAAATCTGACTTACTAAAAATAGTAAGTTTGCCTGAAACCATGTAAATCAACTCTGTTCTGGCCCAAACTGCAAATGACTAGGCCAAAACATCTTAGGATCCCACTGAACCCTTCATTAGCCTCTGGGACCACGTAGAACTAGGCTAACGATCACACAATGGGACAACTGCTAAAGTGGGGACATTACAAAATGATCTTATGTAGTCACTTAATCTGTCATTCAGATCATACCTGTTCTATTTCTCGCTCGGCTTGGCTGTTCAATCTCTATCGTTCACTCGTGGTGACTGTAACCCTTCTCAGAAGAATCGGCTCTTCTTCCGTGCTTTATCATTGCGCACTTGATTTCACCAACCACTCTTTACTTATGCATGATGACCCATATACATAATGATCTTCCCATTACCAAATGGAACTGTGGCGCCAAGCTATAATTCCTTCAAAACGTCGTCGTTCTGGAAAGTATTCCAAAGATCTTGCATGCAAAACTCTAATTCAAGCCAAAATGCTCGCATACAGAACTCCTGTTCATCCCAAAACGCTTGCATACAAAACTCCAGTTTATCCCAAAATGCTCCGCAAAAATTGGATCGGATTCCCATTAAAGCCAGATAGGAAATCATATAAGCACAGACTGGTATGTCTGATACTGTTGCGCGGTAACCGTTGTGCTGCCGGTTGAGTCATCTGCCTTCTATGGTTTTCTACTAGATCGGTTGGCCAAGACCGGTATTGTTGTAGCCGGTGTCATTACACTGGTTACTTAGCAAGTTTGATGGTTGTTGACTGGGACAAGTACCGGTTTACCACTGCTGCTCTAACTTAAAGACCGGTGTGTTTGATGTTTGCAAATGATGACAACTAAGCATAATGCCAACAGAGGGTTACCGCATTGGGAGATTCCTCGACCTCTTTGAGGGCTCCTAAAATGGCATCTAATGTAGTGAGATTAAATCTATGATCATCGTGTCCAACAATGTCAAAATGAAGACATTGCCTCGCTTCTCTATGTTTTACATCGTCTTTGCCTCTGCCTCTAAAAACTACTAACAATCTTTGGGTCTAGATGCACACCCAAGGGTGCACACAAAGCTTACCCACTTTGCTTGGTGTGTACCCTGTTCACACCCGGGTGTACTAGCGTGTGCACGCCAGCACCCAAACATGCTTGAACCCGGTGTGAGGATACAGGGTGCGAACTTTGCAACGAAGGCATGAAGCTTTGTTGCTTTAGTAGGAAAGTAGACTGGAGAAGAAGACACAGATAATAGAAAGAGATGAAAAATTGGTAGGGTAGGCTAGGAAATTGGCTCAAAAGGAGCAGTAGTAGGATGCCACAGTTTAAGAGTTGGAGCAAACAAGGACTCACCTGATGGAGGCAACAATCATGGTCAAGGGGTCGAGGGAATTATAGCTCGTGGTTGAGCGTGACTTAAGGATTCGTATAGAGAAAGTGCAACGCCTTTGCCAGTGGCTCTCTATTGCAAAACCCAAATGTATACCAACATCCTACTTGTCCAAGGATTCCTTCTCACCCTCCTCAATAATTTTTGCTATAGATAGACCGTTGTTTGGCTTCATTCTTGAAAAAAATTACTTTCTTTTTGTGGGGCCTGATATAGCCAATTGAATATGCTGAGTATGGTAATAGATAAATATTAGCCAAGCCGAGAGTAGAAAATATGCTAGAAGTTAATTGGCTACTTGGCAAGTAAACTATGTTTGTAATTGTGTTGTTAGTCCTTGATGATTGATTTGTTAGTTGATAGTTTCTGATGGTTGTTAATCTTAACCAATCGAGAATTGCTATTTATGTGCTCATTTTGTTTTGAAGAGCACTTAATTATATTGAGAGGGGGTGCAAATCAATATAACGACTAATTTTTACTTTTACAACTTAATATCATAAGCATTAACTTAATCTCCAAGTATATTCATTTCATATTAACATTCACATGAGATCTAACTATCATGTAACACAAGTAGAACAAAAGATATATGTGGAAACCCTAACAGGAGAAAACCATGACAAATTAATGCTTTATATAAAATTGTTTTGACAACTTTGTAGGCACCAACTGTTAGCAATTTAAGTTGTCATTAGTTTAATTCTCAAACACCATTCCCACCAGTAAAGGTTCACCGGTCACTCACGTTACTTTAAAGACACCGCTAGACTAGAAACAGAGTGTACGCACCGGTAGCTTAAACATAGGGGATACACCGGTAGACCGAAATATGTATATATCGGTCTTATATTGCATGCAGGGATGAACTGGGTATAAGAGTATACTGGTCAAAACTACATAAAGATCCGAACCAGATTCTGCGGAGCAATTTGAGTTAAAACCAGATAATGCAGAGCATCCACCGCTCTGAAGTGGAGTTAGCTTTTTAATAGGAGTTAGCTTTATTTCTACGGATGTTTTCAAGGTAAACTTTAGATCGGAACGCAAAGCTTTTTCCTAGTTGCATGATTTAATGTTGAGTTTACAGCTTGACGGTTCTATGAGTTAAGAGTTTCATTAAGGAGAACTCTTGTATAAATACAGGTCATAGGACGCAAGAAAGAGTGTTGTTGATAATTGGTGTATACATAGAGCAGAGGAGAGATACCTTCTGAGAGAAGTGCTACAGTCATAGAGGTGAAAGGCAAAAGGGATCAAGAGCCAGGCAAATCGGGGAAGAGATCAACAGGTATGATCTAATCAGACAATCAGTGTCATAGAAGATCATTGCTTTTATAAGGTGTGAAAGCAAATTGAAATCCTTCTATCAGGGTGAACCCTAATCGGTTCTTTGTAAAAATCCCTTAACCGGGTAACATATTTGTTGATGTTGAAAGTCCTTTAACCAAGCAACTCCTAACAAAGTTAAGATCTTAACCAATCTTCTACCAAATCCCTTAACCGAGTAGCACTCTAACAAGTGCTTTGTAAGTGCAGCAGTGAAGTTGTGAGCTCTGTCTCACCGTGGTTTTTTCCCTTCTAACCGAGGGTTTCCACGTATACATCCTGTGTTGATCTGAGTATTTCTATTTATGCTTATGAATGATTGTTTATATTCTGCTTATCTTGAAAGAATAATTAAACAAGTGCTGAATTGTAATAGAAATAGGATTTACTGATTCACCCCCCCCTCTCAGTAACCGGTTAGTAATAACAATTGGTATCAGAGCATAGTTCTCTAATATACAAAGCTTAACCGCTTGAGAAAAAGATCATGGAGGGTTACAAGTATCAAAAACAGCTTGAGGAAGCCAACGACATCATTGCCTCTCTGGAGAATAGGCTGAGAAGATCACTCGCAAAAAAGGAGCTGGCTCTGCAGTTGAATGAGAGTAATGAAACCATTGATGAACTCTCTGGACAGAGTGGATGTGATGAAGCTGAAGAGACAGTCTCTAAGCTCATGGAAAAGAATCAGATCCTGATTGGTCTGATCTCCAACCTTAAGAGGGAGCAAGAAGATAATGCTCTAAGGATGACTGAATTGATTAAGAAAAAGAGAAAAGCCGACGATGAAAGAAACACAGTAGTTAAGTCATTAACAGCCTCTCAAAAAGCAAGGAACTGTGTAGAGGAAGATGTAGGAGCAAATGAACTTGTCATTCTGCAACTCCAAGAAGACATGCAAATTGTCACCTAATAAAATGCCAACATGCAAAAGGGCTGGCATGACAGAGATGATGCATGCAAAAAGCTAGCATTAGAGCTATATCAACTGAAGGGATAGATGAAAGAACTTGAAGAAAGAAATGAAACCCTAAGAAGATACAATGAAAGCTCGGTCAAGCTTGATGAGCAACTAAAAGCCCAAAGAAAGCACAAAGACCCCATCAGACTTGGATTCACCGGTAAAGACACGGAAGAGACTGGTGAGTCTTCTGGAGCTAAGACAAGCAAGAAGGATAAGAAGAAGCCACTGGCACAAAAAGGTAAGAAAATTTTTAACACCGCTTGCAATCATTTTGGGAAACCAGGTCATAGAACAAATGACTACAGGAATGCACCGGTGAAGCCAAACAACAGTTACTACAAAAACTGTTGCAAGAATGGCCAGAAGACCAATGAATGCTGGTCAAGTCCCACAATTGTGTCCAGTGGAAGTAGGGGAAGCTTCAAGGGTTACTGCTATGCATGCAATAAGTTTGGATACAAAGTTGATGAATGCAGATCAAAGACTATGGCATTCAAATCCCCAAGACCAATATTCATCAAGAGAAACAGAAACAGGGTTGAAGGACTCAAGTACAATTTAATGAGTGTTGCACAACTGAATAACAAAGGATTCTTGTTGGAATTCGGACAAGGTTCCTGCATAGTCAAAAATCAGTCTGGAACCCATGTTGCAACCGGTAGACAGAGCAAAGGTAATCTGTTCTACCTAGACTCAATGGAAGGAGCTTGTTTGATAGCTTCAGTCAAAGGAGAATCAAGCAAAATCTGTCTTATCTCCAAAGAAGACAATAGCTGGCTATGGCACAAGAGACTCTGCCACATAAACTTTGACAATATCGTCAATGTAAGCAAAAAGAAATCGATTAGAGGACTCCCTGAGATTACAAAACCCATCAGTGGTGTTTGTAAAGATTGTCAGTTAGGAAAACTGATAGGAACAAGCTTCAATAGTAAGTCTTTTACTGCTGAAAATGGTCTAGATCTTGTGCACACAGATCTGTGTGGACCAATGAAGACAAAGAGCTATCATGGAGACCAGTACTTCATGATCTTTGTAGATGACTTCTCAAGAATGATGTGGACACTCTTTCTTAGAGAGAAATCAGAGGCCTTCCACATGTTCAAAATCTACAAGGCTAGAGTGGAAAAGGAAACCGGTAAAAGCTTGAAGTGCCTGAGGTCAGACAAAGGACGTGAGTACACCTCTCAGGAGTTCACTCATTACTGTGAGGAACATGGAATAAAGAGACAGTTTTCTGCACCAAGGACTCCTCAGCAAAATGGCGTAGCAAAAAGAAGAAACATGACGCTGATTGACTGTGCAAGAACCCTATTGATCTAGAAGGATCTTCCTCATCACTTGGAGAGAAGCCGTCAGTACTGCTATCTACACGCTAAACCGAGTTCAAGTCAAAAAGGGAACCGGTAAAACTCCTTATGAACTATGGTTCAAGCATACTCCTAGTGTAGGTTACTTCAAAATCTTTGGTAGTAATTACGTCAAAAGAGATATGTACTGTGGAAAGTTTGATCCCAAGAGCAATTAAGGAACATTTTTGGGATACTCTACCAAAAGTAAGGCCTATCGGTGTCTAAACAAAAGAACAGGCAAAATAATTGAGAGCATCAATGTAAAAGTTGATGAAACTTCAATTTCGATTAAGAAGACCAGTCATGATGATGATAACAGTCTTGAAAGCCTAAATGAAGGAAATGCCTTTGAGTTCAATGAAGCTGAACCTGAAGATGAAAGAGAACACCATATGAGCAGACATCTGGTGGAGGAGACTGTATCTGAAGTACAGAATGGTGAGCAAGAAGATGCTCAGAACCATGATGAAGAAATTGCTCAACCGGAAGAACCAGACCGGGAACAGAGACTAGTTCTCCCAAGGTATGTCACCTTTCATTCTACTGACAATATAAGTGGTGACAAACATGCAAATGTCTTGACTAAGAAAAAGGCCAAAGAGAATATCTATTTACTTTCCTGTATAGAGCCCAAATCCACCAAGGAAGCACTAGAAGATGAAAACTGGGTCAAAGCCATGGAGGAAGAAATTGAGCAAATTGAGAAGAATAACACATGGGAACTTGTGCCAAAACCACAGGACAAGAATGTCATAGGAACCAAGTGGGTCTACAGGAACAAGCTGAATGAAGAAGGGGAAGTTCTAAGAAATAAGGCAAGACTGGTCTGCAAAGGGTATGCCCAAGAAGCTGGACTAGACTATGGAGAGACTTTTGCACCAGTGGCCAGATTGGAAGGAGTGAGAATTCTTCTTGCCATGCAGCTCACAAGAAGTTCAAAGTATATCAGATGGACGTCAAGTTTGCATTCCTCAATGGAATACTGGAGGAGGAAATCTACATTGAACAATCGAAAGGTTTCACATCTGCACAAAAAGGTGCTATGGTCTATAAGTTGAAAAAGGCTCTTTATGGGCTTAAACAAGCTCCAAAGGCTTGGTATGAGAGGTTGCATTCATACCTTTTGACCATAGGATTCACAAGAACCGGGGACAACAGCAACATGTATCTCAAGACCGGAAAAGATGGAAATCTGATTGCTGAGATCTTTGTGGATGACATCATCTTTGGAGGAGATGACAGGATGAGAAAAGCCTTTGTTGAAGAGATGAAGAAAGAATTTGAGATGTCTATGATAGGCGCCATAAAATTCTTCATTGGACTACAGGTCCATCAGCTGAAAGAAGGTATTTTTATCTCTCAGTCCAAGTATATAAAAGAAATTCTTAAGACTTTTGGACTTGAAGAATCTAAACCAGTTGCAACCCCAATGATAACTAACCTCAAGTTATCAAAGGAAGATGATGCAAAAGAAGTGAATGAAACAATGTATTGATCCATGATAGGAAAATTGCAGTATGTTGTTCGCAGTAGACCAGACATTGCACATGTGGTTGGCATAGTAGCAAGATTCTTTGCTAATCCCAAAGAAACACATCTAATAGCAGTGAAGAGAATCTTCAGGTATCTAAAGGGAATTGAGGAATATGGTTTGTGGTTTCCACACAAGGGAGGATTTGAAGTAAAAGTATACACTGATGCAGACTGAGCTGGCAACATTGATGACAGAAAGAGCACAAGTGGTGGTGCATTCTTTCTTGGTGGAAGAATTGTTTCTTGGACAAGTAAGAAACAGAATTGTATTTCACAATCTACTCCAGAGGCTGAATATGTTGCTACGGCAATCAATTGCACATAGGTAATCTGGATCAAACAACTGTTGGAAGGAATCAAAGAACAGATACCTGAACCGATAGCTATCTATTGTGATAGCACCAGTGCAATTAACATATCCAAGAACCCTGTTATGCACTCCAAAACAAAGCACATTGCCATCAAGTATCATTACTTAAGAGAGTTGGTACAAGACAAGGAGGTGAGATTGGAGTATGTTCCCAGCAAGGAACAAATTGCTAATATCTTCACAAAGCCATTACCAAAGAGTACTTTTGAGTATCTCAGAGGTAAACTCGGGGTAATACCCTTTCAAGATCTTCAATAAACCTGCAAAGGTGATCATCAGTTCATTATGCTCCAACAGAGGGTTACACTCATCTTTTCTGGACTGATGAAAAGGACTGCTGCTCGTAGGGGGAGCAGATTAGAAAAGGAAGTCTTTCTGACTAAGGCTTTGGCATTATTGTCAAAAAGGGGGAGTGTTTGGCAATAAACTGGTAGACAACTAGAAGAAGCTAAAGGAAGTAATAGTGGAACAAAGAGGCAAGCTTATGATTGCCCATCAAGGTTTTGCCATGGATGCCAAAGGGGGAGATTGTTTGCATTAAAAGAAATGCTAACCAGTAAGCCTGCTACCGGTACAAGTGTTGTCATTGATTGGCAAAAGAAGATAGAGATTTGTCATCTCTCTAAAGTCTAAAGAGGCAAGGAGATCTGTATGAACTGAGGTCGGTTTGGCAACCGGTGTCTACATACAAGAAAGAAGTGCAACCGGGTATTGTCTACAGTAACAATTCAACCATCAACCGAGGACCAAATCATGACCGGTATAGATAAGCACAGAAAAAGTAAGAGTACAAACCGGTGTCTACAACACAACCGGTAAGCCGAGGAAGGGACAGTGACAGGTTAAAGACTCTTACCTTTTCCCAACATAAGGTTCTCAACCAATCTAGTAATGACTCCGGTATGAACCGAGGAAGTCAAGAGTCAACTATTTGTTTGAACTAACTCTTTGACTAGGATTTATTGCAATAAATCATGATGATTTTGAGTTAACTTGGTGATCGGTTTGAGGCGCGTCTGAAGGTTTTAAAGCCGAAATCTGTGGCTTTAAAACGAAGAGTTATCTCTTGTGAAGGAAAGGTGCTTAATACGCATCTATTGTTTTCTTCATAAAGTAGATAAAGCACAAACATGCATCGGATGTTTCCTGAGTAAACTGGTACTCTACTGAGTGATGTATTCGAAAGGGATCTAAAGTTAGGTCATGCATGAGAGGCGCATTTAGGGCGTGAACTCTATATATTCTTATGCCTGTTGAGGATATGAGTTGCCTTCATTTTGCTGAGAAAAAGAGTGAACCTGTATGCTGTAGAAGCCAGGGTAAAAATAAGTTTGAAGAAGAGAGAAAGAAGATTGTGCAGAAAAGCACAACAGTAGAGGAGAACACACGTACGGTGACTGGTGATGCTTTTCAGTTGAGCACAAACAGAGATCTTATCAGGAAACCATTTGTAAAAGGTCAATCTTTCTATTGTTTTCCAGCAATTACAATAGTTAAAATCTCAGTATTTGGGTGGACTCTAACTGGTCCCTTGTATCAAATCCCTTAACCGGGTGACATCTTTCAAGGTGTTCAAATTCTTCTAACCAGGTAGGCACTAATCGGCCTTATTGTAACAAATCCCTTAACCGGATCGCATCTAACAGTGCGTTTTGATCCTTTAACCGGGAAGGCTCCTAACAGGGCGTACTCCAAAAGAGTACAAAATTTGTGAGGTCTCCTCACACCGTGGTTTTCACCCTAATCAGGTTTCCACGTGATAAATCTGGTGTCACTATGTGATTGTTTGCTTAACTGTTATTATATGTTTGAATCTATTTGGCTCACAGTTATAAGTACACTTTACCACAGTTAAGAGAAAAGTTTTAGAGGTGCTAATTCACCCCTCCCCTCTCAGCACTGGTTGGGATTGTCAGGCTAACCAACTGGGAAACCAGTTAGGAAAAGCGATGATTGATTACTTTGAAGCATTTCAATTAAAAATGCATGCAAGGGAGAGGGTGTCGTCAACCATAGTTGACCAGTACAAGGATGATGTATGCTTTTTGGTTTCCACCGATAATTGCATCATTCAAGCCGTGGAATCGAGAACCATGTACGCCCCTAAGGTAGGCTACGAGATCACCACAAAGACTGCTAAGGCATTTGCAGATGCCTTGACTGAGGCGGATCTTGATCTCTCTGCCTACCAGTTCGGTACCCATGAAGAAATCCAAGATAATCTGAAGCAAAGGACACCAATTAAGAATGTGTATGTCAAAAGGGCCCCCACACCAAAGAAGAAACTAGTGACAGAGCAACCAAAGGCTCAGAGGAAGAAAGCCCAACCGGTAGCAAGCACTCAAGAAGAGGGACCCAAGGAAACCAAGGCTAAAGAAATAGTTCCTCTAATCAGAAAGAGGACATCAGGTAAACCGGTAAAGGAGGATCCACCAAGAAGAAGAAAGCCCACGATTGATGAATATGTGGCAGGATTGAAAGATACTGGTGGAATGAGTTCAGTGGTGTCAAGATATAAGTTTTCCAATGAAGAAGATAGGAGAAAAATTGAAGAAGCGGTAGAGTACTACATTCACAAGTATAATCTGCACCCCACCGAACTTCTCAAGGTAATACCTGATGATCTCCTACAAATTATTGAAGCTAGATGGAAAGCTTCAATGAACAGAGAAAAGGAGCTGAGGATTCGAGCCCTACTAGAGGTTCAGAACCACCTCACTCTGGAAGAAGCCACTGAACAAGTTGAACTTCATCAGCAAGATTTCCTAACAAAGAAGAGAATAAGTCTGATGCTTGTAGGAGAAGATAACAAAGTTCACAAAGGAGTCGCCGTATGGACCAAACTTCTTCAAACCCAGCAGCAAGCAGAAGAAGCTTGACAGAGAACCATCGGTCCCTGACACCGGTAAAGGAAAAGGAGTGCTTGGAGCTGAAGCACCGGATAAAGAGAAGAATCCTACAGAACCGGTCATCGTCGACATCACCGATGACAAGAGCAGCGATCCAACAAATTCAACCGTTCTCATCTCTCCAAGCAAAGGTATCACTCGCCCTATGTCTGTCAATGATATTGTTGATGAGGTAATGGACTTCGGAGAAGTAGATAATGCTGCTAAGTGGTACAATGTACTAGAAGAAGATGATAAACAGGCAGTAATTGTAGCTCTAGTGGAAACTTTTATGGATTATCATAAAACTCCAAGGGATTACAGGTCCAAGTTCCCACCAGAACTCAATTCTAGGCTTCAGATAAAATGGAGAATCGGTCTAGGCACTAACACAAGGATCAATAGGGAAACATTGTTAAAAGTCAGACGTGGTCTCCGTGAAGAAAGAATAAAGCTTCTATTAGAGGAAGCAGCAATGAACTTGGATACCAAGTATAGAGTTTCCCAAATACTAAACGGATATGAGAATCAAGTCTATAAAGAGACTCTGGACTTCTGGCAGCAGTACAACTTCAGTGCACTTGAGAATATAAGTCCACAGGATCAAACTGAATAGGTACAAGAACCACCAGTTCAATTCACTATTCGTGAAATCGGTAAGGTAAATGTTCAAGCAGAGGTGTTCACATCTGGTGAATAGATAAATGTTGAATAGGTAGTTCCCCTCGTAGAACAAGAACTGGGAAATGATATCCCTATGGGAGAATTACATATTGCTAAAGAGCAACACAGAGAAGAGATCCCATCGGAAGAACAACTTCAACAAGAACAAGATGTCCCACCAGAAGTTGAAGTGCAACTGGAAGAAGCTCTGAATAAAGAAGAAGCACCTGCTAAAGAAGACCTACTTGAAGATGCAGCTCAACAAGGAGATGAAGAAAATAAGGAACAGGAACAAGAAATTCCTATACACTGAGCACGGACTACCGGTATAGGAGCCAACGCTAAAGAAACAAGCAGATATTCCAAGCTCCTCCTCATCTAAAAGAAAGCTAACATTTGCTGAGGACTTAGAAGCTAAAAAGAGCAAGGCCACCGACACAGTGGTTGACATCAGCAAGATGTCAACAAGACAGCTCAAGGAGCTAACCAAGAGGAAATAGGACACGGTCCTGACCACTGTGAAGAATATCTTGTGCAACTTCGTGCCTGACGCTGACATAGATGAAGATGAACTTGTGATAGATCAGCTGAAAGTCTTGGCACAAGCAATCGGTGATGATCTGATAGATCTAGAAACTGTTGCTATAGATCACTATGAGAAGAAGAGAATAGAGATTCTCCACAAACAAGTTGAAGATATCAAGATAACTCTGTCAAACAACTTAAGAGTTCTTCAACAACAGATCCAAGTTGCAGGAAGTTTGATGACTAGAACTTCAGATTTTGAAATATTTTTGCAAGATTTGACAGAGAAGTCAGCAAAGACTTCAGCAGACATTAGAGCCTTGTCTTCTCAATTTGACATAAAAAATAAGTCAACAACAAATTTTAGCAGAGAAATGACTAGTCTGGCTCTAATTCTAAGAAAGACTGCAGAAAAGGAGAATAAGAGAATTCAAGATATTATTGGATTTCAGTTGTCTGGCTCCAACATTTGACTCCATGCAGCAAACAACAACTTCTACAAATATTCTGATCAATGAACCGGATTGTAAAACTGTGGAGGCTATGGAGAACATCATTGTTTCTCTGAAAGCAGCCCAAAAGAACATTGAATATGTAACCGGTCAATGGGCACCATTTCTACATTCTGCAAAGACTATCTATAAGGATATCTTCACCAAGCTACAAATATGAGATCCTAAGTGAAGCTTAACCCTTTGTCCTATGGAGGCAAAAAGGGGAAGAAGACAAAAAGAAAAAGAAGAAATAGAAAGTTCAAATGGGAAGCAGAGCAGTCTGAACAAGTCAGCTAAGGAACAGAACAGCTACACAACAAACTAGAGCAATCAGACAGGGGAAGTGTGCCAAAGAGGAAAGAAAAGTCTACAAGGACAAGGTATAAAATGTCACAAGTGAGTATGGTTTTGAGCATGATTTTGCCACCAATAACAAAGGGGAAGATTGTTAGCAATTTAAGTTGTCATTAGTGTAATTCTCAAACACCATTCCCATCGGTAAAGGTTCACCAATCACTCACGTTACTTTAAAAACACCGGTAGACTAGAAACAGAGTGTATGCACCGGTAGCTTAAACAAAGGGGATACATTAGTAGACCAAAATAAGTATATACCGGTCTTATATTGCATACAGGGATGAACCGAGTATAAGAGTATACCGGTCAAAACTACATAAAGATCCGCACCGGATTCTACAGAGCAATTTGAGTTAAAACCGGATTATGCGGAGCATCCACCACTCTGAAGTGGAGTTAGCTTTTTAACAGGAGTTAGCTTTATTTCTACAAATGTTTTCAAGGTAAACTCCAGATCGGAACACAAAGCTTTTTGCTAGTTGCATGATTTAATGTTGAGTTTACAGCCTAGCAATTTCATGAGTTAAGAGTTTCATTAAGGAGAACTCTTGTATAAATACAGGTCATAGGACGCAAGAAAGAGTGTTGTAGATAATTGGTGTATACACAGAGCAGAGGAGAGATACCTTCTAAGAGAAGTGCTACAGTCATAGAGGTGAAAGGCAAAAGAGATCAACAGCCAGGCAAACCGGGGAAGAGATCAACAAGTATGATCTAATCAGACAATCAGTGTCATAGAAGATCATTGCTTTTATAAGGTGTGAAAGCAAATTGAAATCCCTCTATCAGGGTGAACCCTAATCGGTTCTTTGTAAAAATCCCTTAACCGGGTAACATATTTGTTGATGTTGAAAGTCCTTTAACCAGGCAACTCCTGACAGAGTTAAGATCTTAACCAATCTTCTACCAAATCTCTTAACTGGGTAGCACTTAACAAGTGCTTTGTAAGATCCTAACAGGGCGCCTTCATTCTGCAGTAGTGAAGTTGTGAGCTCTGTCTCATCGTGATTTTTTTCCTTCTAACCGAGGGTTTCCACGTATACATCCTGTGTTGATCTAAGTATTTCTATTTATGCTTATGAATGATTGTTTATATTCTGCTTATCTTGAAAGAATAATTAAACAAGTGCTGAATTGTAATAGAAATAGGATTTACTGATTCACCCCCCCTCTCAGTAACCGGTTAGTAATAACACCAACCTATAGGAGACACCAATCCCCTTAACAAAGATTCATAGGCACCAACCCACTGAAAGCACAAACTCCAACAATTGAGCACCAACTCAGTAAGAGAATCCAATCTCTTCTTCTTGGAGGCACCAACCCCAACACAAATTTTCAACTTCTGAATGTTGCTACTACAATGGATGACGGATAATTCAATCACTTTCATATACTTCTTTCTTACAAATTTGTGTATAATGCCCTCAAATTTAATCATAAATCTGACTTAGGATGATGTAACATTGTAAATATTTCCTTCACGAGTCTGATCACAAATCCGATAAATGATGTGTATCCTTTCTTCACAAATCTGATCTCAATGACATAATGTTATTCCTTTGGAAATTCGATCATAATAATGCAATGTTGTCACATATATATTGAATCTGCATATTTCCTTTACATGGGACTACACATATTCTTCATAAACAGCAGCATGAATTCTTGAATATAAATCTGAATCACACTACATATTTTCTTCCTTGGGTCTGCTTGAGTTCTTGAGAGATTTACATTTATTCCATACACTCTTCCTTAAGTAATAAAACTTCCTTTTAATTCCTTACCTCTTCTCCTCTTTACATATCTCGCTTCAACTTTCACTTCACCATACACTTCTGATTTTTCATTTATATCTTTAGATTTCGTCTTAAAAGGAGATGCCTCGTTCAAATCTGCACATACCTCTGCATGCATCTCTTTAAATCTGCATATATACTTTTAGATTTGCATATCTCCTCTTAGGTCTGCATATATATTCTTCTATGGATAGTGTACTTTTACTCTGCAACACTCTCTTTATTCAATTCTTCGTATGACTTTATATCTTCCTAAGAGGGATGATTTCTTGTAAAGACATCACTCTTCCTAACAGATACATCCTAAAAACAAATCGCACCTTTTCAGGAATAATTAAATATCTAGCAGTCATTAATTGCACCTCCTTCAAGAATAGTTAAATCTCCTTCTACATAGAAGTTCGCTGCCTTGGCTTTGTTTTTTTAGTAATAAATGCAAGCTTTTATCTATTATAAGTGCTGCCTTAAATGTATGATCTGAATCATAATTGCTGCCCTTGTCTTTTAAGAACTTGGTGAGTCTTTTATGAAATAGCTGTATCTTTTTGTCTTTATTCTCCTGTTTTATTCACTATAAGTTGCTGTTTTATATAAATTACTCCTTGCTTCACTTTATTCGTTGATCTTGGGTGTTTTATACGAATTTGATTATTATAAATGTGACTCTGTCTTATATGCTATCTGTTTAATAATCTTAATTGATGCTCTGTAGACTTTAAGTGCTGCTCAGTGCCTAATTGTTGCCACTATCATGTTAATCACTATCATTTGGATTTTATATGAATATTAGCTATATTAATGGATGCCAGCATATTATGAAGTCCCTATAGTCTGCCTCAGCGCTGCCATACATGATTATACATATTATGAAGTCCTCAGTCTTTCTTGGGCAATTTCTGATTTGTATGGTGTAAAAGATGGTTGGCCATTTCTGTGTACCACATATTTGTCATAATATCTATGTTGGCATTCTTTGAATATTATTTATAGATTTATTATAACAACTTGTGAATTCTGTGTTACTTGAATTGTGCGTTATTCAACAATTTAGGTATTTGCACCATATGAATCATGAAGCTTGGATACCATGAACTGTAGGTTATCTTGAAAGGTCTTCATCCCATTTAATGTACTCATAGCATAAATAGAAACATCTACATCTTACATGCTATCAATAATCATGACATCCATCTCCTTTTGACATCAATGATGATCTTTCTTTGACATCAATGACAACATTTCAACAATCTAGCCCATACTTGTTTGGCATTAATTACAAGAATGAATCCCTTTGACATCAATGACAATATTTCCAACATGTCAGTGTCAAGGACCGTCTGTGATTTTTTATGTATACATTGCATATTAGTAGAATGAAATAAAAGCTCTTTCTGGAAATTGTATTTGTACTTGATGTTCTAACTTCTATGTTCTATAGTTGATGTTTTATATTCTGCAAATTACATTCTTGTTTACTCTGTATGCTAAGTAACATAACCACACTGAGGTAAACAATTTCTTTCCATTTGATGACTTCCTATTCGAGAATTAATCCAATTTTCCAATTAAGGCTTAAGTGTCTTGTGCCACGTTAACCACAATCTGAGAATTGCCTTTGATATTTATATTTTTCTGCCACACACTGCATAGAGCTTGAATATTTCTGGGTGGGCTTCCCATTTGACTTGATTATTGGATTTTACCACCCCAAGAATGAAATTACCATGACCATCTCTATTTACAAAGACAACCTCTACATCCCTAGGCTTCCCTTTTCATGGACAATCAAAGTTAACTTTTTCTCCTATTGGTGGTGCTATCCACTTTAACGCCTACTATTAGTTTTCTTGGTTTAAACACTTGAATGGGAATCTGATAGACCTCTTTTATTGTGGATTTGTAAGTCCAAAATATGGCTAAAAGGTTATCTCATGCTGGAAGAAATGTAATGGAAAGTGGTTTTACACTTTAAAAAAAACTATCAACCTTAATAATATAGACCTTCAACCTTAACAATTTATTTTCATCTTCTTCCTACTGTTGGGCTTTGTCATTGTATAAAATGGGAGGTTTTATGTATGGATCTTTATGGCATAGGCTTGTATTGAGAAAAACATGGATAGAGATAGGGAACTAATTTGGTGGAGCCTTCCTAAGGGGGCTAGGAATAAATGTTAGTTGACTGCAGGGGTAAGCAAGTGATCAGATGCCTCTGGGGGATTGTGCAATTTGAGAAGTTAAAGGGTAGGCCCCCATAGAACTGCTATTTAAGGGGCTATGATTTCTGATTGCTGGTTTGTCCCAAGATGGATTTACAGGTTTTTTGTGGCTATCTTTTAATATATTTACAAGTTATGACCCTAGAGAGTTGTAATTTTAGAATAGATACAAGTTGTAAATTGTAATCATGAGCGCTTTCAAGTCTTTTATATTTATGGGTTGGTTATGTAGTAAATGACTGATGAAGTAAACTTCTTCCTACTGTTGGGCTTTGTCATTGTATAAAATGGGAGGTTTTATGTATGGATCTTTATGGCATAGGCTTGTATTGAGAAAAACATGGATAGAGATAGGGAACTAATTTGGTGGAGCCTTCCTAAGGGGGCTAGGAATAAATGTTAGTTGACTGCAGGGGTAAGCAAGTGATCAGATGCCTCTGGGGGATTGTGCAATTTGAGAAGTTAAAGGGTAGGCCCCCATAGAACTGCTATTTAAGGGGCTATGATTTCTGATTGCTGGTTTGTCCCAAGATGGATTTACAGGTTTTTTGTGGCTATCTTTTAATATATTTACAAGTTATGACCCTAGAGAGTTGTAATTTTAGAATAGATACAAGTTGTAAATTGTAATCATGAGCGCTTTCAAGTCTTTTATATTTATGGGTTGGTTATGTAGTAAATGACTGATGAAGTAAACTCCATTTTTCTAGCAACGACTGATCTGGAAGACACAAATTTAGAGGCTCTTCGAGGCCATGTTTCACTATATTTATGTATAATGGACTGTAGGGGGTTCTAGTCTTAGAAAAGATTCAAGGTTTGATCACGAGTGTTTCAAGTTTTCAGTATGTATGGGTCAGTTATTTAGTATATGATTCGCTATGTAAATTCTATCTTTCTAGCAATGAGAGAATCAGAAGAGACACAAATTGAACATTTTGCAATCTATTGAAATTAATCATTGAAAACTAATTAATGAATTTTTCGTTTGACTCAGTTGAAAACCATTAAGTTTTAGCACAACAAAGCCACTCTTGACCTTGAGAATTCTTGGTTACCAAGAATAAAAATATTCAACTTGTCTGAATAATTGTTGCTTTTATTTCTCATTTTAGGCAACAAAGATCCAATTTGAGTAAATCCAGATCAATAATGTTTTCTATTTATTTGAGTCATTTGGCAATTTGGATGCTCTCGTCAGATGTGTCTTATTGGAAGACTGACAAACTTCCAAGTAGTACAAATTAGCTTTCTTGATGAGATTGTCTTTTATATCAACAAGAAAAAACATAAAAGAAGGTCTGTTTCTTTCCTGTCAATTTTTCATAATTATGAATCATTTCTCATTGCATAAATATGATAATGAAGCAGTGGCAATTTTGAATAAATGCTCAGCTTGTAAGACAGTTTATTATTTTTAAGTTCCCAGCAGTCCAAAATAAGTCCAGCAAAATATAAATTAAGTTAATGAATTTGGACGCTATTTACTGGATTTTAAAAAGATGGCATTGATACTATGATATGATCAAAGGGATGATAGTAATGGAAGACTATCAAATTTTTTTAAATACGGGCTTTATGAATCCATAATAAAACAGAAGTATTTACTAATTAATTTGTCAAAGCTTCTTTTGCAAGTACCAGTGACTTTATTTTGAGAATGTGTATATGTTAGAGCACAGGTTTCTCTTATCTTTTCTCTCAGCCCAGCAGGTCCTTTCCCTAGCCTCAACTCGTAGATTTTAGACATTTAAAATGATCCATGTTAATGGATTTCTGGTTTTTAACGGACCTTTGGCTACAAATTTATAATTGTTATTAAATGGGTGCATAACCTTCTTTCAGCTCTGTGCCCTTGCTGTATCCTAAATGGTGACACCATGGCCCTATCTCCCACTTTTGTCTGCTAGACTGAAATGATGTGAAGTGTATTTCAGATTTGATCTATGGAAATTTATCCCTTGTTTACATTATACACACAAGTACTTCAATTTGTTTGGTTATTTGTGTGTATATTTCACGGTTCATGTAATCAAATTGTTTTTCTGAAATCAGACAGGCAAGATTCCTACCATGAAGATAGGTATTAATGGATATTTAGGTTTATATAATCTGTTCTTTTTACAGCTCTCTTGTCTTTAAAATAAATGTTTCCATGATGGGCACTGTGACCTTTTTTCCAAATTTAGCTGGTCGTTGCTTTTGTTGCACCTATATAATTTAAATATGTGAAAAATTGGTGTTTATTCTCTGATGCTCTTCTGGTATCAGTTTTACATTTTTTGAATGCTTGTCTTCTATTATTATGTACCATAAAAATATATTTAGTTCCTTGTTAAGGTGTATAAATACTGCTCATCAGCGTATCACTTTCATCTTTCTGTAATTCATATCAACTAGGAACTTCTGAAGGGTCAAGAAAAAGAGGTTAAAAATAGCATTTTTGCATGCCAATATTTATAGGCTAGATTTTTGTTAATCTGCTAATGATGAGTTGTAACAATACAAATTTTCATATTTTGACAGGCTTTAAGTTAAATTATTGTCTATATATCTAGCATGAGTTGTGCTTTAAACATTGTTTTGTGCATCTATGTTTTTGTCGTGTCCTTGCAGTATTAATGCCGAAAGGATTTCACATGAATTCATGAAATGGAAGGACAAAATTGAAAGGGTAAAGAGGTAGCTCGTAGTAGCCAAAGTATGACTAAACCTGGTTTGATTCTTATCAAGTTTGGGGGTAATTCTGGTACAGGAAGGAAGCTGAAAAATCTGCTTATGTTTGATCTGAAATCCCTCATGTCAATTCCTCTACAAACAAGGGTGTTGGACCTTCTTGGAGATCAAATGTTGATGGATTTTTGCCAATTTTAGCTGGACTTCTTCTCAAGGTAAATGAAACAAATTTTCAAGTCGCTTGTGATGGAGAATGCAAGTGTACAGGGAAGTAGACATTTTATAGAGATGGAAAATACTAGGCAGACAAATAAAATTATCTCTCTTCCTGAAGCTGACTCCCAGGTTCTATCATTGTTGGATATTGAGGAGCAGTATGAAATAGCGCTAGCAACTGCTTTGAAGAAGAATGTTGTAACTAAAAATCGATAAAGAAGGATCTGAAACCAATCTCTCTGCTGTTTGAATCTCCGAAAAAAAATCTAAGGAAGCACTATCAAAAGCCTTGAAGAAGATTTCAATTTAAAAATTCCATGTTGTAATGTTACAGTCTCATTTCAAGTTTAATTGGTGGGCATAGACATGCACATGGGCGCAAGGATGCAGGAAAATGAATTTTCAAGTTAGCATGTTGGCATGACTAATAAAGAAAAGATAAAACATAATTCACATATAGGCTCACCTGAAGAGCAAAGTGTGGCTCAATATCTGTTCAAATAAAAAACAAAATTTGAGGCCTTCGAACAGGGCTCTATGTGGCAAAAGGCATGTGCCTGTGCAAAGGACAAGGCATTTTCAGGTTTGTTTTATTTTCTGTCGATTGTTCATTATTATCAATTATTTCTCAATCCATAGAAATGTTCATTAAAAAGTGACAATTTTTAATAAACCTCATCTTGCAAGACATGTATATTATTTCAAGTTCCCAGCAATTCAAAATAAGTCAAGCAAAATAAAATTAAGTTAATAAATTTGGAAGTCATTTAGTGAACTTGAAAGTTTAAGATTGATAATGTCGTAGGATAAGAGGGATGATGGCAACAGAAGTCTATCAAAGAATTTAGAATTTGAACTTCACCAATACATAAAAAAAGTATTTAATAACCTATTATGTCAAAACTTCCTTTACAACCGTTGGTGAAATTTCAATGTTAGAATGTGCACATGTCAGAGCATTTACTTCTATATTAAAGACAAATGAACTCTTCCCTTGCTTATAACAGCTATCAAATTCTACTTACATGATGCCTATCTAGAATTGGTGATTCTTGTGCAAATGATTTTTCAATTGTCTTTCCTCTCAAATTTGTTCAATTTCTGAGTTAAATTACTTTGTTAGTTTTGCTTGTTAAACTTCTAATCTTATGAACTGCTAAGGTGCTCTATTAAGGTCCAGAAAATATTGCGGGCATTCAAATAATGCCATTCATCCCTACTTGTAATTTTACTCCTTAGGTGGGCTTCTAATTCTTGGTTGTTTTGGACGGCATATATTCTGACATTGTTTTACAGATTTTTGGGATGCATATTCTCTTAAATGCTATTGTTCCATTTCTTAATAATTAGGATAGGAGTGGGTCTTCCTCGAAATGTCTTGATTTGACATCAGTTAGCATTGGGTTAGTATGGAGTGTGCGTTATGTTGTTATTCATGCATTAGGCTCACGTTTGAAAGGGGTAAACAACTGTCATAATGTAAAGAGCCCAACTGGCTCTCAATATCAATCTGACTTTTAAAATTAAATTACAATGGTGTTTGTATGTGTTTTCAATATAAATATGAATTTTCTCATAAACTTCTCAAATACCACATGCCAAAATTCAATAATTCAATTCCCAAATGCTCTTAATTACACCATTAGACCAGAATTAAATCGTTTTGTTATTAAATGACAATAACAATGATATCTAATAATTACTAAGCACCTTATTATCCAAAAACGTGGCAGCTGTAGATGCCATTCCCAACGTGGTAGCTGTAGATGCAAATTGCAGTATAAACAATGAAGCTCAGATTGTAATTACTGACGCCAGTCCTGTTCTTAATTGCTTCTTAGCCAATGAAGCTTCAGCACTGCCCTTTGCTACAAAACATGGCTGCTGATAACAGAACGCAGCTCCCTTAAATTGCAGCAATGCCCTTCCAAACCCCAGCCGCACCTTCCTACACTCAACGCAGCCAAGGGATCAATGATGTTATCCCTCTATGAGATTGTGCAGCCTCATAAACCTAGTACGGTCACTATTATAGGGAAATGCAGCCCAGAAAAATGTCACAGCTCATAAAATAGCTTGCATCTCTTGAATCAGTGCAATACGACATTGATAAATACCCACAGCAGGAGCCCCAAACTGTACGGCAATGTCTCATAAACCAGTTCAACACAAATCTGCAGATAAACTATGAAAATTTGATCTAGCTTGTTGAATCCAATAAAGAATTTCAGTGCTCTCTCCAAGAATGAAGACCAAATCCAAACCTTAGCTCTCCAGAAAAAATCGATTTCTCTCACAAAACAATTTATCAAATCATCAATGGGTAAATGAAAGTGCTTTTTCGAATTGAATATATAGTTTTTTTTGGAAAAAGCTTCAACTTCACTTTTTTCACTTAAAAGACTTTTTAATCACAACTTCATTTTATAACATTAAAGTTATAAAGTAATAAAGTTATTAAATTAAAATAATTTAATTTAATAACGATAACTTTAAAATAAAAGCCACTAAACCTCACTGATTGAAACAAACTCATTTCTAACACCAGAGCATCAAACTTCAACTGCCCTGCCAGAAATAGCCAACTGCTGGTCCGGGTACTGGTACTGGTGCTGGTCCGGGTGCCCTGTGGGTGCCACCCGGGTGCCAGCGCAGGGCGCGCGGGTGCCAGCGACTGGCACCCGCGCGCCCTGCGCTGGCACCCACGAGCACCCAGGCGCACCAGCTGGCACCCGCGGGCCAGGCTTCAAAAACGTGGCCCGTAAAGTAAAAAACGCGGCCCATAAAGTTAAAAAACGTGTGCCGTAAATGAATTTTAGGGTGCCAAAACCCTAAAACGGCACACCATAAACAATTTCGACCCAGCAATGAGCAAAGCCATAAACACATTCAGGCTTTCAGCAGACCAATTTTTTTTGCAGGAGACCAAAGTTTTTATCAGCAGCTAGATTTTTTTGAGCACCAAGTTTTTCAACAGGTTCAAATCGAAGAGGAAGGATCGTAGAGCAATCCAGAAGGCGTTTTTAAACACCCGAGGTAAGCATTTGGTCCCATTTCTTAGTTGTTTCATGAATTTTTTTGATGTTTTGATGATTTTCTTTAATTTTTTCAAGTTTATGAAGAAATTTTTTAAGTTTTTAAAAACTTTTTTTTTTAAAAACAGAAATAAACATTGAATGTTTAACTATCTATTTATGTCATTTTTTTGCACTTGTTCGTAGTTTATATTTTAAACTTTGGGGAAGTGTCCTCGGGTGGTTATATTTTTTCACGTTCTCACAAGTTATAAAATTTAAATTTATAAACTATATCATTTATATAATTTTATATGCTTGATGTTCGTAGTTTATATTTTAAGTTTATATTTTAAATTTATATCATTTATATAATTTTATATGCTTGATGACATGATGTTCATAGTTTTTTTTTTAAATTAAATTTGTTTATTTTCTAAGTTTCTTATTACAGCAAGAAACTAGACTGTATCAGTGTACTGTATTGTGCAAGAATGTCTGCCAGCGCCAGCGGTAGTCAGAGTTCAGTTGGATGACAAGGAACTGATAAATTTAAAATTGATGTTGGATCTCCTTTATGGAGACATACGACAAGACTATCACAAGTTTCAGGAGGCGGTTCATATCTATGGAAGTGTAACTATTGTCAAAGTAACAAAGGAAAAGCATTCAACAGCTCATATTACCGGGTCAAACTTCATTTTATGGGCCCTGCTGGTAAAGGATTTCCAATGTGCAAAGGCACAACTAGGAAGGGGTTGACTGATGCACAAATAGCTTCATTTGTAAGAGAACAAGAAGAGGCAGATAACTTGGTTAAAAGATCGAAAAAAAGTTTTTATCAACCTGCATCAGGAAAGAACACAACCCAATTACCCACTGAAACAGTTACATCTTCCAAACATCCATTCTTCCAAGCACCTACAGAAGGAGAGGAAGAGGAAGAAGTTGAGGTTATCACCCGCAAAAGAGGCCCTTTGGACAATGCATTTAAAATGGAGGCACGAGAGCTTGCTGATGAAGTCATTGCACGTTGCCTCTATGCGAACGGTCTTCCTTTCAACTTGGTAAGATCACCATATTGGAAAGAAATGGTGCAAGCCATACTTAGAGCTCTAGCTGATTATACAAGTCCCGGGTATGAAAAGGTCCGTACCACTCTATTGCAAAAAGAGAGGACTAGTATAGAGAGAGCTCTTCAACCAATTAAACATGCTTGGAAAACTTCTGGTATAACTATTGTGTCTTATGGATGGAAAGATGCAAGAAATCGACCACTGATTAATGTGATTGCAGTGTCCCCCAAAGGGTCTATGTTTTTGAGAGCTATTGATTGTGAAGGGCAGGTGAAGGATTCACAATTCATTTCTAGAATTCTCATTGAGGCCATAGAGATGGTGGGGAGTGAGAATGTGGTACAGGTGGTTACAGACAATGCAAAAAATTGTAGGGGTGCAGGTGCTTTGATTGAGGGTCGGTATGACCATATTTTTTGGACACCATGCACAGTACACTCCCTGAACTTGATCATGCAACAAATTGGCACTCAAATTGATTGGGTGAAGCAAATTTACCAAGATGGGGAGGACATACAAATGTTTGTGACGAACCACCACATGTCACAATCCATATTTAGATCATTCTCCAAATTGGAGCTGCTGAAGGTAAACTCAAATTGCAATTTTATATTCATGTTAAATTATCAAGTTGTATATAACTTTGCTTAATATTTTATTATTTATTGACATATTTCTAACTTGCTTTATGCTTAGGTTGCTGAGACCCGTTTTGCGTCTCATACTATTGTTATGAGACGACTTGTCAAAGTGCAAACAACATTGAGCCAAATGGTTATTTCTAGCCAGTGGGGTATATGGAAGACATCAAATTCAGAAAGAGCCCAAAAGGTCAAGGCTTTGGTCTTGAATGACAGTTGCTGGACTCGTGTGCAATTTGTATTGGATTTTACGGAGCCTATTATGACTATGCTTCGTTTTGCCGATACAAATACACCTTGCTTGGGTGATGTGTATGATGGCATGGACACCATGGTTGAGAAAGTAAAACATTCCATACAACAGCATGAGAATGACCCCATAGAATGTGAAGCCTTATGCAAAAAGGTGGAAGGAATCATTCATCATCGCTGGGAGAAGATGACTACCCCATTGCACCTCCTTGCATATGCCTTATCTCCAAGGTACTATAGTTCACAAGTACTTTCTATGCCAGATGGAGTTGCACCATATGCGGATGAAGAAGTTGCCAATGGATGCTACAAAGCTTTTGCAAGACTCTACCCAGATGAGGAAATGCATGACAAAGTAAGGCTAGAATTTGGCTTATTTACTTCGGGTTTAAAAATGTCTCCATTTGCAATGAAGGACCAATACAATATGGATGCCATTACATGGTGGTACATGCATGGGCAACCATACAAGCATCTACAAGGTCTTGCAATCAAGGTCTTGTCACAAGTAAGTTTTTGTTTTATTACCACTTGTATTCTACAATTTGAATTTACTATTTAAATTTTAATATATAGTGTTTAATATTTTTTAATTTGTTTTTCATTTGTATCTGTATGTTTAATACTTTAATTTTGTGAACACTATCCAGGTTGCAAGTTCTTCTACTGCTGAACGGAATTGGAGTACATACTCCTATATCCATTCAGTGAAGCGCAACCGGTTGGGCTCAAAGAAAGCTGAGGACTTGGTTTACATTCATAGCAACTTGCGTCTTTTGTCACGTAACCAAAATGAATACAAGGAATGGTCATACAAGCTTTGGGATGTAGCCCTTGAGTGTGCAAACTTGGATGCAACGCTTCATGATCTCATTGCAATGACAGATGATGGTGATGATACCACGACACATGGTGCATCTAGCACAAGTGGAACCATTCTTGGTTCAAATGATCTCCAACTTGCAAGAGATAATGAGAATGTGGATTTTTTTGAGAATCCTTATGATTCTGCATCTGATTAGTGCATCTTGTGTCTTGACTCTTGACTCTTGGATCCGTGATTGATAAACATTGTGATTGAAGTTTGAACGATACTAGCAAGTTTCAATTTGAAATTTTGAATATTTATGTCTATGATATTTTATTATTTTAAGTTGAAGTTGTTGAACTAATATGAAATATCTTGAATCTTGATAAATGCTGAATGTGAAGTATCATTATTCTAATTCTGATATTCATACTATCAAATGTTTTATTTTTGTATAGTTCTTGCACTTCTTTGCATATATCATATATATATATATATATATATATATATATATATATATATATATATATATATATATACATACGTACCCAAACACACCCGCACCCCCTAAAAAAAAAATTTCACGCACCCCACACCCGCACCCCACATCCGCATCCGAATCCGCACCCGCATCGGCAACTTAGATAAATAGTAAGTCACTCAAACTGGAGATCCCCTAAAACTCGATCCTGAAACATCTGACACCCCGTGCAGACACCCTGCTAATCCTGGCCATACCCAAAATACCACTTACTAAAAATAGTAAGTCGACAAAATTGACCCGAATGAAGAGAAAACCTGGTAATCTGAACCTCCATAATGGAATCCCAACACTGGCTCCGCCAACTGACCCCCTCTGATCGCTTGATTAGCTTGCGAGGGTCGTCAAACCAAGCTAATCCCAATAGTCTGAAAAACAGGGACATTACAGTCCTCCCTTCCCAAGATTGCTTGTCCTCAAGCAATCAAGAAAATAAGCAGCATCACAATCCACCCGGATCTCAAGGATGGTCATGAGTGATGTCCCAATCAACCTCATACTCCTGTGAAGAAGCCAACAACATCAGCAACTGGAAATTTACACAACACCTAAACTGATGATGCTACAACAGGATCGCCTCGTGGGAGAAACTCAACCGAGAGTAACTCAACCAACAGACTGGACTTACTCCCAGTCTTCAAGCTAACCAAATCATCATACTAGTCATCAAAAGGATGCCCTTAAGAACTATGTGATTGATAGACGTCCTGAACGTGAGAATCGAATGTAAACCTATAAGCACTCTTCACCGTGTACACCTTTGTAAACTATTCAGCTAGGCCTGGCTGACCTCCTGTGTAATCTGCCTGATGAGCAAGTGTACAAATCGGATCCCAAACGTCATCAACATCATGATCGTACAATGTATGTAAGGGATCATCACTAAGCTCAAACAGCAAATTGTCACAAGTCATAACGACATCCACATCAAATAAAGGATTGTTCACAAAGTGAACAGCACCCACCTGCTGATCTGAGCCATAAAACGGTGAGCTCTAAGAGACATGATGTGTAATCTGCTCAACTTGTATGGGCTCATGTCTCCGTGTATCAGCACTATCTACTGCACAAAAAGACAGTGCGTAGACTCCCCTCAACAATGCCGACAACACACTCTCTACCCTGGTACTCAAATCTGATCTGCATTGGGCTCACACTAAGGCAGAACTCTTTAATCTCCTATATCCACTGCATCCCTAAAACTACATCCATCTCCCCCAAATCAAACACATAGAAATCAGCTATCAGCTCATAATCACTAAGAAACAAGGAGAGATCTCAGATGCGCCCGGTACAGGTAAAATTGTAGCCATCAGCTACCCTGACTCTAAACCTTGCAAACTCCTCTACTTGAAGCCCACATTGACTAACAAGTGGCTCATGAATAAAGTTGTGCGTGGCTCTAGTGTCCAGCATAGCAACACGGGGTTTTCCTTCCACTAATCCCTTTAGTCTGAAAGCAAAGGGAAGTGGCATAGAGGTGGACAACACAATCGAAAATAGTTTGGCGTCAAGACCAAACTCTAGATTAACTCTCTGCTCCTCTGTATCAAAACCAGCAGCCTGATGAGAAGACTCAGCCTCACTCTCACCAGAATAAACCCACATAGAGCGATTCACCCTGCCCTTAGGCCTCATAGTACAAGTATGCTCTCTATCATAAGGCTCTTTGCACCAATAGCAAAGCTACCTCCTCCTCAAATCCTCTCGCATGGCATCGTCAAGTCTACTTGCAGACTTCTTTCTGTCAACAACTGGTGGAGGTACCTCATCTGCAGGAGGAATAGTAGGACTAGGAGTAGATTTGCCTCGTGAAGCAGAAGGCTCAAGATTTCTTGCCTTCTTCATAGCATCTCGCAAAGTAGGTGGATCCAAGGACTTGACCCACCCTCTGTACGGCTTTGACAAACCCTCTATGAAAAGCATGACTCTCCTCCTCTCGAAAATGTCATATACCATAACTGATAGGCGTTGAAACTCACTGATGAAGGCCTCAAGGCCACCTGTCTGTCTCAACTGAGCTAACTCTCTGAAGTAAGTCTCAGGATCCTTCATGTCAAACCGCTCTATCAGTCTATCTACGAATTCCTAGTACTACACAATATGATCATGATGCAGAGACACTAACCCATGATACCACCAATCATGAGCTACCCCATCCAAATGAAGCACGACAAATTGAATAGCGTCCTCCTCAAACATAGGATGAAGTGATAGATAAGTATCTAGCTTGTGGACCCATGCTCTAGCTGTAGTCTTCTCACTTCCATCGAAGTGGTCTAATGTCAACTTGTTGGTTGCTTGCTTGAGTTCCTTCTGCTTAGGTCTCTGCCTCGTGTTAGGAATTGGCCTATCTTTGGAATGCTCACGCTTCTACATCAAATATCTGTCAAAATTTAAATTTCTTTTTAGTGCCTCGGGAAGAGCATCCCACTCTGCACAATGTGTCACCATGTCATCGACAAATGGTGCAGGCTTTGACTCAACACTAATTGCATCCAACTCTGGCCTCAAGAAAGTCAAACGATGAGGCCTGTCATAAGTACCAGTATGGTCAGCTTTGTAATCTCGCCTGTCATCAGCTCGTGACTTGTGTGAGCTGATTGAAGCACTCCGCGCACCTCTGTCTCTAGCACAATCACCTAGTAATGTCATGCGCTAAAGAGTGTCTGAAAGTTGTTGCAATACAGTTGCAACATGATGTTGGCCATCTGCAATGTTTATGAAGGCATCTCTGGCCTCCCTGTCAATATCATTTCTAATATTATTCTTGTTTCATGCATGTTCATTCTGTGGGCCCTGTTCATTACCTTCAGGAGGTGGTGAATTTCTATCCCTATGGATATAGTACCCTCCTAGTATAAATCTGTTTGCCATTATTTTATTTTCATACCCTTTAGGATGGCAAGATTAGTGCTCTGATACCACTGTAAAGAGCCAAACTAGCTCTCAATATCAATCTGACTTTTAAAATTAAATTACAATGGCGTTTGTATGTGTTTTCAATAGAAATATGAATTTTATCATAAACTTCTCAAATACCACATGCCAAAATTCAATAATTCAATTCCCAAATGCTCTTAATTACACCATTAGACCAGAATTAAATCATTTTGTTATTAAATGACAATAACAATGATATCTAATAATTACTAAGCACCTTATTATCTAAAAATGTGGCAGCTGTAGATGCCATTTAGTCTTCAATTTCCAACGTGGTAGTTGTAGATGCAAATCGCAGTATAAACAATGAAGTTCAGATTGTAATTACTGACGCCATCCCTGTTCTTAATTGCTTCTTAGCCAATTAAGCTTCAACACTGCCCTTTGCTGCAAAATGTGGCTGCTGGTAACAAAACGTAGCTCCCTTAAATTGCAGCAATGCCCTTCCAAACCCCAATTGCACCCTCCTACACTCAACGCAACCAAGGGATCAATGATGTTATCCTTCTATGAGATTGTGCAGCCTCATAAACCCAGTACGGTCACTATTATAGGGAAACGCAGCCCAGGAAAATGTCACAGCTCATAAAATAGCTTGCATCTCTTGAATCAATGCAGTACGGCATTGATAAATACACACATCAACAGCCCCAAACTGTACGACAATGTCTCATAAACCAATTCAACACAAATATGTAGATAAACTATGAAAAATTGATCTAGCTTGTTGAATCCAGTAAAGAATTTCAGTGCTCTCTCCAAAAGCTGAAGACCAAGCACGAGTGGAAGCTAAAGAACTCTCTCCAAGAATGAAGACCAAGTCCAAACCCTAGCTCTCCAAGAAAAATCGATTTCTCTCACAAAACAATTTATCAAATCATCAATGGGTGAATGAAAGGGCTTTTTCGAATTAAATATATAGCTTTTTTTGGAAAAAGCTTCAACTTCACTTTTTTCACTTAAAAGGTTTTTTAATCATAACTTCATTTTATAACATTAAAGTTATAAAGTAATAAAGTTATTAAATTAAAATAATTTAATTTAATAATGATAACTTTAAAATAAAAGCCACTGAACCCCATTGACTGCAACAAACTCATTTCTGACACCATAGCCTCAAACTTCAACTGCCCTGCTAGAAATAGCCAACTGTTAAAAATAGACTTACTATAAATAGTAAGTCACTCAAGCTAGAGATCCCCTAAAACTCAATCTTGAAAATCTGACACCTCGTGCAGACACCCTGCTAATCCTAGCCATACCCAAAATACCGCTTACTAAAAATAGTAAGTTGACCAAATTGACCCAAACGAAGAGCAAACCTGGTAATCTGAACCTCCAGAATGGAATCCCAACACTGGCTCCGCCAACTGATCGCCTGATTAGCTTGCGAGGGTCGCCAAACCAAGCTAATCCCAATAGTCTAAAAAATGGGGACATTACACATAAACTTGATACCATAGTCTAGTGCCAGGAAATTTGTTTTTTAGATTTTTCTTTATAATGCTTAAATAGACTTCCTGTTTCACATTTATTGATTTCTAGTACATGTTTTATACTGTTGGGCCTATTTACACTTTAACAGTGAGGTACACAATGGGTAGGTTTCATTTTTGCATTGATTATGCTGACTTGGCTAATGTGCACCATTTTAGTAGCTCCCTACAACTAAGTTATCTAGTTCACCCAAATTGCCCACCGAACCAGGCAAAGTTCAAACTGGTACCTGGTTCTGGTACAGTTCGACTACTAGTCCGAGCAAGGTACGAAATTTACACACCCAGTTCGAACCAGCAAGGATTGTGATCGAACCCAGGCGGACTAGGCATTCCCAGATCAAATTGACGTCGAACTGGAACCCACGGCCTAGTTTAAGTGATTTTTTTTGGCAAATTTTATAAAATTTTAGCATCTACAACCCTAAATTATTGTTGTTGCTGATCCCATTGGCCTTAGCTCTATTGCTGAGTTAACTAATGCGGAAGAAGAAGAAGATGAAGATGAAGATGAAGATGAAGATGAAGAAGAATATTAATAAATTTTTAATCCATTAGTTGAACTTGAAACAATGATACTTGAACTTGATGTTATGATTTATTTTTAATGTTTTGAATCTTTGATGTTGAATCTTGAAGTATATGATGGTATGATCACGATTCATGATGCTATGATTACGAGTTTATGGTGTTTTTGTTGTTTAAATGTTTTTATGATACTATGTGACATTCTAATTTTAACTTATGCTTCCAGGCTTCATAAATATGTATATATATAGTTTTTACATGTTTTTGTACTAACGAACCCAAACCCCTTTTCAAAATTTTGTCATACCGGCGAACCGGTCCTTTGTACCTGAACTTGGAACCGAACTTGGAACCGAACTCAAACATGTAACTTAGCCCTACAACATCATTCGTTGGAATCTGCATGTTTATCAACTCACGAAAACCTCAAACTATTTTTCACCCCTGTTAAATTGGCATCGATCAGAGGTGTGTAAATGCAAGAAGGTAACATTGTTTAAATTGAACCGATAAAGTGAGCTCATCATAGAACTTTGTTGTTGTTTTCAATTCATTTGTATTTTCTGTTCTTCAAAATATTTTAGGTGTTCCTGAAGTTTTTCTCTCAGCCTAGCAGATCCTTTCCCTGGCTTCAGCTCATAGGATCCATACATTTAAAATAATCCATGTTAATGTATTTGAGGTTTTAGATTATTAGTCTCTAATGAATCTCTGACCGCTTTTATAATAATATTTTAAATGGGTGCATAGCCTTCTTTAAACTCAGTGTCCTTGTTGTGGCTTATACAACAACATTGTGGTCTTATCATTCACTTTCATCTATTAGACTAAACTGATGCAAACTTTAGTTTAGCTTTGGTCTATGAAAATCATATCCTTGTGTACATCATACAAACAAAAAACACTTCTTGTTGCTTTGTGTGGTTTTATTTATTTATTTTTCATAGTTCACATAGCCAAACAATTTTTCTCACATCAGACTAGCAACATTCTTATGATGAAGATAGGTAGTAATGCACTTATGGGTTCATATTATTGATTCTTTTCAGACCTGTCTCATGTTGTCTTTTTAATGTTTCCATGATGCTTACTGTGACCCTTTTCCCCTTTTCCTTGTTTAGCTGGTAACTACCCTTGTTGCAGCTATATGATTCAAATATATGAAAAATCGATATTAATGAATTAGTCAGTTTATATTGCTAGTTTTTTCATTTATTTTTGTTTTATCTAAGAAAAAGAAAATACTTGGTCTTTTATCCAATAAAAATCTTAGCATGGTAGTGATAGTGTTTTTTTTTTTTCTATTTAGCAAAGCCTTTTTTATGTTGTAGCTTGCATACAATACATCTAAAAGCATATCAACAATAATATATTTGTGGACTTTTACTATCTTTCATTTTTCTACTTCATAAAATATTTCTCTGATGGATCTCGTGACATTTTTCCTGTCTTCCTTGACATTGTGTTGGAAAATTTTAGTCATTGTAAAAAAAACCAACATTGATGGATTTGTAGTTTTATGTATCATTATTTTCCCTGTACGCATTAAAAAAGATAAGCATTTATGGATTATGAATTTGTGTTGAACCAATGAGAAAGACTTTATGTATCATTATTTTCCCTATACGCATTAAAAAAGATAAGCATTTATGGATTATGAATTTGTGTTGAACCAATGAGAAAGACACCGATTAAGTCAGTCATTAGAATAACTATTCTAGTCAGTGTTACAAGAATTAGACTCTGTGTGGCTCTAATTATTGTTGTTGTTCCTTCAGGCTTTAAAAAATACCAGCATTCACAGATGTATGAATTTATGTTGAACCAATGAAAAAGACACTGTTGAAATCAATCAATAATATAACTATTACTAGTTAGTGCAATAAGATTTGAAGATACCCCATATTTGGCAAGTTGATTTTTAATTTGGACTCGGACTTGGGTCTTGGTGTTGGCCATGTGTTGATGATATGAAAAAACCATGAAATATAGATATTTTTAAAGATTGAAAACTTGTTTCACACACCCTTGAATAAATAAATATTAAATACATGATAAATTAATCATTACAGAATCTACTTTAATCACATATACAAGTATACATTGATTGCATGAGTATAAAAATAAATTTAGCTTAAGAAAACAACATTAAGATATATAATTATTGTCAACTGTACATTAAGAAAGCTATCTAAGAATGTTAAGGATAATGACAACAATGTATGATGCTTTAGATAAACATATCCTCATAAAGATGATTTTTTCTTAACTAGATTACTCATAACACCATAGAATGTAATGTCCCCTTCTTAGCGAGCATCAACCAATCAGGGCTAGTCTATCATTGGGCTTTCGTATACTAATAGGGATGATTATATAAGTTAGGTTGGGTTGTTCATTTCGAGGATCGGTCAGCATGGGTGGAGTGAGTAAAGTGGGAGTGATTGGTAATATTGCCTATGTTAGTTTTACCTTTATTAGTAAAGTGCAAAAGAAAAAAGTAACTTTAATTTAGGGTAGATAAATTTAAGGTGACTTTATAATGTAAAAAAAATAGAAAAGAAGAGCCCGTTAACTTGTTGGCCACTCATGTTAGAAATAATTATAAAAATATAATTAAATCATATTTAAGTGTGAAACCTTAAAGAGGTGTTGGGAAAAGGAGAGGCCCCTAATTAGGATGTAGGAATAGGAGGCATATAAAGACAACTTGAAGTCATTTTCATGTTATGCTTTTGTTATGTTGATTTTTTCCTTTCTTGCCTCATGAGAGAGGCTTACTTGAGCTTGAGGGTTTGGAGTAGCCTGTGGAGACAAAAACCTTTATATTTCATTACACTCGTAACTGTGATAGATCTACTCAAGGTGTGTGAGGAAATCCAACTTCAAGGGCTTCATTTGAGCAATAAAGAAATACTTTTTTAGGAGCATTTTGTTGGTAATTTCTAAGTGAGCTACATTCTTGTCTAGCCACATTTTTCTTGGCTTCATTTTAGAGTTGGAGAAGCTAATTTGTTGTTCTTTAAAGTTGGTTTACATCAATTCTTTCATTGTCAATAACTTGGGGTAGAGATTTTATAAGTTTTAGAGGTTAAAGGTGTGGAGAAGTTAAAAGTGCGCCGACCTTGAGACCTGTTAAAGTCTCAAGAGATGTTATCCATTGCGTTGCCTCAAATTAAAATTGATCAAAACAATTAGGATACTAAATATAGATACATGTAAATAATTGAAAGAGACTAACATATTATGATATTCTGTTTGTTGAAAATAGAAAAAGAAAACTAACACAATTAACTGGCTAACCCCACAAAGTTATTGCCTTATACACTAGTGTCGGTCAAGGATGAATGTGTGGATTTAGGATGAATGTGTGACATGCAGATGCAGGATGAATGTGCGACACACATTTGTCTCGTGTGGACAAATTACAGAGACAACAATAGAATACTAGAAAGCAAACTAAGATGACCAAGAATAAGCTAAGTAACAGAATACTAAGTGCAACAACAAAAAAAAGGATGACCAAGAATAAGCTAAGTAATAGAATACCAAGTGCAATAACAAAAAAAAAAGGATGACCAAGAATAAGCTAAGTAACAAAATACTAAGTGCAATAACCAAAAAAAGGATACGATTATTCTATTAAAACAAGAGGAGAAAAGATAATCTTACTTGCAATTACAAGTTGATAAAATTGACAGCCAACTCTCGTACTCCCATGAACCTTCACACATGGAGACGAAGGGAAATGTTGGGTGGTTGTTTGGAGACTTGCCTTAGATCCCTACTTTGGTGCTTCCATCTCCACAGTAGTTAATATAGACATGATAAAAATAGTGACAGATAATTGTATGGAAAATAATAGATAAATGATAAATGTTAAATGTATGAGAAATAGACCAAGAATGTGATACGATGTTAGGAACAAAAATGAAAATGAAGTAAAGAAACTTAATGAAACAAAAGCTAAGTGGCAAAAGTGAATCAAGCCATTGTGTTGCAAACTATATAGCATGATGAGTTGAGCGTGAAAACAATGGAGAATGCTTGAAGAGTGCCAAGATTGTGAAGAAGTGTCTATAGAGCTAAATGAATTTAAAAAAATGGTGATATAATGGTTGGAAGGTGAATTTGTATGTTAGTGGGTTGAGGAATCGGTTGCTATGTAGTTGGTTGGTAGTTTGTAATAAACCAACAACATTATGAAGGCTGGCAGATTCACAGACATCTTTTGGGCACACACATGCATCTTGAGACATCTAAGCAGGATTCCAAACAGACTGTGACAAGGCAAGATGAATTAGCGCAGAGGGTGGCATGGTTTTTTGTGTTTTAGGCTAATGTAGAGGCATGATGTGATTGTAAATTACACAGGTGTGCAAATTAATGGCATTACATTTTGCCCCCCACTTTAGTTGCATATCATGACAAGAGAGATGTGAGCTTAAAGAAAAGAAAACATGACTTACTTGCAGAAATTTCATTTGCATAAGGTTTCCCTTAGCTGGGAAAATTAGAATTGTCATTGTGTCACATCTAATACGTAAGTTGTAGATGAGAATGTTAGATGATGAAGACATCTTGTAAAAATACCATCGATGGCATGCCAATATGAGTGGTATGTTGTATTATACCAAATAGCCATATGATAGGGTGATTTCGATAATGTGTCAACATTCATAGCAAACACTAGATATGCATGTGATAGGGTGGCTTAGACATGTGCCAACACGTGTAGCAAAAGCTAGATAGCCATGTGATAGGTTGACTTAGATCATGTTGGTATGTATAGAAAAAATTAGATAGGCATATGATAGAGTGAGATTTAACAAGATAGTCAATTGGCCCACAAAAAGGTAGACGAGATAGTAGATTGGCCTTCACAATGGTAGAGATCAAGATAAAAAAAAATTGAATTTTGTGAGAAAAATCTATGACGTAGAGACAACATGATGGTCATATAAAAAGACAATCAGCTATTACAAATGTAGAAACCCTCTCCCCTCGCCTCCCCCCTCCCCTTGAGAATGGATCATACTACTTAGAGGGGAGCATGAGAAATTCTAAGCAGAGAAAAGAGATTGTGGCATGTTAACATACAAGATGTTTCCATGGAATGTCACTTCCTAACAAGTGACACATGATTTCTACAACATTTGCATAAAGGCAAGGGGATCGCGTGGATTAGTGTCAAGACCCAAAAGAGTGATATACATCCTCTAAGGGGATATATCATCACTACCAATCATGGCTCAATTTTGGAAAATAAGACAAAAAAAAAAGATGAAAAATTTGGGTTGATATGGAAGGGTAGCCTAAATGCCCCCAACACTTTGCATTGTCCCCAAAATCTAAAATTAAGATGTGACAAATAGAAGAAAAAGAAAACATATAGAAGGTGTACAATAGATAACCTTTTGTTTCCATGTATCAACGAAGTACAAGCATCCTCCTGTAGGGAATCAACACTAAAAGAAAAGCACTGGGGAACATAAGCAAAAACACTCTAATCTAAAGATGTAGAAGTAGTTGTTACCCTTATATGTAATCCACTTGTAGATCATCATCCTTCTAATCTTGATGATATAGGGAGAGAGGTTGAGATTGCAATAGATCAACCACAATGGCAGCCCTAGATGCCCCATCAACAAAAAGAGCCAAGGATGAGGTAGCCTCAACATTCCCATCCAACAACTCCATTGAGGCGAGTGGGAGGGATTGTGTGAAGATTGTCGTCAATGCCAAAATTTTCTGAAGCGATTTAAATAGCTAAGCCTCAGCTTGCAAGCGACCTGTCCTGAGGTGATGATACAAAAGATTCCATGTTTATCTTTGTGAAAGGGGTGGAGATGAACTCAAGAGAATTCAAAGCTTGCTTCATTGCAAGGGTTGAGACAAAAGCGGATCTCTAGGAGTGAATTTACGATCATGGAACTCTAGTATAGGGCCCTACTCAAATTTCCTTTCGAAGGATGGACATGAAGCCCTCTAATTTATTGTAGTTGTCTTGAGGACATCATGGAAGTTGAGTTGATGATAATGGGTTAAAGTAGGTGCAAGTTGGGAGGACATTACTAGAGTAGAGACTTCCTGTGTATGCAACATGTTCTTTGATGCAAAGGATGGTGGGACATCCGGCAAGGTGATGATAAGCGACACCTCTTTCAATAACGAGATGAAGATTGGACTTGCTTGACACGAGGCCTAATGGTCACTCCTGGTGCGGGGGAAAGCGAGACAAAGAAAGTTGCAAAATGAAAGGCTAGATAAATTAAGATGAATGTGGGAGAAAGGCTAGGAGAAAAAGCGAAAGTAGCAGACATAGGCTTGGAAGGTACACTTTTTGCCATAGTGGTAGCCTCACGTGCCAAGACCCTCTCCCATGGTGATGCTTATGCTTGCACACAAGCTAGTTCTAAATAGATGTGGGCCAAGGTAGGAAGCTTGCAAGAGTTCAATGACATCCTACTCCATGGTAGGGGTTTTCGATGTTGTTGTCAGCAAACTAGAGGGTTCCACTAATGGAGTAGGAGGTGACATTGACATAGCAACCACAAGCTTAGTCATAGGTGCCTTTCCTCTCTTTTTCCTGCAAGGGGTGGGACGAATTGAGGATGCCCTTTGAGGCTAATGTGCAGGTGCCAAGGGAGATGGTGTATTCTTAGTGGACCTCTTACCCTTTCCATAGAGGGTAGGGCAAGGTATGTTCATGATGAAGGGAAGGATGAATGGTAGACCCATATTAAATTTTGATAGCATCGATGCCTTTCTGTTGTCTGCACTAGGTGTAGATGTAAGAACAAAAGACACCATTAGAGATTGCAAGACTTTTGATGGATGAGGAGGCTTCTCACGGGGCACATGCTTTCCCTGAGCCCCAAATGAAGAAGGGACAAATTTCAAAGCACATTGAGCTTCATGAGATAGCTAAGGAGTGGGAATAGGCGCTACAAATTTAGATTTTAGTTGTTTGGCCTTATACTTCTGATAAGTGAGGAATGACACACCTTTCCAACAATGTTGGGGCCTTACCAAAGTATGTCTAAAATGATCAAGAGGAAAGCCTCCACAGGATACTAAGCGGTGGTAACCAGTTTTCTAGATTATGTGAATCGCGCCCTCATGGGGAAACTTCAGGCATTTGTGTATCATTGAAGGGATGACTCCAATGCATGTTAGTTAGTGGATGCCTCGCTTGACCCTAAAGAGGTCCAATTTGGGGATCACGACAAACATTGAAAAGACCTCATTGGATCCTACATGGGTCCTTAAGGTGGTGGACTACAAAGGAGGAGGTGACAACCCATTATGTGTCTCGATGGTGGAAACACATCATTATATTTTTTGTGACTCGAGTTGTTGACAAAGAGGACCTTCTCAATAATAAGGTCAACTCGACATGTAGGGTCAACCAAGACGCCCATGATATAGACTGATTCATGTAGGCATATGAGGGGAGAAGGCTCTCCACATATGGCTCATCCAAAGGGGTAAATGTGATGTTCATTTCAAGCACCCTTTAGGTAGGTGGCAAAATAGGAGTAATGGTCACCATCCTTACAAAGGGACTACTACTTGGGAAAAAAGGGGAAGTTTGATGTAGGACCCTAACAATCCCAACCGGTGCTGAGAGGGGAGGGGTGAATCAACACCTAAATTTTTTTTCAAATAAATATGATGTTGTATACTACAACTGTAAGCAAAACAAATCCTAGTATGAAAATAGCATCAACCAATCAACCAATAAGCAATGCTAGATTTATCACGTGGAAACCTAAATCAGGTGAAAACCACGGTGTGAGGAAACCTCACAAATTTTGCACTCTTCTAAAGTGCGCCATGTTAGGAGTCTTCCCTATTAAAGGATTACAAATGCATTGTTAGATGCGACCCAGTTAAGGGATTTGATACAATAAGGCCTGTTAGAACCTACTTGGTTAGAGGACTTCGAACACCTGAACAGATGTCACCCGGTTAAGGGATTTAGTACAAGGGACCTGTTAAAGTCCACCCAAAATACTGGGATTTACTATTGTAATTTTTAGAGAATAATAGAGGGTTTGACCTTTTAAAATGGCTTTGCATAGCCTAATAAGATCTCTATCATACTCAATTGAGAAACATCATCAGTCGTTGTAAGTATGTTCTCCTATGCCATTGTGCTCCTCTGCACACTCTTCTCTCTTCTCCTTTCTCTTCACCTTAGCTTTTTCATCGTACAGGTTCACTCTTTACTTTGGCAGAATGGGGGAAAACTATATTTTTGTCAGGCATAGGAATATATAGACTTCTTGCCCTAATCGATTTTCTTATGCATGACCTGTGTAAAGATCACCTTCGGATCCATCACCTAGTGGAGTATTAGTTCACTAAGGAAATATCTAATGCATGTTATGCTTTATCTGCTTTATGAAAGAAAACAACGGTTATGTATCAAAAAGCTCTCCTTCACAAGAGATAACTTCCATGATTTAATGCCACAAACTCCGGCATTAAAACCTTCAATCACACCTCATACTGATCATCTTGATAACTCAAAGTCTGTCAAATTCAATGCAGTAAATCTTTGTCAAAGAGTTTAGATAACTAATTGTTAACTATGACTTCCCCAGTTTATCTTATCATGACGAAGTCTTCACTTGATCAGTAAAGATCCTTAGGTTGTGAACAGGTAAGAGCCTTGACCTGTCACATTTCCTTCCTCTGTCTACCGGTTGCATCCTTTCCTCAGTCTCTGTAACTGCTTATCGGTTGCCTCTTCCTTGGTGACCGGGTTGCTTCTGATGAACATAAATAGTTTCTTGTGCTTTGCATAGGTCACCAGTTGCCAAACCAGTCTCTCCACATACGAGATGTCATCAACTATATCTATAACTATTTTTCTACACAGATCCAATACTGATGTCCTTAGATTTAGATGTCAACACCTCTTTTGCCAATCAATGACAACACCTCTATTGCCATGTACCGCTCTATTGCCATGTATCGGTTGCAATCTTACCGATTACCATCCCTTAATGCCAACAATCTCCCCCTTTGGCATTGATGACAAACACCATAACAAATAATGACACTACTGGAGTACATAGACTAGTGTCAAGTGTCCAATGCTAATCTCCACAAATACTAGTGTCAAGTGTCTGGTGCTAATCTCCCCCTTTGACAATAATGCCAAAGGCTAGTCAGAAAGACTACCTTAAAGAAATTTGCTCCCCCTTTGAGCAATAGTCCTATTCATCAATCCAGGTAAGATGAGGTGGATTCCTTTGTTGAAGCATAATGAATTAATGAACACCTTTGCAAATTTACTAAATATCAGGAAGGGGTATCACCCCTAATTTACCTCTGAGATACTCAAAAGTACTCTTTGGTAATGGCTTTGTGAAGATGTCAGCAATCTATTCTTTTGTGGGTACGTACTCCAATCTCACTTCTTTATTTTGTTCCTACTCTCTCAAGTAGTGATACTTGATCGCAATATGCTTGGTTTTGGAGTGCATGACAAGATTCTTAGATATGTTTATTGCACTTGTACTATCACGATAAATTGCAATCGGTTCAGGTATTTGTTCTTGGATTCCTCCAACTAGTCGTTTGATCCAGATTACCTGTGTGCAATTGATTGGAGCAGCAACATATTCAACTTCCGTTGTGGACTATGAAATGCAATTTTGTTTCTTGCTAGTCCAAGACACAATTCTCTCTCCAAGAAAGAATGCACCACCACTTGTGCTTTTTCTGTCATCAATATTACCAGCCCAATCTGTATCTAAGAAGACTTTAATTTAGAAGCATCCCTTGTGAGGAAACCATAAGCCATACTCTTCAATGCCCTTCAGATATCTGAAGATTCTCTTCACTGCTATTATGTGTCTCTTTTGGATTAGCAAAGAATCTTGCAATGATGCCTACTGCATGTGCAATGTCTGGTCTACTGTGTACTACATACTATAATTTTTCTATCATTGACCGATACAGTGTCTCATTTACTTCTTTTGCATCATCTTCCTTTGATAACTTAAGGTTAGTTATCATAGGTGTACCAAAAGGTTTGGATTCTTCTAGCCCAAAAGTTTTAAGAATTTATTTTACATACTTGGACTGAGAAATAAAGATACCTTCTTTTAATTGGACTTGTAGTCCAATGAAAAATTTTATGCCTCCTATCATAGACATTTCAAATTCTTTCTTCATCTCTTCAGCAAAGGCTTTACTCATACTGCCATCTTCTCCAAAGATGATGTCATCCAAAAATATTTCAACAATTAGGTTCCCTTCTTTTCCATTCTTCAGATACATGTTGTTGTTGTCCCCAGTTCTTTTGAATCCTATTTTTAGGAGGTATGAATGCAATCTTTCATACCACGCCCTTGGGGCTTGCTTTAGCCCATAAAGAGCCTTCTTGAGTTTACAAACCATACCACCCTTTTGTGTGGATGTGAAGCCTTCCAGTTGTTCAATGTAAACTTCCTCCTCCAGTATTTCATTAAAAAATTTAGACTTTACATCCATCTGGTATACTTTGAACTTCTTGTGAGCAGCATAAGTAAGAATAATTTTTAATCCTTCTAAACTGGCCAAAGGTGCAAAGGTTTCTCCATAAGCCAGTCCAACCTCTTGAGCATATCCTTTACAGACCAGTCTTGCTTTGTTCCTTATTACTTTTCCTTCTTCATTCAACTTGTTTTTGTAGACCCACTTTGTCCCAATGATATTCTTGTCCTATGGTCTTGGCACAAGCATCCATGTATCATCCTTCTCTATTTTATCAATCTCTTCTTCCATGGCCTTGACCCAATCTTCATCTTTTGGAGCCTCCTTGGTGGTTTTGGGCTTTGTTACCAAAATTTCACACACGCTGAATTTTACTTCAAGTAACATTATAGAAAAAGTTGCAAAAGAAAAAGTGCATTTTCTATTCATTCATTTTCATCATTTTTGCAACCATATATGAAATCATGAGCAAAGTAATGCAATGTTCATTGTATAGATCATCACTGGTCTGTACAATGTTCATTTTTTCACAAAATATGAAATGAATTAAGTATACTGAATAGAAAAGTCTCACACAAGCCGTGAGCATAGCCTATCTCTCAGTTAATTTAAAACAGCATTTAAAAGATAGAATAGAGGAAGAAGAAAAGAGGTCAAGAGTAACCAGTCATTGCCTGAATGCTTTGACTGGTTAGTTGTGGTTGCTGGTCTGGGAGATGTCTTTGGCCCGTAAGTTCTCCAGCACGTTCCTGAGTCCTGAAAAAGGGGAGAAACAATGAGGTTAGATCCTGTACGGATCTAAGCAATGACTGGTCAATCATGATGTTCTCTATGCCTATGCCGCCTTTTAAACAATTCTAAATCAGAACACGAAGAAAAATCAGTATGCTCAGTGCTGGTGTGAAAAGTTTTATTGCTAATGTGTTTGTTCCATGTGCAGGTAATGAAATGAGTGTCACGAGCCCGTGCTCGAACTTCGTTTTCACAACAAGGAATAACAGAACAAGGGATAACATGTACTTATTGTTTCCTAAGCATAAAAGTGATAACAACCTCATCAATAAGAATTCAATATTCAAAGAAGGATTTACAGAAATTGATGAATGCAGTAAAGCAAAATATTATCAAATAGTTGCAAGAATGGAGCATCAAGCTAGTATGGTATCAGTATTTCAAAGATTTCAAGAAATGCAAGTTGTCTACACTGTCAAAAGCTACAGAATGCAGATACACTAAATAGATAAAATAAAGATTGCAAATCAGACATGGGCAGTAAATTTTAGAATTCAAGCACATGGGAAAAGATGACTGTGACAGAACAGAGAGTATCCACTTTCAGCATTGTAGAGCAAAGAACTAGGCTGCAATATCATTATGGTTTAAAATTATAAAGCTTACTGATAAACAACGAAAAATACCATGAATCAACTCGTTGTTATCAGCAAGTGTGCACACACGAATGAGGAAAACAGCCAGAAAAAGGATAGCAAGGTCAAATCTGCATGAATTATAATGAACATGCCACCAATCCATAACTGCAAAGTGAATGTTAAAAAAGGGTTCAAGCTACAGATGCTGCAATCAGCATGTTAGTATGAAATAGGAGCGACAGAAATTCAGTGATAGAGTAAGCAACTTTCAACAAAATGGTGGCTGCCAGTATGTTATCAGAAAGTGAAAATTCTGGGTATTTTCAGCAAACAGATACTTTCAGTTCTGAGTTCAGGTTGTTTTGCAAATAATACAAGCACACTGGATGTGGTTGGGGCTCTCTTACTCTCTATATAACCAAAAGGTATCCGAACAACCATGTCACTGGCATTTGCAATTCTACCACACAAAAGGAATATGTAATTGAGAAATCTAGTGAATTGGTTTGTCCAATATTGTTATATATGCTGGAGACATTACCAATTTTGAGATGGAGAGCACTTTGATCGCATAATATCTATTGAAATATTTGAGCATATAAAAAATTGCGGAAATCTCCTTAAAAAGATATCGTTGTGGATGAGTCAAGAAAGTCTTCTATTCATTCATCACTTTTGCCACAAAGTATTTGCATACCATTTTGAGGAACATGTTTCAGTCATTGAACAGTGGCTTGTAAATGGAAAACACTATGCTCGAACAAGTGAAGAAATGGCAAAATCTTCAAAATCTGCTGGCTCACATGACACTTTACTGACAAATTCTATAGGATCTGAGTTTTCACAAGCTAATGCGAGAACCTCAATAGCTGACATTCATACAAGTTCTATGAGACATCAAAGCAATATGAAAATAGAAGATAGCAAAGGCGTGCATGTTCTTATTATTGATGTAGACTCTGATGATTTAAGCACTGGTTTGAGCTGCCCACATTCAAGTTTTGTGGAAGAATCGTTCCTAAGAAACGCAAAAGAGTCCCTTCGCATTGAAGGAATTTTCATTCTGAATTTGGTTTCGCGGTCAGCAACAATTCACAAGATGGCATCAAGAGATCACAGCAGCTGATTTATCTGAGATTTGTGCTACTCTGAATGCTGTAGGACTTGACATCTTAAAGGGTTTTTTTTGACTGGAAATAGCTCTAATTCAGTGAAGACTTCCGATCTTACAGAAAATCAACCTGTGAAGCATGCTTCCACTCTTGCTAAGCGGGTAATTGCATGTCTTGATGTGAGGGCAAACAACAAAGGAGATCTTGTTGTCACCAAAGGAGACCAGTATGATGTGAGAGAGAAAAGTGAAGAGCGTGAGGTACGGATCTTGGGAAACCAGTTGAGCTTGCAGGACAATATTACAAAGATGGAGCAGATGAGGTGGCCTTTTTTTTTAATATAACAGGTTTCCGTAACTTTCCTTTGGGAGATTTGCCAATGCTTGAGGTATTGCGCAGGACATCTGAGAATGTGTTTGTTCCACTTACCATTGGAGGAGGAATTCGTGACTTTACAGATAAAGATGGACGGTATTATTCAAGTCTTGAAGTTGCATCTGAGTACTTCAGATCAAGAGCTGATAAGATATCTATTGGAAGTGATGCAGTCTATGCAGCTGAAGAATATAGCAAGAAAGGGGAAAAAATGGGGACAAGCAGCTTGGAGCAAATTTCATACGTGTATGGCAATCAGGCTGTTATTATGAGCATTGATCCTCGCAGAGTTTACCTTAACAGTCCCAAAGATGTACCATTCAAGACGGTTGAACTCACTCATCCTGGGTTAATCGACTACTATTTGATTGTTTGCTTGTATTCAGGACTGAAAGGAGGAAAATATGCATGGTACCAATGCACGGTTAATGGTGGCAGTGGATATCTTTATTCACTAAAATTTTTTGATAATGGTTTTGAACCAACAATTACTGTAACAAAGAAAGCACACCAGCAGAGAGCTGCACCAGCGACCAATACAATAATATATGCACAGAAAAAGAAATTTTATGGTGCCTTTTGTTTACAATGAAACTTCCCAGAAAATGCCATGAACAATGTGCAGAGATTTCATTTTAAAAGCATTTATAACAGAGAAACAACATTTGTATGCACAGAAAAAAGAAATTTCATGGCGCCGTTTTTTTTTTACAATGAGATTTTCCACAAAATGTCATGTAAACAGCAGGGTTTCGTTCAGATAGCAGATAGCAGAGAAGAAGGCATTTTGTTAAAAAATTATGGCACGTTTTCGTGCAAACCACAGACTTACCTTTCCAAAATCCATGGCGGCTCGAACCTAGGCATCAAATGGCGCAGTTTTTAACCAGAGAAACTGCGAAAAGGGGTATAGAAAGAGCCTACGTCTCAGAAAAACTAGACATGGCGGCTAGGGTTTCGAACCCTCTTTTCCTCCTCCTTCGCCAGCAAAAAACATAAAATGAAATGTGAAAATGAATGAAGAGAGGGTTTATACCCTTCATCAAGTCTTCTCGCCACATGTCGGCCTTTCTCGCCACATGTCAGCTTTGTTATTATAAGGTTTTTTTTTTTTTTTAACACTTAGAAAAAAACAAACAAAAAATATATATCGGCCTTTCAATCTTCCCTTTTAATAAATTTAAAAATTAGATATTTATTTTTTTTAATTTATTATTATATAATTTATTTATTTATATTTCGATAAATATTAATTATTTTTGATATAATCCTAAGTGATAAAATATATATTAAATAGTTTATATTTCACATATGAAATATAATGTATTTAATATTTATCACTTAGGATATTATTTAAAAATAATTAATATTTCCAAAATAAATAAATTATATTATAATAAATTATTATTAAAATCAGTTATTAAATAATTGTATTTCATTATGAAATAGAAATTATTTAATAAATATTTTATGCAAGAAATAATATCTAATTGTCTTTTATAAAAGTTTTAAGGTTGAAAGGCAGATATTTTTTTTAATTTTTTCTAAGTGTTGAGTCATTGGATAAAGCTATTTTTTCTCTGCAGAGGAAGTTATTGCATTTCAGAGATTTTTATAAGTCTTCTGGAGAGATCTGACGCGTTTCTGAGCAGAATTTATGTTGATATTATCTGGTGATGACTCCTGAGCCATTGGGACACATGTTTTCAAAGGCTTTTAAGGCTTAATTTTTGTCTTTTTCTCTGCATCCGACCCCTTGATTTTTTGCCCTCATGTGTTGAGGAAGATTGTATAAATAGGGGCTGAGTACTCTTTGTAAGGCAGTTAGAAAATTTTATGCAGATAGCTCAGAGAGTGATTATTTTTCAGATCCTTCTTAGTTCTCTGTCATTTTTGCTTGTAGCTCAGTCATGGGAATGACCTTGTGTAACCTTTGAAGCATGAATAAGATACAGATTGAAGGCCTTTATTGAGTTCATCTTATTGTATGTGAGTCTATCTGATTTAATGTTTATTGCTGTGATCTATTTATGATCCTTTAGTAAGCTGTCTCAGTTTTAACATCTGCAAATGAATGTTTTGATAGCCATATAGGTTGTAAGTTGTGGGTTATATTTCAAATTCTTAGCTGTGAATGTCTTTGTTCCTGTTACGTATTTGAAGTAAAGAGCATCCTTCTTACAAAGCATTTATATGTGGGTATCTTGACATCAATATTGTGTCAAGTATTTGGTCTGTTTTCAGGAAGGTTTCATTGTGTTAAGGCATTGTTTTTCCCATTTTTCAGTTTTGGTGTATCACCTCAAGTTCCATTTTAAGCTTTTCCTGTTCAGTGTTACTTTTATGCAATCCTTCTGTCCTTTTTCCTCCATCAGTTTCAGTTTTCAGTCTTTCAAAAAGCAAATAAGGTGATCATCATATAGGAACCGGCCTAGAACCCAGAGATTCACTCCATTTTTTTGGGAAACCCACAGCCCAGGAGTGTTTCCATGTTTCTCCAGAAGGCTAGATTTTGGCTATCTAGCAGGGTGCATTTTTGAGAGATAACAGTTTTTGGCACGCCCGGTGGGACCGTGACTGATTTTTCCAGTCATTTTTTTGCAATATTTTTGCTGTTGTTAGTGTGTACAATAGTATTTTCAGCCTTAAAGAGGTTTCAGAATTACACACTTGGTGACTCCGAGTTTTAGAAAGGCAGAACCAGTGTAATACAGCACATGAGAAGAGTGCAAACAAGAAGCAGTTCTTCAGATTTTGAATTTTTGCAGCTATCTCCACGTAGGAGAAGAGGGAGAATACCTGAAAAGCCCAAAGAAATAGTGGTTTATACAAGGAGAGCTAAGTCCACTCCCGCTGCAGTTAGAGCCTATCCTGCTGTTCCAGTTTTCACTACACCAGGAAGTCAATTAGGGCGGGCTCCCATGGCATTGCAAAGGAACCAACCCTTCGTTTCATTCAATCAAGGCAGTCCCTTGAATCTGGCCCAACATGATATCATTTTGGTGGCTGCATTAAAGAGTTTACCATATTTTACAGGTGAGGACCAAACCACCCCAGTTGAACACATAAAAGACGTGGCTAATCTTTGTGCCCTGCACCACGTTACAGAGGATAATGTTGCTGTCAGGTTGTTGGCTGCGTCATTTAAAGGAAAAGCATTACAGTGGTTTAGGAGGCTACCGGTAGGTTCTATCATTGATTGGGATCAACTTGGCATCGAGCTTTGCAAGTTTTTTGAAGACAAGTCTAACCATCTATCCTTGGTAGAGCAGTTGTCTACTATCAAAAGGGCCCCTCACGAGCAAGTGACGGATTTTAACTTCCGTTTCCAAAGGACATGGGACAAAATTCCTCAAACGGTAAGACCCTCAGCTGAACATGCTTTTCTATATTATTTGAGGGCTTTTAATAGTGATATAGCAGTGATGATACAATCTATGCAAGCTGTCACACTTTCGGATGCCTATGACGTTGTTGTGAGAGCAGAGAATAGCCTTATATAGGCTGGGAAAATTGCCCCAAGGCCACCTATGCCAATTTTTCCAATGGCACCTGCGGTTCAGTCAATGATACCTTTGCAAACAGCCCCCTTGGCTGTTATTCCAGCAGCACCTGCACTACCAGCACCCAATACGCAACCCAATTTTCAAAGCAATGCCCTTTCAGCTCAATCTGCGGATTTGCAAGAGATTAAGGGTATTTTACAGACTTTTGGTAATGAGATTGTGAATATGAAAAAATAGCAAAGTCAAGGATATAGACCTTACCAACCCTCTTATCAGTCCCAGTATCAGCAAAATCAGGGCAATAGACCGCCCTATCAACCAAATAACCAAGGCCAAAGACCAAATCTTAATACGAGGCCTTATCAACCCTTTAACCCCAATGTTGCTAGTACCTCAAATGAGCTGGTTCCCACTCAAAATAACATAGTACAGGATTATGAGTGGTGTTTTCCATGTAACCAACAGCACAATCAAAGTACCTGCACAAATGGGGTCATAAACCAGGCCTTGATGGTTCAGAATATTCCAAATTCACATGATGACGGTTCTAACGAAGCCACTTTACAGCAGCATGAAGGTAAACCACCAGAGACAACGCTAATGAATTGGCAAGATGATGATTTTTGTGGTACAAATCAAGTTGTCCTCTTTGTGGCGGATAATACCAGAAGCAAGAAGAGAGCAATAGAAAGTGGTCAACAAGCTGCTGGCTCGTCTAATACCCAGGGTATGCAATTTTTTCCGAAAGTATCAGCTTTGGCTAGTAAGGAGCAACCTACAATTTCAACGCAACCAGCTGTTGTCAACATTGATGCTGCTGTTACAAAGACCCAATCTAAGGTTGGTACAACTCCTTTTAACATTTTGGATCACATGAAGAAGGCCAATGTATCTATTTCCATGTGGGATTTTTTGGGGGTCCCAGGTCAAAAAGACCTTTTGCAATCATCTTTATCAGGTTTGAGTCTTTCTAGTAAAACTAAAAGTGAAGAAGCTAGAGTTGTAATGACTAACACTATCGCAAAAGGAAATGAGCAGCCCCTAGCAGTTAAACCCCTGCCCTTTTACGTATCTCTGATCATAGGAAAGCACCTAGTTCACAATTGCATGATCGATTCAGGTGCGAGTAGCTCAGTAATGCCCAAACAGATTGCAGACAAGTTGGGTATCAAGTATGAGTCTCTTGAAAAAGGAGTTGTACAGCTAGAACAGACTGCTGTTAACACCATAGGGGTCATTAAGAATCTCGATTTAACCTTGCAGGCTTGTCCAAGTTTTTCTATCCCGCAGGATATTTATGTCATAGAGCTGCCTCCTCTTTTTGCTATACGTTTGTCGAGGGATTTCACTACCAAGATTGGGGGTTATTTGTCATCTGATTGGTCTCACATGTTGTTTAGGACCAGGTATGGCACCAAGGTTACTATTAAATAAGAACCTATAGCCAGAGCTCACATTGAGCCCTACTCTCAAAGCCCCATTAATGCCAACTTGGTTGTAAATGAACAAGAGGAGCAGCCTGAGGTCCATGAAAGTAACACTCAAACCGAGGCAATACCCGATATCCTCCTTGACGAATGGGCCTTTCAAAACCAAGCTAAGAGTCCATTTGAAAATCTAGGACAGGCTGGTTTGGGCACGTTTTTGATACAGGAGGCTGATTCCTTCATTCCCAATCTTGAAAAAGGTGCAGAAGAACAGTTTAGACAGCAAGGTAACGAATTTTGGGAGCTATTTTTCGATGGTGCAAGGAACAAGGTTGGAGCCAGTGGAGGTTGTATGTTGGTTTCCCCAAGAGATGAGAGGTACTTTTCAGCTTTTCGGTTCTGTTTCAGTTGTTCAAATAACACAGCTGAATACGAAGCCTTGATTCATGGATTAGAGTGGGCAAGGAGAATCGGTATTGGCTGTTTGAAAGTATATGGTGACAGCGAGCTGATTGTCAATCAGGTGAGAAACCAAAACGTCACCAAGAATGACTTGCTTAAATGTTATAAACATAGGGTATGGGATCTTCTTGATAATTTTGATGCCTTTAATCTGATTTCCATACCCAGAAATCAGAATAGACACGCTGATAGATTGGCTGCTATTGGTGCCGAATTTGACATTCCGAAGGAGATTAGCAGCGAAAAAAGTAACCAGCACGTAAAAGTTATTACTAGACCTGCTGTACCTGATAATAATGCACATTGGTAGGTGTTTGAAAGTGATCAGTAGATAGTCAATTTTTTAAGGGAGGAAGCTGAGTTCTCTCAGGCTAACCAGAAGAGTTTTCAGCATCAGTATGCTGGTCAGATTATTCAGCTGAAAAATAACAAGTTGCCAAAGGATTTGGTCACCCTTGAGTCCATTTTTAACACTGATGATGAGACTAGAAGGTCAAAGGCCAGCATGCAGGTTCAGCAGGAACATTACAAGGAAGTTGAGGTATGCAAAGGAAAGTTGTTAAAGCTGGGAAAGGTATGCACAGCAGAAGAACAACATGCATTTATCCAACTTTTTCAAGAATTCAATGATGTCTTTGCATGGGAATATGGTGATTTGAAGGGGTTTAATCCCCAACTTGCTCAACACACTATTGAACTTGAACCAGATGCTAAACCAGTAAGGCAAAAATAGAGGCCTTTAAATCCAAAGCTGGAACCACTTATGCAAAGGGAACTAAACAAGCTGATTGAAGGTAATATTATTTTCCCTATCAAGCATACTTCTTGGGTTTCAAACCTTGTGCCTGTAAGGAAAAAGAGTGGAGAAATACGACTATGTGTAGATTTTCGAGACTTAAATAGAGCTTCCCTAAAAGACCGGCATCCCTTGCCTTCTATGGAGAAGATCCTTCAAGTAGTTTCAGGATCAGAAAGATTTTCCTTGCTAGACGGGTATTCAGGTTATAATCAAATTTTGGTAAGGGAAGAAGACCAGTTTAAGACAGCTTTTACCACTAAGTGGGGTACCATGGCGTACAAAAAGATGCCCTTTGGTTTGTCCAATGCTGGGGCAACCTTTCAGAAAGCCATGGATATGGCTTTTGATAAGCTAATGTATAAAATTGTCTTGGTTTACTTGGATGACATCACTATTTTTTCTAAGGAAGCAAAAGATCACATAAAACACCTAAGGCAGATTTTTGAAAGGTGTAGAGAGTTCAGGATATCCCTTAACCCCAAGAAGTGTGTTTTTGCAGTTCATGAAGGCAAATTGCTTGGTTATGTGGTGTCTAAACAGGGTATCACCATTGATCCTGAAAGGATAACAGCAATTCTGGCTCTTCCTTTGCCAGCACATAAGAAAGCATTGCAAAGTTTCTTGGGCCAGATAAATTTTGTTAGAAGATTTATTCCAGATGTTGCAGATTTGTTGAGTCCATTAACAGCCATGCTACGAAAAAACACACCTTTTAGCTGGTCTAAGGATGGAAAGAGGAGTTTTGAGTTGATAAGGGAGGCACTTACAGCAGCACCTACACTTATAAATCCTAATTTTTCTAAGGATTTTGTCCTATATGCCTATGGAGCTATTGACTCTATCTCAGCAATGTTAGTACAATGCAATGATCAAGGCCAAGAACAACCGGTTGCATTTTTTAGTCAAAGTCTTAAGGACTACGAGCTCAGATATTCATTTGTAGAAAAACATGTGCTTGCTATTATAAGAAGTTTGAAAAAATTTAAGCACATGTTATCCAATAACAAAATTATTCTAATGGTTGCTCAGCCTAGCGTGAAAGAGTTCCTTCTAAGTAAGGATTTAAGCGACAAGAGGGCTGGCTGGGTAACTAAAGTGATCGAATATGATGTAGAGATCAGGGTCACCAAGCTTATCAGAGGAAAAGGGTTATGTGAGCAGCTCGCTGATGCTATAGGCAACAAAGAAGAGGGTGAACATGCTGCTGTTTTAGTTATTTAGAATGGTGAACAAGTTTCTTTAGATTCTGTCATTGATTGGGTGCAGCAAATGACACATTTCCTGCAGACTGGTGAATGTCCACAAGGCCTAGATAAAGCAAAACGAAGGTATTTCAAACTGCAGTCCATACCTTACGTCCTTTTGAATAATTTTCTATTTAGAAAAGACTTTAATGGCGTTCTTTTGAGATGCATTAAGACTGATCACGTAGACAAAGTGTTGCATGAATTTCACAATGGGTCAGCTGGAGGTCACTTCTCACCTAGAGCAATAGCCCTTAAGGAGTTGAAGGGTGGCTATTATTGGCCCACCTTGTTTAAAGATGCACACATGTGGGTTCGTAAATGCAAGGAATGCGCATTATTTGCTGGCAAGGAAAGATTAGCAGCTCTACCTTTGCAGCCTATTCAAGTTAAACAGCCTTTTGTCAAGTGGGGGCTAGATTTTATCGGGATAATTAATCCACCATCCAGCGCTGGACACAAGTGGGTTCTAACAGCTACGGATTACTTTACTAAGTGGACCGAGGTAGTGGCACTTAAGGAAGCTAATGAAGGAGCTGTCCTAAGTTTCTATCAGGAGCTGGTTTTCAGGTTTGGCATTCCAGAGTCCATTATCTCAGATAATGCATTAGCTTTCATAGGTTTTAAGATTTCTGATTGGGCTGTAAGAAATGGAATTTATTTGAGCACATCTTCCAATTATTATCCGCAAGGCAATGGCCAAGCGGAGTCCACTAATAAAAATCTGATCAGAATTATTAAAAGGACTATGGAGGGTAATCAGCGAGCATGGCATACTCAGCTAAAATCAGCTTTGTGGGCTGATTGAATCACTCAAAAAAGATCAACTGGGCAATCACCGTTCAAACTTGTTTACGAAAGGAGGCTAGGCTACCCATTTCCTTAGAGCTTCCAGCTCTTGACTTGGCCAATCAGCTTGATATGTTAGAGGAAGAACCAATGACTGCAAGACTGGCTCAGCTTTTTGAGTTAGAGGAAACAAGGTCTGAGGCTTTGAGGAACATGGAGCAGCATCAAGCGCAGATGAAGAGATCTTTTGACAAGCGGGCACATCCAAGAGTTTTTCAGAAAGGAGACCTAGTACTAAAATGGGACGTGCTCAGAAGCAAGCTCGGAAAGCACTCCAAATTTGATGCATTTTGGAGTGGGCCTTATATTATCTCAGAATGTAAACAGCATAACGCTTTTCAGCTCTCAAGGTTGGATGGCAACATGGAGCGAATCCCAGTTAACAGGATTCACCTCAAGCATTGTTTCTAAGGTAGGATCTATCCTTGTACATACCAGAGTTGTTTGTAAATAGCAATAAGTGCTGTTACGCACAGTTAAGTAGGTGTTTTCCCAGTTTTCCCAGTTTTCAATGATCCTCCAAGAGCTATCAATCTGTTCACAGCTACAATTATGAGTTTGCTATTGCTGCCCACTCCTTATTCATTCAGAATACACCTAAAATTCATGACAGCAAAATTGCTTTTACTGTCACAAATCCTACATCTATGCTCAATGAACAAGGAGTGAAAAATGAAATTGGAATGGGTTGCTTCTTATTTGCAAATACTGTACACCTAAGTTCACAGGTCGAATAGCCCTTACCATCTGTCTAACTATACAAATACATTCCTGATGCTGAAATATGAAAGGACAACCAATACTTACCTGGGTGGGATTAATTTATGATCAAGAAGGTCGGTGGCCTAAGTTAAGCACCTCCAATGTACAACCAGATATCAGCACTACACATCATCATGATATGAGTGGTGTAGTAGTGATATCTCCAAGTTTCAGTAATATGGGGTGTTTGCTTCAGTTTTGTTTCAGTTCAGCAATGTTTTGGTTTTCTAAAATTTTGAGAAAATGTGTGACTCCATGCCCAATGGACTGGATAAGGCTACTCATTTTTTTTAAGTCTAGCAGGCAGACTAGCAGCAAAGGTCGCCAGAAAATGTTACCAAAATTTCACACACGCTAAATTTTACTTCAAGTAACATTATAGAAAAAGTTGCAAAAGAAAAAGTGCATTTTCTATTCATTCATTTTCATCATTTTTGCAACCATATATGAAATCATGAGCAAAGTAATGCAATGTTCATTGTATAGATCATCACTGGTCTGTACAATGTTCATTTTTTCACAAAATATGAAATGAATTAAGTATACTGAATAGAAAAGTCTCACACAAGCCGTGAGCATAGCCTATCTCTCAGTTAATTTAAAATAGCATTTAAAAGACAGAATAGAGGAAGAAGAAAAGAGGTCAAGAGTAACCAGTCATTGCCTGAATGCTTTGACTGGTTAGTTGTGGTTGCTGGTCTGGGAGATGTCTTTGGCCCGTAAGTTCTCCAGCACGTTCCTGAGTCCTGAAAAAGGGGAGAAACAATGAGGTTAGATCCTGTACGGATCTAAGCAATGACTGGTCAATCATGATGTTCTCTATGCCTATGCCGCCTTTTAAACAATTCTAAATCAGAACACGAAGAAAAATCAGTATGCTCAGTGCTGGTGTGAAAATTTTTATTGCTAATGTGTTTGTTCCATGTGCAGGTAATGAAATGAGTGTCACGAGCCCGTGCTCGAACTTCGTTTTCACAACAAGGAATAACAGAACAAGGGATAACATGTACTTATTGTTTCCTAAGCATAAAAGTGATAACAACCTCATCAATAAGAATTCAATATTCAAAGAAGGATTTACAGAAATTGATGAATGTAGTAAAGCAAAATATTATCAAATAGTTGCAAGAATGGAGCATCAAGCTAGTATGGTATCAATATTTCAAAGATTTCAAGAAATGCAAGTTGTCTACACTGTCAAAAGCTACAGAATGCAGATACACTAAATAGATAAAATAAAGATTGCAAATCAGACATGGGCAGTAAATTTTAGAATTCAAGCACATGGGAAAAGATGACTGTGACAGAACAGAGAGTATCCACTTTCAGCATTGTAGAGCAAAGAACTAGGCTGCAATATCATTCTGGTTTACAATTATAAAGCTTACTGATAAACAACAAAAAATACCATGAATCAACTCGTTGTTATCAGCAAGTGTGCACACACGAATGAGGAAAACAGCCAGAAAAAGGATAGCAAGGTCAAATCTGCATGAATTATAATGAACATGCCACCAATCCATAACTGCAAAGTGAATGTTAAAAAAGGGTTCAAGCTACAGATGCTGCAATCAGCATGTTAGTATGAAATAGGAGCGACAGAAATTCAGTGATAGAGTAAGCAACTTTCAACAAAATGGTGGCTGCTAGTATGTTATCAGAAAGTGAAAATTTTGGGTATTTTCAGCAAACAGATACTTTCAGTTCTGAGTTCAGGTTGTTTTGCAAATAATACAAGCACACTGGATGTGGTTGGGGCTCTCTTACTCTCTATATAACCAAAAGGTATCCGAACAGCCATGTCACTGGCATTTGCAATTCTACCACACAAAAGGAATATGTAATTGAGAAATCTAGTGAATTGGTTTGTCCAATATTGTTATATATGCTGGAGACATTACCAATTTTGAGATGGAGAGCACTTTGATCGCATAATATCTATTGAAATGTTTGAGCATATAAAAAATTGCGAAAATCTCCTTAAAAAGATATCATTGTGGATGAGTCAAGAAAGTCTTCTATTCATTCATCACTTTTGCCACAAAGTATTTGCATACCATTTTGAGGAACATGTTTTAGTCATTGAACAGTGGCTTGTAAATGGAAAACACTATGCTCGAACAAGTGAAGAAATGGCAAAATCTTCAAAATCTGCTGGCTCACATGACACTTTACTGACAAATTCTATAGGATCTGAGTTTTCACAAGCTAATGCGAGAACCTCAATAGCTGACATTCATACAAGTTCTATGAGACATCAAAGAAATATGAAAATAGAAGATAGCAAAGGCGTGCATGTTCTTATTATTGATGTAGACTCTGATGATTTAAGCACTGGTTTGAGCTGCCCACATTCAAGTTTTGTGGAAGAATCATTCCTAAGAAACGCAAAAGAGTCCCTTTGCATTGAAGGAATTTTCATTCTGAATTTGGTTTCGCGGTCAGCAACAATTCACAAGATGGCATCAAGAGATCACAGCAGCTGATTTATCTGAGATTTGTGCTACTCTGAATGCTGTAGGACTTGACATCTTATAGGGTTTTTTTTGACTGGAAATAGCTCTAATTCAGTGAAGACTTCCGATCTTACAGAAAATCAACCTGTGAAGCATGCTTCCACTCTTGCTAAGCGGGTAATTGCATGTCTTGATGTGAGGGCAAACAACAAAGGAGATCTTGTTGTCACCAAAGGAGACCAGTATGATGTGAGAGAGAAAAGTGAAGAGCATGAGGTAGGGATCTTGGGAAACCAGTTGAGCTTGCAGGACAATATTACAAAGATGGAGCAGATGAGGTGGCCTTTTTTTTTAATATAACAGGTTTCCGTAACTTTCCTTTGGGAGATTTGCCAATGCTTGAGGTATTGCGCAGGACATCTGAGAATGTGTTTGTTCCACTTACCATTGGAGGAGGAATTCGTGACTTTACAGATAAAGATGGACGGTATTATTCAAGTCTTGAAGTTGCATCTGAGTACTTCAGATCAAGAGCTGATAAGATATCTATTGGAAGTGATGCAGTCTATGCAGCTGAAGAATATAGCAAGAAAGGGGAAAAAATGGGGACAAGCAGCTTGGAGCAAATTTCATACGTGTATGGCAATCAGGCTGTTATTGTGAGCATTGATCCTCGCAGAGTTTACCTTAACAGTCCCAAAGATGTACCATTCAAGACGGTTGAACTCACTCATCTTGGGTTAATCGACTAGTATTCGATTGTTTGCTTGTATTCAGGACCGAAAGGAGGAAAATATGCATGGTACCAATGCACGGTTAATGGTGGCAGTGGATATCTTTATTCACTAAAATTTTTTGATAATGGTTTTGAACCAATAATTACTGTAACAAAGAAAGCACACCAGCAGAGAGCTGCACCAGCGACCAATACAATAATATATGCATAGAAAAAGAAATTTTATGGTGCCTTTTGTTTACAATGAAACTTCCTAGAAAATGCCATGAACAATGTGCAGAGATTTCATTTTAAAAGCATTTATAACAGAGAAACAACATTTGTATGCACAGAAAAAAGAAATTTCATGGCGCCGTTTTTTTTTTACAATGAGATTTTCCACAAAATGTCATGTAAACAGCAGGGTTTCGTTCAGATAGCAGATAGCAGAGAAGAAGGCATTTTGTTAAAAAATTATGGCACGTTTTCGTGCAAACCACAGGCTTACCTTTCCAAAATCCATGGCGGCTCGAACCTAGGCATCAAATGGCGCAGTTTTTAACCAGAGAAACTGCGAAAAGGGGTATAGAAAGAGCCTACGTCTCAGAAAAACCAGACATGGCGGCTAGGGTTTCGAACCCTCTTTTCCTCCTCCTTCGCCAGCAAAAAACATAAAATGAAATGTGAAAATGAATGAAGAGAGGGTTTATACCCTTCATCAAGTCTTCTCGCCACATGTCGGCTTTGTTATTATAAGGTTTTTTTTTTTTTTTTTAACACTTAGAAAAAATATATATATATATATATATATATCGGCCTTTCAATCTTCCCTTTTAATAAATTTAAAAATTAGATATTTATTTTTTTTAATTTATTATTATATAATTTATTTATTTATATTTCGATAAATATTAATTATTTTTGATATAATCCTAAGTGATAAAATATATATTAAATAGTTTATATTTCACATATGAAATATAATTTATTTAATATTTATCAGTTAGGATATTATTTAAAAATAATTAATATTTCCAAAATAAATAAATTATATTATAATAAATTATTATTAAAATCAGTTATTAAATAATTGTATTTCATTATGAAATAGAAATTATTTAATAAATATTTTATGCAAGAAATAATATCTAATTGTCTTTTATAAAAGTTTTAAGGTTGAAAGGCAGATATTTTTTTTAATTTTTTCTAAGTGTTGAGTCATTGGATAAATCTATTTTTTCTCTACAGAGGAAGTTATTGCATTTCAGAGATTTTTATAAGTCTTCTGGAGAGATCTGACGCGTTTCTGAGCAGAATTTATGTTGATATTATCTGGTGATGACTCCTGAGCCACTGGGACACATGTTTTCAAAGGCTTTTAAGGCTTAATTTTTGTCTTTTTCTCTGCATCCGACCCCTTGATTTTTTTCCCTCATGTGTTGAGGAAGATTGTATAAATAGGGGCTGAGTACTCTTTGTAAGGCAGTTAGAAAATTTTATGCAGATAGCTCAGAGAGTGATTATTTTTCAGATCCTTCTTAGTTCTCTGTCATTTTTGCTTGTAGCTCAGTCATGGGAATGACCCTGTGTAACCTTTGAAGCATGAATAAGATACAGATTGAAGGCCTTTATTGAGTTCATCTTATTGTATGTGAGTCTATCTGATTTAATGTTTATTGCTGTGATCTATTTATGATCCTTTAGTAAGATGTCTCAGTTTTAACATCTGCAAATGAATGTTTTGATAGCCATATAGGTTGTAAGTTGTGGGTTATATTTCAAATTCTTAGCTGTGAATGTCTTTGTTCCTGTTACGTATTTGAAGTAAAGAGCATCCTTCTTACAAAGCATTTAGATGTGGGTATCTTGACATCAATATTGTGTCAAGTATTTGGTCTGTTTTCAGGAAGGTTTCATTGTGTTAAGGCATTGTTTTTCCCATTTTTCAGTTTTGGTGTATCACCTCAAGTTCCATTTTAAGCTTTTCCTGTTCAGTGTTACTTTTATGCAATCCTTCTGTCCTTTTTCCTCCATCAATTTCAGTTTTCAGTCTTTCAAAAAGCAAATAAGGTGATCATCATATAGGAACCGGCCTAGAACCCAGAGATTCACTCCATTTTTTTGGGAAACCCATAGCCCAGGAGTGTTTCCATGTTTCTCCAGAAGGCTAGATTCTGGCTATCTAGCAGGGTGCATTTTTGAGAGATAACAGGCTTTATATAGGAAAATAAACAAATATTTTCTCTAGCCTTTTTCCTGGTCAAGACATTTGCATGTTTGTCACCAATTATATTATCGGTTGAATGATATGTGATATACTTTGGGAGAACCAGTCTCTGTTCCCGATCAGATTCTTCTGATTGAGAAATTTCTTCAGCATGGTCATGAACAACTTCTTGTTCATCATCTTGAGTTGGTATGAGAATTTCAGGTACAACATCCTACTCCAGAGGTTTTTTTTCATGATCTTCTCTTTCATCTTCACTAGTTATTTCATTAAATTCCAAAAGATTTCCAACATTATGATTTTGCAGACCATCATTTTCATTATGAACGATCTTCTTTCTTGGTTCTGAATATTCATCGATCTTCAGATTGATACTTTCTACTATTTTACCTGTTCTCATATTCAAACACCGATAGGCTTTACTCTTGGTAGAATAACCCATAAATATGTCTTCATCATTCTTTGGCTCAAACTTGCCAGAATACATATCTCTTTTAATGTAACAATTGCTACCAAAAATTTTGAGATAGCCTACACTAGGAGTGTAACCAAACCATAATTCATAGGGAGTCTTACCAGTTCCTTTCTTGACTTGAACTTGGTTCAATGTGTAAACGGCAGTGTTGATTGCTTCTCTCCTGAAGTGATGAGGGAGATCCTTTTGAATCATTAGGGTTCTTGCACATTTAATCAACGTCATGTTTCTTTTTTTTGCTACTCCATTTTGCTGAGTCCTAGGTGCAGATAACTGCCTTTTTATTCCATGTTCCTCACAATAGTGAGTGAACTCTTGAGAGGTGTATTCACCTCCTCTGTCTGACCTTAGGCACTTTAAGCTTTTACCGATCTCCTTTTCCACTCGAGCCTTGTAGATTTTGAACATATGAAATGCTTCTAACTTTTCTCTGAGAAAGAGTGTCCACATCGTTCTTGAGAAATCATCTACAAAAAGCATGAAGTACATGTCTCTTTAGTAGCTCTTTGTTCTCATTAGTCCACACAAATTTGTGTGCACAAGATCCAAAACATTTTTAGCAGAAAATGATTTACTACTGAAGCTTATTCCTGTCATCTTTCCCAACTGACAATCCTTACAAATACCTTTGTCAACTTTTGTAATATGAGGAAGTCCTCTTAACAATTTCTTCTTGCTCACCTTGACAATGCTGTCAAAGTTTATGTGGTAGAGCCTCTTATGCCACAACCAACTATTTTCTTCTTTTCTTACAAAATAGATCTTGTTTGTTTCTCCTTTGACTAATGTTATTAGGCAGGCTCCTTCCATTGAGTCCAGATAGAACAAGTTACATTTACTCTATCTACCGGTAGCAACATGGGCTCCTGATTGGTTCTTGACAACACAAGAACCTTGCCCAAATTTCAATAGGAATCCCTTGTTGTTTAGTTGAGCTATGCTCATTAAGTTGTACTTAAGTCCTTCTACCCAGTACACATCTTCGCATACAACATCATTGCTAAGTGCAATAGAGCCTTTACCTTTGATAACACAGGGGGCATTATTATCAAAGGTTATTGATCCACCATCATTGAGTTTTAAGTTGATGAACTTGTTCTTGTCTCCAGTCATGTGGTGAGTGCATCCATTGTCAATGATCTAGTCATCATGTTGATGAGAACTTGAGATAAGTGTCATTTCGCTTATCACTGGGCTTTCTTCTATTATTGCAAAAAAATGCAATTTCTGGATCTTCAGTCTTCAGATTCATTGTTTGTGACTCCTTCTGCAAGGTAGCATTCCTTCTTTGCTTTCTTCTTGAATCGATTTCTTTTGTCTTTATTATCATTGTCTGGACATCTTGCGGCAATATGTCCTATATTACTACAAGAGAAAAAATTTAGTGGGAGCTTTCCTTTATATTTCCCTTTTCCTCTAGGAAATCTCCTAGCGATGAGTGCTTCAAACTCATCTTGCTCCATCTCTTCTAAGAAGCAGATTCTCAACAAGACTACCAATCTTACTGGTAGAGCTATTACCAGTTTCTCTTCCTTTCTTGGTGGACGAAGAATTTACAGAAGACTTAGAAGCCTCTTGCAAGGGTAACCTGTTATCAAAATTACTTAATTCAAATACAGTTAACTTACCAATTAGAGAGTCTACAGTGACTTGATATGTGGTCACTGATCTAAGCTCATGAATAGCTGAGATCTTGATGGCATATTGAGGCCTTAGCCTTCTCACTATTTTTCTTACCACCTCCTCCTCACTTAGTTTTCCTCCAACGTTTTTGATGGAGTTAAGCACTTCTTTGATTATGTTGTTGTATTGTTCAATGTCTTCTCCTTCATTCATCCTCATATCGTCATACTTTCCTCTGAAACTTTCTACCTTGTCTTTTTGTACATGTAGGTCACCACCATATACTAATTGCAACTTGGCTCACATCTTGTGAGTAGTATCTAGATTTTCAATCTTTGCATAGACATAGTCAGGTAGCCTGCTTCCTATCATATCCATTGCAGTTTTATGTTCTGTCTTGATCTTCAATTCATCAGGAGTTAGGGTACTAGTAGGTTCAGTGTAATCATGGGTTACATGTGTCCAATATTGATCTCTGGTGGTCTTCATGTACAACTTCATTCTGCTGCACCACAGAGTAAATTTTTCCTTGGAGAACTTTGGTCCTTCCTTTCTCATCATCTTGACTTTTTTTTTTATGGTTAAGCAGCAAGCAAAGAAGCAAGGATTTGATACCAATTGACAGTCCTAACTGGTGCTGAGAGGGGAGGGGTGAATCAACACCTATAAAAAATTTAAAATAAATTTGATGTAGTAGACTACAACTGTAAGAAAAACAAATCCTAGTATGAAAATAGCATCAAGCAATCAACCAATAAGAAACACCAAATTTATCACATGGAAACCCAAATCGGGTGAAAACTATGGTGTGAGGAAACCTCACAAATTCTGCACTCTTCTGAAGTATGCCCTGTTAGGAGCCTTCCTTGTTAAAGGATTACAAACACACTATTAGATACGACCCAATTAAGGGATTTGATACAATAAGGCCTGTTAGAACCTACCTGGTTAGAGGACTTTGAACACTTGAACATATGTCACCCGGTTAAGGGATTTAGTAAAAGGGACTTGTTAAAATCCACCCAAAATACTTGGATTTACTATTGTAATTGTTAGAGAACAATAGAGGGTTTGACCTTTTAAAATGGCTCTGCATAGCCTGATAATATCTATGTTATACTCAACTAAGAAACATCATTAGTCACTATAGGTATGTTCTCCTATGTCGTTGTGCTCCTCTACACACTCTTCTCTCTTCTCCTTTCTCTTCACCTTATCTTTTTTAGCATATAGGTTCACTCTTTACATTGGCAGAATGAGGGAAAATGGTATTCTTGTTAGGCACATGAATATATAGACTTCTTTCCCTAATTGATTTTCTCATGCACAACCTGTGTAAAGATCACCTTCAAATCTATCACCCAGTGGAGTATTAGTTCACAATGGTTCACCCATCTGATGCATGCTATGCTTTATCTTCTTTATGAAAGAAAACAATGGTTGCATATCAAAAAGCTTTCCTTCACAAGAGATAACTTCCATGATTTAATGCCACAAACTCTAGCATTAAAACCTTCAAATGTGCCTCAAACTGATCATCTTGATAACTCAAAGTCTACCGAATTCAGTGCAATAAATCTCGGTCAAAGAGGTTAGATAATTGATCGTTAACTATGACTTCCCTAGTTTATCTTATGATGACAAATTCTTTACTTGATCGATAAAGATCCTTAGGTTGTGAATAGGTAAGAGCCTTGACCTGTCATCTTTCCTTCCTCTTTCTACCGCTTGCATCCTTTCCTTGGTCTCTGTAATTGGTTACCGGTTGCCTCTTCCTTGGTGATAGGTTGCTTCTGATGAACAAAAATAGTCTCTTGTGCTTTGCATAGTGTCACTGGTAGCCAAACCAGTCTCTCCACACACGAGATGTCGTCAGTTGTATCTGTAACTATTTTGCTACACAGATCCAATATTGATGTCCTTAGATTCAGATGTCAACACCTCTTTTTCCAATCAATGACAACACCTCTATTTCCATGTACCACTCGGTTGCCATGTACCAGTTGCAATCTTACCAGTTACCATCCCTTAATGCCAACAAACCCTATTTCATGTCAGGTCACCAAATTGTGAAGGAAAAATTGCACCGTCCTTGAGAGTTGTTAAAGTCTCAAGGGCCGAACTATATGTTGTGCCACACCACTTCTACTAGCCCTGGTGAGCTAGGGGATCAAGACATTAATATGACAAAGAGACTTGATGAACTAGAACACTACATACAAATGGATTAAAATGATTAAGACAATTAGGAAACTAAATGTAGATAAATGTAAATAACTGGAAGAGACTAATAGATTATGATATTCTAGTTATTGAAAACAAAAAAGAAAACTAACATAGTTAATTGGCTAACTCTGCAAACTTATTGCCTCACACACCATTGCAAGTTGAGGACGACAACACAGATACAAGGATGAATGTGCAACACTTGCATTTTGTATAGAAAAAGTACAAAGACAACAATAGAAAACCATAAAGAGAACTAAACTGGCCAAATATAATTTAAGCTAAGAAAAAACTATGTGCAATAACTGGAAAATGATAGAATTATTTTATGAAAAGACAAGGAAGAGAAAAGACAGTCTTATCGCGAGTATGTGTTTAATAAGTTGAGAATCAACTCTCGTACTCCTATCAAGATAGGAAAATGTTTGGTGCTTTTTTGAAGACCTCCCTTAGTCATATCCCTACTTTTGTGTTTCTATCTTCACAATAGCTAATGTAGACAATAAAAAATGGTGATAGATAACCATATGGAAAAGGATAGATAAACGATAATCGTACAATAAGTAGATAGATAATGTGGTATGCTATCGAGAGCACAAATGAAAAAAAGAAGTAAAGAGACTTCCCTCAATGAAATATAAACCAAGTGATGAAGGGGAATCAAGACAATGTGTTGCAAATTGTCCAATGTGATGAGATGAGTGTGAAACGAATGGAGAATTCTTGAAGAATGGCCAAGAAGAGTGTTAGGATCATAAGGAAGTGTCTAGAGAGCCAAATGAATTTTAAAAATGGAGATATAATGGATGAAAGGAAAATTTGCATGTAAGTAGGTGAAGGAATCAACAATTACATTGCAGGCTAGCGATTTGTAGTACCTTAATGACACTACACATTTGTAGATTTATAGATGAGTGCGCGTCACATAGATGTCTCTGTGTCACACATGTGTCTTAAACCATACAAGTTGTGTGGCTAGGATTCTAGATAGATAGTGATAAGGTAAGATGAATGAGCACAAAGGGTGATACAAATTTTTGTGTTTTATGCTAAGGTAGAGAGGCATGGCATAATGGTAAATTAAACAGGGGTGCAAATTTATGACATTAAAAAAGGCAAGTAGTAACAAAAGGAAATTAAATTAAGATCAGTCTATAGAATTTTCTTAAGGTATGTTGATTCTAGGTTGAGTTTCCTAAGTTTTGGTGTCCATAATTGCTGAAATTTTCGTACTACTACATTGAAATCTAAAATTTTAAACAATTAGATTAATTTGTTTTCAGACAAGGGCTAGTAATTTAGAAACTACATTCAATTTCCTATAGATTCTATTCTTACAACTTTTTCACATAAGGTTGATAAAATGTTCAACTTTTTACGTCAAGTTGACTAACCCTGATTTTCTGATTTTTCATTGCCACTTAAGGCCATAGTTTGGTACACCATGATCCTGCACATACCCAAAAAATAAATTTGAACCTACATTGGCACATTATGTAAGAAGACATCATAAGCCTGAGAAAATCATTGGAGATAAAGAATTTAGAGTCTTGGCAAGAAGTAAGTTGAAAGACCCTACACATTTACTACGTAAGTTTGAGCCTAAAACAGTAAAAGATGCTTTAGAGAATGATGACTGGATACAAGCTATGAATGAAGAAATTGATCATATAGAAAAGAATGATACCTGGACTCTGGTGCTGAGACTAGAAGATATGAATGTTATTGGAACAAAATGGGTATTCATAAACAAGCTAAATGAACATGGAAAATTCACAAGAAACAAAGAAAGATTTGTATGCAAGGTGATGAAGTACAACTAATTGAATATATTGATGAACTAAAGGAACAGTGATTGGAGATCACTGAGCTATTAAAGTGATTTGTAAGATGATTAAATCAGTCAATATGTTCTCATTGATGTCAACTAGTTTTGACTATACTTATCATGATAGTTACAAACATCTGAATATCTGAAGAAGGAAGAAATGGTGAAGAAATGAGACATCTACATGAGGTAAAGATGGATATGATAGATAAGGGTAAGGTATACATTGGGTAAGTTATTGATGAGTTTATGACTTTATATTATTGACCTGAGCATGTTGCATTATTCTATTATGAAGAAGAGAATTGAATTGAACAAGTTAATGTGGTCGGTAATTGAAGAATTTCTGTATACACCAAATCAGTCTTGTGTATACCGAGTGATAGTAATAACCGAGTTAGTTATCACCGACGCATTCAGTTTTAACCGAGTGTGGATGAAAACATTAAATGCTAAGAACAACCAACTGAAATTGATGAGCTGGAATGTGTTATGATTTTGAGGTTACAGATGAAGTTAGCTATAAGATCCACGACTAGAAAAATTCAAAGATGATCTAAAGGATGAGAATGAAATGTGTTATTAACACAATTGCTGAGGAAGGTTTAACTGTAAAAATGGATGAATGAGATTAAGAGGCAAAATTTGATGGCTGATATGAAAATAGTTTGCTTGTCTATTTAAGAGACATAAGTTTCATTGTTGAAACATGCTAGATAAGATATAGGCTACAGAATATTTCACATGAAGACTTTTTCATGCATTCTTGATCAAACTAGTTACAGACATAACCGAGATGCAAGCATAACTGAGCATCAGAAAGATACATACACCGAGTGAAGTAAGTTGAAGGAATTGAAGAAGTTAATTGGTTTATTGATTAGATGATTTTTATGAGCTTAGCATAGATCTGAATATTTTCAATTGAGTTGTATTTGAATCAAATCAGAATTGTATCAGTTTAACCATTGATTCAGCAAAATCTCTTAACCAAGTAGACTTAATAGTCTTATTGTATTTCCAAATGATATTCATAGAATGTTGAATTGTTATCTTGTTGACCCCATTGTGAATGTTGGTCAAGATTTAACTAGTTAGTGATAAATCCTCTAACCAGGTCACACCTAATAGTGTGCATTGTAACCTTTAACAGGGTTGGCTCCTAATTGAACTCACTTCAGAAGAGTGAAATATTTTAGGTTACCGGTCCCAGGTGGTTTTTCCCTTTGCAGGGTTTCCACGTTAAATCAATGTGTTATGTATTATTTGTTATGATTGTTTTACTTTCATACTTTGTATATTACATAATTGGTAATCACAATTTGGATAATTAATGGTATTCGATAAAAGAACAATCAGTTTTCTATCTTATGTTACCGAGTTGCGGAATAAGTTTAAATTTGTACATCTAAGGGTATGGAACTGTAGGATAACTAATTTCACTGATTCACCCACGTCTCAATTATTCTAACAATTGGTATCAGAGTGCATTGGTTTCTTCAAGAGCATATTGGTTTCTTGGAGGAAGTTTCAAGGACTTGAGCAAAAAGATCACAAGATGTATAAAAGAGAAGCACCTAAGCTAAACAAAGACAACTTCAGAACATGACAAAGCAGGATGAGGCTGCACATATCTAGAATTGGGGAATCTTCTCTACATCTACTAAACAATGGCTACTTACAACCATCTATTGGACCTTTGACAGTTGATTAGTTGAGAGACAGACATGAACACAATATAACTATGATAGAAATTTCTACTGCCTTAATTGATGCTGAATTTGAAGTTATCAAAGGATGCACTACAACAAAAGAAATGTGGGATAAAATTGCACTAGTTCATGGTGGTAATGTGAATGTAATGAGAGCTAGAGTTGAAAGCCTAAGAGGTAGATTTGATGACATAAAGATGAAATAAGGTGAGAATATCACACAATACTCCAATCCAATCAAAGAGGTAGTCAATGTTATCTGAGGAGCAGGAGGTATTATTTCTGAAGACACTGTGGTAAGTAAAATACTGAGAACTTTGTTACCTATCTATGCTATTAGAATATCTTCTATTAATGAGATGAGATCTGCACCTGGAAGTACTCTTACACTTGATAGTTTGATTGGAAAGCTAACTACATTTGAGTTGAACAATTATGATAATAGTGTTGTACTAAGTGTTGAGTCTGCTTTTATGTCATCTTTGAAGATCGGTAAGTCTAGCCATAATCATAACATAAAGAATGAAAGTGACAGTGACACTGAAGATGAGCTTGATGAGCTTGAGGCACTTATGGATAGAAGACTTTGGAAAGGTAAAGGAATATAAAAAGGGAAGTTACCTTTAGCTTATTTTAATTGTAAAGAGATTGTCCATATTGCTGCTAGATGTCCTAACATGAAAGAAGAAGATAAAGACTATGATAGATCTAGTGATGGAAAGTTTGGTAGAAGAAATAACAGAGGAAAATGACACTATGACAGAAGAAACAATAGAGATTACAAAGACAAAGGCAAGAAGGCTTGTTACCTTGTAGAAGAAGATGATAATGACACTGACACCAACACTGATGAAGATTGTGAAGTAGTATTTGTTGCAATGAAAGATGATTCAAAAGAAGAGGAAAGGTATGTAGAAATAACACTCATATCTAAAGTTAGTAAAAATGATACTTGGATTATTGATAGTGGTTGTACACATCACATGAATGGGGATGAAAATAAATTTGAATACCTTGAACACTACAATGGAGGATCAGTAAAAATGGGAAATGATACACCTTGTCTAGTGAAAGTAAAAGGATCAATCTTATTGAATGATAGGATTAGATGTGATAATGCATATTGGGTAAAAGGACTTAACTACAATTTGTTGAGTGTAGCACAACTGAATAAATCAGGTCACCGAGTTGCATTTGATAGTAAGAAGGTGAAAATCTATGATGAAACTGGAAAACTGGTTGGTACTGGACGACAATCAAAAGGTAATTTATTCTATCTTGATAATGTTGATACTTCTTGTTTGTTGGCAAAAAATGAAGATGCATGGTTGTGGCATAAGCGACCGTATCATGTGAACTTTGATAACATGGTTAAGATCAGTAAAAAGAGAAGAGTTAGAGGTTTACTGAGTCTAAAAGCCTGATCATGTTATGTTTAATTAATGTCAAAAAGGAAAAATGACAAAATCCATCTTTAAGAAAAAAGATTATTCATCTAAAGGAATTTTGGAGTTGGTACATATCGACTTATGTGGTCCTATGAGAACTCAGAGTTATTACGGTGACAAATATTTCATTTTATTTGTTGATGACTACTCTAGGATGATGACAATCATGTTCTTAAAAGAAAAATCTGAAGCATTCAAATTGTTTAAGTGGTATAAAGAAAAAGTTGAAAAATAAACCGGGAAAGACCTTAAATGCTTAAGATCTGATAGAGGAGGTGAGTTTATTTCTAATGAATTCACTAACTTCTATAATGAACATGGAATCAAAAGGCAGGTTTCTGCACCGAGGACACCACAATAGAATGGTATTACTAAGAGAAGGAATCAATCTATTGTTGATTGTGCTAGAACATTAATGATTGGGAAAGATGTTGCATAAATGTACTGGAGAGAAGCAGTTAGCACTGCTATATACACCTTGAACCGAGTTCAACTAAATAAAGAAACAAACAAGACACCTTATGAGTTATGGTTTGGCTAAACTCCAAATGTAAGTTACTTTAGAATTTTTTGAAGTAAATGCTACATTCTGAAAGATAATAGAAATGATAAATTTGACTATAAAGGTGATGAAGGAATATTTCTAGGATATTCTACTAAGAGTAAAGCATACAAATGTTTGAACAAGGCTACTAATAAAATGATTGAAAGCACTAATGTAAAAGTTGATGAGTTTGTTGAAAAGAATGAAGAAGAAAGCATGAAGAAATGAGAAGACTATGGTAGGTTTATATATATTGAATATCCAAATTATCTACCAAAGCCACAGGACGAGTCTACTAAGAAATAGGAAAATGCTACTGAGAATTAGCAAATACAAACCAAGAACTAGGAAGAAGCTACCGAGGAACAAAATGAACTTGAACTGAATGATGAGAAAAGAAGAGAACAAGTGCTGGCAAGATTTGTTAGAAGACACCATCCACAAAACCAAATCATTGGAGACAAGCATGCTGGCATGATGACCCGAAGTAAGTTAAGAGAAAACACATGCTTAGTTTGTGAATCTGAGCCTAAGAATGTTAGAGACGCACTTGAAAATGAGGAATGGATCAAGGCTATGCATGAAGAAATTGAACAAATTGAGAAAAACAAGACATGGACATTGGTACCGAGACCGAAAGATAAAAATGTAATTAGTACTAAGTTGATTTTCAGAAACAAGTTAAATGATAATGGAGAAGTAACAAGGAATAAGGTGAGACTTGTATGCAAGGGATATGCACAAGAAGAAGGAATAGACTATGGTGAAACTTTTACACCAGTAGCAAGACTTGAAGGAATCCAGATATTACTTGCATATGCTGCACATAAGAATTTCAAAGTATATCAAATGGATGTGAAATCAGTATTTCTGAATGGAATTCTTGAGGAGGAGGTCTACATAGAAAAACTTGAAGGTTTTGTTGATCCAAATCAGGAAAACATGGTATGTAGACTACACAAAACTTTGTATGGACTGGAGAAAGCACCAAGAGCATGGTTTGAAAGAGTACATGATTATCTTATCAGTAGTGGCTTTGTAAGGACAAGTGAAAACAGTAATTTGTACATAAAAGGTGAATATGATGATAACATTTTGATTGCTGAAATTTTTGTTGATGATATAATCTTTGGAGGACATGATTTGATTCGCAAATCTTTTGCTGATGAGATGAGAAAAGAGTTTCAAATGTCAACGTTTGGAGAGATTAAATTCTTTCTAGGTTTCTAGATTATACAACAGAATGATGATATTTTCATCACACAATCAAAATACATTAAGGAAGTATTGAAAATTTTTGGCATGAAAGATTCAAAACTGGTAGGAACACCGATGGTGATAGGATGTAAGTTGACTAAGGATGATGAATCAACCAAGGTAAATCAGACATTGTATAGATCAATGATTGGAAAAATGGTTTATATAGTACATAGTAGGCCTGATATAGAACATGCAGTTGGGATTGTGGCAATATTTTCTGCTAATCCTAAAGATTCACACATGGTTGTAGTTAAAAGGATTCTGAGATATTTGAAGAAAATTGAGGATTATGGTTTATGGTTGTAGACACGCAAAAATGGACAAAGTGCTTTTAAATTGCAAAAATCAATAAAATGGCTCAAAATCATTAAAATGCGCTAATTCAATCAAAAAGGGATCAAATCAATTAAAATGGGCATTATTAAATAAAGTTGGACAAAATCAATTAAATCAAAGGAAAAATCAAATAAGGATGTTAAATAATTAAATCAAAGTTTAAAGGAGTGAAAAACACTACATAATTGATTTTAATCAATTAGTTATATAATTGTTTAAATAAAAATTCAAAATGAACCTATTACCCTTACATGGCTAAATTTAATTAATTAATTGAATTTAATAATTCCTAATATCTTTCAACAAAGCTGAGCAACCAATGAGAATTGAGGACAAAAAGACACAAATCACTCAAAAAGAATGAATCTCAATCACTCATTATAAAGTTTTAATCTCATCCACTCAATCTTGTCCTTTTGTCCAAAGCTTTGAGACAAACCTTTAAATTCTCCCCCCATTTATGAACAAAGCAAAGTATTTGACTCAACCAAAGGTTAATCATGATTACTTCACTCCACCCCCTACCCTTGAGAATTTACTATAAATATGAAGCATTTTGAGAGCAATTGATATCTTAGAAATTCATTTGCAAAGCATTGTTACTATAGGCAATTGAAGAGCATTCTAAGAGCAATTAAGAGCATTTAGAGTATTTGCATTATACTTTTATCAATTTGAGCTAGAATCATCATCATAGAAGCATAGAGCAGCATACATTCTCATTTTAGAAGTGTCACTAGTGGATATTTGAGCTGAGAGCTTCACTTACCACCTCTTTCTAGAGAGCCATGAGATGCTATAGATCTTAGTTTCATTTTTAAATAGATTGGCATTGTATTTACTTTAGATTTGTTGCTAATTTGATCTTAATTTCATGAAGGTGATTATCATCATTACACAAATGGCGCCCACCGTGGGGCCCTAGGCCTCATTTTATCATTTTTATCATAATTTGCATGCTTGTATTGTCTATTTTTCGTGAATATTTTGCAGGAAACCGGTGAAATCACACTTATGGGAGATTTGTTCATGCCTGCAGTCATTTTACTTCCGCCTATGATCTCTGTCCTAGCGCCTGTTAACTGAAGATTCACGCCTAGCATACAACTTCTATACGGTCTTGAGTACTCTGCAGTTGCCTGAAAATCATACGCTCATGCCTATGAGATTAAAGCATTCAACCTTTGGTGATTAAAGTCATGCCTGTGACTCAGGAAGTATCGCTTTGCTGCAATCTGTTATCGCCTATCTTTACGCTTTTCTTCGCAATTTTAAAAAATAGTCACACTTATAATCTTTCAATTCACACTTACTGTTATTAAATTGTCTCTTAGCATAAATCATTTTTTGTAATTTTATATTTTGTTCACGCTTAGTAATAAGTTGTTCACGCCTGTGTAATTTTCAGTATCGCCTGTGTCACTGTAAAGTGTCGCTTGCTATCAATAAAGTCATGCCTGCTAACAATTTATTCACGCCTATTAGCTCAACAATGTCGCTTGCTACCTGTTGCCTTTATTTACTGTTGAATTGATTAAATCATTTGTCTAACTCCCTATTTACATGATTTAACAGTAAATGAGCAATCACAGGAAAGTACAGAAGCCAGAAAGCATATTTAATCAAGAAGGAAAGGCTTTAACAAAGAGGATTAAGAAGGAGAACTTTGAGCACATTAAGGTTGTTCTTGAGACTACACAAGAGGAGGACAATCAAGTATTTCAGAACTATCTTGCAATTGTTGAAGCATATAAAATGAAACTTGTCTCTTTAAATTGGATTTTTAGTCCTTAAATCAAGTTTTCCTTTGAAAATTTGCAAATAAGTTCTCTAAAATTCATACACAATTGTTGCTTCATCAATTTTTGATTTTGGTTTTCCCTCATTTTGAATGGTTGTGTTGGACTAACTTATTGGAGGAGGGAGCGGGAACAATCGCCACTAGGTGAGTAAAAGCAAGAAAAAAAGGCCAAAAATCACAAAAAAGTGCCTAGCCATTGATAGCTACAAAGGAAAAGGTATTCATCAAATCAAGCTTGCACTTGCTTAAATTGTGGCATTCATTGAATCTAGCTTAATTAAAATAAGGAATTTGACCAAACACCTTGAAATTATAAGAATCTCTTTGTTATGAGATTGAAAAAGAACTTTGTTGCTTGAGTGTTTGAGGAACTAAAGGGAAAGTTAGGGATATGCTCTTCACCTTTTAGGTGAACCAAATTCCCAAAAGCTTAACCTTAATTTCATTTTCCTTTCTTTATATGAACATGCTAGTTAAAATAGAGAATTAGTGGGCTCGCCTCCTGAGTTGTGCCTTAACGAGGCTAGTGAGAGGGACAGCCCAAAGTGGGATATGCTCGCTTTTGCTGCGAGAATCCAACCCACTATAAAATGAAATGCATGCATCCTTAATGGGGTGTGTGACAAATGAATTTTAAATTTTTTGAATTTCCTCTAGTAGTCTTCATGGATTATGCAAAATTGTACCTTGGTGCGTGTGGGAAACCCCTTAACATACTTGGGGGATGAAAGTTTAAGATCTATTTGAACGGAATCCACAATAAATCCTGGATAAAGTAGCAAGACCACCTTTTAGAGCCATGTTAAGAGCCAAATTTGACTTTTAGGTAAGCTTCTTGGAATTCTTTCTTGTGTTATACTTGTGGAAATGATCGAGAATATACACATTAGATTGTTTTAGGGACATGATGAAAAATTGATGTGTGTGTTGAGATTGTTTTTTATTTTCAAATAAGAAAATTTCAAAGGACTTGATCTTAAAAAAGTTTAAAAAATTCAAAATCTTACAACCTAGTCAAAGAAGTGTCGCCTGTGCACAAAATAATCCCACCTATTAGAGGTTTAGTCACACTTGTGACTTATATGAAAATGAGTAGCAATAGTGAAGTCATGCCTAGGAAATATTGAAACGTGCCTGCTAAAACTAGAAAATCGCCTATCAATAGGAAAGTGTCGCCTACATACCTGCAGTGTGCCACCTAACAATATACTAGTTCACGCGTACGCAAAATTCAGTCATGCCTACGCTTACGTCAGTGATGCCCATAAATCTAAAAGGGAAAATAGAGAGTATTTGAAGAGGGGGTCAGAAAATTTTGATCATATATTTGAATACCCTTTTCCATGTTCTTACTGCTCCAACATTCAACCCAGTCAAAAATCCTATTATACACCATTTTTGTAAATTTTACAAAGGATTTGACCAAGGGCACGATTGATTCTTATTTTCCAAGTGGTTTGTTCATGCCTACTTTTACTCGATCCTACTACATCAAGAAAACTCTGCAAGCGGACGGAACTTACTTAAGACAAGAGCTCCCTTACCCAGGAGATGATTCTACCACTCCAAGAATACCCCAAAAATCACCTGAACAAGAAGTGGAAGACAACATGATGTACTATGGTAGTTTGGGTTATAAAACAAATAGTGGCATCGACCCAAATAACCAAGGTGATGCAAATAATGGGGGCATTGACATGAATAATCAAGAAAACACCAATAGTGGAGGGGCGAATCAAAACACCCAACGAATTGATACCACTCACCAAAGACCTAATACCAAACCAACTATCGATGATGCCACCGATGACAAGGTTGATGAAGTTGTTCAATGCCCTATTTCTTAAGACTCATGGAAAAAGTAATGGCAAGAGATAAGGAGAAGTATTTCATGGACCTAGCCCGAGCAGGTCTCAAGCTCCCACAAGATTATGATGTGAATCAACTAAAACCACCAGAAGTTGAAGAGAGTGCCATTGACATCATGAACAAATAGTTCAAAATATTTCAAATGCAACTAGATAAAATCAAGCAAAGTGGGGCTCCTAAACCCTTTTCTATCAAAGCATTGTGCCCATTCCCATTTGATAAAAGTCTGGTTATGGCACCATTCCCGATCAATGTAGTGTTTCCCAAATATGACAAGTATGAAGGAACATCGGATCCACAAGATCACTTGTGGGATTTTTGTGTATTGAGCTTAGAGTTCATGCACGATACCACCTATTTAATGAGACTATTCCCAAGAAGCTTGGGAGGCATGGCTATGGAGTGGTTTTCTAAGTTACCCTCGGGCATAAAAACCTTCAAAGAACTAGCTTCAAAATTCGTGGCCCATTACTCATACAACATCAAGCATGAGGTCACGATGATAACATTATGCAATACTAAACAAAAATATGGAGAAGCATTCCTCACTTTCTTACAAAGGTGGAGGACAGTTTTTGTTAGGTATCCTAGGAGTGTGCCTGAAAAGGAGAAAATAGATATATTCAGATAGTTTGAGCACCGAGATGAACTATCGATTGAGAATGCAATGTTCCAAGACATTCCAAGACCTCATATAAAATGGAGTAACAATAGAAGAAGTGTTGGTTAAGAGTGGAGAACTAAAATTGTATAAAGATAACAAGAACAACTCTAACAACAATAACTCAAACAATGGCACCAATCAGAATAAGAATTGGTTCAATAGCAATAATCGGTATAAAAACAACAATAAGGGAATAGTCAATGACAGGGTCGTTGATTCTAGCAACTTGAAGGTGACTCCATTTTCCCTTACGAGAACACCTAATCAAGTGAACAATACAAACCAGACCTCCAATGCACCTTCCAACAACAATTCTAATAGTGGCAACCAAGGAAATAATCAGAGGAGTAATAAATTTGATAAATTTTTGGTGCCAATTCCTTAAAGGAACTTCACACCCTTGGGTGAACCCCTCGAAAAGGTACTAAAGACCCTCATAGCTAACAACATCATTAATCTACCTAGCACCCAGTCTTATGAGCCACACAACAAGCCTAGTTGGTGGAGTGCAAATAACCATTGTGAGTACCATAGGATTTGAGGGCACATGACAAAGGAATGCTTGTAGCTAAAGAATGTAGTGAAAGACTTAATCGATAGTGGCATGATCACCATTGATGGACCTCAAAGCAATGAAGACCATATAGCTTTCAAACAACCCTTTTATAAACATGACAAAGGGGAGTCATCCAATGGCAAGAAACAAAGCAGCAATAACATTAACTTTGTGCCACCTTATGATAACATTGTGAATGCTATAATAATCAAAGAGCAGCCCCAAAAAGAGACATCCAATGTTAATACTAGAGGGAAGACTTCAAGGATTACCCTACAAGGGGTTGCTCCTAAAATTATTAGCACTTTGTAGTCTAACATTGTGATCAAGAAATCTTCTATAGCATCAAAACCATATAGCTAGGTAGATCAGCTACAAAGAACTCCAGCACAAATCTCTATCTTGGAGCTATTGAAGCTATCCCCTAACCATAAGGAAATTTTAGAAAAATCTCTAGTAGAGACGAATGTTCCTACTAACTTAGAAGAAGAGAAGTTTCAAAAAATGGTAGGTCATCTCGTTGCACCTCATTTCTTGTCATTCTCCAACCAAGATGACATGTCTATTACTCATCCTCAAAACCTACCACTGCATATAGAGGTCTTGATTGAATGCCATAGAGTCAAAAGAACTCTCATTGATGGAGGAGTCAGCCTTAACATCTGCATGTTGAGTCTTGTCAAATCCTTAGGCTTGTTCGAGTCTTGCATCGACCCTATGAAAAGAATCACCATAAAGGCTTATGATGAAGCTGAAAGGGCCTCTAAAGGCATGATCGTATTGCCTATTCAAGTGGGACCTGTCAAAAAGGACACCAATTGCCAAGTATTGGACATGAAATTAACTTATAATATTTTATTGGGGAGGCCATGGATTCATGAGATGCAAGTAGTCCCATCCACATATCACCAATGCATCAAATTTTCATACATGGGTGAAGAAATCATGGTTGGAGGGGACTCAAATCCATTCCAATATTGCAATGCACTCAAACCCCTTCATGAGCTATTTATTCCACATAACCGGGAAAGAATCATTCAAAGAGCCACCATTGAAGATACCAAAATGGATGATCCCATGATAACATTAAGTGCTACTTCAAACCCTCCTCAAGCTAGCTCAATGACATCAACTAAGGGAAAGGAAAAGATGAGCTACAAGGGTCCAACTCCAAATGAAGATTTATACCAAGCACCTAAATCAGAGATAGTACTCTACAAACCCATTAGAGAAGAAAAAGATGAAGCTAAAAAGGATAACTACAAGAAAATGACTGAGATGATGGAGGCATTTGACAAACAATGCAAAATTAGTTCCAAAGGAGTAGGGGAATACTTTGTTTCCCTATTCGACATGCCCACATCTCCAAGAACACATGGCAAACCATCAAAAGAACACTTACCTCATAAGTATAACTCTTACTTCGTAAGAGAAAGGGACAAAGCAGCATTCGACAAGGAGGAGAATGAAGTCCTTCAATGGCTTTATCATGATGAAGAGGATACCTCAAGAACTCCCATGGAAAGAATCCATCATGTTAATATACAAACCGAGCAATATGAGAAAGGGTTTGAGATAATGCAAAAAATGGGATACAAGGGAAGAGGACCCTTAGGCCAAAGGAATAGAGGTTTACTAGAACCCATTGATTCTACTTGGAGGGCAAAAGAAGAAAGATCCAGAGTAGGCTACCAATATAAAGGCGAAAGCTCCAACCCAATGCAAGATTTCTATCCTCAAGTAAATGCCTTAGAATCCGATGGAGATAGTGATGACTCCCAGGATTATGAATGGGATACCCTATCCAATGAATCATGCCAAGATAAAGAAGTAGTCACAATACATACTTATGCAAAGATCCCAAGGCAAGAAACTCAAGTCAATGAAGAGCCTAATATACAAGGTCTTAACATAGGACAAGCACCTACTAATCCGCCATGGATAGATACATTTTGGATGCCTTCGGAGGAGGGAGATTCAAATGTTAGTTTTAATCTGCTCGTGGTTTTTCCCATGCTATTTCCCGTAGAAGTTGACGAGGACTCAAGTGAAGGGGATTTTGACCCTTCTTCCATGGACCATCTCAAGGAAGCTCACATTATAGACCTAAACGATACAATGTACGCGCCCTCAAATGAAGTCATGTCCATAAACCCAATTGATGAAAACTTTCCTAATGAAACCTTATCTTTGATAAATCCCCATCTTATTGATTGGAACCAAACCAAGCTAAGTGACTTGCTTTATTTTCCAAATGACCAAGCAGCAAACCAATACCTTAATGCGGTTGAGCCCTCTTTCACCAATGAATTCAGATCGGGCATGATAGAAGCAGCGAGGGTCCAATCTCTAAGTCAAATAAAAAAAATGAAAAAAAAAAAGAAAAAGAAAAGTTCTACTGATGAAAACCACTATGTGGCAACACTAGAACCCAAAAAAGTAAAGATAAAAGACGTTTCCTTTGGTGAAAACCCAATTGTGGCATCAAAGGAAGAGAGATTGGATACTCTACCAGAGCATGAAGAAGACAGGTCGCCTATACTCATAGAGCCGACAAAAAAGGTCAACATTGGAACAGAATTAGATCCAAAATTTATACACTTGGCATCGTCACTTACACCTCTAGAAAGAGAGGATTTCATCAAGTTTTTCCAAGAACAACAAGTGAACTTTGCATGGTCATATGCCAACATGCCCGGATTAGATCCTGACTTTATAATGCATCATTTGAATGTCCGACTAGGGGTTAAGCCCATCAAGCAAAAGTTGAGAAAAATGCACCCACATATAGCTCTCTTAGTTAAGGCAGAATTAGAAAAGTTGTTGAAGGTGGGATTCATAAGAGCGATAGCCTATGCTGAATGGATATCTAACATTGTACCAGTCACAAAACATGATAAATCCATTCGAGTATGCACAGATTTTTGAGACCTAAATCTTGCTTGTCCTAAGGATGACTTCCCACTTCCAAACATTGACGCAATAGTTGACTTGACAGCGGGTCACTCCATGTACTCCCTAATGGATGGTTTCAGCGGATATATTCAGATCAAAATTGCACTTGAAGACCAAGAGAAGACCACCTTTACATGCCCTTGGGGCACCTTTTGTTGGAATGTCATGCCCTTCGGCCTTAAAAATGTCGGAGCCACATATCAAAGGGCCATGACAACTATCTTCCATGACATGATGCACACCTTTTTAGAGGATTATGTGGATGACATATTCGCCAAGTCCCACAAGAGAGAGGAACACCTACAAATTTTGAAAAGGATATTCATTCGGTTGGAGCAATTCAAAGTGCGACTAAACCCAAAGAAATGTGCCTTTGGTGTCCAATCCGGCAAATTGTTAGGCTATATAGTTTCAGCCAAAGAAATTGAAATGGACCCAAAAAAAGTACAAGCAATAATGGATATGGAGATACCAAAGAACATTAGCCAAATGAGGTCCTTACAAGGCAAAATACAATCCATAAGAAGGTTCATTTCTCAATTGGCCGAAAAATGTTTTTTCTTCAAAAGGTTTCTACACAAGGATACTATGTTCATGTGGGATGAAGAATTTAATCAAGCCTTCACATTATTGAAGACCTATTTGATAAATCCACCTATCCTAATGCCACCAATCAAGGGCAAAAAATTGCCTCTGTACATATCTGCTACCGAAAGATCTCTAGGAGTGCTTTTGGCACAAGAGGATGAACAAGGAAAGGAAAGAGCTATCTACTATTTGAGCAGGACATTGATCAAATATGAACTTAACTACACATTCATGGAAAGGGCTTGTCTAGCCATTGTTTTTGCATCTCAAAAATTGAGACATTATTTGTTGATGCACAAGGTAAAGCTAATTGCCAAAATTGATCCTCTAAAGTATTTGCTAAGTAAAATTGTCTTAATGGGTAGGATAGCGAAGTGGGTCATGATATTGAGTGAATTCGACATTGAGTATGTTGATAGAAAAGAAATAAAAGGACAAGTGATAGTAGATCACTTAGCTAAGAATCCATTGACTTCTACACAAACTATTCAAGTGGAATTTCTGAATTCTGCCACTGTACACATAGAAGCAAAAACATGGAAGTTATACTTTGATGGCTCGTATACTCAAGGAGGTTTCAGGGCCGGCATATTATTGGTCACTCCTCAAGGTTACACCATTCCTAAGTCCTAAAAACTCTTGTTTCCATGTACAAACAATATAGAAGAATATGAGGCTCTAGTTATAGGCATCAAAATAGCTTTAGAATGGAACATCATGGAGCTACAAATATATGGAGATTCTCAACTCATCATCAATCAAGTCAATAATGAATATAACACTAAAGATGAAAAGTTGATGCCATATAAGACTATGATTGATGGATGGAAGAATTACTTTTCCTTGATCACTTTTGAGAAGATTTCGAGAGAGAAAGATAGAGTAGTTGATGCAATGGCCACCTTGGCTTCCTTGTTACAAAAACTAGATCAAAATGAGAAGTATGAGTTCTTGGTGGAAGAGTTGGTGAAACCAGAATTCAACCTTCCCAAAACCCAAATTGTTGCCTTATTACATGGACATGACTCACCTTGGTACGACCCTATATATACATATCTCAAAGACCAAGTGCTACCTCTAGACCAAACCCGAGCCCAAAAATGAAATTTTATACGCCAATCAGCCCGTTACATAATCCTCTCAGAAACATTGTATCGTAAGGGTCTTGATGGGACGTTACTTAGGTGTCTAGAGGAGGAAGAGTCTAAGTTAGCTTTGCATGAAGTTCACAAAGGCATTTGTGGGTCACACTCAAGCAGTTTAAACCTAGCTAAGAAGATCCTTTGCTTATGGTATTTCTGGAAGACATTAGAAAAAGATGCTTGCCACTTTGTTAGGATATGCAGAAAATGTCAATATCATGGCAACATGATACATGCACCGGCATAGGAATTGCACCCATTTGTGACACCATGGCCCTTCTATCAATGGGGGTTTGATTTAATTGGCGTCATATACCCACCTTCTTCAAATGGTCACAAATACATCATAACTACAATGGAGTATTTCACTAAGTGGGTCGAAGCAGTTCCTTTAATCACGACCATGGGTAAGAAAATTTCCATGTTCATCTTGAACCACATCATTTGCAGATATGGCATTCCTCATGCCATAATAACAGATAATGGAAAGCAATTCAAAAACAAGGACATGGATGAACTTTGTGCTACATTTCATATCACTCACCATTCTTCCTCCATCTATTATCCTCAGTGAAATGGGTAAGTCGAAGCCACGAATAAGAATATCTTGAAAATCTTGAAGAGATCGGTCAATAAATCAGGAAGGGATTGGCATGTGCAAATTAATCCAGCATTATGGGCCTATAGAACTAGCATTCAGACACCTACGGGAGCCATGCCATTTTCATTATTCTATGGAGCCGAAGCAATTCTACCATTAGAGGTTGAAATCTTGTCTTTACGAGTGTCATTGCAAGGGTTGATCACAGATGAAGACTATAGAGTCGCTAGACTTCAACAATTGGAGTTGCTAGAAGAACATCAAACACAAGCTTATGAGCACCTCAAAGTATATCAAAATAGAATCTCAAGGAACTATAATAAGCATATCAAGCTGAGAGTCTTTCAGGTAGGAGACTTAGTGTTAAGAGAAAACCCAAAGAATCAGGTTGAAAGAGAGAAGAAAGGAAAATGGGAGGCTAATTAGCTTGGTCCATTCATCATTGTGTCTTCATTTTGACAGGAACCTATAAGCTATCAGATTGTGAAGGAGAGGAACTCCAAGAGTCTATTAACAACATTCATCTCAAAAGGTTCTACACATGAGGGAGATGAAAGAGTATAAAGAGTATCAGATGAGGAGCATCATATTTATTGTACATAGTCAAAGAGATCTTGAAAAATATTAAAAAATATTAAAAAAATAAAAATACAAAAAAAGAAAAAAGAAAAAGTGCCTTGGTGAAAACCTAACAATAGGCGCCTTGGTAGCAAAAAGAGAAAAAAATCCAAAAGGTGAAAACTTGATAAACAAGCGCCTTTTGTTCCCTTAAGTCTATCTTTCCTAGTCACATATGTCCATATTGCATTTCCAACATCCCATTTGTAAAACTACCATTGCATCCGTCATTTGTACATAGTCATAATAAAGCCTTTCAGTCACATTGTTGCATTGCCTATCAGCCCTAAGTTTGTCGCATGATCACATTTATCACTTGGGGGCAAAAGAGGATTGGAAATTTGGTACCAAATGGATTCAATAAGTGCTACAATCAGTCACGTCAGAGAGAGATTTATTAGAGTTTTAGAAGAGTGGAAAGTTTTTTTGAACCTTTGATGGATATCATTGTTCAAACCCAAGTCTTAGATCCTACAACTTGATCCATGAGCCTTAATTGAATTTATAATTTGGGATTAAAAATTGACAAAACACTTTAAAGATCAGAATGCTTGGAAATACTTTTTGAAAATCATGAAACATTGCAAAACACTTGAAGCTTTCTTTTGATAATCTTTATTGAATTGACTTTTATCACATCTTTTGAGCTAATCGATGATGTTTCGACTAGATTAGCCATGATAGAGACATGATATTTTCTTGCCTTTGAGTGATTGTTTTGAGGAAGATTCATCAACTTATGAGAGTTTATCTAACGACATGGTCATCAAAGAACCATCGAGGACTATCTCATAAGAGGAAGGATTGACCTTTGCTTGTTTATGCAAATGAATCCCTTGGCTATTTAGATCTTCCATATCTTAATACCAAAAATCCACTTGCAACATTGAATCCGTTGACACCGGTATTCAGACTCCCATAGTTTGGTCATCCAACTAGTGAGGGTTGTACTTAGTTCAAAAAGAGGTTACCAAAAGAGATTAAAAAAAAAGCGGTATTCATATCATCATGATGTGGTCAGTGATGATTGTACTTGCTTTTCGGTCCCAAAATGCTCAATGATGAAAATTTATCTCCATGGCTAAAAGCTGGTGACACTTAGGTTGCATCACATGGCATTATCATGTTAGATTAATTGCATTGCTTTATCATGTTAGATTAATTGCATTGCTTTATCATATTAGATTAATTGCATTATCATGTTAGATTAATTGCATTGCTTTATCATGTTAGATTAATTGCATTTGTTTGTGGTTAATTTTCCAAGGGCAAAGGGGGTACATCAATAATCTTGGTTAGTCAAAACATTAAAGAAATGAGAGATTCAATCAAACGTCCTACTCTTGATATATCAAAACAAAGCAATGAGATTATATTTTGCATTCATGCATAGCATTAATCATTAATCATTATCCATATACCAGAAAAAGAAAAAGAAAAAGGAGCATACATCATTTGCATACAAATAGCTAAGGATAGAGTTGCATTGCATCCATTGAAAAATTCCAAAAACATAGGGGCATTTCCATATGCATTTCCATAAAACACTTTGCATCCATACATTGAGAAATAGGGAAAACCATGTCATAAAACATACATACATCATTGCATTCATCATAAGATATGATAACTGCATCCATAGCATAAATCAAAGTAAAATGCATAAAACACATCATGTAGCTGCATAAAAGATAATCTCATAACAACTCATTAAGGAGAACCAAGGAGTATATCATCATATCATCAAAAAAGTGTTCATCAATGACCCATCAACTCGGTATATCAAGATACAATGTCATACAAAATGATACATCAAATGTTCTGATCCATCAAATAACATGGCATGCGATACAAGGACATCAATCAATCAAGATCCTGTAGGACCATATCCATCTGGACCTCTACCATCCTGTGGAGGAGGAGCTTGAGAAGTGCTCGCTCCGCTCTATCTCTAAACCATAGAAAACATAAACTGCTACATCAAGGAAGCAACCTAATCTAAACACCCAAAAAAAGTGGACATATCTGTCCTCATAGCCTGCACATCCCATGATAGAGTACCAATAGTAGGAGCATCCTGCAAACTCTATCCCTGATACTGTGGCTGCTGAACCTGTGTAAGCACCTGCTGTGCTGGAGCCTGATCCTGTTGTACGAGAACATCATCCTGTTGAGCCAAGGAAACTCTCTGCAACTGAACCAAAGGATCTAATCCACCTGGAATCTACCTAGCAGCATCAACATGAGCTTGTCTCTCCTATCTCTGATGTCTGTGAGCTCTATGTTGTCTATCTGCTGCTCTAGGATGCCTATCAACTACATCATCATGTCCTCTACCTTGATCTCTATCCCTCGCATGACCACCTCTCACCCATACTTGACCAATAATAGGAGGATCTCTATGTCCCTATCGTCTCTACCGTCTACCACCACCACCTCCATCACCACCGCCATCATCACCCTGACTCGGGACAGGCTCGGCTGGATCAGTGAAATGAGTAAACCTGTTACGAGCCCACCAATCTACAAACTCATGAGACGTACCTACATCTATCATACCAGGAAGCATCTCCCACCTGCAGTAAGCCATACTAGCAATCCAATCCAATGCAAACTGATAATCAATGAGAGGACCCCACAAAGATCTCTTTGCCTATACCCAAGCATATAGTGTTGTACCTTGAGGCATATCCTATGTCTGACCATACTGTCTAGAAACTCTGCTAAAGTAGAAGTGCTCAATAGTAGTAGTAGTACAACCAATCATACAACGAGGGGAAAACATGTATGGTAACTCATCATCATCCTCTCTCCAGTGCTCACAACCCCTGTATGGTCTCCATAGAACCTGATCGAGATCATCAATCTATCATCGCAAGTAATCTAGATGATCCAAATGGTGTTGAAAAACCATGCCAGTGTATAGAAAAGCATATGGAAAACCACGAGGCTGAACCCTGTCAAAAATAGGCCTAGTGATGGGAAGATGTTCCCATATCCACAACTAGAGAATAACTACACTGGCCGACAAGGAAGAACTCTCTATATAGACTACCTCGTGCAAATCATGGTAGAGTTGTGCAAGGATGCATGAACCACAATCGAAGCATCAAGGATGAGTAAGCAAATCCTCCAGAATCCTACCCCATCCGATAGAAAAACCACAACCTTGCCGGTCGAGAAGAAGCAAACCACCGATCAATGCACCGAGTACTACTGGCAATGTAGGAAAGGAAGCAAACTGAGGCCAAATAATAGTATCGTCATCAATAGAGTTGTCCCCGAACACTCGTCCGCAGACTGTAGAATCATATATGGAATCATAATAAACTACCTCTCCTCTGCATGGGATACATGGTAATCTATACACGTCCTTAGGCGTGATAGTCATCTCTCCATAAGACAAATGAAATGTATTGTGGTTGGAGTGCCATCACTCCGCCACTGCAATCAATAAACCATGGTTCAGCTAGAACCGTGGAAGATCAAGAAGGAAGCTCAATCCGCACAACTCGATCACACAAAACTCAACATCCGTAAGTGTCTAACCCAAATCAATGACCCAAGAAGCAACTGACCGAATGTACAGAGTAGGGAAGATTGCCTGTTGGCAAAGCAAAGGAATCATATCAGTATATCATATCAAGGAATTATTTCAAGTCAATCAATTTTATCAACAGTATCAAGCAATCACACCAAGTACCATTTTTTCATGTCTCTGTGTCCTGAGAACGAAGCAGCAGTATCAAATCATATCGGTTTTCACACTGATTGATTTATCCTATCAATATCCTATCCTAATCAAATTGATAAATCACATTTATTGGTAACACTATCCTAATATTCTAATCCATTGTTTTGTTGAACGCAACAGACCTAATCTAATCATGTGAATCGAGCATTAGAAGTCATCAAATTTTTCATCAGACACAATCAAGTACAAGTGAAAAAATTTCAAAAGTCTGCAGGTGTGATTTTAATCATACCAGGCGACATTTCTCTAAAGCGATACCAAAAAGTTGATACGCAACATTTTGCGGGTGTTACGTGATAGTTCTTATTGCACGCGACATTAAATCATGCTAGGCAATAATGAAATGTGGCCTAGGCAATAGTAAATTGTTAGGGTTTCCTATGCGATAAAATATATGAAAATGGGCATTTTTGACCTAGTTCTATGCGTGAATATCCTATTCTTAGGCGAGGATGAAAGTTTCTTAGGTGACATTAAACTATACGTCTGCATGAGAGAAAAGCGTGGATGCGACAGTAAAAGGGTCTAGGTGACAGTGAAATTTTTCTAGGCATGATTTTACATATTCAAGCAATGATGAAATGAAAAATTGCAATAAATGCTAATAAATGAGCAATAAATGCAAAAGAGTTCAAAATAACTCATTGGAGGTCCATAGTCAGGTGGCCTTGCATATCACCGACACCTCTTGAATCGATGCTCTCAAATAGGGACAACTATCTTGAAATTCACCATAGGATCAAAGCAAAATCACCAAAGGTAAAAGTAAAAATGAATAGTAAAACAAGGTTTTTCAACCTATTTAAGCTATTTTGACCTAATTTTAGAGGTGAAATTTGGCTATGACCTATATATTGACCTATCTAATCAACCGGGGCATTCTTCAATCATGGCATATCATCAATAATTTTCAGAAATGAAAACATATAAATCAACATCATCAAATTTTTCAAATCAAGCAATCAATATGTTTTAATTTCTGAGGGGGCATCAGGGTATCAAATTGAAATTCAAACAAAACATCATTGGAATCAGTGGGGCATCAAAAAAATTTGTATCATTATCAATGGCATATCAAAAGTATATCAGAGGCAACAATCATATCATATCAGAGGCAGTAATCAATTTCATATTAGAGGCAGTAATCAGTGGTAAATTAGTGAATCAGCAATCAGGACCTAAAAGTGATTAGGACTAAGAGAATCTTTGAATCAATGTTCTTCGCACATCAATTCAAAGAGGGGCATTTGTAGACACGCAAAAATGGACAAAGTGCTTTTAAATTGCAAAAATCAATAAAATGGCTCAAAAACATTAAAATGCGCTAATTCAATAAAAAAAGGGATCAAATCAATTAAAATGGACATTATTAAATAAAGTTGGACAAAATTAATTAAATCAAAGAAAAAATCAAATAAGGACGTTAAATAATTAAATCAAAGCTTAAAGGGGTGAAAAACACTACATAATTGATTCTAATCAATTAGTTATATAGTTTTTTAAATCAAAAATCAAAATGAACCTATTACCCTTACATGGCTAAATTTAATAATTCTTAATATCTTTCAACAAAGTTGAGCAACCAATGAGAATTGAGGACAAAAAGACACAAATCACTCAAAAAGAATGAATCTCAATCACTCATTATAAAGTTTCAATCTCATCCACTCAATCTTGTCCTTTTGTCCAAAGCTTTGAGACAAACCTTTAAATTGTCCCCCCATTTATGAACAAAGCAAAGTATTTGACTCAACCAAAAGTTAATCATGATTACTTCACTCCACCCCCTATCCTTGGGAATTTACTATAAATATGAAGCATTTTGAGAGCAATTGATATCTTAAAAATTCATTTGCAAAGCATTGTAACTATAGGCAATTGAAGAGCATTCTAAGAGCAATTAAGAACATTTAGAGTATTTGCATTATACTTTTGTCAATTTGAGCTAGAATCATCATCATAGAAGCATAGAGCAACATACATTCTCATTTTAGAAGTGTCACTAGTGGAGATTTGAGCTGAGAGCTTCACTTACCACCTCTTTCTAGAGAGCCATGAGATGCTATAGATCTTAGTTTCATTTTTAAATAGATTGACATTGTATTTACTTTAGATTTGTTGCTAATTTGATCTTAATTTCATGAAGGTGATTATCATCATCACATAATGGTACACAAAGAAAGGAAAATTTGAACTCCAATTTTACACTGATGCAGATTGGGCTAGAAATATTGATGACCGGAAGAGCACAACCGATGGAGCATTCTTTTTAGGAGAAAGGCTTGTGACTTGGATAAGAAAAAAACAAGCATACATTTTTCAGTCTACTATTGAAGCAAAGTATGTTGCTGCCACTGCTAATTGTTCAAATATTGCATGCATAAAGCAAGTGTTGGAAGGAATAAATGAGGTGATCATTGATCCAGTGATTATTTATTGTGACAGCACTAGTGCTATAAACATTTCCAAGAATCCAGTGATGCATTCAAAAAAAAATCACATATCTATTAAGTATCACTATTTGAGGGAACAAGTACAGGAGAAGCAAGTCAAACTGGAATTTGTAAAGTCTAAAGAACAACTTGCTGATATTTTTACCAAGCCCTTATTGAAGGACACTTTTGAGTACTTGAGGACTAGACTAGGGGTCTATCCCCTATCTATCGGTCACTAAGGTGATCAGGAGGTTGCATCAACCTATATTTTATAAGAAAATCATTCATGTTGATGCACACAACTCACACTTTAGGATTTCTAAGGTTGTGAAAGATTGTAGAAGCTAGAACAAGAATTTTATATTGGTACATGAAGGTACTTGATCTGAACCGAACAACATAATAACTTGGCTACTGAAGAGATATTTTTATTTTTTTTGGCATTGTTGTCAAAGGGAGAGAAGGACTTCATATAAAATATTCGTTGATAAGAAATGGGAGAGAGATTTCAATGAAACATCTATCCACTAAAGGGAGAGAAAGAATTAGAGAGATGAAGAAGATCAAATTCGCAGGGAGATTCTACATGTAATGTTGTTGAGATGTAATTGCTGTCACTAAGGATTGCACCCAAATAGGCTAAGTGTGAACCTAGCAATCCTATGAAACATGGGACTACTTTCAGGTTGTGGATAACCTATTAGAAAGTAGACCTCTAGATTAGGGGTCGGTTTCCCCTTGAATCACCTTGAAACTCAACTAACTTTATGAGGAAAAGGGAGAGAGTGCATGGAAATAAATAACTGGAAAAAAAACTTAAACTAGGTGATCCACCGAATTGATAAAAGATTCACAATCAAAACAAGCTTACAAGACAACTGAAAAAAAAAATTCAACTCACGACTTGACCCTTTTGTATTGAACTTTCCATAATTAATAAGGTACTTAGGATGTAAGGAGGGAAAGAGTTTCCACAACCCGAAACCCAATTTTGTACACAAATTAAAACTCTAAGACACAAAAACAATCCTCTGAATACTTGATTGAATTAATATGCAGATTAAGGATAAAAGATATCACAGTGATCTTGGCATACAACTCAAAAGAAAAACTTAGAAAATGATAGAGAAAAGAAGGAAAACTGCTTTGAATTCACTGCAAAGAAGAAGCTTACAACTATGTATCTCAGAGCTACAACACTCACCTACAAGTAAGAAAGAATGAAGAGCTAACCTCAATCACCTAAATGAGAGGTATATAAACTAAACCTAAGAATTTGCATTCATGGCCCTCAACCTCACCAAAAATAGAAACATTCTGCATTTAGGGCCCATGAAAGATGCTTCTCAAATCCAGATGTCAGATTCCCAGATTTGTAGGGGTAGGTGGGAAGGTGAAATCCTTAAAAAAGATAAGCTATTAAATCTTTCCTATCCCTTTTTATCATGCTTTGAAGAGATATTATGATAAATGATTTATAGAATATCATTGTCAAAATTTATAATAAAATTGCATGATTTACATTAAATCCTTTACCCCTATGCCATGAGTATATGTGAATTTTAATTATATTTGAAGACTAGTTCTCAACCTAGTTTAAATTAATAAAAAGGGGAAAACATATTAAAAAATATCTACATCTTTTAAATCCACTTTTACATAAATGTTTTAGCATGGAGTTTGTGAGTTTTTTTTTTAAAAATATTTAATTAATAAGGATAAATTCTCAACCCAAAGGGGGAAAACTTATTAATTAAACATTTTGAAAAAATGATCCAAAGAAAAATGGAAGATGCCAAAGACGTCTACCCTTCACTGCCAGTAAATTAGGGAAAGTTTCCAGTCTTTGAACTCGGCCTTCTGCTTGTGAACTCAAACTCAGATTGGAAACTTCTTGGCCTTTTCCTTCATGGAATTGATCGAGGTAGGGACTTGAGATTTCATTTCTTGATTCATTGTTTTGCTTCTCATTATATGCATATTGATATAATGCTTACTGTTTATCCCCTTTGTATTTTCAAGGGCACAGTCTATTTGATCAAGCTCAATGTTCTTTGAAATGGATGGCACTGTGCTATGTTGTATAATTCTCACACGTTTTATTCTCTTTCTATTTTAGCATTATGTTTTTGCCTGTGATCTGCGAGCTAGGGCATCATTGATGTTTGTACTTGGCATTTACTCTGCATTTGTGTTTGAATCACTGGTTTTAGCATAGATAAATGCTATCATAACTTGTTTACTGGTTATTGCCTTTTCTATGCATAGCCCGTGCTCGAACTTGGGCATTTGTGTTTACTGTTTAAACATTTATCGAGCCTAGGATCTATTGTATATGCTCATGATATCATTGTTTTATCTGGTCATTTAAAAGATGGCATTGTCTCTATTTTACATCTTGATCATTGTATGAATGTTGATGTTGGCATCATTTTTTACTATTATGGATTGCCTTGAAAACCTGCAAAACAACTAGGGCAGCAATGTGTTGTGAATCCATTTCTTTTCTTTAAGGGCTTGAGTTTTCTATCATTCTTCATGCATCTTTGATTTGATGTATTTTGGTGTGCTGCCTTGATGATCTTGGTGTTGACTGTGGTTCATCAAACTTCCTTCTCACCATGTCCCCTATGAGTTTTATGTTGTATTGATATGCTCATTGTTTTGAGAGTTTGTGAGAATTGAAGTTAGGGCATTGATATTTCTTGTTTACATTCTTCTCTGTCTTAGTATCATGCTCGGTTTTTTGTGTGAACGAGCTAGGGAATCCTTTATTTGTGTTCATCCTTTCTTGGAGCCCATGAACCTTGCACCTTACTTAATGGGTGATTTTCCTTGTGTTCTCATGATGGCAACTTAGATGTTCACTATTTTTCTTACCATGCCTACCTGTGAGCTATAGCATGTAGTATGATTTGTTGTTATTACATGCTTGGAACTGCTATATGAATACTTAATGTCCCTTGAGCTATGAGATAGGGCATCATATGTGTTCATTTCTCTGATTTCATGTACTGCCCGTGCTCTAGGTTCTTACTGCATGGTAGCTTGGGGCCATTGAATTGTTGCTATATTGACTAGTGTCCTTGCATGTTTGCTACATGCTTGATCTTTGGCATGTGCCCGTGAGATATCTATTGTAGTTTAATTGAATTCACTATTTATTATTTAATATTTTTATTGGTATTCATTGTTGTGCATTTGAGGGGCCCAAGAATTGTTATGTTCTCATTTGTGAATGGTCATTGATATCATGGCATTTCTTAAGATCCATCTGATAGTGCATTGTCTGGTGTTTATTGCATGTATCTATTGGTTTGACATGATACTTGATGACACAGTGTCATTTGAGCCCCATTGTTGTGACTGCATACTATTTACTCATTGTTCCATATGATGTTATGTCATTCTTATGAGGCATCATGTTATTATTCCGCTAATTGTAGCATGTTTTACTTAGCTCAAAATGTAGATTTAAAACACACTCAGTGCCATGAATAGGTATAAATGATGTAGATTTGTACCTTTTGCTCCATGATTTACTCATTGCATGAAATAGGCCCCTTTGCATTTGTGCACCATGCTATGATGTGATGATTTCCACTTGAAATCCATAATGAACTTCTCCTCAAATATGCAGATTTGATGCTCTCATTCTCTTTTCTAACTTGATGATGTATGCCCCTTCATTGTTAGTGCTTGATCATGACTCATTATGTTTATGGGCATGGTGGATGGCTACTATGGGTGCATCATGATGTCAAAACAACACCAGATAAAACAACATCTGGTGTTTCTATTGCATTGTTTGGATGCTACAGTCACAGTAGTGATTCATCGGGTGTCCATGCAGCCACTTCCTCTTCTTAGAGTGTTGATTTCCTTTCTGTGCTTCCATGATTTCTTTATTTTGTCTTCATGAACCTTGGATGCTTCATGGCAACTGATTCTTCACTAAGTTTACACTTCTTAGATCAATGCTCCTTCTTGAGGCCATCAGGGTAGCCAGAAACTCTATGGGAATAGGGCTTCTAACTACCCTGATAGGTTTCAATGTGGGGTACCAGGAGACTTATCACTGATCATGGGTGCTCTTGGCCTGTACTATGGTCTCTGTCAAGGAAATTTGAAGCTTTTCTTGACAGAGCCCACATTACAGGGCAACATCATTCATTTGGATTCCATCACTTTGCAATTGTTGTTGTCCAGACAATCGTTGTACTTCTAGGATGGTCTTCTGGAAAGACCATCCTATCAGTACTTCTATTATCTAAGTGAGGTAAACAAAAGTGTATCAGCTTCTTCTATATCTACACATGGAACAAACAAGTTAGTAAAATAGGGTATCTTCTTCTTCCTGCAGCATAGCCCTTTTTAGAAGTGTATGGATGATTATATATATGCATGATTGTAGATGAGGGTAAGTATTAGGATATCATGCATTTCTTAGATCCATTGGATCTAACCCCATCCCTCTTCCTCTTCTCTAGGGGCTTTGGATCATAGGAGCACACTGGACTAAAATCAGATCAACACTTCATTATTCAAAGCAATGTCTGGTACCCTTGTATTTTATGTTGATCTGCTTTATGTATGTACTTATTTATACCTTCTTTAAATTTGGCTATGCTCATGACCTGTGTGAGTCCAGATGAAAAATATTTCAATTCTTTCCTTTGTATAGTACATACAAGATATTGGCATATATACATGTAATACTTTAGATGCAAAAATTGTTTTTCCTTTACATGTATCTTATCATGAAATGAACACAAATTTAAGAAAGATCATCTAATAATGCAAACTAGGGTATTGTAGTCTCATCTAGTAATTAGGTCTCCAATCAAAATGGGTAAAATATGGTAACATTTTGGTGACCTCAACTGAGTGCTTGCCTGCTAAGTACCCTTGACCAATTGCCTTTTGAATCCATTGGGCACAGAGTCTCACAAACCTTAGAATTGAACTTACCTTTGAACCAAACAATTCCTTCTTTCAAACAAAACAAACTAAATGCCTGAGACAGACTGCTCTAAGAGAATTTTCATGTGAGGATTGATGATTTGCATTAGTGGGCACTCAACTCACTAGTATCAATCATTGATGCTTGCTTGATGGATCTTTGCAGTGTAGAATCAATGTGTCTCTGGGTTATTGCTAACCAAAACCAAACTGAAAACTGAAACTGAAACATCTAACTACTAATATACTATTAGAATAACTAAGAGGGGGGGGGTGAATCAATTAAATAAATTATCCCTCAGTCCCATACCAAAAGATGTATCTTATAAAACAATTTCAACAAATTATGCAGCTCGGTAACATACACTATCAATCTGTCTGTTCAGTTTACTGATTACTAGTAATTATCCAACTGTGATTACCGACTAAATCAACTATGTAGTATGTAAAGTATGATAGAAAAATAATCATAACAAATAACACATAACACATAACACAATGATTTAACGTGGAAACCCTGCTAAGGGAAAAACCACTTGGCACCGGTAACGCAAAATAATTCACTCTTCTGAAGTGAACTCGGTGAAGAGCCAATCCTGTTAAAGGTTACAATGCACACTATTAGGTGTGACCTGGTTAGAGGATTTATCACTAACAGTTAACTTCTGACTAGCATTCACTATGGGGTCAACAAGATAACACTTTATATTCAAAAAATGTCATAGGGTAGTACATAAGATTGTTAAACTGATACAGTACTAATCTAGTTCAAATACAACTCAATTGCAAATATTCAAATCTATGCTAATCTCAATAAAATCCTCTGATCATTAATCAATTCAATTCCTCAATGTTTCTCAACTTACTTCACTTTGGTAAGTAGTTCTTTGATGCTTGGTAATGTCTGCAGTTCGGCTCTTCAATAACTAGTTTGATCAGGCATGCATGAATAAAGTCTTCATGTGAAATCTCTATAGTCTTCTTATATTCGGCATGTTTCAATAATGAAACTCATATCCCTTATATAGACAAGTAAACTATTTTCATATCAGCCATCAGATTTTGCCTCATAATCTCCTTCATCCATTTTGCCTCTTTAAACCTTCCTCGACAGATGTGTCCATAACACATTTCAATTTCATCCTTTAGATCATCTCTGAATTTTATTAGTTTTGGATCTCATAAAAAACTTTATCATCAACCTCGAAATCATAATAATTTCTAGTTCATCAATTTTAGTCAGCTGTTCTTAGCATTTAATGTTTTCATCCATAGTCGATTAATATAGAAATGCATCAGTGATAGGTAACTAACTAGCTCAGTTATTATTGTCAGTCGGTATACACTATAGTGGCTCGATGTATACATAAATATTCAATTATCGACCACATTGACTTGTTCATTTCAAATCTCGTCTTGATAATAGATTAATGTAACATGCTCAAGTCAACAATATAAATCCATAGACTCATCAATAAGTTACCCAATGTTTACCTTATTCTTATCTGTCATATCCATCTTTTCCCATGTAGATATCTCAGATCTTCATCTTTTCTTCCTTCAATAGATATTCAGATGTTTGTAACTAACATGATAAGTATTGTCAAGACTAGTTGACATCAATGACAACATATTGACTGATTTAATCATCTTACATATCATTTCAGTATCTCGGTGATCTCTAATCATTATTTCTTCAGTTCATTTAGATATTCAATCGGTTATAGTTCATCAATCTCCCCCTTTGGCATTGATGGCAACACAAGCAATATGAAAAATATGCCATACACATACCAAACATGTATTCTACAACTCTATATGTAAATGTTGTAGCTCAGTAAGCTCTCCCTAGCTTGATATTTAATATGTTTAATCACTAAAAAACATAACAAAATTACATGCAGAATCTCCCTACGGATTTGATCTTTTTAGTTCTCAGATTTTTGTTCTCAGCAATAGGTATTCCATTATTCAGTCTCTCTCTCTGTGTTCTTACAAACTAATTTTTCATATTCAATCTCTCTCCCTTTGACAACAAATGCCAAAGAAAATATACAAATAGCTCTCTAGTATCCATGTAATTCTCTGTTGATTATCGGTTCATATCATGTACCTTAAGTGTACAAATTTCTGTTCCAACTTCTACAATCTTTCACAACCTTAGAAAAAATCCAAAGTGTGAGATATGTGCGTCAACATGAATCATCTTTTGATAAGTATAGGTTGATGCAACCTCCTAATCACATTAGTGACTGATAGACAAGGGACGGACCCCAAGTCTAGTCCTCAAATATTCAAATGTGTCTTTCGGTAAGGGTTTGGTAAAGATATCAGCAAGTTATTCTTTAGATGCTACAAATTCTAATTTCACCTGCTTCTCTTGAACTTGTTCCCTTAAGTAGTGATACTTAATAGATATATGCTTTATTTTCGAATGCATCATAGGATTTTTAGAAATATTAAAAGCATTAGTGTTGTCACAATAAATAATCACCAGGTCAGTGATTACCTCATTCATTCCTTCTAACACTTGTTTAATCCAAGCAATATTTGAACAATTTGTAGCAGCAACAACATACTCTGCTTCACCAGTAGACTGAGAAATGCATGCTTGTTTCTTGTTGATCCAAGTCACAAGCCTTTCCCCTAAAAAGAATGCACCACCGGTTGTGCTCTTCCGGTCATCTATGTTTCCAACCCAATCTACATTGGTGTAAACTCTGAGTTCAAATTTGCCTTCCATCGAGTACCACAATCCATAGTCTTCTATCTTCTTCAAGTATCTCAATATTCTTTTAACTGCAACCATATGTGAATCTTTAGGATTGACAGAAAATCTTTCCACAATCCCAACTGCATGTGCAATATCAGGCCTACTATGTACAACATACATCAGTTTTCCAATCATAGATTGGTACAGTGTCTAATTTACTTATGTAGATTCATCATCCTTTATCAACTTACATCCAGTAACCATCGGTGTTCCTATTGGTTTAGCATCTTCCATGCCAAAAGTCTTCAATACTTGTCTAATGTATTTTGATTGAGTGATGAAAATACCATCATTCTGTTGTATAATCTACAAACCTAGAAAGAATTTTATCTCTCCAAACATAGACATCTCAAATTCCTTTCTCATTTCATCAGCAAAAGATTTGCAAATCAAATCATGTCCGCCAAAGATTATATCATCAACAAATATCTCAGCAATCAAAATGTTATCATCAGATTCTCCTTTCATGTACAAATTACTATTTTCCCTAGTTCTCACAAAACCAATACTGATAAGATAAGCATGTAGTCTTTCATACCATGCCCTCGGTACTTGCTTCAGTCCATATAAAGCTTTGTGCAATCTACATACCATGTTCTTTTTGTTTTGATCAACAAAACCTTCTGGTTGTTCTATGTAGACCTCCTCCTCAAGAATTCCATTCAAAAAAGGTGATTTTACATCCATTTGATATACCTTAAATCCCTTATGTGCAGCATATGCAAGTAGTATACAGATTCCTTCTAGTCTAGTAACAGGTGCAAAGGTTTCACCATAATCAATACCTTCTTCTTGTGCATACCCCTTGCATACAAGTCTTTCCTTATTCCTAGTGACCTCTCCATTTTCATTTAACTTGTTTCTGAATATCCATTTTGTACCAATTACATTCTTATCTTTTGGTCTAGGTACCAAAGTCCATGTCTTATTCTTCTCAATTTGTTCAATTTCCTCTTTCATAGCATTTATCCATTCCTCATTTTCAAGTACATTCTTAACATTCTTAGGTTCAAAATCACAAACTAAGCATGTGTTTTGTCTTAACTTACTTCGGGTCATCATGCCAGCTTGCTTATCTCCAATGATTTTATTCTCAGGATGGTGTCTTCTAACAAATCTTGCTAGCACTTGATCTCTTCTCTACTCATCATTCGGTTCAGGTTCATTTTCCTGCTTGGTAGCTTCTTCCTGTTTCTCAGTTTCTATTTGCTGATTCTCGGTGGCATTTTCATGATGCTCGGTAGACTCAACCCATGGCTTCGGTAGATATCCTGGATCTTCAATATAAGTAAACCTACCATAGTCTTCTGGTTCCTTCATGCTTTCTTCATCATTCTTTTCAGCAAACTCATCAACTTTAACATTAATACTTTCTATCATTTTATTTGTACACTTTTTCAAACATTTATAAGCTTTACTCTTAGTAGAATATCTCAAAAATATTCCTTCATCACCTTTAGAGTCAAATTTACCATTCCTAGATCATCTTTCAGACTATAACACTTACTACCAAAGATTTTGAAGTAACTTACATTCGATGTATATCCAAACCATAACTCGTAAGGTGTCTTGTTTGTGTCTTTCTTCAGTTGAACTCGGTTCAGGGTGTATACTAGAGTGCTAATTGCCTCTCTCTAGTACATCTGTGCAAAAAATTTCTCAATCTTTAATGTTCTAGCACAATCAATAATAAATGTGTTCCTCCTTTCAGCAATTTCATTTTGTTGTGGTGTCCTAGGTGCAAAAACCTGCCTTTTTATTCCATTCTCATTACAGTAGTTAGTGAATTCATCAAAAACAAACCCACCTCCTCTATCAGACCTTAAGCATTTCAATTCTTTTTCGGTTTCTTTTTCAGCTTTATCCTTATACCATTTAAACAGTTTGAATGCCTCAGATTTTTTTTTCAAGAACATTACTGTCATCAGTCTAAAATAGTCATCAACAAATAAAATAAAGTATCTATCACCATAGTAGCTTTGAGTTCTCATAGGACCACATAAGTCAGTGTGAACCAACTCCAGAATTCCTTTAGATGAATAGTCCTTACTTTTAAAACTAGATTTGGTCATCTTTCCTTTCTGACATTGTTGACACATAACATGATCAGGTTTGGTTAGACTAGGCAATCCTCTAACTTTTCTCTTTCTACTAATCTTAATCACGTTATCAAAATTTACATGACATAACCTCTTATGCCATAACCAAGCATCTTCATTTTTTACCAATAAACAAGAAGATTCAACATTGTCAAGACAAAATAAATTACCTTTTGATTGTCCTTCAATTTTGACAAGCTTTCCATTTTCATCATAGATTTTCACTTTCTTTCTTTCAAATGCAACTCAGTGACCTGATTTATTCAGATGTGCTACACTCAACATTGTAATTAAGTCCTTTTGTCCAATATGAATTATCACATCTAATTCTATCATTCAATAGAATAAATCCTTTTCCTTTCGCCAAACAAGGTGTGTCATTACCCATTTTCACTGATCCTCCATTATAATGCTCAAGATGATCAAACTTATCTTCATCACCAGTCATGTGATGTGTACTCATTTGATGGATTGGAGTACCCACCAAATAGGTACTTATCAAATCTATCTTCCTCGAATGAGGGAAATGCGGGAATGGTAGATGAAAGTTTGACATGTAGTACAACTAAAATAGGGAGATCAACTAGAGGTCAAAAGGTTAGAATAAAATTTAATAAACGCATGCAATTTTTCCTTTCTCAAGGGGGGTCATGTTCTTATGATGATGAGACCAAAGGTGACATCAAGGTGCCCTTTTGGTACACACATCTTGAGAAAGAATGGGTACCCAATGAGCTACCTCCAATTAACACTGATTTTTGTGTTAACAAGAGGATATATCGCATAGCTCCATCCTCATTACATGGTTTGGGCCTATTTTCCATGGATGGGATAAAGGTATGTTACAACAAAGTTGTTGAATTTATGGAGTATGTCGGACCTTGTTACAATTACAATGATTGGATATAGATTGTTCAATATAAAAAAGTATGCGTAGGTATGCACTGTCAGCAAATTATATACAATGGAAAGAAAATGATCAAAGTAAAAGATTTGCTATGTACATTGATGGGAGACCAAAAGAAATAGGGAATATTGTGGGTTTTATAAATAGTAAGCAACCTTCCTCAACTAATAAGCAACCCAATTGAATATTTGAGGCGCATGAGGGAAATTGTGTTTTTGTATGTGCGATAAAATCAATGAGTGCAGGGGAAGAACTGCTAATAGATTACCATTTAAATCACATAGATACAAACAAAGTTACTATCATGAGGATGGTAAGTATTATATACCATTTAAACTAACCTCAAGTTTATGACTCCAATATACCATTTTATTATAAAAAAATTTTGTCAAGTCTATTGCTTTCAGTTAGCTGAAGTTTTTATTTTTAATCTTTGTCACAGGACGACATGGATCCCCCACATGATAGAGGTTGTGGGGATGCTCCTCCCACCCATTCTTCAGCAATGATAAACCTTATTGTAATTGTACAAATTAGATAGTTGAAAAATGTTATGTTATTTTATTTAGGGTTTTGGAGTTATTCTGATAGTTTTACTAATATTCCTATCACAAATTGATGTTCAAGATAGGGGAAAAGCACCTGCAACAACAAAGGAAATAGTTGTAGATACGGATGAGGATATCCCTTATATCCCTAACCCAATAAATATGGTGAAGAAAAAACTAAAAAAATCTAGTGTAGAAATTATTAGCATTTGGGATGATGCAAATCCAACCGAGGAGATGCTGAAGAGGACAAATGAATTGATGGCACATGCATGTCGTTATGAAGTAAGCAGTAATGAATCTTTAGTTATAGAAAAAGTTTAATAAAGGTTTATATTTTATACTCTTTTATGTCATGAACTAAAATATGTATGTGTTCTTGTTACAAGATTTTTTGTTTGCTCAAGTACCTGGTCATGGACATCGCGGTGAGGTCGGTACTAGCAAAGCTCCGACCACCTCAGGTAAACTATTCCTTAAGTTAACAAGTTACAAGGAATTTTTTCTATGGAACATTCAAAAACTTCATTGGACTTACTGATTAGAAGTGTACTTTTTTCATTGGACTTATTGATACCACACATATAGCTATAGGAAAAGGTACAGTTACAATTAATTCAAAATTTCTAAGAAAATTTTTGCTCAAACTTTATTGAAAGCTACTCTTACTTTTATTATTTCAGAATGTCTTTGCTAACAATGTATTGTTCAGGTCATCAAGTGCAGGTGACTCCTCCTAGAAGGTCGACCGACGTCCATCCGAGATTGCTGAGTGCAATGTCAGCAACAAGGGGCATGCAAACATCAACGGCTTCACGGTCTATGCCTGGTAAATCCTTGTTTTTCTATATTTGGTTTTATGTTAATTATGATTTGATAATTTGTACTTTAATCTTGGGTGCATCTCATAGTGGATTAATTTTGTGGAGTAGGAGATACACCAGCACCATCTGCTATGCCAGATACAGATTAGAGTACCTGTATTGGTGATAATTCACCATCATTTCCTAGATGTACTCGTGTTTCTAGCACGAGAGTTATGTAGACGTCATTGTTGATTGACGATAAAGAATTGATGCCTTTAAAATATCTTAAGCTTCCAGGTACTTTAAAATTATTATTATTTATATTGTAATATGCATTTACCTATTCATAACAAGTTTTGGATTGATGATCCCATGACATTTTTGCAGGAAACGATTCTTTTTAAGAAATGCGTTATGACTTCACATTGAAGATATTCAGGCCCACCATACGTACAAGGTGGAACATCATAACTGAACTAACCCTATCCCACTATTTTTATTTCATATCATTAATTGGTACAATATTTTTCCTTTCATTCGGGCCTTTTCTTTTACTATATTAAAGGTACACAACTTTAGTTAATTTTTCTATCTAACAATTTTGTGTTTTTCTTAAAAGGTGGAACTTGCAAGAAAAAAATTTAAAAGATCAACTCATAAAAGATTTAGAGCACGAGTTTGGTAGAAACATTTTTGAGGAGAAGAAAATTTTAGAAAAAGCTGCCAAACATCTTAAGACTATGAGGGACTCATATAGAAGGAGTCTCGTCCAAAACCCAAAGTATGAGCATCCTCCCTTTATTTCAATGAGGCATTAGAATGAGTTCATTTTGGATGCAAAGGAGAAAGGTAATGCTCAAAGAGGAATTACACCAGAAAATGAGAGAAGGTATGCAATAGTATTAACTACTAGTAGAATGTAATAATGCACTAATTAGTGATCTTTATATCTATATCATCTAACATATTTCAAACTTTTCATAGGTTGCAGGACACATCAAAGGCAACAAAGGATAGACTGCAAAAGATTGGGCATCACAAAATTAGCTCTGGCAGATATTCAAAAATTCAAGCACGAATCGTAAGTGGCAGTAAATGAATTCTAGATCAAAATTATTTATAAAATGTAAATAATTTTGTTTAATCAAAAAATGCAGGGCTCAGAATTTAATTTAGAGGTCACAACAGAACACAAAAAAATTGCCTTCAAGGAAGGCTATCAAACCGTGGTTGAACGCCTACGCAAAGCTTCCATTGGCCCAACCCAAGAGTCTCCTGCATCGGTTGAATAGGTAAATATGCCAAAAAATATATTTGAAATTGAATACTTAAGCAACAATCTATTTGATGTTAATTTCGAACATAAATTGACTTTTTGTTTTTAAAAAGAAAATAATGATAATAATGTGCATGACATTGCAATGCAACCTCATAATCCTAACACATAACCTACGTCGCATGATGAATGCCCTGATGTGCGTCGTAGTGTCGATGGAGGTGTTCATTTGCTATTGAAAATTAATTATGTAATTATTAATACAATTTAACATCTTAAATTGAAATTGGTGTAATCTTTTTTGTGTATATTTTAGAGCATACAGAATGTCATGCTGAATGAGTGGAGGATGTTCAAAGTGATCACCATGTAGATGATGTGGCACATTCAGGTAAAGAAAATCTATGTTTTGTTCTTTTAAATTTCTTTTTTGATTTATAGTTCTTTTAATCAATGAAATACTTGTAACACTAATATAAAATGGTGTGAATTCAATCCATGACGTAGTTATTATTGCAGCGAACCCCCCTTTGGCACAACAACCTCTTGTTCCTAAATAGATGAGGAGGAGACATGTGTTGAGATTAGAACCAGTAGAGGAGGGGAATGATGAGGATATTGATGCTCTGCTTAGCCGTTACCTTAGAAAAATGAGCAAGAAACAAAAAAAGAAATGATTGTAATTAACATTTTTTGCTAATGAAAGAACATTGTCTTAATGGATGTAATTTTGTACTAGTAAATGTTGATGAATGATGTGTTAATGAATTATTCATGAATGTTGTGTGTTAATGAATTTTATGTGTTAATGAATGTTATGTGATTATAATGATTGAATGTTATATTTCAAAAATGGATTAATGAATGAATGAATGTTATTAGATGTTAATGGGGAATTTAAAGTGATGTTAGGGGGGGAGGGGCCAAATGAGCTTCCACCTTCACGTGGTTGGCCTTGTTAAGTAGAGAATATTAAACTATTCTCAAAACCAAGTGAAGCTCAAACTTTAACCAATGACATAGATTCAATGGTCAAAAACACCTACTTTTTATTCCATATTATTTCTCATTCACTTTAAGAAATATTTTACTTCTTAAACATGTTCATCAACCAATCTGCATCACCATGTTCATCAAATTAGATTTATAGATATGAGAGTGAAAATTGCAAAGTAAAGCTCGATAGAAAATCTCAAATATATGTATAACAAAGAATAACATTTAATAAATTATATGGCTCACTAAGGTTGATAGGATAGTTGATGGGTAGAATTGTAGTAGAGATGGTGGAATTGATGTTATTAACATCAAAATATGTTAGATCCACCTTGGGTAGACCCTAGGAGTAATTCTTGTCAAGTTTTGCACAACATTGCAAAATGTTGTCAGCGACATTTGTTGCAAAAGTTACTAAATGACAACTACTCTCCACCTATTCATCTAATTATCAAACCCTTGTTCCTAGGGTCATTTATCTAGGGCATATGCAAAATCAACTTCATAATCACCTCCAGATCAATTTTTTGGTTCTAACACATCATTATGGATACAAACATCCATATTCCATCATCCAATGCAACTATTCTTAATGGAAAATGCTTCCCAAGTGACTGGTGTCAAACTGGCTCTCCTTCACTTAGAAAATTCCACCATTATGTGGTCTTCAACATCAACACCCCTTATCCCTGCATAGGAAAATTATAATAGAAGGATAATATACATCTTTTAAACCTCTCCCACCAATCACAGTGGCCACAGGGGTGGGAGAGTTACATCAACTTAAAGGATTTCAACCCAGCAATGCTGACTGTACCCAAAAATTAGTCACAGACCCAAATACTAGTCAATCTCTCAGTCTCAAGAACAATCCAAACATGATATAGTTGCTTAAAAATGTAAATAAAATACTAGTCTATGATTCTACATTATCATTCCATCAAGATCACATTTTAAATGAACATGAGAATTCATTGTTACCTTGTTATGGTGGACTGTACCCACAGGTAGAGACACAGTTGCAAGAATCACTGGTGTTTATTGATTTGATACATTATAAAAATGTCCCCTTACATCACCAACTCTACATCATGTCTCCAAACCCGTGGATCAACATAGATATAGACTTCTAATTCCCTCAAACCAACTGCAACCATTTATAACTACCCCAAAACTGTCCCTAAACAATCTAAAACTGACTGTCTCAATAATATGTGATTTAAAGATGTTTGAACTTGATCTAATATGCACCACACATGTTGACAACACTCCTCAACTATGGTTTATGGACCTCCATATTGATATTAATGCTTTGTATTGACTTAATTTTTAAATAAACTGGATAGTTTTAAGTTATACATAAGGACATATAGAAGTTATTTGAGTATTTATTTTTTGCATGCAGAGAACATTTTTTTCTTGACTTGCCAATTGCAATGTTATGCCTAGTTTTAAAAATGTTTTACACTCTAGAATGAATGAATGATTTTAATGACAATCACGAGTCTAAGGAACCAAGGAATAACAGTCTTAAACTATCTTCATACTTCTTTCAATGTTGAACCTTCTGATAAATCTTGACTAGAAAGCTAGCAAGTAGGTTGATCTTATTTTCCTTTAGAATCTTTGATTCTATTTTGAGCAATTTTTTTTATGCTTACACTCTTTTTCTCTTGTATAATGTTGTTACCTAATACTTTTTTATTTTTTCTTTTTGATTGGTGCAGGAGGCACACAACAAAAGATCAGATAAATGGATATAAGTTGGACAAAGCATACATTTTTGTTGTTAACATGTTTGATGACTTTGAGAAATACATGAAAGTATCAGATGAATGGGTTCCTCCTGAAACCAAGACATATTCTCCCATTGTATGTACTCCTTTTTATTCTACATATTCGCATCCCCATGTTACACAGGCTTTTACTACAAATATTTTGTATTGCCTTCTAAAAACTAATTATAAGTCTAGCATATCAAGAGGGCTAGTTTTCATCATTGGTTGGATGAACTTGATATTTAGTGTCATTCGTTAGTAGTTGTTATATTTAATTGTATATACCAAGTTTCAATTATAGTAAAGATTGTTGGATGTAGTACGTAAACTTCAACATTCATGTTTTGTCTACAGGATAATTAACTACAAACAAGAAACCATAGAAATAACAAATAATTAACCTAAAGTAATTTAATTAGCCTCCCTGGATTTGATAATATTGTGCTACATAATTTATGTGCAAATTGAGTAGAGAATCAAAATGAAACTAGTAGAGGACTCAAGTACTTCAACACATTTTTTTATGTCAAGTATTATACTTTATGTAATCAAGTATTTCCAACTTCCTTTAAAATGATTGCTTGCTTGAAAGAAAATAAAGGTAATATGTACTACCATTGAAATCTATGTCTACTATTTAGGATACAAAATTCCTAGATAAAGTCTGATACTTTCACTTCTTTTCATATATACTCCAGACCCATTGTGAAAGAAACTCTATAGGTGCTAGGTATTTTGCATTGTCACACTTCTTTTCTCTTATTCCATGCTGTAGACGCTACTTTTCTATTTTTGTGTTGAGCATTCTTTCTAATCCACTATTAACATTACATTGTACATGATTGATTACAATAAGTTTACCACTCTTCTATACCTTGTATGGATTGTCCTTTTGATTGTGGAATATAGTGTCCTTATTACTTTAATGTGTATCATTGTGATGGTGCATCATTGTTCTTTCAGTTTTGTTCTATATGACTGTATGGATATGACTGCATGGATATGCACATAGAACTATGCGTATAGATAGGAATAAACTTCTAACTTATCAATGAACCAAAGGGAGTGTGTTATTCATCTAACATAGAAAGCACTATACATTCTAAAAGTTCCCAAATGTATGGCATAACTTATTTGGATAAAGGGAGATGTCCAAGTAAAAAACATGCATTAGAAATTTCCATCTACTGTTCTTCTGGTAAATTTGTTCAAAAGTTTCTTACTTCTTCCTATTGCAAAATTGCTTATGAAGAACTTTTAGCATCGAGAGGAAGGGTATTATAAGGTGCATATATTTCCTTTTTTTCTTGAACTTCCTTGCCTACTAACATAATCTAGATACTGTTTGTAAAACAAAATTAGCATAACTATCTGCATCCCCCAAACTGTTGCGGAATTTCAACGAAGCATCTATAGGGTTTTCTGTTTCAAGTATGCTCTTAAATAGTGATTGAGTAACCTTATTTTATTTTCCAATAACCATTTTTTGGAAACCCAAAGAAGTCAAAGATGATGAAAGTGATGCAGAGGAAAAAGGTCACAATAGGGGAGACCCATTTTATTTTACTTCCATCAATTTAGATCATACATCTAATAGTGTTGCTCCCATCTTTCCATTCCAGAACTTCCACTTAGATGAAGAATCTTATCTTGAAAAAGTTGTTGATCTTCAACAACCTGCAAAATGCAATGTATTAAGAATTTGATTTGAAAGTGAACAGATAAGAGAATCTTTTATCACACTTAGTACTCTTTATTGTCAATTATTTTAACCCAACTTAGAAAGATCCCTCAATGCTCTATAAGGTGCATATATGATTATATCAAGAATCACTATGCAATAGCACTCATACAGGGCCACATCTATGGAAGTTGAGGATGTCAAAAATTTTAAATCACTAAGGTATATGGTGCAAGCATACATATTGAAATTTAATTATAACTTTAGGAAAGAACAAAGAGATTCCAAATTCATTTACCTTTCCATATAAATGTTAATCAAAGAGGTCTAACCAATATCAATATAAAACTACAATTTGTACAAATTTTGGAATTATTACTAGCATTCTATTTAATAGAACAGATTGGTCTGGTGATAAAAATTAAAATGCTTACTTCCTAGAAATTAAATTCTAATAAATTTTCAAGTGGCATTAAACAAATGCAAGAGAATAAGTAATCCAGAACTATCTACGAATGACTTTAATGCAGTGACTGACATCATCCTCTTCTCCTCTCGAGTGATTGAGCATCCTTGACTTTCCATATCACAAATTGATAAAGGTAAGAGAACCATGTAGCATCAAACGTTGCAAGCTGGGCTGCAAACAACCACTGTGAATTTGATGTTTGATGTCTACATGAAGGGGGCATCTAGTATAATATGAAGTAAGGATTCAAATTATGGAACAAGCTTAGTAGATCATTCTGCAAGTGCAATTTCACGCTCTCCTCTGCCCCTAAAGGTAGCCTCATGATACTCCAAAATCATATATGCAAAAAGAAAGACACGTGCAGGATATCTTAGAGGCTCATTTTCATCATTTTTTTCCTTTAGATCTCTATTTGAAATACTTTAATAGATCCGCGAGAGTCCTCTTTGTAGCTGTATTTTCACTCATGGGTGTTCTCTTATTTCCCAGATAAATTCACTCAAGTAGTTGGTATATAATTTCAATGTAGGAATAACGAAGTTGATACACCACGAATCATCTCTCAATACGAGCTAAGTGTTGTTACTGAGTCCAATGTAGAAAATGGCTATATTCAAGCTGCAAACTTCTTAAATGGATGTAAATTAATAGTAGAATGGTTGATTTCACATGCAACAAACTTGTGTTAATGTACAGGTTGTGCATCTAGACCTCAGGAACTGCCGTCAAACCTTGGTAAACAAAACCTATACACTTCGATTAACAAAATGATTAAGAAAAAATAAAAAGAACAATCAGAATTCCTGAAGTCAACTCCTATATTCCCTCAAAAAATAGACAATGACCTTGATAGCTTTCTTCATAGGCATTCCCCATGCTTGACCTTTTTATGGTGATTGATATGACAGGCACCTCCAAATCTTCCTCGCTGCCTCAGAAGTTTGGCTCTCTTACACTTTTCCTAACTAATTCCAAAAGAATGATGATATTCTAGAATGTAAAGATAAGAAAAATGATGATAAACCAAGGCTCGACATGCATACCCTATTCAAATGATTTTCCAGCTTCTCCTTTCACTTCTTCACTTCCATCTCTCTCTGAAGAGAGACGAAATTGGCTACCTGTCTCGCTTGCATAACTGATAAATGTGCATGACTCTTTTCAGCTTCTAAAAGACCCAAACGTTTCTCCTCTGCAGCTTCCACTCTCTGACAGATGGTTGCATGAAGTGTTTCCATGCACACTTTATCTTTGTCTTCCAGCACCATCCACTGCAAATGGGAATTTTCCATCCTCTCCAGTCAGTAGCCCTTCGTTGCTTATTTGCTTCAAGAAGAGCCATCCTATTTGTTTCTGCCTGTTGCGCATGAGATTAAATTTTTATTCCAGTTCCTCAAACTCCCTCTCTGCATGTAAATGCACTTCTTTTTTAGCAGCATGTTGATGCTCATCTGACTTGGCCAAATGCATATGTGCCTCTGATAGAAGCTCCAGCCTATCAACATAAAAAAAAAACAATTATGAAACAAATTTAATGCATTTTCAAAATAGATAAAAAGACCAGAACATCGGCCTTAGTTTTTTTATCTTTATGCTTTTCATAAAAGATAACGAAAAGAGATGTACACTTTGTTTCTATTAAGAAAAATTTCAAAATCTATTTCACATCTACTCACTTATAGAGGTAAAGATAAATCACAAAAATCAAAACATAGAAGTTGGATGGGTGGAAAAGAAAAGCACAGATAAATCTCTCCATTTTTTATGAACCTTATGTAATACTTATTCAGGTTAAAGGAATAATAATAAATTGCGTCACTTGAATTGCTCTGAGCTAATTTTCCATTTGTGATAATTTTGTAAAGGAATTGTCTTTATCTAGAGCTAACTACTTTGTAGTTAATTTTGTTAAGTAAGTTTCTAGAAATATAAAAAATACACATTAAAAGTAAGCAAGAATCTTTTTGCTAGTTATCTTTTTCACCCACATTGTACAGTTTTTCCCTTTCTAATATTGATGGTCTACAACCTTCAACATTGATCGATTTTAAAATTAAGTTTCACATCCATTCACCTAAATAAAAGATACAAAAAAGTAACCTTACTGCAAAATTCTAAGAGAGATGTGTAGCATGGAAAGAAATATCATGAAGCTGGCACAATAGTTAGTTTACTAGAATAAGGAAAATTGCACCACAATATGAGATATAACTTCTCTAGTCTAGCTTGCACTTTGTAATGTATTTTGTCAAGGAATTGACTGAGAGTTACCTTATGAACACTACTTCATGGTTGATCTTGTTAAATAATTTTGTTAAGAAAACATAACAATAAATTGTTGATTATGGCTCTGGTTTGGGTATGTGGGTACATGTATGCGGGTTCAAAAAAATAAAATTTCCTTGGGTTTAGGTTCAGGAATGGTTTTGGGTTATTCTCTGTATGTGTATACATATATATACATGTTCAAACATCAAAGTTATAACTTTAAAATATAATAAGAAGTTAGAAGCATGAGACATGTAAATCCATAATTGCCAATAAAATTATAAATAAAATATCTCATATATCAAATTCATAATTTGCAAAAATGATAATATTCAAGGCTCAAAATGAGAAAAAAAAGAGGTTAATAGGTCAAAATTAGGGTTGTTGGAGATTTTTTAGGGTGCAAAATAGTTCTTTTAGGCATGTGGGATGCTATTTTTGGCACCAATAGTTGCAGTTGCACCCAAGTTTTCCTCAAGTGTAGTTTAGGCACCAAGGTTCCATGTGGGTCTGGCAGAGATGGACCCATAAGGAACCTAGGTGCCTAGACCATACCTAGGTCGAACCCAAAGGAGAATTAAACTAGATCTAGGACTAGAACCACACATGTTCTAGAACCTGGCCCCAAATAGGAGAACCTGGTAACTTAGCATAACATTAAACCTTGTATAGGATATTTTCTAGTGCTTCTCTAACTCAACTGTAATTTTTTTCCCTTATAATATTCATAATAAATAACCCTTTAACATTGATAAAGTTTAGCATCAAGTTTCACATCTATTTTTATATAGAGGCAATGATAAAAAATAGTCAAAAGGGACATCATAGTGCTTATTTAGCTCAACAAAATTAAGATATATTTCACCATTCCTAAAATACAATCTCAAATATGACTTGACTTATCAAACTTGCACTTTATAGTGGAATTTGTAATGAAATTGACTAAATTTTACCATAAACCAATTAATTAGTTGATCTCCATCAAGCGATTTTGATTTAGCTTGATTTTGACGATGATTAGTTGATTTTTTGATGCAAATTGGTTGACCAAATGACCATTAATAACAAAAGGAATATGACTATTCCATTTAACATGAATATGTATTTGACTAAGGTAAGAAGAGTTTTGAAAGGCTTAGGACCTTGAATATAGAAAGAGATACAATAAAAACATACTGAAACATGAAGAATCGAAACATGAAGAAAACATTAGATCGCACCCATAATAGCCAAATCACGTATAGATGGCACCCATAAATCACTATAATATATTAATAGATTTTAGAATAGATATTTTATTTTTTTAAAAAATTGAATTTGCTGTTGATTTTTTGACCAACAATAAGTGTACATTCGACGAGAATGCTATACTATCGACAAATTCTCTGACCATCTGTTGCCGATATTTTGACAACCATTTCGACCGCACTACCTTAAATTCGACTGCAATGCTATACAATCGACATATTTCATCGATCGATTTTCTGACCATATGTGGTCGAAAATGCAAAAAGATATGTCAGCTATTTATGATTATTTCGACCAACATTATATGATTATTTCAACCAACATTGGTCGAAAAAGATGAAAGATATGTCAGACATTCTTCTAGATTGAAGTGATTATTTCGATGTCAAATCAATCGATAGTTCAACAACTATAAAAGTCAAATATGCGACAAACATATAATGTGTCAAATAATCGACGCAGAAAGTTTGACAACAATAATGGTCATTTGGTCGACCAATTTGCATCAAAAAATCATCATTGAAAATCAAGCTAAATTTTACTAGTGACACACACGCCTTTGCAGATGAGCATTGAAATTTTTTTCATGCTCCATAGTAATAACTTTGCCAAGGGTTTTGGTAATGGACTCAATAAAAGGCCAGCATGGCAAAGGGATACCAGTAAATTCAACCCACATAGGAACCCTAAGTTTCTTGTTGTTCGAGATAATGAAATACCAAGACCACGTCTGGAAAACAAGCAAGGAGGAACGAACTGACCAATGACCATGGGTGAAAACCACCTCAGCTTGGGAAGGGTTAGCAAAACAAAATAGAAAAAAACCTTTAGTAAGGTTTTGAACAACCTCAAGACAGATTCCATGAGGAGTCCAGCTCTTGGTGACCCACTCTTTGAGCATAGTTTCAAGAGGAGTGTAACCCACAAAATAACCTATCAAGGTATGTTTTTCCAACCATTCACAAGCAACATCAAAATCTTGCATGTTAAGCACAATATCAGGGTTACCTTGTGAAAGACCTTCGGGATGAACTTGTGCAGACGTTTGTTCAGAGACGACACCATAGCTTTCCGAAGAAAAAACTCGAGCACCAACATCAACTACTGGGCCAAAGTTGGTTGGGGCCATTATAAATTAACCCTAGTGAAAAAAATCCCACAGTAAATGCAGTATGACAAGTGGGAAACTCAGAAGAAAATCTCAGATAGAGAGTCGTACACATGAAACCCTAGCAAAGCAAAAAAACCCTGAAAAAACCTGTCACTAAAATCTAGAGATGATAATTTCAAATGGTGATGTTAGCAAGAAGCTTATTTTATATTCCCCAGCTTAGCCACATCAAGAGAATGACCAAGAAATTTGGCCTAACTTAGGATATGGAAAGGATTATTTATTTACCACTCTCATGATATAAGATAGGAATACCATTCTTAACTTAGAAGGTGAAGATAAATTTTTGGCCCATATAATTCAGAATGACTACCACTAGGACCAAAATGACTTAGCTTTCTTAGCTTATTCTTCTTCTCCATTGCATTCTTTTCTTCCTACAACTACTACTAAGCATTACCTATTAAATTCTACATTGTTTCATAGGATTTTTCCACATGCATTTGAAGAAATAATCACATGCATGAATGTTACATCTATGAATCTTAAGACTACACAAGCATAGATTACACTAGGGAGGTATTTAAACATCAATAGTATGATTATTCAAGAACAACAACATCAATTAGTAACTTTACTAGAAGAACATAAATTAGCATTTGCATGGGATTACCAATACATGAAGGGCCTTGATCTAAATCTTTGTATACAAGGGATATACACAAAGGAGGATTACAAACCACTAATACAACCTCAGAGTAGGAAAATCTAACAGTAAAAGAGATGAATCAACACCTCCAAAACCTTTTTCTCTTTAAATCTGGTGAAGTAAACTTACAGCTGAAAGGCAAATAGATTTAAGCATATAATCACAGTAAGCAAACAATCACACAATGAGACCAGTTTTATCATGTGAAAACCCGGTTAGGGTGAAAACCACGGTGTGAGGAGACCTCACAAATTTTGTACTCTTTTGGAGTACGCCCTGTTAGGAGCTTTCTCGATTAAAGGATCAAAATGCACTGTTAGATGCGACCCGGTTAAGGGATTTGTTACAATGAGGCTGGTTAGTGCCTGCCTAGTTAAAGGACTTTAGAACACCTTTCAAGATGCCACCCGGTTAGGGGATTTGATACAAGGGACTTGCTAGAGTCCACCCAAATACTAGGATTTGACTATTGTAATTGCTAGAGAACAATAGAAGGATTTGACCTTTTACAAATGGCTTTGCATAGCCTAATAAGATCTCTGTTTGTGCTCAACTGAGAAGCATCACCGGTCGTTGCAGGTGTATTCTTCTCTACCATTGTGCTTATCTGCACAATCTTCTTTCTCACTTCTTCTTTCTTCTTTTCACCCCTGGCTTTTTTAGCATACAGGTTCACCCTTTTGCTTAGCAGAATGAAGGCAACTTCTATTCTCCACAGGCAGAAGAATATATAGAGCCCTAGCCCTAATTGCACTCCTTATGCATGACCTAATTATAGATCCTTATCAGATTCATTACTCAGTGGAGTACCAGTTCACTGAGGAAACATCTGATGCATGCTCTTACTTTATCTGCTTTAAAAAGAAAGTAGTAGTTGCGTGTCAAGCAACTTTCCTTGAAAAGAGAATGTTTTGTTTTAAAGCCATGAATTTTGGCTTGAAAACCTCCAGACGTGCCTGAAACTGATCACCAGTATAACTCAAAGACTTCCAGATTTAGAGCAGAAAATCTTGGTCAAAGAGTTAGTTGGAACAGATAGTTTGACTATGATTTCCTCGGTTCATACAAGAGTCATTAATATATCGGTTGAGATCTTCATCCCTTGAATAGGTAAGAGTCTTTGACCTATTACTGTCCCTTCCTTGGCTTATCGATTGCACCATCCTCGGTTGTATTGTTGACACCGGTTAGCTATTGCTTTATCTGTACTTGTCTACACCCGTTGTAGCCCAGTCTTTTGTTGATGCTAGAATCTTCTTCTCCTTAATTGTGTACATTGCCCGGTGGCTAAGGCTTTGTATAGTGATCAGTGGTATTTTCTTACAGTCACATCTATCTTGTATATTGGCACCATCGGCCAAACCATCCTTCTTTCATATAGATCTCCTTGGATCTTTAGAATTTGTAGAGATTACAAGTCTCTATACTCTTTTCCCAATCAATGACAATACTTGTATTGGTAGTAGGCTTATTGGTTACCATCAGTTGATGTTGAATAGAGGTAAAATGGATTCACCGCTATTCAAATAGAAAGAAAAGGGAAAATATTAAGATCTATTCTCAAACCCAAATTCCCCAAGAGATCCGATTTGATCAACCAAAAAGGCTAATGCACAATCGAATCAATTTATGGAAAACAATAGGAAGAGAGAGTAAATCCAATATTTCCCTATGAATGGAATTTATGCTTGGAATATAAAATAATTGAAGTGCAAATACTAACCTTGAATTAGGGTAGATCTAGAAAGTGCTGAATTCTGGCTTCTGTATGAACTTTCTAAAGATTTCGTCACTTGGTCTGGACTGGAAATGTCGCAGCGGACAAAACCCAGAAATCTTTTCTCCAAATTCACATAGGTCAACTTTGACCTTTTAAAAGGTCAAAGACCACATTATTTATTTGGAGTCTGATTCCGATTCTGTTCGCAAATCCTGAAAGATTGCCAAAAAGGGTATCCAAATTCTCTCTCAGATCTGAGATTTCACACCTGTACCTACAAGAAAATGGGGGTTGTTTGTTTATTTGGGGGCGTTTGCCTTGGTCAAACCCCAGTTTGGAATCAACCTTAATATTGAAATTAAAATAGGAGAATGCTAGCAAGTAGTAGAAATGAATCTAACAATGAAGCTATGCAATTCAATAGATATGCTAATGTATTTGGAATGTAATCAAATATATTGATATGAAAGCTTGAACATAACATCATCAAACCTCCATGATTGTATGCTTGAAATCCACCTTGAGGAAACAATGATATGGATCTTGAAGATGAACAAAGTATCTTGAAGGAAGATCACACCACCATGGTGGGTAGATCTAGGGTTTGAATGATAGATCTTGAATGCTTGAGCCAAATCACTTCAATAGCTTGAATGCTTGAATCCTTGATCTTCAATGGAGAATTTGGATGGAGAAGAAGACTCGAATGCTTGAATGGAATGCTTGCTTGATCACCTTGAGAGCTTGTGTGAACACTTGATTGAAATATTCATAAAATGAGAGAGGAAGGCCTCCTTTTATAGTGATCTAAGGCACACTCCTCTAGATGGGCCACCTTGGAGAATTAAATCCCAATTAGGTCCTCACCTTTAGAAAATATACCTTGATTAAATACAATTAAAGGATTTACCATTTCGGAGCCCGAAACTGTTGACCCAGAGGTGGATAAATAATTATCCTGAAAGCCAAACTGCCAACAAATGAAAATTTGAAATCCTGGCGAGAAGAGGTTAAGGTCAAGGTCGACCCTGATCTGGTCAAGGTCGAGGTCGACTTTGACCTCAGACCTTAACTTTGTCAGGTTCTGTAGCAGAGGTCCCAGAGATGTCAAAAACCTGGAAATTGATATCTGAATAGGACTAGATGTCTGGAATAGACAAAAAATCCTCCGTTTGATGTGATGAAGGACTAGGAGGTCTCATTTCTAAATCCTACCTAGAAAATAGAGCCATGGAATAGGGAAAATCAGGAAAGTCCTTAAGACCTTAACCCTAATTTCACCTAGAATGGAGAAATCAAGTGCGGAGAAGAAGTGGAAAGCGAGGAGAAAGCCGAATACATGCAAAGACCCAATCAAGGCACCAATCATGACCCTAAACCACTTACTCGGAGGGCTAAACACTCTTAACATGGAAGTGCTTCCATTTTAAGATGATACAGATGTGAACAAATAATACCCAGTTTTCTCCTTGATGATGCCTTCAAACTGATATAATTCAACCTTTTAAGTGTGCTTCAATTTCTCCTCCAAATCTGCTATGAATTGTGCTTCTATGTCTACTATATTTTACTCCTCAAGTTTGCTCTAATTCGCTCCTCAAGTCTACTCTAGATCTGCTATAATTCCTCCTTATGTCTGTTGTATTTCGCTTCTTAGGACTGCTATATAGTCTGCTATAATTCACTCCTGATATGATTGCAAACTTAGAACTAAATGTTGTTGTTAAGGATCAGATTTAGAAATAATTGTTTATCTGCTGCTAACTACTGCTATGATGTGAATTAGGCTTGCATGTTATGTTTTTGATGCTTTCCATAATTCACATCATCACCCTACATATATATGCAATAAGAGATGTTCTTTTCACAACGTAACATAGCTGACTTGTATATGCATGTTGGGATGCAATAGATATATTTTATTCAGCCTAAATCTATGCAAGTCGGTCTCTATAAAATATAAACAAGTCATCCCAACTTGTTAATATGATATTCACCAAATCAGGTCATCCTTCCTTGCAAATAATGTTATAGTTAGAGGGCAAGTTGTCCCACTTCACAGTAGATATAGTATTCAAATAAAGTCATCCTTTTAGGACAATTTAATAATATTTCTTCAATGATTATGAGATGTATTTACTTATTGTTTATATCAACATATTGATCTTTCCAAAAAGGCCACAAATACTAACACCTCCCACCTCCCCGCCATCCCCAAATTGAGTCCCTTCTTTTTCTCATCTCAAAAACTCATCGCGGCGTCCCCCTGCCCGCTCGCGTCGGTGTTATAGTAGTTCTATGTCTCCCCTCCATAATGAGATTGACCCAATGGAGGAGAATCTTTAAAAAAATTTCAAGCTAGAGGTACAACAAGGTTAACATATTACATGTATATTGGTTGTAAAGTAGAATATTCTATATCTGATGCAAGTTTAATGATTAACATACCACTCACTACAATATACACATACCCTTGACAAGTATAGAGGCTGAAGATTAATATACATGTGTTTTCTAAAATTCTATCGTTATCAAGTTGCTCCATCATTCGATGTTGTTGTCATTCTTCGATGCTTGAATCCATTTTCCTTTAATACCTCATATGCAATTGTGAATGGAGACACTGCATCTGAAGAGGGACAACTTCTCACCTAGGGTGACATTCCTTTGTTAATCATCCTTAATAACTAAAATGAGTATTTTAGAGCTAATGAATCTAATCGAGTTTTCTAAGGATATTGCTCAAATTATTCCATCCGGATAAGGTGTAAGATTGTGATAATCATGAAGGCTGCAATAGTTATGAGGCTGTGATACCTTAATTCATTCTTATTTTTTAACCTGCTATAATTAACACCTTGTGGAAAAATAATACCTTTCATTACAAAGGAAATGACCCTTGAAATTGACACAAATTGCTTCACACCTACCACGATTTCGGAAGTAGTTTTTTCAAACCACAATTTCTTATAAGCTTATTCGAACACGGAACTGCGACAAGAGGATATGGAAATGGATTTTGGCTTTCTATTTTATAAAGTCCTATAATATTTTCCCTTCCTCGAAACCTTATAGTTTCCTTTAATTTTTTTTCCAAGGAAATACCTTATATTTAGGCGGGGAATTATAGAGCTATCCACTTTTGCAATCATTTTCACAAACTTTGAATCAATTATTTGTAGTATTGAATGCAAAAAATATTCCATATGCTAATACAACTTAGAAATTTAATGACGACTTTTAGATCAATGGTGCTTATAGTAGTCCAAATTTAATTTAATAATTTGAAATAAGTCCAAAATTCAAAATACTCAATTATTAATCTAAATTATTTTAGATATAGGTATACAATTCCTAATCTAGGTTGTGAGGAACAAATCAGATGAAATTTATAAACTCTCCAATCAAATTTTGGTCCATGAATCAAAGTTATTTGGAACAATTCAACAAGAGATCACTCTATATCATTGTTTTTTAATTGTGTTTTGAGGTTTGTGATCAGATGCTTAGTCTCATATACTTTATGGTGATAAATTCATGTTACAATATGAAACACAATTCCTTGCTGAGATTTTAACTTTGCTAGTTAGTCCTCTAATCTATTCTAAGCTTATCTACAATTGTTCCTCTAAATGTTGCTTCAGTTTAGTAACTGGTATTCTATTTTTAGGGTACCTAAATGTCTTTTAGTTTTGCTGTGGTTTTGCTTGTGATTAGTTACATAGTTTCATATAGTTTGTAGGGATAAACTTGTGTTACAATATGGAATTTAGTTCTTGGTCGACATTGAGGTTTTGTTAGTGTTAGTTTATAGATTTTGCCGCTTCACTCTCAATATATAATGTGCCCAACAAGTACCTATCTGAACTACTAGTTGAGTAAGGTCTGATGATTTTCTACACCAACACTCTACTTATTTTTGAAGGCTCAACTACCTTCTTATGATTTTGACGCAAGGTAGGGCAGGATGAAGGGCCAAGGGCACACCTTAATCAAAACCCCCTTGCAGAGATAACACACGCGGAAGAAAACACACAACAATGAGAGAGAGAATGCAGAAAATCATATATTATTCATCAAATAACCTCATACATGTCGGGCTGTAAGGCCTTCCCGGTTATGGCCTAACATTCAAATTTATTACAACAGTCCTCCAACATGCGAGGATTCAGAAACTATCTTCTAACTTCTAGACTTGACCTCCAACTACTGATCCTACCTCTCTAAAACTACGAACAAAAACTACATTTATACGAGAGACTACCGAAACAAGTCGGCCTTCAGATCCATCATTGGAGAAAGAAATGACCAGATATAGGTCCACACGCTTCCCAATGATCAATACCAATTTTAACTTCGTGACCAAAATTCAATGCACAAGTCAGCCTCAACAAAAAATCAAAATAAACCACTCAGTGAGCAAGGTTACCGAGCGCCAAGAAATAACTCAGCAAACCAACCGAACAACTCGGTCAAAGAAGGAACCGAGCAAACTGAACAACTCAAACTTGTTTTTGGTGACATAGGATTTCTAAGAACCCAAGATGCTCCTGCATCAGACACCTGGGGTTGTTTGAAATGATTCTCTGAATCATGCAGTAGGTACAACCCAAGCTGAATCCAACTCAAATTGTGAAATCCACGAACTGTCTTCAATCGGTCTGTTCTTCCATTTTACTAGATACTCCATGTATTCTTTTCCTCTTGTGCTTTTGCCAACTCTTTGTTCCAAAATCTGCTCAGCTTCTTCTGTTTGCTTCTTAGGATAATCATTTGGTACTGTCATGTCTTCATCAGGTTCATAATACTCATACAAATCTGCAATGTTGGATATTGGTGATATATCCATGTCATCAGGTAATTCAATCTCATAAACATTTCCACTACCAAATCTCCTCAATATCTTGCAAGGACCAAATTTCTTCATTTTCAACTTCCCATATGTTCCAACAGGAAATCTATCTTTCTTCAAGTGTACCATAACTTATGTCTTTTTGATCTATCTACTCTGTCCTTATATTTTTTATTACTATCCTCCAATTTATGTTTCACTTCCTCATGCAATGTCTTCATGAACTCAACAAAATCTTCTCCTTCAACACTTCTCTTTTCTTCACCAACAATGTCCTTCAAATCTGATATACCTCTTGGCTGTATGCCATTAACAATCTCCTATGTTCCACGGAGTTTCCAAGATGGGGATGTTTTAGGGGATGGGGACCTATTTCTAGTATGGGTATGGGTACGGGTCAAAGCCAAAATTTAGGGGACGACAACTAAAAACATAGGGAATTTTTATATATAGAGACAAAATTCAGCATAGAGTCATAAACATACATGGAAATTGAAAACTTAGCTATCAAGGATTCAAGATTGAAATGACAATATGATCCTAATAAGAATACATATATGATTATATTTGAATATCACATACATATAGCAAAAATGCCCAAAGGCTCCAAGTATCATTGTATCATGCATGAAATCAAATTATCAAAATCATAAAGTATCCAACTTCATAATAATCAAAAGCAATAATGTATCTGAGTATCTGCAAAGCCAAATATATGGCTATCCTCTAGGAATCTAAATCTATATCTAAATCAAAATCAGAGTCTGAATCACTGGCAGCGATAAGGAGAGAGTCATTATCCAATGGAACACCAAGCAGCCCTGGAGGTATGTCATCCTCATCAATCTGCAATGCATCCTCGGGATTAACATCCCAACGTAGTGCTGGATTTTGCCGATACTCAAGACTATGCCGCTCCTATAGTCGCAATACACTGTGAACAGCCACAAGCTTGTCTGATCGTCTAGAGGTAAGCCTGTTCCTCTTGACTAATTGGATAAAGCTATATGTAGACCAATTCCTCTCTGCAGAAGAGGAACTCACAACCTGTGAAAGAAGACGAATGGCAAGAGCTTTTCAGGTGCATCTCTACCATGCCATGTCCACCATCCAATCAGGTCCTTTTGAGCTAATGTAGCTCTATCAGTCCTTGCCTCTGGTCTACCAAAAGTTGGCATGAAGATTGGAAAAGTCAAGCCATTGCCCCCAAATTTTTGCACCATCCTCTTCATTATACATTTTTGAAAGGGCATTGAAGAAGCCCTCCTTCACCTATATTGAACAAGCAAAAAATTTAAAATTTAGCAGTTAGAATTTAGAAATCAGAAGTTCAAATTACAAACATAATTTACAAACAAACACATAAATTACACTCACCTCCTCATCAGCAAATGGAGGCACTCTCCCAGGCCTTAGTGCATACCATTTAGGATTGATTGCATAGGCTGCCATATGAAGTGGGGTGTTCATAGTGTTCCACCTTTTCATCACAATGGGCTCAATATGCTCCTCATGGAACTCCAAAGTAGGTTCCTTGTTTTTAATAGCTTGCTTGACTTGCCCAAGCATGCTATCAAAAGTCTCATAAATCTCTCCAAGGTGAGGAGAGTCAGTATCAGCATATCTAATGACCTGCACAATAGGGTCAATGAAGGAGCAAATGTATCTGCAAATGAAAGAAAATTACAAGTGAGAAACATCATAATCATTTATAATTTTAAAAATAAAAAATCAGCAAATGGCAAATGCTAAAATCAGCAATAACAATTATAATATTATTTAAGTTTCTTACCTCATTGTGGTCCACTAGTTATCATCTAGAATTCTTTGTCTCACACTTCTTCCATCCGGGGTGCTTGATTCATGCCATCTATTCTACTCTACATTGACCACCATGGATTGTAAGGCCTCTTGGACCTTAAGCATCCTCTCCATCAAAATGAAATAGCTAGCATATCTAGTCTCCACAGGCTTGAGAAATTCTTTCTTGGAAAATGTCCTAAATAATACAAGAGATGTGTGATGATTGCAAATAAACATTTGCACATCTCTAGCCTCGAACACCATAGCCTTTATCCAATCAATTTTTGCTATGTCCTTCAAGGTGTTATTCAATGCATGTACACAACACGGTGTCCAAAAAATGTGTTTATAGCGCTCTCTACTATCAATCCAGCTGATTTACACACCCGGGCTGAATCAGTGACTACTTGCACATCATTTGAAGCCCCTACATCTTAGATAGCATCTTTCAAAATCTCAAATTGGAAGGATGCATCTTTCCTTTTTCCTGAACAATCAACGACTCTAAGAAAATAGGCCCCTGTTGTACTAGTGACAATAAGATTGATGAGTGGCCGATGTTTGATATCGGTCCACCCATCCATGATGATAGAGCATCCATCACCCATCCATGTTTGTCTCATGTCCTCCATCAAAATGCTCACTTTTGAGTACTATTTATCAAGGATAGTGGTGCGTAATTTAGTCTCTCTTGGTGGTATAAATGAGGGACCAACAACATATATATCTTTGCACATTTGTTTAAAATATGAGGAACGACAAACATGGAATGGTATACCATGAGCATAAAGAAATCTGCCAATTGACTCTTCAGCTCTCTCCTTTGCTTGTATGTTAAACAATTCAGCCACATAGGTATCTCTTTTGTATTAGAATGTTTCTAATATTCGAGAGTTTCCTTAATGCTCTATCTTGCTGTAACAATTCTTTTGCAATCTATCTTTAGATAGTTGCTATTCTTTGTAAATTCTGTAGTGTATATATGAGCATTTAGGCTCTTCGTATTTTATTCAATATATACAAACAAACTGTTAATAATCATTATATGGTATCAAAGTGAGGATGAACACTACCGAAAAATAATAAATTTCATTTTTGAAATTATCTGTTAAATATTTTTTCTGTGCCTCATTCGTGACCTGTTCAAGTTTTTTTGCCCGTATCCACGACCTGTTGCAGAGTTTCATCGACCTTCGGTTTTCCACGACCTATTTGCAGAGCATCCGCAACCTGATGCTCGCATTTTAAGGTCTTCATCCTGATGCGACCTGGTGCCTTCTCCGACGCAACCTGTTTGCAGGGTGTCCACAACCTGGTGCTCGCATTTTTTTAAGGTTTTCCTTTGATGCGACCTGTTGCTTCTCTCTGCTGGTGTGATCTAAACTTTGAACCTTTTGAAACTCTTTGCACTCAAATTTCGTGGCTCCTATTTCTGGTTTCATATAACCAGAGCCATTTTTTTGCTAAAACCCTAATTTTTGGGACTCAAAAAAATTTTCAAATACATTTTTGTGGTGGGTTTTTCGAGATTCTATCTGGGTCTTCATTAAAATTTTTTGGGTACCTCATTTTCTATGCCTCGATTTTCAAGCCAGCTACTGCTCCTGAACCTCCTCTAGAAATTTGTCTTGGAATCCATGCTTGATAAATTCTTTTCTTGAAGTTTGTATCTGATGGGGTCTTTGACCAATCTGATGCTAGAAAATAGTCAACGATTTAATGGCAACAATTACAACACCTGGAAGCAGCAAATGTTGACCATCTTTGAGTATCGTCGTTTGGATGTGCTTGTTCTAGGCACAAAGACCCATCCAACCTTCATTCAAGTAGATCAGGATAAATTCGATGATCGGAATCGAGAAGCTGTTATGCTTCTCAAGCTCTCTGTCACAGATGATCAGTTGCCTCAGATTCCCTTTGGCAAGTCTGCTGCAGACATTTAAAAATATTTGAAGGAGTTGCATGAGACATTTGACAAGAGTCGTGCGTTCTTTCTGAAGAATCAGTTGTTCTTCATTATGATGGATGAACGTATGTCCTTACAGGTGTACACACTAAAATAGTGCACTTCTATGAACCATTACATGCAAGGTTGCTCAAAAATGAGGCCTCACAAAGCGGCTCATAGCTCTCTATGCATGGAGTTGCAAGGGACTATGATGTGTTTGCTCTCAGCTAGAGCTACAAGCTTGTGACCTTGCTAGTCAACCACACAATGAGAGATTCAAGTGAGGACAAGGGAAAGAGTGCCAATATCCTCAAGAATCATTATGAAGATGTAATGCAATGCAACTAAAATGAGGAGGCAAATATGCAAAGTATTCTATGAAAAGGAAAGAACAAGTGTTACAAATCCTTCCTATTTAGACTATGTGAACTTATTCTATTGCATAAAAGGAAACTAAGCTAACAATGTCATTATCATGCAACTATGAAAGAAATATGCAACTATAATGAAATGCAACAAGTCTTCAACGTCCTCAAAAGCTCCAAATGCACCTAAAACCTGCAGCATAACAATAGCATAAAACAAGTGGATATGCAAATGAAGGAGAGAGCTTTCATTTTATAAGAAATGAGGTGAAATGGACCATTGAGATTAAGAAGCAAAAAGTCTTAATCAGCGGTGGAGCTTGAAAGAGGAGCAATCCATGTGCACAAGTATCTTCCAATGAGAGTGAAGTGTTGACTTTTGAGCCTCATGTGAGACAAAAAGTACTTTTTTCCTTTTTGTAAAATAAGAATAATGTTTTATTTGTGCAACTTAGGATAAGAGGAAAAGTGGAGGCTTTTTATTTAATTAAAAGGGGAGGAATATTCCTTTTAGGTAAATAAAAACTTAGGATAAATGGTTAGCCCATAGGATAAAATCCAATATATGATCAAAATTAAGATTTGATTAAGAGATTGATAATGTTAAAAATATTGATTATTGATAAAAATGATTCAGGATTGATAAATCAAATAAATGGGGCCCAAAGTCTAGGCGACCATTTTAGGGTGCATACATTTGCCCCTCTTTGACTAATGTGTGATCGATTTGGGAACACATGCAGTCAAAGAATGAAGTTGAAATGTGAGATTGATTTGGGATCACAAAATAACTTAGATGTGAGGTCGATTCGGGATCACACCCAGACAAAGCATAAACAAAGGTCTTTGAACATAAGGTCGATTCGGGATCACATTCAAAGTAAGAGATAAGAATCTCAAATTTGAGCAAAAGCTCACAAAAAATGTCTGAATCAAGAGAATCAAGCAATCGGGGATGAAATCCCATAAGTACTACCCCCTCAGAATCGAAATCAAAATCAGGTAGAGGAGAGATAGCAAATCGATAAAGATTTGATCAAATCAGAATGAAATCATAATCGAAGGTAAGGGTCAATAGGTTGAACCATTAGGCAATGAAACATGCCCCAGCCTGACTGAAAAGATGTAGTCAAACGTGAGAAAGGAGGGAATGGAATGAATATGAATGAAAGACTAGAAGTTTGGAAGACATAGAAATGAAGAAATGACAATGCCCCAACAAAGATCGAAGGATTAGGCCTCAAAAGATCAGTCAACTACACAAAAGAAGGGAAGATTTTGAAACACAATTTTGACTATCAAGATGACCTTGAATTTCAATTTCAAGTCTGAAAATGGATCCAGGACGTCGAAATTAGATAGGGGTGCAATTTTTGCGCAATTCTGAGGTGTTTTAAAAATGAGGTAAAAAAAGTCAAAAGGCTATAAAAGGGGTCAAAATATCATTTTCAAAAATTATTTATCTTTTAGCGATTTGAGAATTTTCAGAGCTTAGAGAGAGAAAATGGCCCAGCAAGCAGGAGTTCCCATCCACAGGCATCGATTCGAGCACGCCCGGTTGCACAACCGGCCACCACAGTATCCTGCCCCGGTATGTTTTCAAAAAACTTGAGCTTTTTGAGTCTTTTTTTCGCATTTAATAGCTTTTTTAGCACATTTTTTAAATTTCAAAAATTTTTGACTGGGCAAACTATCGCGCGATACTTTAGAAGTATCGCGCTCTTTAGGAAGAAATATCACATGATACTTCATGGGTCCCCAAAGTATCGCGCGACCTAAGGCACCAGTATCGCACGATACTGGGCGAAGTATCACGCGGCATAAGGTTTATCACCCTGCTATAGGGAGAAGTATCGCGCGATACTTCTCCCAAAAAAAAAAATATCGCCCAGTTTTAAATTTTGATTTTTAATGCATTTTTGAGCAAAAATGACATGGGTCTAGACAACATTACATTTTAGAGATGTTTTATACTGAGTTTTTAGACATCCATCATGGTATGCTCTAACAACTAGCTTGGTTTTTGGCTTGCAGGAGGTTTTTTCGGTGCTCATCATCAGAGCGCCGAAGGTGACAGGATTGAGGTGTGTCCGAGTTCTAGACGATCCGGGCAATACCGACATCAGAGCGATGGAATTCAGGTATCTGTTGAGATATCCATATATCAGAGCTGACCATGGGTTGTTGACTGCTCTTGCCGAGAGATGGCATAGTGAGCACAACACCTTCCACCTGCCTACTGGAGAGGCGTCGATCACTCTAGAGGACGTCTATAGGATCTTACGTGTGCCATGTCATGGCGAGCCGGTGAGTGTAATCATGTTTTGAGATATAATCATAAAAAGTAATATTTCCATATGATGAAAATTGACATGATTCATTTGTTGGCACAGGTGTACTATGATCAAGATGCCACTGAGGGGCGTCGACTGGTTCAGGAGATGTTCTAGGATGTCACAATTTTGGATAGGCATATCAACTGGGAGAGGCTGATAGATGATTTCGGCAAAGACTACCCAGTGCCATGTATAGTGGCATCCACCATTTCTCAGATCCTGATGACGGACCGCAGTCAGAAGGGTTTCTCGCTCAGATGGGCACGGTTACTAGTTGATTTGGTCGGCAGGCCGCGGCGGATGGCATGGGGTCTGGCCATATTGGCAGAGATGTACCATGAGTTGCACGAGATCATCTACAGAGACGGTCAGACATGGGCGTGCGGTGCCATCCTGGCACAGGTGTGGGCATGGGAGCACATCGCTGTGGTGCGTCCCAGGGTTCAGCTGAGGGAGAGGAGGTACCCCTACATCTACAGGTACCTCGGGTTCATATCACATGCCCATTCTGGGGATGTGACATACTACCGGTGGATTTTGGATGAGATAGCCTCATTCACATGGAGGCCATACAGGGAGGTGGAGGTCTGGGGAGATGCAGCTGATGAGCTGAGTTATATGCTGTGCAGTCGGCCACTGGTAGGTCGGTATGCAGAGATAGTCGAGAGATTCTGCATCACTCAGGTATGGTGATAGTTTGGGAGGTAGTAGCGAGTCTCGACAGAGACTACCACATATGCCAGGGCCAGAGATGAGGAGGGACATGGGTGGCTACCCATGTTGGATTATCAGCAGGCTGTCGCAGAGACAACAGGTATCAGGAGTGAGCCCTAGGAGTATTTCCCAGATATGGTAGATGCAGGGGCTGATGGAGCCTACAGAGCAGAGCGGTGGAGGGTGCCATTCCCTCGGTTTATAGTACCAGATGCACAGGTACCAGCGCCGGGAGGAGACGGAGGGGACGAAGGGGATGGAGGAGAGGGAGGGGATGGAGGAGATGGAGGAGATGGCAAGAGGGGGAAAGGGAGGAGGATGGAGAGAGGAGAGGGGTCGAGATCAGGTGGCCAAAAATGGTCATGGGGATAGAGATTAGTGACGCCCGAGGAGGAGGTGAGACTAGCTCACCGACAAGCAGAGGTACAGCAAGATCAGCCTGCGGGGGGGAGAGGATTTGAGAGCCCAGATACAGGCTCAGGAGGTAAAGATACAGCGGCTCCGGACTACTATAGCCATGAGAGATCAGCAGCTACTAGATCTGAGGGCAAAGTGGGATCAGTAGATAGCTGATCTTAGGGCAGAGATAGCACGTCGTGAGGCGATGGCACAGGCTGAGGCACTGGAGCTCCGACGAGAGTCAGCGAGAGCAGCCTACTATCATGGGCTATATCTGCAGGCCATCCCAGAGGGTGAGAGAGCACCATCATACTCTCAGAGGGTAGGGGTATCAGATGTGGTACTCGATAGGAGAGCCATACCTCCTCCACCACCACGAGCTCCTCACGAGGGTGGTAGCGAGTCTTAGGGTTAGGTCTTAGGTTTAGATGTTTTGGACATATCTTGAGACTTTTGATCCAGATTTTGGGATCTCATATTGTATTGTATATCATGACATTGTATATAGATTTATGAGATTACTGGATGTTCGATGTATCATGTGTATTTGTCTCACTTGTGATGGATGTATCAGTTTATGTATATTGTCTTGTCATTTTGCTCAAAATGCTTATGTATGTGCTTATGTATGTTCTCTCTCATAGATGTATGTTTAATTCTCATGTGTATGATATAGACTCATGTTTCTTGAAAATGACAGTTTTGATATAGATATGATGATATGATTAACCCCTTGTGATGAACAGGAATAGGTTCGAGATGAAAAAGACAAGGAGTGGAAGACATGATCGAAAAGAAGAAAAGGTGAGCGCAGTCGACTGACAGGTCCACGTAAAAAGAGGAGAGCTCTCTCCATATGCAAGAAATGCAAAACTAGACTAACATGAACCTAAAAATGCAAGCTACTATGAAAGTGGTTGACTTGCAAGGTCACAACGCTTATAGACATCTAATTATCATCATCGAGCATTATTGGTAGCGTCGCAAGATCATATAATGCACACTAGCATAACTATGTGGATATGAATATGATCTTTATCAGATAGAAATGTGGAAATCTCACCTAGGCATCAAAGACATACAGGTCAAGATGACTAATGCAGTGAGATCACCTAAGTTTGATATGGCGAGATTATGCTTGTATCAAGACACATGAAAGTCAGGATAGCTAAAAGCATGCACTTGCAAATCAGTCAAGGATAATACCTTGTCAATCCATAGTGTCAAGTAAGACCAGCATAAATGCTCATGATAGTTAGGATCAACAAAATATACCCACAAGCAGATAAAGCAAGAAAACATGTTCTCATTCCCTCAGTCTTCTAGCTATGCATCATCGAAAACTTCTCAAGGAGAGACCACTCATCAAAAAAATTCTCGTAGACAGCACACAAAGAAAAATAAAGTCATCATATCATCAGCGAGTTGATTGTTTAAGTGTGTGTGTGTTGGTCATAGAGTCAAACTCTGATTGTTATATCTGCTTAGTGAGAAATATCACATCATACGAGACTATTGGGTAAGACACCTGAGAAGTGTTAAGAAACACTCAACACAAGGGTAGTGTTGAAAAACACTGTTTGGGGTGGTGTTGAAAAACACCTATTTGTGAAATTCCCCAAGAGACAAACGCACCTAAAAGACCAATGCTAACAGTTACGCCCCCTAGACAAAGAGAAAAACCAATTCCAGACTAAGCCAAATAAGGTCAAGGTATGATGGGAAGTGGCTAAGTTTCAAGGACGCATGCTAACAAATAGGGGTGCAAAGGCCGCAAGTAGCGCCTATTTCCAAGTTTTCACCACTTGGATTTACTGCAATTTTTTTTCTTTTTTTGGATTTTTTTGTATTTTTTCAGGACTTTTTATGCTTTTTAGGATTTTTTTCAGCATCATATATAATTTTTTTTGGTATTTTTTTCAAGATCAATAAATATGTACAAGGGATGCCCCCAGACAGAATGGGCATCAAGGATAGAACTTCTTTAGGTGCACAATGTTGATGGGATCAGGGAGCTGTTCTCCATCAGGATCTGATAGTAAATACGCACTAGTACCAAAAGCAGCTGTGATGACATATGGTCCAAGCCAGTTAGGTTCAAACTTTCCCTTTTGCTCTCGGTTCTGTTGGTTCTTAGGGTTCTCTCGCAAAACAAGATCACCTATGTGAAATTCTCTAGGGTGAACCTTCTTGTTGAATGCCTTGGACATACGCTTCTGATACACTCTCATATGATCAAAGGAAGCCTTACGCTTCTCATCTAGAAGTTCTAGTTCCTGTAACCTCATGGCGCGGTAATCCTCATCTGTAATCAAACCTTTGAGTGAGACTCTAAGTGATGGTATCTCAACTTCTAAAGGCAATACTGCTTCAGTGCCATAGGTGAGAGAGAAAGGAGTGGCTCTTGTAGGTGTGTGAATGCTTGTTCTGTAAGCTCATAGTGCTGGATTGATTTGTAAGTGCCAATCCCTACCATTCTTGTGTACTGTCCTATGAAGAATCTTAAGAATGGTTTTGTTAGAGGCTTCTGCCTGTCCGTTTCCTTGTGGAAAATAGATGGAGGACCAATGTTTCTTGATTTTAAAATTTTTGCATAGATGCTTTAGGTCCTTATTCTTAAATTGGCCTCCATTGTCAGTAATGATCTCAGAAGGTACTCCAAATTGGCAAATAATGTGATTCAAGATGAACAAAGAAATGGTCCTTCCGGAAGCAACAGAAAGTGGCATAGCTTCTACTGCCCTCGTGGATGTCGGCTAACACTTGGTTGGATTCCTCCTTTTCCAAGCACCTAAGGAGCGTCCCATCTAAACCCCTCCTATATAAGTCACCAGAGATGAGGGTGTGGCAAGAGGCATTACGGATGAGGTTTCGGCATTCAGAGCGGTTGAAGGTGTCGAGAATGATGCCATCACAAAGATATGAATAGATAGCACCATATCAGGAAGACTCATGTGTGATAATGGCATAGATGACATAGATTTCAGATGAGGAAAAGATGGGATGGTGTAGCTCTTCCACCAGGAATTCAAATCTGGATTCATGTGTCTCCAGCTGAAGAAGTGAAGCTAATGTGGCCATGGCATCTGCAGCTTTGTTCTCTATCCTAGCGATCTGTTGAAACGTCACAAAGGTGAAATAGCGTCTCAAAGAATCAACCATCTTTTTGTAGGGTATCAATTTGTCATCCTTGGTTTGATACTCTTCATTGACTTGGTTGATGACTAACTGGGAATCCCCAAAGACATGTAACTCTGTGATGTTCCATTCTATAGCCATTCTCAAGCCATTAGTTAAAGCTTCATATTCTGCAATATTATTGGTACATGGGAATAAAAGTTTATAAGACTTTGGAATGTTGTACCCATGTGAAGAAATAAATAACACTCCAGCACCTGATCCATTTTGCATGCGGGAGCCATCAAAGAACATTGTCCAAGTGCGAGTAGTTGTATACAAGATGTGTTCATCTGGGAATTCCACTCGGACCGGCATACTATCCTGAATTGGGAAATCAGCTAATTGGTCAGCAATAGCTTGCCCTTTTATTGCCTTCCTTTCAACGTACTCTATGTCAAATTCAGTTAGGACCATCATCCATTTAGCGAGTCTACCCATGAGGGAAGCCTTACTAAGCAAGTATTTAAGAGGATCAATTTTGGCAACCAAATGTATGGTATGAGCAAGCATGTAGTGGCACAACTTTTGAGAAGCAAATACTACCGCCAGACAAGACTTCTCAATATTATTGTAATTGATCTCATAGGAGACTAGAGTACAGCTGATATAATATATGGCCCGTTCTTTCCTGGTATCATCTGATTGAGCCAACAATGCCCCCACGGAAGTGTCTGTAGCTGAAATATATAGGATCAATGGTTTCCCTGGAATAGGAGGCATGAGAATCAGAGGATTAGCCAAGTATTGTTTGATCTGATCTAGGCTCTTTTGACAATCCTCGTTCCAAACACAAGAAGCACCCTTATGCAATGTCTTGTTGAAGGGTTGCACTCTATCTGCAAGCTGAGAGATAAACCTCCTAATTGATTGAAGACGTCCCTGAAGACTTCTCATTTGGCTGATATTTTGAGGAGGTGGCATATCTAGGATTGCTTGGACCTTTTCGGGGTCAACCTCGATACCTTTTGCTGATATTATGAATCCTAAAAGTTTGCCTGAGGTGACGCCAAATGCGCACTTCTTTGGATTCAATCTGAGTTGAAATTGTTCCATTCAATCTAGAATTACTTCCAGATCATCAAGGTGTGTGTCCCATTTTCTTGATTTTGCCAGGGTATCATCCACATAATCTTCCATGTTTTTGTGCATCATATCGTGAAAGATAGTGGTCATAGCTCTTTGGTAGGTTGCTCCCGCATTTTTTAATCCAAATGGCATGACGTTCCAGCAATAGGTTCCCCATGCACATGTGAATGCTATTTTCTCTTGGTCTTCAGGAGCTATTTTGATTTGATTATACCCCGAGAAACTATCCATTAGAGAGTATATGTCATAGCCCGCTGTCATGTCCACTATCATGTCAATGTTTGGAAGTGGAAAATCATCCTTTGGGCATGCTTTGTTTAAATCTCTAAAATCTGTACATACATGAATGGACCCATCATGTTTGGAAACTGGCACTATGTTTGAGATCCATTCTGCATAATCGATGGCTCTAATGAATCCAGCTCTCAAAAGTTTTTCTAATTCCCCTTTGACAAGTAGAGCTACATGTGGATGCATTTTTCTGAGTCTCTATTTTACTGGCTTGACTCTTGGAGCTATGGATAAGTGATGCATTATGAGATTCGTGTCAAGCCCTGGCATGTCTGAATAGGTCCATGAAAAATTAATTTTTTTTTTTTGTAAAAACTGTACATATGCGTGAGTCTCTTCTTTTGATAAAGACTGAGCAAGATGGACGATTTGAGGATTTTCTTCTATGTTCAAATTGACTGGCTTTGTTGGCTCAATCAATACTGATGATCTATCCTAGAAATAACTCGGCAAGTTATTAAGTACCCCATCCTTAGGTGCCTCAAAGAGGTTTTCACCCTCGGATGCGTCATTTCTTTTTACTATTTTTGGTTCTGACACCGCCACAAAGTGGTCTTCGCCATCAGACCTATTTTTCTTTTTCTCTTTTATTTTGAGACGGAGGTACTTAATATCAGGCTCTATCATGCTGGTTGTTGGTTCACTGGTGGAAGAAACCACAAGTTCAAGAGCATTCAGATAGCAGGCAATTTCATAATCATTCTGAAAGGTGAGGAATGTAGGCTCTTGATGGTGCTGAGACTAGTCAATTAGGTCAAAGTAAACAAGGGGTAGGTCAATGACTAGTTCAATATTGTTTATACGAAAGGTGTCATCTCTGGTGACCATATAATCGGAGTTCATCAAGTCTTCTCCTAAGATACCTGAATTAGGACTCATCCTATCAAACGAAGCATCGTCCACTAAGGCGATTTGAGGAGTGCAATCCTCTAGTCCTACACTAGGATCGTCAGTCGCATCGGGTTGGGTACTATAAGCATAGACAATATCTACGTCCAGATCAACTGTTGCATCTGAAAGTGAGTCCCATTCATATTCATGGGAGTCTATGTCTGAGTCATCATTTGGGCCTCGTGATGTAGAAGCCTCAAGGTTAGGAAGGGTTTCCCCCTCTCTAGTGCTAGTATTGGTACTATCCGTCGTAGCTAGGATAGTAACACTTTTCTTTGTTGATCTAATAGTCATACAGCCACTATCCATCACAGCTGGGATAGTAGGACTGTTAAGTATCAAGTCTATGGAATCTCCCCAAAGGAAATTTGTTGAGGGCACCCAATCATCAGACACATCTTATTGATTGGAAAGATCAGGGGTATAATCTAAGTCACTGTCACTGTCCGTCGCAGCTGGGACAGGGACACCTTTCTTCTTCTTATTCTCAAAACCTAAGCCAACCGTGGACTTATTCTTTCATCTAAAAAGAGCATGATCAAGAGGCTCAGCTTTAGCATCCAGTCTATGACTAAGGGGACCATATCCAGGATACCCCATATTCTTAACCATTGTGTACCCTTTCCCATAAGTTTCAGGTGGAGGAGAAAAATTCTTGTTGTGCGTGTATTTTTTCTCGTGATAGATCCAGTCTCTTATGGAAACTTCTTCTTTCTCTTCCTGAATGGGAACCGAAGACTCAACAAATTTCCCAAATAATGTCATTGCTGAGGAAAAAGGCTTCACACTTGGTGATGGTCTCCCATAAGACCTAGGAGAGATTGGCATGTTTGTAAAAGAATCAATTTTGTAATCTCCCATCCCAAGATCTATGGTTTTGAACTTCTGCTTGCATTGTTCAAGTGAACTACTAGGACTGTCAACTTCTCTATTCAAAGGTACATGTGATCCCATAGAAATGTTATTAACTGATAAAGCACTATCTCCAGGGATGCAAATTTCTACACCGTTATGGGGAAACTTAACACACTGGTGATATGTTGATGGGACTGCTTGCATTTCGTGAATCCATGGCCTACCGAGCAAAATGTTGTAGGCTAGAGGTCCAACATCAACAATTTGAAATAAGATATCCTTTTCTACTGGACCAATGCGAATAGGTAAACAGCCAATCCCTTAGAACTTCTTTCTGCTTCGTCATATGCTTTGATTGTGATCCTTTTTCTTGTGTCAATGATGTTCTCAAAATATCCTAGAGCCAGCAACAAACTTAAGGTACAAATATTGAGCCCCGCACCCCCATCTATTAGTACATGCCTAACACGGGTTTTATGAATCATGACTTCGATGTGTAAGGCCAAGTTATGTGGGTGACTGATGGATTTGTCATCTTCTTCTGAGAAGGTGAGGTAATGAGGGCTAGCCAAATGGTTGACCATGTTCTGGAATTGGTCAATATCTAAGTTGTTAGGGACACTGGCTGCTCGCAAAGCGTCTTCAAGGATGTGCTTGTGCTTAGGAGACAATTCTAAAAGCTCAAAAATGGATATCTACGCGGGTGTACGTTGTAGCTGGTCAATAAGATTATAATTGGAATCAGGACCAACGGCAGATTTGGGAGGAGCACCTTTGGACACGGGCTGCTTAGACTTGCTAGTGCTAGGACCTCTAATGATAATGGGCGCTTGGGCCTGCCCCCTAGTGACAGCATTGAGGGACTGGGGCATTCTTTGTGAGTGAGGACCTCTTATCACCACAGCGGGTCTTTCATCAGTCATAGGAGTTGAGTCCACATTATGTCCATAGGGATCTTTCCCTCTCATCATGTTGACACTATCATCCACAACTTCAAGCATGTTAATAACATTCTCTGCATTCGTGTAGGTGTAGTTGATAGCCACCTTGCCATTCTTATTGTTAGAATTCTCTCCTTTCTCATATTTAGGCAAGGGCTCTTTAAAGGCTTTATGATCTGCATTAGTGGTTAACCCATCCACTTGTAATTGTCCTTTCTCAATAAGGTCTTGGACAAGATGCTTGAGTTTAAAACAATTTTCTATGTCATGTCCAATCCCATTATGGAAAACACAAAAGGCCTTCGCATCTCACTAATGAGGTAAAAGATCCGGTATACGATGTTTTGTAGGATCCTGTGGGTGTGCCAAATTATGAGCAACTAATGTCTTAAAAACATCTGCATAAGATTCTCCCAATTTAGTAAATTGTCTTTTCTCCGTTTTAGATCTTTTTTGATACTTAGGTTTGTCTTGTTGTGTTGAAGACGTTTGCAGCTTCATAGCTTGAACTGCATGAGAGAGGTTAAGAACTCCATTTTTTATTTGAGATGAGTCAACAACTCCGTCGTTGACCACTTGCTTGTTTTTGTTCCAATAGGAGTTCTTTTTGTCCTTGTTACCATTAGTATTGTTATTTTGGCTATTGTTGTTATTTTTTGGTTTAGCCAAAATTCCTTGTTCTTTCAGGACATCCTCAATGCAGCATGCCACCTCTACCATAGTATCAAAGGAATTAAATGGGATTTTCTTGACTTCATATCTTAGTTCTGGTATTAGATTACTCACAATGATAACAATTCTCTCCTCTTCAGGAATTATCCTTGGGTATTTTGAACACAATCACCTCCATCATTGTAAAAATGTGACAAAAGATTCCCTTTGGTTTTGCTTGAGTTTGCACAAATCAAGCATTGTGACCGACCTCGATAGGTTGTAAGCAAAATGCTGAACAAACCTTTGGACAAGTTCTTTAAATGTCTTTACTGGAGGGGAAAGGTTGGTGAACCACTCCATGGCTTGACCTTTTAAACTCCTTGGGAATAATCTCATCAAGTAGGAGTCTTCATGATGAAAGGAAAAGCTCATTATGTAGAACTGTCGAACATGGTGGTGAGGGTCACCAGTGCCATCATATTTGTCATATGTTGGGAACTCAGCTTTCTTAGGGAATTCTACCATCACCACACTTTTGTCAATGGGATTAGGACATATGGAGTCCAAATGAAACGTGCTCTTGGGAGCCTTCATCCTGTCTATATCCTTTTGCATTTGTAAGATCACCTCATCAGTTGAAGGGTTCTATTTCTTGATCTTTTGGTGAACATCAAAATTATATGGAACTCTAGCGCCTTTGTTAATAAGACTTTCCAAGAATTGGTCTTTGTTTTGTTCCATATATTGCTCCACATATGCTTGAAAAGATGGTTCTTGTTGCATAGTCATGAAGTCCATATGATCAAATTTAGCATAACTTCCTCCATGTTGTGAGCCATGATGTGCTCGTTGGGAGGGTTACTTTGAGTGTCTATGAGACGACTGTCTCCTATGATGGTCATATCTTGAAGCCCTTCTTCCTCTAGGACTTGGGGATCATGAGGGCATCCTCGATCTTCTTCTAGGGCTTGGGGAAGAGGTAGATGGGGGTGAGTTGGTCCCACTATTGGTGCCCCTTCCATTGAATAGACTTTGGAGTTGTGCATAGAGTCTATCTTCTTCTTCTTGGGTGACTTTTTTTTGTATATCCAACAATGCACGTTCCTCTTCTTCTTGTTGTCTAAATTTTTCTTTTTTAGCAACCTGTTCATCTAAGTAGGCTTGCTTCTCTCTCAATACTTCTCAATCTTGTATTTGCATATCGAGAGGTGTCTTTAAGCGGAGAGGTTTGTCTCGAATGTCTTATTGCATTGGCTGCGTTTATGTGGTGGTCACTAGATTCATTATTCTGGTCTTCGTGTTGTGACCCTGAATCTGAGTGAGCTTGCTTATGATGTCTCTCAGCTCGTTGGTGAGCATCAAAATACCTCGCGTTGTTGGGAGGTGACCCGGGTGGACTAGCATGAGAAGAACCACCATACTCTCTTCTATGTCGTTGGAAGATATCCTCAAGAGTTTGATTCATGGCTTCTCTTTGTTGTTGGGTAAAAGTGTAACTCATGTCCATGCTTGATGAAAGTGGTATGAAAGAGGTGCTCACTTCACTAGGATTAGCTCTCGGATTAAAACAAACCTCAGATTCACTCTTAGGAGATTGATCAAAAAGGGGTCCTTTTCCCTTAGGTTGTCGACGAGTCTTGACAGGTGGTAACTGGCTAAAGGCAACAGGGGGTTGCTTCCCTTGATTGACTTAGTACCTTGTCATAACTGACATGAAAGAAAGATACTCTCAATGAAAAGGTGACCTCCCAAAGTGTCAATGCCAAACTAGGATAATCAAAGTCCTCTATTGTCCAAAAAAAAAAAAAAAAAAAAGAAACGAGAAAAAAAGGGCTTTACCAACACTTTCAAAGAGGTGCTTCAAATCAAAGGGTGACTACCCTTGCACTTTTGAATCAGGAGGTTGGACTAGGCCAAAAGATAATTAAAATTAAGAAAGCTATTTGGACAATAAGAGTACTAAAATTTTCCAAGAATGTAGTTAACAATCTTAGAGATGAACCTTGGCACCAAGAATGACCTTCTAACTTGGCAATTATTTCAAAGTGATTTCATAAATCAAATGATGCTATCCCGGAGGACTAAAACTAGAAATTTAGAGTCAAGACAGGCCTCAAACATCGGGGCAAGAAGCCTACTCTAAGACCTAGCCTGATTAACAGCAACTAAAACTGACCAAAATTTAAGCACGGCAGAAATAAACCAGGCGATATACTCTAGGCTACTGGGGTGATAAACCTATAACCGCGCGATAGTTTGCCCGAAGCCAGGCGATATACCTCAACACTAGCGGGCGATATACTCCAGGCGGGTCGGGCGATAGTCCATCAGGGGTGAACTATCGCGCGATATTTCTCTTCAAAGCAGGCGATATTTCTAGCAAGCACGAAGTATCACGCGATACTTCACTTTATAGTGTGTGATACTATTGCAGAATTGTTTAACTCGTGACCAGAATTATGTAAAATTTGCATTTTTGGGTCTGTTTGGTCAAAATTTCCAGTCTGAGGATTGATGTTTTCGATTTCAGTCACAATGTCAGCAAAATTTTAGTTGGTTTGCAAACAGTAAGGGATCAAAACATGGTCTCAAACACTTGAAACAAGGGGAAAAGCAACCTTGCCAAGACAAACACTTGTGATATCAAAATTGAAAAAGCACCCTATGAATGCTATCGATTATTTGTATGTAAGAACGTTTGCACTGGTATCACACAACCGAAGACAATTCAAGCAAATCTATCCTAAAAAGTCAAGGCTCAATACTTACCAACTTAGCCCACAACTTGATGCCCCCTCGCCTCACACCAAGTGGTTACCCACAAGAGATGTTGGCTTTGTCATGGAAATGTCAAATGACACAACCAAAGGGACACATATGGTGAGTATCTTAAGGTGATCTGGGTAAACCACTTGGATCAATCCTTGCACTAAGAAGATAAGCAGCTAAAATAAGGTGGTTTCTATCTAATGGTTCTTAATAAGGATTTCCATTCACAACACCCCTCTTGCTCCTCATAAAAGACTAGGACCTCGCGGCCTCAAGAGTACCTTAAGCATTCTTGTTCAATGTTTTCCCCATGGTCGCAATCCCATGAGCTACTCACATCAAATGAAGACAAGTGTTATGTCTACCAAAGTTTTTGGTGTCCTTGATAGCCTTGAGATTATAGTGAGTTGGAATCACTTGCCACCAAGGAAAATGATGACAAGGTTGTCCCCACTTGAGTCGTTCCTCTTGATTGCTCAAGAGCAGGCCCACTAAAGGATCCTAAACTAAACAAAGAATAGATCAACTCTTGAGGTTCAAGGTTTTTGGTTCACCACAAGGGTGAAGAGCATACTCCCCTATCTCAAGAATCTCTCCCAAACACACCAAGCAAAGAGGTTCAATTACTCCCTTGCTTCCAAAACCTTAAGATGGGTCAAGATTTTTTGGTTCACCTAAAGGTAAAGAGCATACTTCTCCTACCACCTCAAGATCCCTTTCACAAAGTTTTAAAAATTCTTAATACAATTAGTGAATGCCACACTTGAAAGCAAATAAACAAGCAAGAAAAAAAAATTTTTGTTTTTATGCTTGGGAAGCCCTGCAAAAACTATTAGTAGCCCTTTTTGACATGCATTTTTAGCAATTTTCAAACAATGATGAGCACCTACAAACACAACTTGTTAGACCCACAAGGTTAGCAAAATTAAAATTCAAGTGTAAATATGCAATAAACTGATAGATTTAAGCTAAAAGATGCAGGTTAGACCTATCTAAACACAGCAAAATAAAATAGCAAACTAAAAATGATCAAATTCGGATGAGAAAACTAGAAATGCAAATCTCTGTCAGATCAGGCGATATTTCTCAGACTTCACCAGTATTGCGTGACACAGTTTCCTATAGTCACGCGATATACCTTAGTCTGGGCGATACTTCTCACTATGGGCGGGCGATACTTCACCCGCTAACAGGCGATATTTTTCAGTACTGGCGGGCGATTCTTCTTTCACGTGAAGTGTCGCACTACTATACAAAGGTATATCGCGCGATATTTCTGAGAAGTATCACGCGATACTCTGAGACAGAAAATAGAAACTGCAAAATTTTTGAAAAATAATCCAAAAAATGATGAAAATGCAAAAAAAACTAAAGGACAAAGCCTATCTACTCTGCCCCACAGTGGGCGCCAAAAATGTACACACTAAAATGGTGCACTTCTATGAACCATTAGATGCAAGGTTGCTCAAAAATGAGGCCTCACAAAGCAGCTCATAGCTCTCTATGCATGGAGTTGCAAGGGACTATGATGTGTTTGCTCTCAGCTAGAGCTACAAGCTTGTGACCTTGCTAGTCAACCACACAATGAGAGATTCAAGTGAGGACAAGGGCAAGAGTGCCAATATCCTCAAGAATCATTATGAAGATGCAATGCAATGCAACTAAAATGAGGAGGCAAATATGCAAAGTATTCTATGAAAAGGAAAGAACAAGTGTTACAAATCCTTCCTATTTAGACTATGTGAACTTATTCTATTGCATAAAAGGAAACTAAGCTAACAATGCCATTATCATGCAACTATGAAAGAAATATGCAACTACAATGAAATGCAACAAGTCTTCAATGTCCTCAAAAGCTCCAAATGCACCTAAAACCTGTAGCATAACATTAGTATAAAACAAGTGGATATGCAAATGAAGGAGAGAGCTTTCCTTTTATAAGAAATAAGGTGAAATGGACCATTGAGATTAACAGGCAAAAAGTCTTAATCGGCGGTGGAGCTTGAAAGAGGAGCAATCCATGTGCACAAGTATCCTCCAATGAGAGTGAAGTGTTGACTTTTGAGCCTCATGTGAGACAAAAAGTGCTTTTTTCCTTTTTGTAAAATAAGAATAATGTTTTATTTGTGCAACTTAGGATAAGAGGAAAAGTGGGGGCTTTTTATTTAATTAAAAGGGGAGGAAATATTCCTTTTAGGTAAATAAAAACTTAGGATAAATGGTTAGCCCATAGGATAAAATCCAATATATGATCAAAATTAAGATTTGATCAAGAGATTGATAATGTTAAAAATATTGATTATTGATAAAAATGATTCAGGATTGATAAATCAAATAAATGGGGCCCAAAATCTAGGCGACCATTTTAGGGTGCATACAACAGGAACATCTCATGAAGATTAAGGACATTCGTAATCAGCTTGAAGCCATTGGTTGGAAGATGGAGGAAGAAGATATGGTAGTTATTACTCTGAAAAGTCTACCAACATCTTATGAGCATTTCATAGAGACTCTCAACATTACCTCAATTAATGTTGATCTAAAATTTTCAGAGTTGTGCACCAAACTTCTATAGCAGGATCGCTGGAAGCAACAATTTGGTAATCGTACTTCCTCATCCTCATTAGAACAAGTCTTTGTAGCAAAATTTTAGTCTTCTCAGTCATCACAATAGGGCAGTTCACATCAATTCTCAAGCAATTCTCAGCAGAAGAGTGTTCAATGTCATTACTGTCATAAGTATGGCCACATGAAGAAAGATTGCCGTCAGTGACTTGCTTCTAAACAAAAGAAGCTGGGAGGGTCAAATCCATAGGCAAATCAATAGGCAAATGTTGCTGAACATTCTGAAAAAAAGGAGTTTGCTTTCTATGCTTTTATGGCTAAAAGCCCCTCTAATTTAGTCTGGTCGTCTGCTTGGTATATTGACTCTGGTGCTTCACGTCATTTTTCTCATCGGTGTGACTAGTTTACAGATTTCCATCCCTACAGTGATTTAGTTGTGTTTGGTGGAGGAGAGGAGTTCAAAATTATTAGTAGAGGAAATGTTCAGATACAGTCTGGTGGGTGTCAGCTCATCTTTCTCAATGTATGCTACGTTCCTGGTATGGTGCTCAATCTACTTTCTGTGAGTCAGATCATGAGAAATTCTAATCAGTTAAATGTGGTGTTCAGTGCCCACAAATGTTCCATTATTGATCGAGCCACTCATCTTACTGTTGCTTCTGGTCTAGAGGATCATGGTCTATATTGGCTTACTGACATTGGTGATTCTCTGGAAATAGCTATGGCAGCTCGTGATTTATCTCTCAGTACTTTGTGGCATCAATGATATAGACATCTCAATATCCTGTATCTCTCTCAGTTGTCCTGGGAGGAACTTGTTTCTGGTCTACCTCCGATTCAGATGCAACATCTTGGAGTATGTGACGCTTGTCAAGCTGGCAAACAACATCGGGCTCCCTTCAAAGATGGAGATTCCTAGCATGCATCTCAGGTACTTCAATTACTTCATGCTGATATTTGTGGTCCTATGAATACACCTTCAGTTACTGGTTGCAAATAGTTTTTGCTTATTGTTGATGATTTTAATAGAAAGATGTGGGTGTACTTTCTTAGACACAAATCAGATGCTTTTAGTACATTTCAAAACTTTAAGTCATTGGTTGAAAAAGAGTCTGGCTGCAGTATCATTTCTCTTAGAATAGATAATGGAGGGAAATTTTGTTCTATTGCATTCTCCAATTTTTGTAGTGAACATGGCATCAAACACCAGTTCACCACACCCTACACTGCTCAGCAAAATAGTGTTGTTGAGCATCGCAATCATACGATTGTTGAGATGGCTCGGTCTATGTTACAACACAGGAGTGTTCCTCATAAGTATTGGGCAGAAGCAGTGTTCACTTCTATTTATGTTCTTAATCATTCCCCTACTCAAGCTATCAAGAAAAAAACTCCAAAAGAGTTGTGGTTTGGTCGTAAGCCCAATATTAGCCACCTAAAAATTTTTGGCTATCTTGCCTATGTTTGGATTCCTAGTGCTAAACGCTCCAAATTAGATTCCAAGAGTCAGTGACTCATGATGACAGGGTACAGTGACAATCATAAAGCTTATAGATTGATAGATATTGACACTGATCATCTTATCTTTAGTCGTGATGTTGTTTTTGATGAAACTCGAGGACCTTTTCTGTCCTCTTCTGAGCAGTGTTCTGAGGAACAACCTTCCAATGTTCCTCTTCCTTTAGCACCACCTGATGGGAAGGATGATACAGATACTACTCGCCTGGGGCCACCTGATGCTGATCCTGTTGAGGCCCCCGAGCATGATCCTCTCCCTGCCCCTGTTACTACTCCTGAACCTCCTCCATCTCCTCAAGAAATTGGTTCTTCTACTCTCCGGCCCAAATGGTGGGTTAAAACTATTAGTGACCTCAGGGATGATGAACTCATCGAAGGTAGAGTTTCTAGAAATAAGAGCAAACAACAACCTATAGTTAATTTTTATCTTATGGCTAAAATTCATAGTGTTCATGAGCCCCAGATGTATTCCGAGGCTAAAGGTGTCCCTGAGTGGGAACAAGCTATGGAAGCTGAATTTCAGAGTATTCAAAAAAATCACACTTGGGTCCTTTCTGATCTTCCTGCAAGGAAGAAGCCCGTTAGCTGCAAATGGGTATACAAGGTAAAATACAAAGCTGATGGCACCTTAGACAAGTATAAGGTTCATCTTGTTGCTCGAGGGTTCTCACAAAGGGAAGGTATTGATTATGACGAGACTTTTGCTCCCACAGCTAAAATGAGTACCATATGACTTGTTCTTGCCTTAGCGGCTCAGTTTGGTTGGAAAGTTCATCAGATGGATGTAAGGGTGATTTTTTGAATGGCGACTTATAGGAAGAGGTCTACATGACGCAACCTTTTGGATTTAAGGTTGCTGGTCAAGAACACAAAGTCTGTAAACTTTTCAAAGCTCTCTATGGTCTAAAACAAGCTCCTCGAGCTTGGTACATGAAAATTTATAAATACCTAACCGATCATGGTTTTCAGAGGAGTCCATCAGATTCAAACCTGTATATCAAACATGTAGGTGATGATGTATTGTTTATAGTTGTCTATGTGGATGACTTGATCATCACTGGAAGTTCAGCACATTTGATCACTGAAATCAAACAGGATTTGTGTCGTACTTTTGATATGACAGATTTGGGACTCTTGCACTATTGTCTCAGAGTTGAGGTTTGGTAGACTGAGCACAGTATCTTTCTTTCTCAGTCCAAGTATGCTAGAAGTCTTGTGGATAGGTTCAGAATGCAGGATTGCAAACTTGCTCCCATCCCTATGGAACCTAGGCTCAAATGATCATCTCAGTCTGATTCACCTGTTGTGGATGAATCTTTGTTTTGACAACTAGTGGGCAGTCTCATTTTCCTTACTGCCACCAGACCTGACATTAGTTTTGCGGTAAGCTACATATCCCATTTTATGATAGCACCCAGGACTGATCATTGGACGGCTACAAAGTGTGTCCTGCGCTATGTTAGTGGTATTCTTGACTATGGTCTTCTGTACACTTAGAGTTCTGATCCTACACTATGTGGCTACATAAATTCAGATTGGGCCGGTTCTGTTGATGATCGTAAGTCTACCGCTGGATATGTGTTCAATTTGGGGTTCGGTGCTGTCACATGGATGAGTAAGAAATAGTAGGTAGTGGCTTTGTCATCTACCGAAGCAGAGTATCGCGGAGCAGTTAAAGCAGCTTGTGAGGCTATTTGGTTTCGGCAGATGCTTGTAGATATGCATGTTCCTCAGTCAGGACCGACTCCTCTATTCTATGATAATCATGGAGTGCTCAAACTGGGTAGGAATCTGATCTTCCATGAATGAACCAAACATGTCGAAACACATTGTCATTACATTCGTCAATTGGTTGAAGACAAATCTATTCAGCTGCTGTATGTCCCTACCTTAGAGCAGTTCGCTGATATCTTCACCAAGTCTCTCAGTTCTGATAAATTTGTAAAATTCAGGGAGGCTATTGGTGTTATTGATAGATTGAGCATTATGGGAGGGTATTAGAATGCTTCTAATATTTGAGAGTTTCCTTAATGCTCTATCTTGTTGTAACGATTCTTTTGCAATCTATCTTTAGATAGTTGCTATTCTTTGTAAATTCGGTAGTGTATATATGAGCATTTAGGCTCTTCATATTTTATTCAATATATACAAACAAACTGTTAATAATCATTATATTTTGGCCTTTCCCTTCCCTTTACTACTAGTGGTGGTGTAAGTGGGTGTGGGTGTGGGTGTGGTACCTATTAGACCCCCTGCTTTTAATGTCTCCCCCTCCACATGCAACCTATTGGCCTCTTCTTTTTCTACAACTGTAATTTTTTTGCAGCCTTTCACCCCTTGCCCACCTATCCATAAAAGATGACAATACACTCTTGTGTAACTCCCAAAATAGTGTTTCTTACATATATGGCACTCCCATTGCCTACTACCCCCTGAATTTTTTTTTCTTATTGTTGTCTACTTTTGAGGCAAACTGTAGGAGAGGTTTCTTTGAATTGAATGGGCCTTTGGCATACTTTTTGAGGATTGTGGAAGGGCATTGAAAAGGATTAGATTGTGACATTGTTGCATCTTCCATATTGACATGTTGAACATCTATATCATCATTTGAAGAATCACTATCAGCCCTACATCTTTTTCTATGTCTTTGTGACATATGAGTTGCTTGCATGGCAACTTCCATGCTATCACTACTTCCCTCACCCTCACTACTGCTCATGTTTTTTGATTTTCTAATGTATTATGCTGCTGCAAGTTATTGAAAAAAAAAATATTTCAAAGTTTCATTCAACATGCCCACTTTGTGATGAAAAAAATTAAAAAATGGCAACAAATAACAATAAAGTTTGAATCAAACAATAGGAAGATAAAATACATACCTGGAATGAAGAAGAAATGATGGCAAAACCCTCCTCTTGAACCTCCAAAATGTTGCTGTGTCTTTCCTCTTGCAAACTGAAAATACTCCAAGTCCAAATGAAATGAGCAAAGTAGTTAAGCCTTACTCTTATATCTATTACAAAATAGGGTTTCCATATTTTATTACAACCTAAAATCACATGTGGGGCCCGCGCAGAAGTCAAACAATAAATTTTTATTTTTATTTTTTCCATTTTTTAATGTTGACAAAAATCTGGAAAATCGGGGACAGATTTTTGTATCGGGTACAGTCAAGGTACGTATTTGCCATCCTTGATATGGATTTTTGTACCGTTGTACCATTTTTTTTGGGAAAAATTACTCGAAATGCATCCTCATTTTGAGCTATTTGGGAACTTCTCCGGGGACGGGAAAAAACTATACCGACATCCCCATTTTGTACCCGGTACAGGGACGAGGCCAAAAGGTCAGGGGACGTGTCCCCGTGGAACACAGACAATCTCAAAAGGTGTTTTTCCAGTACTCCTATTGACTGAATTATTGTATGAAAACTTTTCTTGTGCCAACATAGAATCCCAATTACTCAGTTTATCTCCAACTAAGCATCTCAAAAGATTACCTAAACTTCTATTCACAACCTCTGTCTGTCCATTAGTCTATGGGTGAAATGTAGAATTATACCTCAACTTGGTACCCAACTTTTTCCAAAGATTCTTCCAAAAGTATCCAATAAATTAACTATCTCGGTCAGAGATGATACTCCTTGGTAATCCATGCATTCTGACAATTTTCTTAAAGAAAAGATCTGCTATATGCACTGCATCTGATGTCTTTCTATAGGGTATAAAATGTTTCATTTTAGAAAATCTATCCACAACAAAAAATATAGAATTATTACCTCTTACTGTCTTTGGTAAGCCAATAACGAAATCCATGCTAATATCAATCCATGATTTGTCATGAATAGAAATTGGTATATACTATCTAGTATTTTGACTTACTCCCTTTGCAACTTGACAAATTCCACAACTTTTTACAAATTTTTGAACATCCTTGTACAAGTGTGGCCAAAAGTATTTCTCCTTAAGCAAATTCAATGTTTTGTCGACACCAAAATGTCTAGCCAAACCACTACTATGTTTCTCCTTTATCAATTTAGTTCTTATTGATCCTCTCAGTATACACAATTGAATACCTTTAAAGAACATACCTTCTTGAATGAAATAGTCTTCCCATTTAGTACTCGGTTGATCTTGAATAGGTGCTCTACACTTCCTCCATGGCTCAGAAAAATTAGGATCAATTTCATACAAATCTTTCATGTCATCAAAACTAAGACCTTCAATTCTCATTTTAGTCATCAAAGATCTTCTACTCAATGCATCAACAACTCGGTTAGTGACTCCACTCTTTTGTTTTATCACAAATGTATAACTTTGCAAATATTCAACCCATTTCATATGTCTCGGATTCAACTTATTTTGACTACCAAAATATTGTAAAGCCTTATGATCAATATACAACACAAATTCACTCGGTATCAAATAATGTCTCCATTTCTTTAGGGCTTGAACAATAGCATAGAACTCTTGATCATACACAAAATATTTCCTTTTTGCATCATTCAACTTCTCACTAAAGAAAGCAATAGGTTTACCTTCTTGACTTAGCACAACTCCTATTGCACTACCACTTGCATCACATTCAACTTGAAATACCTTATTGAAATCAGGTAAAGCTAACATAGGTAATTCAGCAACCTTCTGCTTCAAAATCTCAAAACTTTTATCAGCTCTATGTGTCCTCTTGAATTCTCTTTTATCTCCTCTCATAGTCTCAGTCATAGCATTACAAATTGAACTGAAATTTCTGATGAACTTTAGGTAAAAACATGCTAAACCATGAAATGATCTTACCTCACTAGCATATTCAGGTGTAGGCCAATTCAAAATAGCTTCAATCTTTTCAGGATCCATCCTCAAACCATCAGCTGAAATCACAAATCCCAAATACACAATCTCCTCTTTCATGAAGGAACACTTTTTCAGATTAATCATCAACTTTTGTTCTTTCAACTTTTGCAATACTTGTTTAATGTGCAACAAATGCTCTTTCTAGTCTTACTGAATGTCAAAATATCATCTAGATACACAATCACAAATTTACCCAAAAATTTCTTCAAAACCTCATTCATCAATCTCATAAAAGTACTCAGTGCATTAGTTAAACCAAAAGGCCTAACCAACCACTCATACAAACCTTCTCTTGTACTTCTCTGATTATGATCTGATGATATCCACTTTTCAATTTTTGGTAAAATACTTTGCTCTTGTCAAACTATCCATTATGTCATCCATTCTCGGTATAGGAAACCTATATTTCAATCTTATCTTGTTGATTGCTCTAGAATCAGTACACATTTGTCATTCTCCATTCTTCTTAGGTTCCAATACAGCTGGTACTACACATGGACTCAAACTTTCTCAGATCAAACCTTTCTGCAACAATTCTTGGATTTGTCAATTTAATTCTTGATTCTCGGTAGGTGTTAACCGATGTGGTGCCTTATTCGGTAAACTAGCTCTAGGAATCAGATCCATACAATGATCAATGCTTCTCTTCGGTGGCAAACCATCTAGTAAATTATTAGAAATGATCTCTCTGTACTCAGTGAGTATCTTATCAATCTCTTCAAGGATGTTATCCACTATCTTCTCACTTGGTTTGTTAGGAATCACAACAAAACACACATCATTTTTCTTCAAATCCTTAAAAAAATTTCTTCCTTCCATCAAACGAACTTTCATATATGTACAAACACTACTAACAGGTTCTTCAATCAAAGGCAACAAGATTTGTCTTCTCCCATTAGCCCAAATAGTATATTTATGCAATCTTCCATCATATATAGCATGTCTATCTTATTGCCAAGGTCTACCCAACAAAATATGACAACAATCCATAGGCATGATATCACATAAAACCTTATCATAGTACTTTCCAATTTTCAAATTCACATAACATTGTTCACTTACCAATAGTGTATGCTCATCCTTGATCCATGAAATTTGATAGGGTCTCGGATGTATCAACCTCTTCAACTGCATTTTTGTAACCATTTCCTCAAATGCCAAATTCTCTGAGCTTCCACTATCAATGATTACCTTCCACACTTCATCAGAAACTCTACATCTAGTCTTGAAAAAACTTTTCCTTACCAGATCTTCCTTATTACTTTCACTCCAAAGTGCTCTCCTGACCATCAAGTTCTTTTCTTTCTCAAGTTCATTTGGTCAGTCTTCTTGCACCAAAGCATTCCTACTGCTACTGACTTTCTTACTTGCATGTGTACACTCAAATGACGTATGTCCTTCCTCTCCACAATTGTAAAAAGTTCCTCAGAATCCACCTCTGCTATAACCACCTCAGTAGTTACTACCTCTTCCTCTAGAAGAACTTTCACCTTTCCACTCGGTCTTGCCTTTATCCAGATTTGTTTTGTCTTGATCAAATCTATTATTTTCACTATAGGATCTACCTCTTCCTCTAGGGAATCTACCACCTCTCCCTCTTTGTCTTTGCTCATGTCTTTTGTTCAATTTCTCCTTAGCTTTCAAGGCAAACTAATAAGCTTCTTCAATGCTTTCTAACTTGACTAGACTGATTTCTTCTTGAATAGAAAGTCTTAACCCATTCAGGTACTTAGCAATTCTTTCTACTTCATCCTCATCATGTCCAGATATGATATCTAATCTATAGAATTCCACAATATAGTCTTTTACTGAGCTATCTTTTTGTCTCAAACTTTGCATTCGCCTAACTAGGTTAATTTGATAATCACGTGGTAAGAACTTGCCTTTCAACTTATTCACCATCTTATTCCATACCTTGATTTTGTCTTTGCCTTTACTTTTTCTGTCCAATTGTAGATGCTCTCACGACAAGGATGCATGACTCTTCAACTTTGTGCTTGCAATCTTCACCTTCTTTTCCTTAGGGACATTTTCATAATCAAAATACTTCATCTCAGTGATCCAATCCATCAATTCATTCGAATCTAGTTTTCCACTATACTCAGGAGGATTGAAATGTGGTGTAGACTTTAGATTTGTCAAGGCTGTCAACAATCTTTCCTCACCCTGATCCATCACAGGCGCAGGTTTTTCTTCACCTTGTTCCTCTTCAATTTCTTCATCACTAACATCTTCAAGATGTCTTCATCGGTGCTAGTCTATCTCAACAGCTTCTAACCTAGCAACAATTTTTCTTAACATATCTGTCGATCTTGGATCTACATCTCGCCTCCCATGAACCATCTTGAAAAACCTCTAAGACAATTTGTCTTATCATGAGACTTGATATTCTTGGTTAGACCATATCTTTGATATCATATTGAGGTGATAGCTAAAACATTTTTGAGTTATGGTGAATAATATGAGACTTCATATTCTTGGTGAGACCATATCTCTAATATCATGTTGAGGTGATATCTAAAACATTTTTGAGTTATGGTGAATATTATGAGACTTGATATTCTTGGTCAGGCCATATCTCTGACATCATATTGAAGTGATATCTAAAATACTTTTTGAGCTATGGTGAATATCATGAGACTTGATATTCTTGGTCAGACCATATCTCTGATAGCTTATTGAGGTGATCTCTAAAATATTTTTTTGAGTACCTGGTGGACATCATGAGACTTAATGTTGGTAGGCCAATACTCTGATTACATGGTGAATATTGTGTGACTTGATATTCTATGGCTATTACTCCTAATATCATGAGATGATATTCTTATGAATCTATGAGTTATGGTGAATATCATGAGACTTGATATTGCTAGTTAGACCATATCTCTAATATCACAGTAAATGATATCTTATGATCCTAATCGTGTGTTTAATCTTTCCTTGCTAAGAGGGAGTGTTGATGTTTTGTAGCTTCAGTCATATAAACACTATGAGTCAATACTAGTGAAGATATGTATATATATATTTAGTATTTATGAGATGTAAATATATATATATATATATATATATATATATATATATATATATATATATATATAATGTAAATATTAGAAAATTAATATAATACTCAAGAGATATGTATGTATGTATATATATGTATGTATGTATGTATGATCATAATTGTCATTATCTTAATTACATAATAATGAATAGACATGTCCCATGAAGGGACATGTCTCTTCTTGGCTCATTCTCAATGTAAATGCAAGAGATTTTTGCATTTGGAAAACACATACAATCAGATAGTGTTATTACATTTGCAACGATCTTAAAAACCTTAACACTTTTAACTAGAAAGAAAATATTGAAGAGGTTTTAACCATAAAGCTTTAAAAGGCAGAGGTTTCAAAAATGATAAAAAAAAATTGAGAATACAAAGATTACCAAAACCTTATAGAAATCATAAACTATCACCACATTACTATTTCACTTCACACAAAGTTGATTATTAAAACAACAACACATATATTCACATCCATAAACTGTTCTTCTACATGTAAAGAAGCTAACATCTAACAATAGTGCATGCGGTATAAGATGAACTGGCTATTCATACGCCATAACACATAGTTTAGGACTCACGAAACTACTTTTAGATGTCTTTTAGTAATGTATTTGGAATAGTCTATCAACTTTAAAATAAAAAAATTCTAAGTCTTTCTGATTCCAAACCCCCAACGAAACAAACAGAGCTATATAAATACTTTCAGTTCCTAACTAACTTTGGTAACCAACGGTTTCTTAAAGATAACCACCCCAAAGAACAACAAAAGTTTTAGAAAACATATAAAAGATAACAGCTCTCCAGAACCAATGGTTTGAATTACCCATAAAAGAAAATAATATAGTTCAAAAAAATCAATTGATAACGATTGGTTCTCCTTCTCCAACTCCTTTGTCCACACGTGCTCCTTGCTCTACCGCATTAGTCGCTTGAACTTGTGCTTCTTGAGCTTGTATTTTTGCTCTGTAAACTCTATATGTGAAAATGACGTTGAGCAGTGTTTTTTTTGGAGTTAAGTTTACTTGTTCTATTCACTTTCACTTTGTATATTTAGCTATTTTCTGCTATGTCCCAACAACTTTTGGGCACAACTCAACTTCATTTTTTAAAATTGGGAATATTATCTACTAAATGCCACAAGTTGTCTATCATTTCCTCATTTACTTTTTCTATAGACATGCTTTCCTCCACTTTCTTTGCGAATTCATGAATTACCTCAGCATTGTTCCTTAGTTTGGGTTCGTCTAGGTAGTGTAGCATGCGCCCTACTCTATAATGGGCACAAGGTTTGCTAAAATGCAATGTCGCATGTTGACGGAGTAATCAATCTGGGAAACATGAATTGATCATGCCCTACTATCTATAGGCACCATCGATGTCCCATTCAACAATTTATCCTTCGCCATGTCCCGGCCCGGCTAGATAGTAGGGTCATAGTTCGCGGTAAGTGGATGTAAGAGCATGAAGCGGGAAAGCCCTATATCTACAGTTGGATGGAGCGGGTAGTTTCATTCTCGAGACCAGAATCAGTGAACTAGAGTTTAGTTTCCCTATCTCCCTATCCACGTATTCCCTATCCCCCTATCTTGGGTTCCAGCCCATGTTTTGATCTGCCCATGTGTGCCATTGCTAGTAGCAACTTTAAACACACAGGACTTGTTCACTCTTATTCCTGAACCTTGTTGTCTCATTCAGAACTATAGTCCTGCAAGCCCCTACTATTCTATGGGCAATATTACCCCCTGCATGTGAACAGGGTGGGGGGTGGGCCATAGAATTGTAGGGGCAGGAATTTGAGGGGCCCCTACTATCTAAAAGGGCCCTAAAATTCTATGGCAATTCGATTTGGCCAACTATAGTTTGACTAGCGCCATATTCCGATCTGACCCTTCAATTCCCAACGAATCCTTTACTCCCCGAACACTATATCTACCGCCGAGGGCTATCTTTATTACATGGAATGATTATAGACCATCCATTATATATGTGATACGACCCACCCCAACCAGATGTAGATATGGAGAGAGGGCCATGACCTACTCTACATAGCTGCATTTATGGTTTGCACTCGATCAATAAGGTCTTCAGAGAGATAGGGGTTCACGCATTCACCCCAGTTTCTCTTTTTCTTCGAATATGTTTATTTCCAGAATTAGAAAGTTGGCTTTAAGGTCGTGAAGGTCATGTTTAAACTGAATCATGGCTTGCCTTATAAAGTTATCCATTGCTTCATATGTGACAATTTTCCATTCTAGCACCTCCATCCAAGTCATAAACTCAAAATCAATTGGACCACTTATTAACCCTTCACCTATTGCTGTTGCAGGGGACATCTTTGAAATTTCTTGAAGCTCAAATAGAGTAACTGGTAAAGTGCTGCTTTCCTTTTAATACTTTGTAGATCATTACATCCTTTCATTTTACTAGTTACTTGTGTGTACATTCTTATGCTCTCTTGAATGAAATAAATTCCATTAAAAATAAGCTTTTCCACCCATTTGACCATCACTAGAGTGACACTTTGGGCTCATTTGACTTGTTTTAGTTTTCTGGAGTCCAACCCCTCAATAGGACCAAACATGTTTTGCTCAACATCTTTGTCATTATCTTGCGGAGTAGATCGAATGGAGGTTAAAGAGTTTACCTACCTTTGTAGCTCTAGGTTTTTTTGTTCTTCTTTCTTTATCCTTTGTGCTAATGCAACAACAGAAGTTGTAGCATGATAGATGTCCCCTTCTGTTGTGGGTGGCCCCATGTCAATTCTACTTATAGTGAAGTCTTGTTCCGTGACCTTATGTTTATTCTTTTCACCAATGGGATCAACTATCTCTAGGAATCTTCCATCAATGGCAGGATCAATTACCACTCTAGATATTCTTTTAGCCCTTTTTGGCTTATGAGTCCCTTGCAACAACTTGGTTACAGTATCTACAATATCTACTTCAATTTCTATCATAGAGATGTATCTCTTCTTCTTCAATTGCTTCTTTGATACAAGGAGATGGTGTAGTTGCAATAGAACTGGGAACATTGACAATGGCGTTACTCGGTAGTGGAGTTGCAAAATGGGAAAGATTAGAATTACCAAGCACCTTCAAAATCTGGATTATCAAAAATTGAATTAGAAAAGTCATCTTCTCCAATTTGGTGGAAGATGAGAGAATCACTCTCCTAATTATTACCAACTATATCAATCAAATCAACATTATGACGGGAAACAAGGGTGGAGACCCTTTTATCTAGAGTCTTCCTTGAGGATGATAGAGCATCTCCCTCACATCTAGATTTCAATTTTCTCCCTTCTTCTAACTCCTCTCCATCTCCACCTAGTTAGGAGGTGTTTCCCAGAGTTGTAGCGACTGGAGTGGCTTGGACATTTGCATGACTGGGGTTCTATGATGCGTTTTGTTTAGTACTAGTTGAACCCTTAGGAGTTGAAGACCCAATGCATTCTTTAACTTTCTTCTCAATCCATTTTCCCACCCTTTCCGATACCATGAGAAATCCTCTTTTCGACATCTATGTCATCTCTGCTATGCCGTGTAAGCAATTGTGTGGTAGAGAGAACAACATTTTGGTATGCATCCTCAATCTATTATGAGCCTTCCTCGACCAATTCCTCAGGCACAAATATAGATAGTCTAAATGTTTTGACTCGATCTAGTGTCATTCTCATTTAGTTCTTCTTTTGTACTCCCCTCATGTCAGAATAGTCTTCCCAATAATCTTTTATGTGAGGTTGGTGCAAGTAAGACTTGTTAGCAATATGAGTTGTCATTAGTGTAAATCAAAAACACCATTCACACCGGTAAAGGTTCACCGATCACTCACGTTACTCAAAAAAAGGCACCGGTAGATTGAGAACAGAGTGTATGCACCGATTGTCTATATAGAAAGATACACCGATAGACTGAACCAAGCACATATTACCGGTCTTATGTTGCATACAAGGAAGAACCAGGTATAAGTGTATATCGGTCTAACTGCATAAAGATCCAATCAGGATTCTGCGGATCAGTTTGAGTTAAGAGCTGGATTATATGGAACATCCACTGCTTAGAAGTGGAGTTAGCTTTTTAACGAGAGTTAGCTTTATTTCTGTGGATGATTCCAAGGTAAACTCCAGATCAGAATGCAAAGCTTTTTGCTAGTTGCATATTTATTTTGAGTTTACAACCTGACGGTTCTATGAGTTAAGGGTTTCATGAAGGTGAACTCTTTTATAAATATAGGTCATAGGATGCAAGCAAAGTGTTGTTGAGAATTGTTGAGTAAACAAAGCAATGAAGAGACATTTGTGTAGAAATCATAGTCACCAGAGGTGAAAGGAAAAGAGGCAGAAAAGATCCAATAGCTAGGCAAACCGGGAAGAAATCAATAGGTATGATCTAATTGTTAAGGAAAATAAGATCTTGGAATATATTTTCTGCTATACTTTATAATGTCTAATTGTGTATATATAATGACTGTATATATATATATATATATTATACTGTGATAGTAATAATATTGTGATTGTAGATTGAAGAAGCTATGCCGTGGTGATTGATTGTTCTTCCAATCTGCAATCATCGCATATAAGTATGCTTTGCAAAGGTCACGATAACAGACGTTCCCTTCCGTAATGAATGGACATGACTCTTTAAGTCACTGATGCATTAGCATAAGTGACTGTTGACAACAGTCGCTTATGTTAATGCATAAGTGACTAGTGATGATCGCAGTCACCTGAATCATTTATTAAAGACATCGACTCATTAGTCGATACTTTGCATATTAATATAAACATCGAACATAGTTTGATTTATTCCAATGTGATATTAATATATATATTATTATGTTATTATCATTATTATATTTCATCAATATAATAATGATAATAAGATAATAATATAATCACAACTCTTTTTTATAATCATTGTATAAATAATATATATATTTATATATATATATATATATATATATATATATATATATATAAAATGATACGAATGAAGATATAGCTTAACACTAATCAGACATTCAATGTCATATGAGATCATTGCTTTTATAAGGTGTGAAAGAAAATTAAAATCCCTCTATCAGGGTGGACCTAATCGGTTCTTTGTAAAATCCCCTAACAAGGTAACATCTTTGTTGATGTTAAAAGACCTCTAACCAAGCGACTCTTAATAGGGTTAAGATCTTATGTAAAATCCCTTAATCGGGTAGCACCTTCACAAGTGCTTTGTAAGCTCCTAACAAAGTGCCTTCATTTTGCTGTAGTGAAGTTGTGAGTTCTATCTCACCATGGTTTTTTCCTTCTAACCGAAGGTTTCCATGTATACATCTTGTGTTGATCTGTGTGTTTCTATATATGCTTATGAATGATTGTTTATATTCTGCTTAACAAGAAAGGATAACTGAATAAGTTTTGAATTATATTAGAAACAAGTATTTATTGATTCACACCCCCGCTCAGTCATCGGAGTAATAACAATTGGTATCAGAGCCACGGTTCTCATATATAAAGCTTAACCACTTGAGAGAAAGATCATGGAGGGTTACAAGTATTAGAAACAACTAGAGGAAGCCAATGACATTGTTGCCTCTCTGGAGAATAGACTGAGGAGATCACTTTCAAAAAGAAAGGAGTTGGCTCTACAATTGAATGAGAGCAATGAGACCATTGATGAACTCTCTGGGTAGAGTGGATCTGATGAAGCTGAGGAGGTAGTCTCTAAGCTTATGGAAAAGAACCAAATCCTAACCGGTCAGATCGCTAATCTCAAAAGGGAGCTAGAAGAGAATGCCCTGAGTATGACTGAACTAATCGAGAAAAAGAGAAAAGTTGAAGATGAAAGAAACACAACAACTAAGTCATTAAAAGCCTTTGAAAAAGCAAGGAACCAGGCAGAGGAAGTTGTTGGGGTGAATGAACTTATCATTTTGTAACTCCAAGAAGACATGCAAATTGTCACCCAAGAAAACACCAACATGCAAAAGGGATGGCATGATAGGGATGAAGCATGCGAAAGACTGGCACTAGAGCTGTATCAACTGAAGGAATATATGAAAGAACTTGAAGAAAGAAATGAAACCCTAAGAAGATACAACAAAAGCTCAGTCGAGTTTGATGAGCAGCTTAAAGCTCAAAGGAAGCATAAAGATCACACCGGTCTTGGTTTCACCGATGAAGTCACCAAAGAGACTGGTGAGTCTTCTGGAGCCAAGGTAAGCAAGAAAGAAAAGAAGAAGCTACTGGGACAAAAGGGTAAGAAAACCTTCAACACCTCTTACACTCATTGTGGGAAACCGGGTCATATAACAAATGACTGCAGGAATGCATCGGTAAAGTCAAACAACCTCTACTACAAGAACTATTGCAAGTATGGCCACAAGACCAAAGAATGCTAGTTCAGCCCCACAAATGTGTCCAGTGGAAGTAGGGGAAGCTTCAAGGGCTACTGCTATGCATGCAATAAATTTGGATACAAGGCTGAAGAATGTAGATCAAAGATAGTGACATTCAAATTCCCAAGACCGGTATTCACGAAGAGAAACAAGAACCGGAGCACAACCAATTGTGCAAACAATGGGGTATACAGTCACAGTGACTCATGGTGCAAATCACCTAACACTAGAAGGGTGAACCCATGGAAGGCAACTGGGATAGTTTGCTATCACTACAACAAAGTTGGACACCTAACCAAAAATTGCAGGAACTGGTCTTCTATCAAAAGGAAAGAATTGATCAAACCAGTAGAGAAGATCTCATCCTCAAATGAGAAGATCAATAAGGAAGAGAAAACTGGAAAAATAGTTAGACAGATTTGGTTCAAAAAGAAATCAAAGAGCTCCGCTTAGCAGAAAATAGAGGAAAGGTCATCATGTGGTGATGGTGATATCTCTTCAGCAAACTGAGCCAAGAAGGCCTAGAGGGAACCGGTAGATCATCTACCATTCCCGGTAGGACTAGTGAGAATCAGACTCACTCACTCTACAAGGATAACCGGACAGGTAAGTAGTAATCAACCGAGGTTTGCCAAATCGAAAAAGTTAGATCACCGGTTGGCAAAAATAGAAAGAAAAGTTAGGTAAGGCATTTATTATTGTAGTTGTTTAACAAATAGTTACCATTTGGTAATTACCGTTATGACCTAACCCTATAAAAGAAAGGAGGATTACTCATAAATTTTACTTTGCTTTCATTTTGATTAACGAATTCTTGTGCTAAGTAAAATTCTCGCACCTTGATCACTCTGAGCTACTATCTGCTATATCGATCAAGCGACCTTCTGCGGTAATCGATTATCAAGCTATGGCCTCATCATCCTCTACAGTGAAGTTGATCAAGGGAAATCAAGTGGATCATCTTGCATATGATATTACGGCAATTCAAAATTGAGCAACCGGTATGGCTGGAGCCTTGTCAATAGTACTGAAGGGCATCTTTATGACAAAAGACATGACTACGGTTATCCATGCCAAGCAGGAAGAACTTGGTGAAACATACATTTAGGGCGAGTATCTCTCTCTATGTGAGGACAAAAGACTACAAGACTGATACGCGAAGCTAGTGTCATCCGATCTTATCAATGGAGTCACCTATCCGACCATCTTCTGGCCTGACTGGATTTGACTAGTCCTCAGTCGAGTGCACGATCCAAGGTTTTGGCTACAAAAGGGTGCAGTTACAGAAATAACCAAGGAGGATTTACATCATGTAACCAGATACAGTCAAGAAGGGGAAGCCTTGACGTTGCAAACCATCTCAAATGCAATCACCACAAGGTTGACAAAATCCAAATCCGATGGTCGTCTCATGACAGTGAACGACATCAAAGATGATGGGGTTCGGTTTGCGTCCGCGGTGATAGGTTATAAAATCTATTAGTCTAGTAATCTCAACATCATACCAGGAGGAGCCATACATGCTGCCCATCTGATAATGTATGATAACGCCACATATGATATCTTCGGAATGCTCCGAGGGCAAATATTCAAAAATATGAAGAAGCTCGGTATTGTCAAGAAGAAATCTATGAAGTATGGGACTTTACTGGTATGTCTCTACTATTTTCAAAATTTCTTTTTCCTGGAATTGGCAAAGTGGCATGGAAGACCGACAGACCAATCATGCACCAAATAGTTGAATTGGCCAACCAACTGGGAAACCAGTTAAGTAAGGTAATGAATGAATATTTTGAAGCCTTTCAACTAAGGATGTATGCAAGGGAGCAGATACCAACAACAATTATTGAAGCGTACAAGGATGATGTGTGTTTTCTAGTTTCCACCGATCACTGCATCATTCAAGCAGTGGAACTGAGAACACAATATGCTCCTAAGTTGGGGTATGAGATCTCCACCAAAATTGCTAAGGCATATGCTGATGCCCTAAATGAAGCAAATCTGGATCTCTCTGCAAACTAGTTCGGTATGTTTGCCGAGATTCAAGAGAATCTTAAAAAGAGGGCACCGATCAAAAATGTCTACACCAAAAGGGCCCCCACACCAAAGAAGAAACCGGTGACAAAGCAACCCAAGGCTTGAAAGAAGAAAGCAGAACCGGTAACCAGTACCCAAGGGGGAGAACAAGATGAGTCAAACTCAGAAGACATAATTCCTCTAATCAAAAGGAAGAGGGGATCAATCAAACCGGTAAAGGAGGATCCACCAAGAGGAAGAAAGCCCACAATTGATGAATATGTGACAGGATTGAAAGAAACCGGTGGAATGGGTTCTGTGAGCAGAAGATATCAGCTTGCAAATGAAGAAGATAGGAGGAAGATTGAAGAAGTGGTGGTGCATTGCATTCATAAGTACAATCTGCATCCTACTGAACTTCACAAAATTGTACCAGATGATCTCCTTCAAATAATTGAAGCTAGATGGAAAGAGAAAAGGAACTGAGAATACGTGCTCTTCTAGAGGTTCAAAACCACCTCACTCTGGAAGAAGCCACCGAACAGGCTGAACTGCATCAGCAAACCTTCTTAACAAAAAGGAGGATCGGTCTCATGCTTATTGGAGAAGTTGAGAAAGTGCATGATGAAGGAGTAGTGATGTGGACCAAACTTCTTCAGACCCAACAGCAAGCAGAACAAGCTCAACAAAGAGCTACAGTTCAACTGGTCGCTGACACCGGTAAAGGGAAATGAGTGCTTGGAGCTGAGGCACCGGTAATTGTAGATATCATTGATGAACAAGGTAGTGACTATCCAGCTCATCCAACCATTCTAACCTCTCCAGGAAAAGGTAAGACATGCACAATGAGTGTTAATGATATTGTTGATGAAGTCATGGACTTTGGACACATAGATAATGCTGCCAAATGGTATAGTCTGCTAGGAGAAGATGATAAGCAGTCAGTAATAGTAGCCATAGTAGAAACTTTTATGGACTACAAAAGAACTCCAAGGGCCTATAGGTCCAAGTTCCCACTGGAACTCAATTCTAGGCTTCAGAGCAAATGGAGGACTGGTCTAGGCACTAACACAAGGATCAATAGGGAAACACTGTTAAAAGTTAGACCTAGTCTTAGTGAAGAAAGAATAAAGCTTCTACTAGAGGAAGAAACAATGAACCTGGACACAAAGTATAGAGTTGCCTAGATACTAAATGGATATGAAAATCAAGTCTATAAAGAGACTCTGGACTTCTGGCACCAGTATGACTTCAGTGCACTTGAAAAACTAGGTCCTCAGGATCAAATTGAACAAGTGCCGACACCACCAGTTAAATTCACTTCTGGTGAAGAATCTACAATCGATAAGGAAAAGACTCATAGAGAAGAGTTCACATCTAGTGAACAAATAAATGTTGAACAAGAACTGGAAACTGATATTCGTATGGGAGAACTCCATATAGCTGAAGAGTAGCGCACAAAAGAAGTCCCACCAAAAGAAAAACTTCAACAAGAATAGGATGTTGAAGTTAATGTGCAACCGGAAGAAGAAGCTCAGATTGAGACAGAAGAACCTGCCAAGGAAAATCTACCAGAAGAAGAGGTGCCACCAAAAGATAAAACTCAACCAGGAGATGAAGAAAATAAGGGACAGGAACAAGAAATTCTTGTACATACTGAGAAAAATCAACCGGAACAGGAGCCCAAGCTAAAGGGTCAAGGAGACATTCCAAGCTCCTCATCTAAGAGGAAGTTGTCATTTGCTGGGGATAAAGAAGCTAAACGGAGTAAGGATACTGATACAGTGGTAGACATCAACAAGATGTTAACTAGGCAGCTCAAGGAGCTAACCAAGAAGAAATAGGACATGGTCTTGACCACTGTGAAGAATATTCTGTGCAACTTCATACCGAATGTTGATATAGATGAAGATGAACCGGTCATCGATCAGCTAGAAGTCTTGGCACAAGCCATCGGTGAAGATCTACCAGATCCAGAAACCGTGGCAATAGACCACTATGAGAAGAAAAGAGTGGAGATTCTCGACAAACAGGTTGAAGAGATTAAGGTCAATGTGTCAACCAACCTAAGAATGCTTCAACAACAAATTCAAGTGGCAAGTAGTCTATTGACAAGAACTTCATATTTTGATATATTCTTGCAAGATCTGTCAGAGAAATCAGCAAAGGCCTCAGAGGAGATTAGAGCCTTGTCCTCTCAGTTTGATATTAAGAACAAAACTGCAACTACTTACAATAGAGAATTGACAAGTTTAACTCTAACACTGAGGAAAATTGCTGAAGAAGAGAATAAGAGAATCCAAGATATAATTGGATTTCAGATGTTTCTGGCACTAACATTTGAGATCATGCAACAAACATTAACTTCTACAGAGATTCTGATAAATGAACCAGACTATAAGATTGTGGAAGATATGGAGAACATAATTGTTTCTATCAAAGCAGCCCAAAAGAATATTGAATATGTAACTGGTAAATGGGCACCATTTCTACAATCTGCTAAGACTATCTATAAGGATATCTTCAACAAGCTCCAAATGTGAACATCCAAAGTGAAGCTTAACCCTTTGTCCTCTAGAGGCAAAAAGGGGAAGAAGAAAGAAGAAGCAGAAGAGGTAAAATGAATAAAGAAGAAGTCAGAAATGGAATAAGATCATAAATGGAACAGGACAGAACATCCACTCAAGGAGCACTCAGACAGGGGAAGTTTGGAACACAGGGGAAGTGTGCTACAGAGGAAAGAATAGTCTACAGAACAAGGTATAAATTTTTACAAAGTGAGTATGGTTTTGTGTATGGTTTTCCACCAATGACAAAGGGGAAGATTGTTAGCAATATGAGTTGTCATTAGTGTAAATCACAAACACCATTCACACTGGTAAAGGTTCATCGGTCACTCACATTACTCAAAAAAAGGCACTGGTAGACTGAGGACAGAGTGTATGCACCGGTCAACTATATAGAAAGATACACCAGTAGACCAAACCAAGCACATAGTACCGGTCTTATGTTGCATACAAGGAAGAACCAGGTATAAGTGTATACTGGTCTAATTGCATAAAGATCCGATCCAGATTCTGCGGATCAATTTGAGTTAAGAGCCAGATTATACAAAACATCCACTACTCAGAAGTGGAGTTAGCTTTATTTCTGCGGATGATTTCAAGGTAAACTCTAGATTGGAACGCAAAGTTTTTTGCTAGTTGCATGTTTTTTTTGAGTTTACAGCCTGACGATTCTATGAGTTAAGGGTTTCATGAAGGTGAACTCTTTTATAAATACAGGTCATAGGATGCAAGCAAAGTGTTGTTGAGAATTGTTGAGTAAACAGAGCAGTGAAGAGACATCTGCGTAGAAATCACAGTCACCAGAGGTGAAAGGAAAAGAGGCAAAAATCTAACAGTCAGGCAAACCGGGAAGAGATCAACAGGTATGATCTAATCAAACATTCAGTGTCATATAAGATCATTGATTTTATAAGGTGTTAAAGCAAATTAAAATCCCTCTATCAAGGTGGACCTAATTGGTTCTTTGTAAAATCCCCTAACATGGTAACATCTTTATTGATGTTAAAAGACCTCTAGCCAGGTGACTCTTAACAGGGTTAAGATCTTAACCGATCTTTTTGTAAAATTCTTTAACCGGGTAGCACCTTCACAAGTGCTTTGTAAGCTCTTAATAGGGCACCTTCATTCTACAGTAGTGAACTTGTGAGCTCTATCTCACCGTGGTTTTTTCCTTCTAACCAAGGGTTTCCACGTATACATCTTGTGTTGATCTGTGTGTTTCTATATATGCTTATGAATGATTGTTTATATTCTTCTTAACAAGAAAGGATAACTGAACAAGTTTTGAATTATATTAGAAACAAGTATTTACTGATTCAGCCCCCCCCCCCCCCCCCCCCCCCCACCCCCTCTCTCAGTCACCGGTTAGTAATAACAAGACTGACCCACATGAAATTTAGCATGTACATTGACTTTGCTGTCAATGGACCTTGGGGGTAGAGATTGGAATTTGAATTTTGAGAGAAGCCTCTTTGTAATGGCAACACCATCAAAGCTTTTACAAGTAATGAGTGACAAAGAAACCGTGCATGCAATTGATGACTTATTATTTATCCCCAATCATAATCTGGTTCTCTCCACAAATTAGCATGAGAATTTGACACATCCAACTCACAAACTCTTTAGCCACCGGGCTTACAAGAATACAGTGTAACAAAACAACAAAACAATTGTATCTTCAATTTCTCCAACAAAAAGTTCCTTATTTTAAAATTGAGGGGAGCTGTGACTGGCCTTTCAAATTTTCTTTAAACAAGGCTGTGGCAATCCAATTCAAACACCATTTCTCTCTATCATAGAAAAAATCCTAGGCCTTCTCCACTGATGTGTCCACTAATAATTCTCGATTTGACAATTTGAGAGCACAAGCCACAATTTCTAAATTAATCTTGACAATGATTGATTTATCAGATGCTCGAATTTCATGAGATTTTGGGTGATAATGATTTACACAGGAAGCCACTAATTCTCAACAGCGAATTGCCTTAAGAACTCTAGTTGCTTCAAGAAGGCCACTATCAACTATTTTCTTTGCTATTGGGGAGACGAAATTTCCCTTTAGCTTGTTGAGAATTTTTTGAACATCTGTATTCCCATGTCTATATCAAAAATGTCTTGCAAACCATTTTCTATTGTGGCAGGCATTATGTATATTAGGGTTTGGGGAAGGAAATGCAGAAAATGGAAAATATGGTATTCAAATATCTGAATTAACAAGGCATAAGAATGTAGAAAGTTTGTTGAAGGCTTACTGAGTAAAGTCATGGAGAGGGAAAAATTCCACCACTTAAAGTATCTCCTTGAAATAAGTTGAATTATCCTTGGAAATAACAAAAAGAAGGAAAGAGGTTTTTGGCCCAACTTGAATTATGCATGTGTTTGTTGCTCCTTCTCCAATGCTCAGATATTGTGAATTTCCTTCTATAGGCTTTGCATAATGAAAGCCAATTTCGAACAATGCCACCTTTAAAGCAAAAACATTTAATTTGGCCCGTTTCAATGGCAGTTATACATTTAAATTTGTGCTAATTCATTTTGTCTCTTCCACTATTTAAGGGAGTAGTTAATGCTTTATGTGCGCCAATTTCATGAAAGTATCGTTCCTTGAAAAGCTAGAATCCTTTCATAGACGAGGAGTTGGGGGCTTTTTGGAAGTTTTGGACCATCTCTGAGATAGTATAGGAGTTCACGAATCTACTTGACTTACAGAGTACAAAGAACTTGGAATTTCGTAATGTAGTCAGAAGAGTCGATAAATTTATGAACTTTTTGAACAAATGAGTAAAGGTACAAAAGTTCAAAGATAACCCTGAACAACTGACAGCAAAGAACTCGAAGGGCAGGAACATGACAAAGGCTTAGTGTAGTCAAGGAAGTTTGCAGATATATAAACTCTTTGAAATGGGTAGATTAAATAGAAAAAGGTTGAAGACTTGACCAATTAGGTACTCAAAAGGATGCAAATGACTGACTATTCACATTACACTTTGCGAAAATAACAAAATGACTCTAGCTAAGTATTGCTTTAGACCAAGGCTCCCTTCTTACTATAAGTTGCTTCAATAGGAACTTAATTGAAATTAGAAAAAGGGTGGTTCACTTAATCAATTCCTCTTTTTTCAGGAGTGATTTGCATACAACTACAACTTTCAACCTTAATAAAAAGTGCCCTGGTGACCTTGGAATTGACGTAAGAACAATACTAGGGGCAGCAGTTTACTTTTTATATTTTGTGGTATAAGTACAAGAACCTAAAGTCTCCTGCGATTATCCCAAATTAGGATTCAAGTAGAATAACTAGTAAGGCACAAAGTCTCTTACTAGATACTCTCAAACTTAATAAAAATAACTATAGCTAAACCTCAAAGTCTTCAGTTCTAAGTAATTGCAGCCACTACCAACTATAACAATTTGTCCTCCTGTAGTACAAAGTCTTCAAAAGTTCAAATTGGCTTTCAATGGAATAGGCAGCCCAAAGTTTGCACAATTGAATTAAAATCCCTCTTAAGCAAAGCTCCAAAACTCACAATCAATATCAATAAAATGTCATCACATAACACCTTGAATCAACACAAAGTTTGAAAGCAAGTTGCTTTTATTGAAAGCAATTCAAATTTACATCTAAGCTCAAAGTCTTAGAGTGTAGATACAAACTGATAGAATTTTTTTGCATTGCCAAAAGATGATTATTTACAATGAGATCCCTCCTTTATATAGGAAAAGAGTAGAGAGAAAGGTGGAGAAAGAAGGGGGAAACCCTTAACTGCCTTGACTTATTCTCTAACTAACTTTGACTTATTCAATGCTACAAGGATTAAAACACTTGCAACATGATTACATGTTATAGTTTCGCACGTGATACTATCACATGCAATTACATCTTGTTATTACATGTAATTTGTCAAATACAAATTACAAATGCACGATGAAAATATTCTAAGTGCTTGACAAGCCACGACTTCTATTACATCATCCTTTGTCAGTCTTCATGTTGCTACAGGATGCTCCGAGTCTGAAGTATTTGGGTTTGACGAAAGCTTCTAGAATTGGAATATGAGCATGTGTCCTTGATTGTTCTGTTGAGTGTTCGTTGACCATTTTAATCTTGAAAGCATTCGATGCTTGTAATCATTCTTGCCTCGTGTCATGTTTCTTCTTTGCATGCATGATTGGAGGACTTTTAAGCAATGAAGGATGAAGGAATTAATGTAAAACCAACCCTTTAAATGGGGAAAAAACTTTAAAATAGGGTTTTCTGAGAGCCAATAGTGACTTACAAAATTTTTAGCCAACAATTTTTGGTGACTCCGCTAGCGACACAACACGCATTCAAAAGCCTCACGTGTTCCTTTGAAGTATACCCGTGTCCTTTTCATTGTAAATATTCATTGTAATTTATTTCTTAAAGTTGTTTCAAGCTTTTACCGAGGACATGTAAATGGCCCAAGGTCCTTGGGGAAATGCTTTTGGTCCATTGAATCTAGCTCTCCCTCTACATGCTCTTCCTGATGGCTGGTGGAGGAATTTCCCAAAGTTCTTCGATGATGGACAACAACATCCAGATGAACATATTGCTGCTTTTGACATCGCATGCGGTGTTCATGGTATTGGACATGCGAACATGTCTGTGAGGTTGTTCGTGGAAACTCTCCAAGATGTGGCTGCTGACTGGTTTTATCATCTTGCACCACAAATTATCACAAACTGGGCTACTCTCATAGCCAAGTTTGAAGAAAATTTCAAGCCTCCTGAAGATGCTCATGCACTATTGGCTGAACTGACCTAACTGAAGAAGGCATCTCACGTTCCTATAAGTGAATTTTTCGGCCATTTCAACAAGTTGACACGAAGAATTCTAGTTGTTTCTCAGCCTACAACCGCAAATCTAAAGTGATTCTTTGTAAATGCACAAACTCTTGAAGTTAGTTTTCTATTAAGAAGAGCAGCCCCAACTACTCTTGCAGCTGCACAAACTTTGGTAATTGGAATTAAAGATGATCTCATTCTTGTTGGACAAATAAGAATTGAAGCAAATGGGTTTGAATAAAGTTATATTTCTTCTAATTCATTTTCTTCCATCACAAGGATAGATCATGCGGTGCAGAGGTTAGCAAATGAGTTGCTTGCCCTCAAAAAGCAAATAGCTCAAGGTATGTTCTTCGTTCCTCATGAAGATGTACAAAGAAGGCCTCTACCAAATGTTGCTCATAGTCCCGCTGGTGAGAATCAACAACAGTTAGTTTCATCACCTAAGAAACTTTCTATTGATGCATCACCAATGAAGACAACAACGAAGCATCTTGAATTCAAGGCTAGTGATCTTCAAAGCCTTTGGATTAAAGCAATCCTTAGAGATCAGAATAGCAAAGCTGATTCCCTAGTAGTCTCAGCATCTCTCCTCCTTCCTCACCCTAATTTTAAGTACAAGACATATAATATAGAGGTAGTGTACATACATAGTGTCCTAGATAATGTTAATCATTAGCAATTTTTCAATGATGACAAGCAAACTATAGAATTCCTCAAGCAGGCTAGTTCTTTTACTAACCGGTTCTTTGAAGGGAATTTTGAGGAGATTAATGATGTAACTCAAGGAGAAATGTACTCTCGGATTGGGAAAGAAAATGAAGTGATAAGGCTTAAACAGAACAAGATTCCCAAAGGTTTGGTTTCCTTGGAAAACCTTTTCAATAAGCGCGAGAGATATATCAAACGGAAAAAGGGTGAAGACCTCCTCAAAACATCCGTTGAGTATGAACAAATCAATATTGGAACTTGTTGATGCGACTTTTGTTCCACTTACACAACATGCAAGACTAAACACTCAATGCTTCGAGAAACATAGAGCATTAAACCCTCTCTTGAATAAAGTCATCTCCCATGCTAAGCTTTGCAATGAATATCATGGAATGAATCCAAGGTTCCTTACACTTGTGGATATCTAACTCAGTTGAAATGGTGTGATTTTCTGGTTAATCACTTAGGCGGGCTTACGTGATTCATTCAAGGATGCCAACTTACTTGCACTTCTAAAGGTTTGGCTTCACAATGTGCAATAAAAATATAACTGTGATTTATATCACTTCTGACTTTGCTCTTCAACTCCTACTATCTAGACTACTTCTACTTCTAACTATGGATGGGAAGACTAATGGATGGACTAGGACTCCTACCAAATGGCGGCTTGCCTGCGACTTCAACTCCACCTAGTGCAAAGCTTCAAAGGATCTCAAATGGTTTTCATATCAACACCTTCCCCTCAATCCAACTTGGAGTACAAATCAAGGATCCAATGCCAATTGAACTTGAGCGCAACTACTAGATTACCACACAAGGCACCCCTGCATCTAGAAGGAGCTAGTGGCCTAGTTTTATAGAGTCAACCAATCAAACATCCACCAATATCACCACACAATCTATCTACTTTTACTCTTACTTTAACAACTTTGAAATAAAATCCTATTTTAATTGTGGAAGTAGAAACCATGCAATAACACCAAGTTTTCCAACTCAATCACCATGCAAAGCACAACAATGATAAGAAGAGCTATTTTGGCATTACTTAAGCAACAATTTTCTTGAACCCCTTACAAATGAGAGCAAATGGCCTTATATAGAGGCTCAAGTACAATGAGTGACCAAGATTAAGAGGCAAAACAATCTGAAATCAAGGGCCCAGATTACATCCCATAAACCCTAATTAGGGTTACCATCCCATCAGCCAATGAGAAGACAAAACCTCATTCAATGGACCAATGAAAAAAATAGAAGTGGAAACCAATGAAATGGCACCAAATGGTTAGCCAATTAGAATTAGACACCTACCCAACCCAACAAGAAAGGAAAATCTGTCACTTGGGGTTACTTCAAATGATCTTCTAAGGTAGTCTTTCCTTTTTCCTTCATCTTCTTAGCCAAATCGATGAACTTGGATAGCATGCTATTAATCTCATCTAAGGAAGGGCAAGGGGTGGATCAAATCTCTCTCTTAGCCTCATCCATCATCTTCTTTGTCATCTCAAGTGTCTTCTCCTGCTCAGCTGAACCATCTCTAGTAAACTCAATGAGAACCTTGCGGGATGAGAGAGCCTTTAAATCCTTTCCCCTGATGATGGCTCCTCCAAAAGATCCCAATCTCTTTGCTAAAGTATCCATGTTCATATCCTTATCTCTAATTTCTTCAATCAGAAGGATAATGTGAGTAAAGAGACCAACAAGGAAGTCAAGAAGACTTGGTCCATGAAGGGGACGAAGAGTTCCATGGAGGAGAAATCTGAGGTAAGGTCATCATCAACTAATGGTGATATCTCTTCAACAAATTAAGCCTAAGGGCTTAAGGGGAATAGGTAGCGAGGCTACTATTCTCAGAGGAATTGGTGAGTTGTGATCTTAGACAGTCAAGAATTGGAACCGGTAAGGAGTCAACGGTCCAACATATTAACCGAACAAGAAAGAGTTGTTGACGTAGCAAGGTGGATGTTGTAACTGAGGATTTGTAAATAGGTAAGGAGTCTGTGAATTGGTTGATGAAAGAAAGGTTAGGTAAGGGTAATTAATATAGTAACCGTTAACAAATGTTACCGTTTGCTAATTACCGTTATGACCTAAGTCTATAAAAGCGAAAGCCGATTACTCATCTCACTTTACATTGCAATTTGTGATTATTATTTTCAAAAGCTTGAGTAATCTTTTCTTGCTGTGATTTATGTTCTTTGCTTAGCGAATTTCACAAATTTTATCAAGAACTTTTTGCACATACCGCTCTAGTAATATGGCATCTTCATCTTCTGTGGTGAGTCTCATAAGTGCAAATCAACTGGATAGACCAGTTTATGACATCATAGCGGTTCAAAATCGAGCAAATGATATGACAGGAGCTCTATCATCCATCCTGAAGGTGTTTTTCTAACTAAGGATGTAATGGCATTCATCCACAGCAAACAAGAGGAACTCGGCGAAACATTCATTCAAAGTGAATACCTCTCGATGTGTGAAGATGAGAAGCTTCAAGAAAAATGCGCTAAGCTAGAATCATCAGGTTTAATCAACAGAGTTAGGTATCCAACTGTGTTTCGACTAGATTGGATCAGACTGGTGCTTAGTAGGGTTCACGAACCAGGGATGTGTCTGGTGAAAGGTGCGGTTACACCGATCACTAAAGAAGATGTATATAGGGTTACTGGGTACAGTGTTGTAGGGGAAGCTCTAACCCTAAGGACAATAGTGAATACAAAAGTCACACAGTTGACTAAGTCAAAATACGACAACCGGATGATGATCGTGAATGATATTGAAGACGATGGCCTTCGGTTTGCTGTTGTGATTATCGGCTACAAAGTATATCAGTCGAGTAACCTGAATAGCATACTGGGAGGTGTGATTCATGTTGTGCATAAGATTATGCACGACAATGCGAGATACGATATTTGTGCTATGTTGAGGAGCCAAATCTTTGGAAATCTGAAGAAGCTCAGTTTGGTCAAGAAGAAATTTCTCAAATATGGGATGTTGTTGGTATGTTTGTATTTCTACTATCAAAACTTCTTTCGAGGCATACGCAAGGTTACATGGCCGGAAGATAAAAATGTAATGATTCCAATACGTGAGATAGTAAATAACTTAGGGAACTAGTTTAATAAGGTGATGACCAATTATTTTGAAGCCTTTCAGCTAAGAATGCACAATAGGGAAAGAATTCCCTCATCAATTGTAGAAGAATACAAGGAAGAGATGTATTTTTTGGTAAGCACAGATCATTGCATAATCTAGGCTGTGGAGCCAAGAACCGAGTATGCATCGGAGCTTGGATATGAGATTACATCTAAGGTTGCAAAGGCATATGCAGATGCACTACATGAAAGCAACTTAGATTTCTCTGCATACTGGTTTGGCACCTATGACGAGATTCAATCAAATTTGAAGAAAAAGGCATCTTCTAAGGAACCTAAGAAGGTTTATGTGAAACAAACCCCCACACCTAAGAAGAACCAAAGGTTCAAAGAAAGAAGACACAACCAACATCTACCACACAAGGTGAGAAAATGGAGGAAAGAAAAATTGAATAAATCATTACTCTTTTCAGAAAGAGAAAGACCAGGAAACCAGTAAAGGGGGATGCACCTAAAGGAAGGAAACTAATCATAGATGAAGTGGTTGAAGGAATAAAGGAAACAGGTGGATTGGGTGGAGTCAGAAGAAGGTATGAGCTTAGTAATGAAGAAGATAAGAGAAAGCTAGAAGAAGTTGTAGTTTACGTTCTTTACAAGCTCGACTTAACACCCATTGTTCTTCACAAAACTATAATTGAAGATCTACTAGAAATAATTGAAGGTAGATGGAAATCTTCCTTAGTAAAGGAAAGAGAATTGAGGATAAGGGCTCTTCTAGAAGTACAGAATCACCTTAGCCTGCAAGAGGCAACTAATCAATCTAACCTATACAAATAGAGTTTCAATATCAGGAAAAGAATTAGTCAGGTCCTGATTGGTGAAGTGGGTAAAGTACATGATGAAGGGGTTGCCACATGGATGACTATTCTACAGCAACAACATCAAGCTGAAGCAGAATGCCAAAAGACCACAGAGCAACTAGTAAAAGACATTGGAAAAGGAAAGGGCATACTGGGAGTAGAGACTCCGGTCCAAGAAAAGTTTGCAACTGAACTAGTCATCGTGGACATAACTGGAGACACAGGTGGTGATTTCACACCACCAACCCTACTTGCTTCTCCAAAAAAAGGTAAAGCTCAAACTTTAACAGTAGATAATATAGTTGATGAAATTATGGATTTCGGTGAAGTATTGAATGCTGCAAAATGGTTCACTATTCTGGGAAATCAGGATAAGGAGAAAATTGAGATTGCTCTATTAGAAACCTTTTTAGATTTCAACAGAAGTCCTAGGGACTACATGCCCCACTTTCTGCCAGAATTGAATAAGTGACTAATGACCAAATGGAGAACCGGTCTTGCCCAAAACAATAAAATAATAAGGGAAACTTTGGCAAAAGTTAAACTAGATCTTAACGATGAGACAATAAAAATTTTGATGGAAGTAGTGTCACTCAACTTGGACACGAGGGACAAGGTTGCCAAAATAATTGATGGAAAAGAAAATGATGTGTATGAAGCTTCATTGGAATTTTGGCAAAAATAAGACTTCAACACTCTCAAGTCTACAGGTCCACAGGACATCTCACAAGATAAACTTGAAAAGGAGATAGTTCCACTTGTACAGTTCACAACTAGTGAACACGTTTCCATAGGTGAACAAGGAAAAACCAGTGAAAAGGAAGTTACTAGTGAACAATTCATAGCCAATGAACAGGTCAACCTAGGAGGAGAAGTTCAAATAAGTGAACATGATACATCTGTGAGACCAGAGGAACAAGATCTAGGGGAGTCATCAACAAAGATGACTGCAGAAAAAGAAACAGATAAAGTAGACGTTGTTTTAAATGATCAGTAGGTTGCGGAAGAACAACAATAGATTGAGCAATCACCGGAAGGAGTACAACCAGAAGAGGAAGTACATCTAGAAGAAGAAGTGCATCCAAAGGAGGCACTACAACAAGAAATACCTCAACAACAACACTTGCCTACAAAAGAAGAACTTGCACAGGAAATCAAGCAGAAGGAACTGGTAGATGTTCCGAGTACATCAACGTCTAAGAGGAAGCTATATTTTGCAATAGATTCTGAATCAAAAAGAAGCAAAGTTAGCCAATCTAAGGAAAGTGAAACTATTGTTGACATAAGCAAAATGTCGACAAGGCAGCTAAATGAGCTTACAAAGAGAAAACAAGATATGATTCTCACAAGCATAAAGAATATCTTGTACAATTTTGTACCTGATACAGATATTGATGAAGATGAACCGGTGATTGATCAATTAGAAGTACTAGCACAAGCAATTGGGGAAGATGTCACTGACCCAGAAACAATTGTAATTGATCAGTATGAGAAGAAAAGATTAAATATTCTACATAAATAGGTTGAAGAACTCAAAGCCTCTGAATCTACAAGAACCGGAGAGCTACAATAACATATACAGGAAGCTGGAAGGTTGATCACAAGGACTATTAACTTTGAAGACTTTGTGAAGGATATAACTAAGAGAATGAATAGGACAACATAAGAGATAAAGGTTTTAACATCAAAATTTGATGCCAAGAGCTCTTGTGCAATAGAGTACAGCTGGGAGTTGACAAGTCTTGCTCTCACCTTAAGGAAAGCGTTAGAAGAAAATAAAAAAAGAATCCAAGATCTTGTTGGATTCCAATTGTTCATTGCACCAACTTTTGATCTGATGCAGACAATGACAACTGATACAGACAAACTTCTAAAGGAACCTGATTATAAGACAGTGGAAGACATGGAAAATCTCATAGTCTCACTGCAAGCTACAAAGAATAATTTAGATCATGTAACAGGTATTTGGAAACCTTTCCTAGAATCTACAAAGAATATCTATAAGGATATCTTCAGTAAGTTACAGTTGTAAAGAGTACCTATTACTAAATTTCTACACATGCTGAAATTTAGCCTAAATAGTAACATTGCATAAGAATTCACAAGCTACTTATTTCTCATACATTTGCATTTAGTTCATATCTATTGACAATAATTTTTTCTGAGCAAAGAGAAAGAAGAATAATGTTCATTGTATAAATCATCAACTGATATGTACTATTATCATTTACAACTAATTAAATGGATTGAAATATTGAAAGTAAAAGACCTCACACAAGCCGTGAGTATAAATGTTGCTTTTCATATATATTTAGAACATTTAAAGATAAGACATATGAGAAGGTAGGGTTAGAGGTAACCAGTCATTGCCTTTTTAGCTTTTGACTGGTTAAATGATCCTTGATGTTACTCCTGGTCCAGCTCCCAATCTGCTAAGTTCTTGAGTAGGTTTTCTATTCCTTGCATGAGGAAAAAAGGTGGGGTTAGATCCTGAAAGATCTAAACAATGACTGAATACCTATAACTAGTTACCCCCACATATATACTATCTTTCCCTATTCTGAATCTATATCAAAGATAGTGAAGATCATTTTCAGTGCTGGAGTAAAAAAAAAAAAAACTCTATTGCTAATGTGTTTGTGCAAGTGTGCAGGAAGATAATTATTCCAATGCGTATGTACCCCTAACTGAGGCTCCCTTTGGGTATGAGCCCTACATACTCATTAGAATGGTTATCTTATAGGTTTCAAGATCAAACAGAAACATATTATATTAAAGGGACGTGTTATTCATAACATTGAAACCTTTTATAATAAAGCATGTTACAGTATGTTTTAAATCAGCATGAGATATTAAAGGGATGGGTTTGACACCTGAAAATTTTTATTCCATATTACCAGATAATGTTGTACATTTGATTTTTTCAACCAGGTACTTTCATGATATATTCAAGTTTCATACTTATGCTGCAAAATTTCAATGAAACTAATTTATATCAACAAGTTTCATTGAAATGTTTGGAGCATAAAGTTAAAATTGAAAACTAGTTTCAATGGAATATATTATCAGTTTCAGAACATATTCATGGCAGCCTTTCAAAGATAGAGAGAAAACAATAGAGAAGGGAGCAACAGAGCAAGTGCAAACATGGGAAATGACAACAACAACCTGATAGTAACAAGTGATTTTGTCATACATTGCATGGGAGCAGTATGTCATACAGATGAAGATGTTTCAAGAAAATCTTAAACAACATAAGCAGCCATAATCTCACCAACAATGGCCGACTCAATACAACCACACTAGCAGACATCCAGTAAATAGCAGCAGATTTACAAAGGAAAGATTGGATGAATATATGCATCTGGTGCCACTTCCTATGATTTTATCTTCTTAAGGTTTAATATCATGAATAATATCATAGGAAATGTTTTATGCACAGAAAGGAAAAGTCATGAAAGGCCAAGTATCCAAAATACAATACAGAAATGGAGGCCTTGCTCTCAATGTTTTGAAATAAACTCAAGGAGTTGAAGACAACAGCAGTGAGCAGGAAAATGATAGCCCACGAAAATTTCCAGCTCAAGCCAAGCATGAGGAAAAGACTTTATGAAAGTGCAGCATAGGAAGGAGCTCAAGAACAGCACCTCACCCAGAAATACAAAAGAAAAGAAAAGACCAACTCGAGTCAAGCAAGAGCCACATGACGTCTTTATTCAAACTCATATTTATCTTTTTGAAAGCTTCCATAAACAACAACAAATCTCTTTGAAGCCACGTTTTCTTAATGAGGATACATCCAGAATGAAACAATATCATACAACAGCAACAATGAGGAAAAAGAAAGCAGTAAAATGGCAACAGAGAAATCAGTGATTTCTTTTTAAATAGCAGCATGGCGGTTCTAAGCTCAGATTTTCAAGGTTTTCCTTCTGTATAAGCACGTTTTCTTTAGAAAATAACAACACATTCATAAATTGTTTCACAACACAGAAAGCCTCAATCTCATTCGCAGATGGAGAAAGAAAATAATTTCAGAGAAGCCAGTTGGTAGTTTGAAAATAACAACAAACAAGGGCAGATCTCCTTTCGAAATGGAAGCCATAGTTTCTTCAAAAAGACACAGGAGGATTATAATGGAGATACCTCAAACCGCGTTCTGCAAGCACTTCTCTCACAATCAAAGTCCAATTTTTCCTCTATGACAGTCAAGGAAGTTGGAGTCTTCAAGGAAAAACTCGATGTTAAGACCAGTCATGGCGGCTAAAGCAGCAGTCTTCCCACTTTTCTTTGCTTTTCTTTAGGGTTTCAAAACCCTCTTCAAGAGTAGCTGCCATGTTTTTCTCAAAGGATATCAAGATGCAAATAATAATCAAAGTGCCTTGCTTCTTTTTAGGGCAAGAGATTTCTAAGTTCAGCATATTGTATTCTTTTTGAAATCCGTAGCTTTTGGATTTGCATTGGATTTGTTTTTCAAACCCATTTAATATAATTTTAACTCATAAAATGTAGATAAATACTTTAAGTAATATAGTAGTATACTACTTAAGTCAAAAAGTATATTACTATATTACTTAAAGTATTTAGTAAAAGAGTTATTTTTATATAAATTTTGCAATGATGTGATTAAATAATAATTAATTGATGTGTTATAAATCAATTACTTATTATTTAAAAAATGCAAAATTAAAATGAAGCAAATTTGGAATTGATTTATAAGTCCATTTTCGGATTTGGAGAGATAAGGAGTTGAAAAGTCAAATTGTGTTTAGGTGAAAGAGGGAGAGGTGGCATTTTGACATGCTGTTGGTGTTTGTTATAAATTTGGACTCTTTTATGAGTCATCAGAGTCTTTTTAGGGGTTGTTATGGCCAAACTGGAGTGGTCATCATTAGTACTTGGACAGTTAGATCTTTTAGGCTATTTGGACTCTTTAGGTGGAGGTTTTTAGTCCTTTTTTGGAGGGATTTTTCTCACATTTGACCCTTGCATTTTGAAATGAAGTTTCTATTTTTAGGGGTTTTTAGGTGGGAGTTTTCTCTTATATATTGGATCTGCTTATTCTTTTTGGAGTTAGTTGGAGTTTTGGAGAAAGAAAGTGTTGTTGTGATCAGTTTGGATATCCTTGGCATATTTCTGCAGCCTACTTCTCATGTGAGCTATCTTGTCATTTGCCTTTGAGCATAATACAAAGATATTTCAGATCTATCTTGAAGTTTCATTGTTGTGTACTTGTGATTGATGTTATTTTTGTGTTTCTTTTCATTAGAAACCTTTAACTAATGTCTCATTTAAGTGCCTTCAGAAGCTAGTGAAAGTTACTCATAGGTCATGACTTGTATGTCTTTTTGGTAGTTATCGAATGTGATCTTGTTCCTTTCATACTCTGAGGTTTAGAATCTTTTCATGAAATACTTATATGTGTGACTTCTCCACTAAGGTTGTATCCTTGTCATTTCTGGTTACATTCTCTTTGTGTTGTGAGATAAAGTAGTTCCATATTATAATTTTGGTGCATCACCTTTTCCTACTGCATTTTTTTTTTAAGTCCTGCAAATTTTTAGTCTCTTATCCCTTTTCCATCAAAGTTTCACTTTTTTTGATAAATTAGGTGAAGTATCAAGTTACATTTAATAGGAGCCAACCTAGAACCCCGAGGTTCAGTCACCTTCATAGTTTACCCACAAGCTAGTGATTGTTCCCATGTTTTTTCTAGAATTTCTAAGTGTTTAGGTGCTTAGCTTTAGAGTCAAATTCTAGAGTTAACAGTTTTGGCATGCCCGGTGGGACCGTACTGGTCAATTTTAGAAGCTTCTTACTATTCTGATGCACAAACAGCAAACTGTCAATAGCTGAAGGAGTATTTTTGTGTATTTGGCGACTTTGTTATCAAGGGACCAGTATTATTCAAAGTTTATGAGAAAGGTTCAGACCGGGAGTTCCAGTTCTTTTAAATATTTGCTATTGGAAACTCCAAAAAGGCGTGGAAGAACTCTTACCCTAATGAAGCCAGCCAAAAGGACACAACTTTTAGTACCTGATATTCGAGTTTACAGAGGAAGGAATCAGTCAAGTGAAAGGAATACCAGGCATACAACAAGTCCAACTTGCAGAACAAAGCTCTTTGAGCCTGAAATTTCTGTTGTTTCCACTGTGACAATAGTAAGTACAAATTCTATATCAGCAAAGGTAGGTGTTTTTGCTACACAAACAACTCCTATCATAAATCTAGCACTGCAACAACAAACTCATTTACCACCACAAATGGCGAGAAGGTTCACATTTGTGCCATTTAATCAAGGGAGTCCTTTGAACTTTGCACAACACCATGACATTCCTTTGGCTGCTTTAAAGAGTTTACCAGAATTCACTGGTGAAACTCAAACTACAACATTTGAACACATAAGGGATGTGGCAACGCTATGCAATGTTCATCATGTCACAGAGGAAGATGTTGTTGTTAAGCTTCTTATAGCTTCATTGAAGGGAAAGGCACTCCAATGGTTCATAAGCTTAGGTGTTGGCTCTATTGATTCATGGGATGCTCTTGGAGATGCATTAACAAAGCATTTCGAAGACAAATCTGATCATCTGTCTCTGGTAGAGCAGCTCACATCCATAAAGCATGCTCCCCAGGAACAAATGATGGACTTCAACAATAGATTCCAAAGGACTTGGACCAGAATACTTGTTTCGGTAAGGCAGATCATGCATTTCTATATTTTTGAAAAGCTTAAATAGTGATATCTCTGTAATGATCCAATCTATGGGAGGTGTTTCACTGCCTCAAGCATATGATATCGCTGTTAGAGCTGAGAATAGCCTTATTCAAGAAGGCAAAATAGCCCCTAGACCCCCAATGCCTATTTTCCCAAATATTCAGTCAAATATGCCTTTGATAATCCCACCTCTAAATGCTTTACCTACCGCTCCTAGCCAAGAAATAGCTGTTGTAGGCCCTTCACAGGAGCTACAGGAGATTAAGAGTAGCCAACTTAAGATTGAAAATTTAATGCAAACTTTCAATAATGAGCCGGTGAATCTGAAAAATAACAATTTCAAGCTAGGCAGCCTTACCAACAACATAATCAGGCTACAAATCAGTCTTACCAACAGCAGAATCAAGGCCAGTTTCAAGTGAGTAGGCAGCCATATCAAGCTAATACTACTGGCTATAGACAAAATATTAATCAAAGACCTTTTTGGCCTTATAACCCAACACCTCTTAATGCTGCTAATATAGTAAAAGACATTGTACCTGTGCAAAATAACTTGGTTGCAGATTTTGAATGGTGTTATCCCTACAATGAACCACATAATCAGTCTACTTGCACAAATGGGATGATAAATTAGGCTTTGATGGTACAAAATACATCAATGGTATAGTAGGATGTAAATACTGATGTACTCAAGTAGCAACATGATATACATGCTCTTGAAACTGCTTTTCTTAATTGGCAAAGAGATGAGTTTTGTGCAATAAATGATGATACACCAGTATCAGCCAATGCTAGAGAAAAAAAGAGAGCTCTTGAAGTGGAGAAAATGTCAAGTAAAAGTAAAACACCTAATGTTGTTGAACCATCACTTACTGCAAATACTATGAGTGGTACTCCTATCCTTGCCACCAAGGAGACTATTCACAAGCAAGCAGAACCTGTTGCTTCTAAAATACATCAAAAATCACATGCTATTGTACCTTTCAACATAATGGACAATATGAAGAAGATGAGCATAACCATGTCAATGTGGGATACTTTGGAAATTTCAAGGCAGACTGATATTCTAAGGCAAGCTTTATTTGATGAGGTGATTCCCAAGGAGACAGTCAACAAATCTTAAAAAGTTGTACTGACAAATGCTGATCACAATGGTGAAAAGCAAGGCAACACCAAGGAGATTAATAGCCAAACAAGTAAGAGTGTTAAGCCTCCTCCTTTGTATCTTTCATTAATTATTGGTGACAAGTTAGTTCATAACTCTATGGTTGATAGTGGAGCTACAAGCTCGGTCGTGCCTAAAAAGGTAGCGGATCAGTTAGGACTGAAGTATCAGCCTATTGAAAAAGGAGTTGTTTAGCTTGATAGAACAACTATTAGTACTGTGGGTCTTATTAAGGATGCAAGCCTTACCCTTCATGCCTGTCCTAATTTTTCCATACAACAGGATCTTTATCTGATAAATTTACCTCCATATTTTGCCATTTGTTTATCTAGAGACTTTACTGCTAAGATGGGGGGATATTTATCATCTGACTGGTCCCATATGTTGTTTAGGACTAGATACGGAACTAAGGTCACAATTAAGTCAGAATTGCTTGCAAAAGATCACATAGAGCCTTATGTACCTAGTACTATAAATGTAAATCTAGTTTCTTTTGATAAAGAAGATCATGATAGTGATTTTGAAGCTAGAACCCATATAGATGATATTCCAGATATTCTCCTTGATGAATGGGCAGCAAGTCAAGCTGCTGAAAATCATTTTTCTGATTTTAATCATGCTGGTTTGGGTACTTATGTTATTCATGAGCAAGATGCAATCATTCCAAACTTAGTCAAGTCAGAAAATCTGAGAGAAGAGCAGAATCAGTTGTGGGAAATGTTCTTTGATGGGTCTAAAAGCAAAAATGGTGCTGGTGGTGGTGTTATGTTAGTGTCACCTCATGGTGATAAGTATTTTTCCGCTTTTCAGTTCTCTTTTGTATGCTCTAATAATGTTGCAGAATATGAAGGGTTGATTCAGGGACTGGAATGGGCAAAGAAAAGAGGTATTGAATGTATAAAAGTGTACGGAGACAATGAACTGATCGTAAACCAAGTAAGAGGTTTAAATGCAACAAAGAATGATACCTTGAAGCTATATAAGAATCGAATATGGGACATTATTGAAGAGTTTTCTGCTTTCAATATTGTTTCTATTCCAAGAAATCAGAATCAACAAGCTGATAGATTGGCAGCCATGGGTGCTCAATTTGACATACCTGCAGAAATCAGCAAGGAGAATACCCAGCAGCATGTCAAGATTGTAGTAAGACCATCTATTCCTGATAATCACACTAATTGGCAAGTATTTGATAGTGATGATCAAATTCTTAGTTTTCTGTTGGAAGAGGGTGTATTTTTTGTTTCAAATCAGGACAAACTGAAACATCATTATGATGATCAAATAATTCAGCTTAAGTCAAACAAGCTTCCCAAGGGCTTGGTTACTTTGTTGTCTATTTTTAGCAGAGATGATGAGTTTAGGAAAAACAAAACTGGTATGTAAGTCAAGGAGGATCATTATGAGGACCTTGAGGTGGCTAATGGTAAGTTCCTTAAGCTTGGTAAGGTTTGTACACAACAAGAAAAATCTAAATTTATTGAACTATATAAGGAATTTCCTGATATTTTTGCTTGGGAGTATTCAGATTTGAAGGGTTTTGATCCAAATTTAGCCCAACATACAATTGAATTGCTTCCTAATGCCAAGCCTGTAAAGCAAAAGTAGAGACCTCTTAATCCAAAGCTAGAACCTTTGATGTTTAAAGAATTAACTAAGCTTGTTGAGGGGGATATTATTTATGAAATCAAACACACCAGCTGGGTTTCTAATCTTGTTACTGTTAGGAAAAAGAATGGGGAGATTAGGCTTTGTGTTGATTTTCGGGATCTTAATAGAGCCTCTTTAAAAGATCATTACCCACTTCCTTCTATGGAACTGATTCTACAAGTAGTTGTTGGTTCTGAGAGATTTTCGCTTTTAGATGGTTTTTCAGGGTATAACCAGGTGTTGGTTAAGGATGAAGATCAACATAAGATAACTTTTACTATGAAATGGAGCACAATGACTTACAAAAGGATGCCATTTGGCCTATCTAATGTCAGTGCCACGTTTCAAAGAGCAATGGATATGTCTTTTAAGGGGATGTTGTATAAAATGGTCCTTGTGTATCTGGATGACATTACTATTTTTTCTAAAACTGCTGATTCACATTTTTCTCATTTAAGATAGGTTTTTGAGAGGTGCAGAGAGTTTAGGATTTCACTTAATCCCAAGAAGTGTGTTTTTTCAGTTCATGAGGGCAAGCTTTTGGGCCATATTGTTTCAAAGGATGGCATTAGAATTAATGCAGAGATGATTAAAGAAATTTTGGATTTACCTTTACCCAGTCATAAGAAAGGTTTGCAAAGTTTTTTTGGCAAAATCAACTTTGTAAGAAGATTCATGCCTGACATTGCTGTTTTACTTAAGCCTCTCACATCAATGCTTAAAAAGAATGTAGTATTCACTTGGACCAAGGAAGGTAAACAAAGTTTTCAGTTGTTAAATGAAGCTCTATCATAAGCTCCAACCTTAGTTAATCCTGATTTTTCTAAGTATTTTATTTTATATGCATATGGGGGTATTGATGCTATTTCAGTTGTTCTAGTACAGAAAAATGATGAAGAATATGAGCAGCCTATTGCTTTTTATAGCAAAGGACTTGAGGGCTATGGGCAGCATTATAGTTTTGTTGAGAAATATGCATTTGCAGTCATTAAAAGTCTTAAAAAATTTAGACATTTGTTGTCAAACAATAAGGTACACCTTATGGTCTCTTACCCTAGTGTCAAAGAGTTCTTTCTTAGTAGAGATGTTAATGAAAAGCGTGCTGGGTGGATAACTAAGGTGATGGAATATGATGTTGATATAAAAATCACCAAATTGGTGAGAGGTAAAGGTTTGTGCGAGCATATGGCAGATAACTCATTTGAAAATTCAGAAAATGGAGGAGAAAATTTGTTGGTATATGATGTTATAACTGTTGATGATGAAACGTCACTGTTTAATGGTGATGCAAATGCTGCAGATGAACAAACAGCTAGTTGGTTGCAGGAAATGGTCCATTTCTTACAAACTAGAGAGTGTCCTCCACTGCTTGACAGAGCCAAGCGAAGATATTACAGGTTACAGTCTATACCCTATGTTTTAATTGATGGTGTATTGTTCAGAAAAGTTATGAATGGTGTTCTGCTAAGATGTATTGATAATAATCAGACCAGCAAGCTTTTAGAGTAGTTTCATGAAGCAAGGGGCCACTTTTCACCTAAGACAACAACCTACAAGATCATGAGGGCTGGGTATTATTGGCCCAGTTTGTTCAAAGATGCCCATGCTTGGGCAAGGAAATGCAAGCTATGTGCATTGTTCACTGGAAAAGAAAGACTGGCTGCTATGCCTTTGCAGCCCATTTTGGTTGAACAACCATTTATGAGGTGGGTTATCGATTTTGTGGGGCCCATAAATCCAAATTCCAGCGCTAGTCACAAATGGATCCTAACTGCCACAAATTATTTCACTCATTGGACAGAGGCTGTTGCATTGAGGGAGGCAAATGAAATTTTTGTTTTGAATTTCTATGATGAATTGGTCACCTAGTTTGGGGTTCCTGAATCGATAATCTCTGATAACGCTTTAGCATTTATGGGGACTAGAATTGCTGAATGGTCTTTGAGAAATGGTGTTTACCTGAACACTTCATCAAATTATTACCCTTAGGCTAATGGTTTGGCTGAAAGTACTTTTAAAAATCTGCTAAGAATTATCAAAAGGACCTTGGAGGAGAACAAGCGGGATTGGCATGCAAAGTTAAGATCAGCCTTATGGCTGGATAGAATTACCCCCAAGCAAATACTTGGTAATTCCCCCTATGTTCTAGTCTATGGGAAACAAGCCAGGTTACCTATTTCCACTGAGTTCCCTTCACTTGAGTTGGCTGATCAGTTACTATTGTTTGAGAAAGATGACCCTTTGAGTCTAAGGTATGCTAAATTGACTGAATTGGAAGAAGAAAGGAGTAAGTCATTACAGAAGATGGAGTACCAGAAAATTCAAATTAAGAAAGCGTTTGATAAGAAGTCCACTTTCAGAAATTTCAAAGAGGGAGACCTAGTCCTGAAGTGGGATGTTTTGAAGAGCAGGCCAGGTCACCATAACAAGTTTGATCATATGTGGGCTGGTCCATTTCTGATAGTTGAATGTAAGGAGCATAATGCATTTCAGCTTGCTACCATGGAGGGAGACATTCTACCTATCCCTGTAAATGGGATACACCTCAAGCCATGCTTTGAGGTATGATCTATCAATCCTATCTTGTATATATTAGGTTAGGTTTCATGTTTTCAAATAATGCATTTGCATAATAGTTTAGGTTTTTCCTAAGTTTTGTCCAAGCATAGGTCTGTGTGTTTCTTTTCTTAGTTTAGTTTTCCTTTTTTCCCTAGGTCTAGTGTGTTGTTTTAAGTTTCTGGTTTAGGTTTTCATGTTTCACCTTCATATCTGTGTATGTTCTTCATACATGCATAAATATGTTTGTTAAACATGCACGTCCTTAGTACATGCATATAGGCACATATGACTGGTTATGTAGTAGTTTCAAATCAAGTCTTACAGATTCATATTCATAGACCCACTAGATTCCACTCACATGTGTATATATGAGTCCACCAATCCTATGCATCCATCTAGCAAACACATTTATGCATATATGACCAACATACACAGATATTTGGTAGGTTTCAACTCCTAAAGTTGTTATTTAGGCCTGGTCATGCATATAAGTCAGTCTACTAAGTGTCATGGGTGAATAGGCTCGTTTACATGTATCCCAAAACTAACCAACAACTTTAGGAGTTGAGTTGTGTTAGGTCTAGGTCTTAGGTTGCAAAGTTTTCAAGCTCTATGTCCAATGAATAACAAAGGCAAACTGGTCTCAAATGTCTAGCAGGCAGACAAACAACAAAAGTCGCCAAAAATGTTACTAAATTTCTACACATGCTGAAATTTAGCCTAAATAGTAACATTGCATAAGAATTTACAAGCTGCTTATTTTTCATACATTTGCATTTAGCTCATATCTATTGCCAATCATTTTTTCTGGGCAAAGAGAAAGAAGAATAATGTTCATTGTATAAATCATCAACTGATATGTACAATTTTCATTTTCATCAACCCATTCTTGAAAGAAATCATCAAAGAAAGAGAGTTCACTTCGTCACATGCTTTTACATCCAAAAAGCTCACCTTTAAGCTTGCATGCACTTCATCTGCACTCGTTATATTGCTGCCATGTGACTTAAAACTCATGATGGTGGTTGCTTGCACACTTGCTTATGATGAAAACATAATAACTCATTATAAGTAGGTGTTATGCTGCTCATTTTCCATGCATTTTCCACGCATAAAGCTTGCTGTCCGCACGTGATATTACCCTCCAAAAACCCATTTTTGGGTTTTCCTACCATATAAGCATGCTTTTTGAGCTCAAAAACATATATTCATTCGCTGTCCCAAAAGTTTACAATTATCCTCCATATGCAATGCTCCCAGAAAATTCCATTTTTTAGTTTTCCCCTCATTTGAAGAGTTGGTTTTGCCTAAAATCCTTCTCCCGTTGTTACTCAAAGGCCTTCCACTTATATCCTATACGCATACTCTTCTAGATATGCAAAGTTTGAGCTTGAAAGACCATGTTATGGCTTTTTTCTGGAAACTCAAGAATGACAACATGCATAACCCCAGACATGCACAAAAGAAAGAGGGACATGAGGCAAGAACAATCACATAATGAAGCCTACAATGAGGTGAAAGAATGATTGCATGCATAGAATGTTTGCAAGATGGAGATGGAAAGAAACAAATGTGCTTTTCAAGAAACAACCACCATTATATTGTAGAACGGGCAAGGATGCAAGTTCTTGTTCTAGATCAAGATACTTCCATGAAACCAAGCACATCAATCGTAAAGCCTCCTTGTAGCACCATGAAGACCAACAATGGATGATGTAATAGGGGTTGTGTCTTGTCAGGCACTCAGAATATTTTCATCATCCACTTGTAATTTGTATTTGAAATATTACATGTAATGTAACAACAAGGTGTAATTGCATGTGATAGTATCACGTGCAAAGTTGTTTCATGTAATCAAGTTGCAAGTGCATTAGGCATGCAACTTTGAATAAGTCAAAATTATTTAGTTAGTTTTTGAATAAGTCAAAGTGGTTGAGGGTTTCCCATTTCCTCTCCACCTTTCTCTCTCCTTTTTTTCTATATAAAGGAGGGAGCTCATTGTAAATAATCATCTTTTGGCAAAGCAAGAAAATTCTGTGAGTTTGTATTGTGCACTCTTAAGACTTTGTGCTTGGATGTAAATCAGATTGCTTTCAATAAAAGAGGCAAATTTTTTTGAGACTTTGTGCCAATTCAAAATGTTATGTGGCGACATTTTCTTGAGTTGATTGTGAGTTTTAATGCTTTGATTCAAGAGGGATTTGAATTCAATTGCGTAGACTTTGAGCTGCCTATTGCATTTAGAACCAATTTGAACTTTTGAAGACTTTGTGCTGTAGAAGGGATAGTAGTGGCTACAATTACTTAGAGCTGAAGACTTTGGGCTTCAGTTGTAAGTGTTTTTATTAAATTTGAGAGTATCCAGTAAGAGACTTTGTGCCTTACTAGTTATTCTACTTGAATCCTCACGAGACAAGCGCAAGAGACTTTGGGTTCCTGTTTTTGTTTCACAAAATATAAAAAGAAAGTTGTTGCTCTTGGTATTGTTCTTATGTCAACTCCAGGGTCACCAATATTATCGTAGCAATAAGACACTTTTTGTTAAGTTAGAAAGTAGTAGTTGTACGCAAATTGTTCTTGAAAAAAGAGGAATTGATTAAGAGAACCGCCCTTTTTTGTAATTTCAGTTAAGTTCTCGTTGAAGCCACCTACGGTAAGAAAGGAGCCTCCCCTATTGCTGAGAGGAGAGAGAAATCTCATGAGACATTGCCTAAAGTTACAATTTTGTAAGGTGTAGTCTTAGCGGCTTACAAAATTTTTAGCAAACAAACTTGAATTCAAATGTTATAATGAATAAATCTGGGCAAGTTATCATGGAAATTTGAATGTCTTTAATCAAATCTGATATCAATCAAAGCCCAAAAATCATGCAACCAAGCAAAAGAATTGATTTGCAACGTGAAAACCTATTGTTGCTGGAGGAAGAAGTCAATGTGCAAACTCGGAAATCTGCAAGAACAAGGAATAAATTGCTGTTATTTTGAAGAATTGAAACATAAAAACCTTGGAACAAATTTCCAAAGGAGGTCGGAATTCTGATCTCCCTAGGAATAAAATTCCAAGAACACTCTAAATCCCGTCCAGGTCTTGGCAAATGTTTTCAAACACAACCAAATCAATGCCTTCAAATCAAAATTTGAGTGTTATAATGGAAAGATTTGGGTGATTCAACAAGGGAATTCAAAATTTTACAATCAGATTTGAGTTAATGGATGCAAGCAAGTGTGAAAACCAAGTAGTTTAAGGATGAAATCAATTTGTAAAACTCCAAAATCTTGAGCAAACAAAGGGAAGTTGATGTTGTTTTAGACAAGTGAACACATTACTAGCATCCTTTGGAATAAATTTTGAACGAGGTCGGAATTCCGACCTCCCTTGGAATAAATTTCCAAGGGGGGTTAGAATTCCGACCACCCTTGGAACTTTTTTCTAGTCCAGCCTCCCTATGATTTCTGCCCTACCATTAAAGCAATGCCAAACCTTGCAAATCATGTGAACTCTTAAGGTAAGTTGGCCAAAGGAAAGAATCAAGTTGCAAATTTGATAACATTTGATCAAGTCATCCCTAATGAGAACAATCTAAGTGCAATTCAAGTTAACTCCTTAATCAGGTTGGCCAGCCTTGAGATTTGGCCTTTGGTGTGAAGCGTATAAAAGAAGAGTGAAAACCTTCATCTTGAATGACCAATGGATCAAGTACTAATTCAAAAATGCAGAGCAGGCTTATATGGTGCAAAAATTAGAGGGAAGGTGGAAACAACAACGTAAGCTCACTAGAGAAAGACAAATTGAATGCTAAATTCCTGAGAAATATCTTATCTAGAGGCCAGAAGCGCAAATTTTGGGCAAGCTTCACCCTAGAAAGTTTCAGATTTTACAAATAATTTTGATCAGATGACAAGTGTGCAATGATACAACCATGAAAACAAGTGCATTGATGGGTGCTTTGTGAGAGAAATTGAATGCTAAAACTCAAAAATTTGGAAACCAGGATTTGAATCAGAATTAAAAAGCAAGATAAAATCCCTTCAAAATTTCAAATGCAACTTTAATGTTGAATCAAAATCATATTATTAGTAAGGGATGTTTAGTCATAAGAATAGCTTAACTTTGCTTATATTTGTCATTTTACCAACTCAACACAACTGTTTTTCTTGTTTTGCAAGGGAATAAAGAAGGAAGAAATTTGAGAACGAGAAGAGGTTGTTGCAACATCAAGGATATTTGGATGAGGAAGTTCAAGCGAAAGGAGACTTTTAACATGAAGATGACAAGCAAGAAGGTGAAGTTCAAGAACAAAGCTTTAGGGAGAAATCGCGAGCACGGGTGATGTTCAAGGGTGAGCACTTTAAGACTACCACATCAAGATCAATATGGAGAATTGACAATTTGCAACACATTCATCAAGCGAGCAAGAAAGTCAGGATTGAAAATCAAATTGAAAAGGAAGTGCAAGTGCAAAGACAACGACCCTATTCAAGTCATGATGAAAGATCAAATTCAAGATATCTAGATAAGAATTATTTCAAGTACAAGTAATTTCAAGAACACTTCCTTGAGAAGATTTCCAAGAGGAGGAAAAGTGGAGTTCAAACAAGATAATCATTTTGAGGTGGCGTCCACTCATCTTCAACCAATTAGAGGATTCCTATGCCACATGTCCAAGTTCATTCAATCAAGTCGTTCCAAGTGTACATGTGGATTGTATTTAATGCTTTACCACAATGAATTTTCTCATTGGTTCATCCTCAAGGGGATAAGTATGCAAAAATAATGCAATTTTGTCATTGGCCCATAAATTGGTGCCTTTTTGTAATTGGATAGCATTTAATGCTTGTAGGTGGTAGTTATATTAGGGTTGTGTTGGAATAATCTAGACCATTGATTCCAAATCAATCTAGGCCATTAATTGTACCGAGAGTTGTTGGCAAGTGAGTAGTATATGAATGTGTATATGTTGTCATTGCTGGCAACATATATCTCTGCCATGGCCGCTTGGAGTGGAAACAAGTTTTGGACAAACAATCAAGTGAAAAATGCCTAAGTACAGTGTTACTTCGCATGGTACAATCGAGTTGTTTTGGTTGGCGAGCACAAAATATTAATTGTGATGACATGCGACCTTGCATACATGATATATGGGATGTACTAAAACTTTTGTTATGGTCGCAGTAATTTTGGTTATGTCTAGTGAAACTTACAGGTTGGTGAAGTCATGCAAGTACACTAAACAGTGAAAACAGGGCATATGAGTGGACACGACGTTTGTAGACTTGACATAAGTTATTTTGTTGAACTAGTTTACGATTTATGATAGGTCCTCACCTATCTTGGTGGATGACTTGCTTATCTCATTATGGGCCAAGTTTGGAGACACATTTTGTGAAGAATTAGTGAGCCGACTGTGAAACAAAGTTGATTGGGTATATATATGTGTAAGGTTTGGGCTGCAAGGATGTGTGGTGTTGTAGCAATGATATGTGATGATTGATTAAGTGGAGATTCTGTGATTATTGTTGTGAGCTTCAACTGGAACTACTTTGGCATAACAGATGTTATAGTTCACTTTTGCTGTTGTAAAATCTTTTTGTAATATTGGACAATAAGTCCTTTGTAAGAGCAGTGAGCTCCATTTTGTTTTTACCCCTAATAGGGTTATAGACTCCTAATAGGGTATGTTCTCTAACAAGGACATGTACTAATGTAATACTCTGCTCCTAGCAAGGACATCATACTCCTAGTGCATATATTTGTGGGTACCATCCCCAACGGGGTTTTCCCTTGGCCAGGGTTTCCTCGAAAACAAGTCATGGTGTTATGAGTTATCTACTTTATGTGTATGTTCTCATCATTTCAGCTATTGCATGGTTAAGTATTAAATGGTTAAGAATTGTTAAAAGTGTTGCAACACTAATTCACCCGCTCACCCCTCTCAGCATTGCTTGATCCTAACAATTGGTTATAAAGCTTGAGGCCCTTGGAGAAAAAGTCTAACAGCTTAAGGGAGATCCTGATGGATTCAAGTATCTTGAAAGAAAAATTTGAGGCAACACTTGAGGACTTGGACAAGGCTAATGTTGATAATGCAGAATTAAAATTCAAACTAAGAAGAGCTGAAGATTATATCAAGAAGCTTAAGGAGCAGCTTGAACTCTCAAGGAAAAAAAGGAAAGAACTTGTGGAAAAGATATAGGAGGAACCTGAGAATGATTCATCTGATCTGATTGAAAAACTTAAATAGGAAAAGGAGGCACTAAACCATGAATGTGAGATCACCACTTTGAAAATGACTATAGAAATTCAAAAAGAGAAAGATGAAAAGAGAAGACTTGAAGAGGCCTTGAAAAGTGGAAATATACAGATGGGAAGAATGCAACTAGAAATCAATGATGTCAAAATCAAGTATCAAGAATTGGAGAAGTACAATATCATCATTAAGGAAGAGCTTGTGGAGGCAAGGAATCATATTGAAAAACTTCATGCGAGCAGTAACAAAACTGATGAACATCTAGAGAGACAAAAACCTAAAGGTGACAAGACAGGAGTTGGCTTCCATAAAGATGAATGTTCCAGATCTTAGGAGGAGAAATCTGAAGACAAAAAGGAGCAATCACCTAATCAGGATGAAGAACCTAAAGAGCAACAAAATGATCTTTCGTTTTATTTTTGTTCTTTTGTGACATTTAACAAAGCAACAAAATGATCAAATGAATAGGGCCCGTGGCTTCACAACATTTTTTACCTTAGGATTGTAATGTTAATACAATAAAAGATGTGTAATAACAATAGAATTATAAATATCAAAATTTAGTTTTAATATTTATTTATTATTAAAACACAATTAGATAATTGACTTAATAAATATAAATTTATATTTATATTTATTAAGTAGATTTTTATTGTTATTTAATAATAAATAAATATTAAAGGTTAGATTTTAATTTATTTATGTTTCATTATTGCTAACACATCTTTTTATTGTATTTTAATATTTAATAATTGGTGCCATTATAAACCAATTATTAAATATTATTTTAGAGTATAATGGAGGAGTCTTGTTGACTTGAAGAACATGATGGAGATGTGGCGATCCTTTTGTGCCAAGTGGAGAGACTTTGTCTTGGAGGTTATGAGTTGCTGGATGAGGAGAGGTTTTAGGAGCATCTTTGAGTCATTTTTGGGATCTTCAAAGGCAATTTGAAGTGGTCACCATATGTACATGTCAAAGACTGAGTTTGGAGGACATTTGGCATCTTTTGGGAGTTCCTAGAGTCCTCTTTTGGACTGTTTTCTTCCAAATTCGAGTTCATCATTCCTATTTTGCAGGATTTGGTTAGGAGATAGTTGATTTTATATACTCCTCATTTTGAATGAGAGGGGGTTCAGTTTTTGGAGCAGATATATGCATATGTGACAGAGATTTGTCCTTGGCATTATTATTCATTTTCTAGACTGTTCATGTGTTGATCTATTGTTACTTTGACCTTTGAGCATAATACAATTTGTTGGACACTTTTTTGGAGAGATATCTGGTTGTCTGGTTGTATACTTGGTGATTGATGCTACTTAATGTGTTTTGTTCATGGAACCTTTTGGTAATGTCTCATTTCTGCATCTTTCAGAATCAATTTAAGTTATTCGTTGGTCATGATTTGTGCACATAGGTGATGTATTGAATGTGACTAGCTTCCTTTCAAATTGTCCATTTTGAGCCTTTCCATTGAAATACTTATATGGATAACATTTTCTTTAGGGGTGTGCCTATGTATATCTATTTTGAATGTTCCTTGTGTTAGGAGATAACAGTGATCTGCATTGTTTATTTGGTGTATCACCTTTATCTGCATTTTTATTAGAGTTCTTTCTTATCCCCTTTTCCATCAAATTGTTATAGTTTTCTTTAGGATAGGTGAAATATCAAGTTAGTATCATATAGGAGCCGACTTAGAACCCGAAGGTTCAATCATTTTGTAGTTTACCCACAAGATCATGATTGTTCCAATGTCACTCCAAAATTGTTGAAGTTTCAAGACCTTGGCAAATCGGGTGTAGTTTTTGGAGTTAACAATATGATGTGTATATGTATAGGCAGTAATAAGGGGTATGTGCTTAGGGGGAGTACAGTTTTTGTTTGGCATTGACACTTAGTCATTTTTCACTAAGTGTTTCCATCAATGCTAAAGGGGGAGATTGTTGGCAAGTGAGCAGTTTACGAATGTGTATATTGTCATTGCTGGCAACACATATCTCTGCCATGGTCACCTGGAGTGGAAACAAGTTTTGGACAAACAGTCAAGTGAAAAATGCCTAAGTACAGAGTTACTTCGCAGGGTACAGTCAAGTTGTTTTGGTTGACGAGCACGAAATATTAATTGTGATGACAAGCAAGCTTGTATACATGATATATGGGATGTACTACAACTTTTGTTATGGTTGCAGTAGTTTTGGTTATGTCTGGCGAAAGTTATAGGTTGGCGAAGTCATGCGAGTATGTTGAACAGTGAAAATAGGGCATATGAGTGGATGTGATGTTTGGAGACTTGACATAAGCTATTTTGTTGAACTAGTTTACAATTTATGATATGTCCTCACCTATCTTGGTGGATGAATGATCGCGTGTTGCTTATCTCATTATGGGCCAATTTTGGAGACAAGTTTTGTGAAGAATTAGTGAGCCGACTAAGAAACAAAGTTGATCAGGTATATACATGTGTAAGTTTTGGGTTGCGAGGATGTGTGGTGTTGTAGTAATGATATGTGATGACTGATTAAGTGGAGATTCCGTGATTATTGTTGCGAGCTTCAATTGGAACTACTTTGGCATAGTAGATGCTAATATAGTTCACTTTTGCTGTTGTAAATTCTTTTTGTAATATTGGATAGTAAGTCCTTTGTAAGAGCAATGAGCTCTGTTTTGTATTTACCCCTAATAGGGTTATAGACTCCTAACAAGGTCTATCCTCTAACAAGGACAATTATTAATGTAATATTCTTCTCCTAACAGGGACATTATACTCCTAGTGCATATATTTGTGGGTACTATCCCCACCATGATTTTCCCTTGGCCAGGGTTTCCTTGAAAACAAGTCACGGTGTTATGAGTTATTTACTTTAGGTGTATGTTCTCATTATTTCAGCTATTGCATGGTTAAGTATTAAATGGTTAAGAATCGTTAAAAGCGTTGCAACACTGATTCACCCCCGCTCTCAGTGTTGCTTGATCGTAACAGGAGCCTCTATACAAGGCTTGTTCAAATCATTTGTAAAGGGGAGACTTGAAGAAATTGTTGCCAATATATTGCCAAAATTGCTCCTTATTCATTGTTTTCATGGTGAATACATGTGAAGTTTTGGAGTGTTGCATGGTTTCCACATTTCTCACTTAGTTAAATTTTCTTAAGTTGAGTAGAAGTTTAAAATAGTTTAAGTTGAGTAGTTGGATAGATATTGAAAGATACTGTTGTTGTTAGAATCATGGTGAAACTAGTGATCATACCTTTTGGTACTTGTTGATTGCAAGTAATAGTTTAAGGTTGGTCTAAACCTCATTGTAAGTATTTCATTTCATTTATTTAATGTTCATTGATTTGCACAGTTTATGGTTTTGATGAGCATACGTAGTTTGAACATCATACATGCACCCTTAGAAGCTAGCACCCTCCTATGTGTAGTTGATTTGGCAAAGCAAGGGCTGGTTTAGTCTCACCACAACTTCAAATTGTCTTGCATTAGTAGATTTAGAAGTAGGAGTAGCTTATATCTTCAAACCTTAATTCCATTTGCATTTTCTTTCAAATCATTGTTAGAAGTAGTTGAAGCACTGAAACTGCCATATCATTCACACTTAGAGAGTTGATAGAATCATCCACAATAGGCTAACATAAATCTCCAAGTGACTATCAACAAATCGCATCATACAAATTGAGTTGTGTCCAATGGAAAAGTCGCAAGTATGCATCATAAAGCTTGGGGTTGCTTTGCTTGATCACACAATATTTTACATTGTTTAGCATTTAGAGCTTCCTTGTTCAATAGAGGATTAGATATTTGTTGTTTCATCTTGAAATACTAAGTGTTTCATCTTGCATGTTGGAGTGGTCACAAAACTCACATCAACAGATTCAAATCCAGTTCATTCCTAGTCTGGGTTCACAGTCCAGTCTGTTGTGTGTGGGTAAGATGCACTTTAAAGCTTCAGCCTTGAATCTGACCAGATACATCCATGGATGTACCCAGTTGATTTGGGGGTCCAAACTCAACAAAAAACCCTGTGTTAACTGTAATCTCTTTAATTTATGTTCTTTTCTTTTTCTATGCATAGTATTTTTTCCTCCTTTTTTATCATCTTTTTTGACAGAAGTAATAAATAAAGCATGTCAATGGTGGGGAACTTTACAGAATGTGCTGTGACAGTTAGGAAACCCAGAAGAATGTGCATAAAAATAATGGCTTCTTGTTCTACTACGAGATCTAGTGATGGCTAATGATGGCTAATGAGTATGTGTTTTGGTGGTGTTGTTATTGTTGGTGCTGCTGCTGTTCTAAGCTTTTGTGCTGCTTTTTCATATTTTTCTTTTTCCTTTTTTAAAGTTTTGGAGATTTGTAAAGCTGTTGAGGGATTTTATGGCTTGCTTATTTATGGTAATTCGTGGAGTATAACCTGCTGCATTGATTGCTCTGTGAAAACTAATAATTACTGGCCTTATCTTACTAAAAACAATGCTCACACATGCTTAACTTTTTTAGTGGCTTCCAGTGTCCACCATATTTAAGTGTTTTAATTTTACTGTTTTTGCAATTCACAAGATTTTATCCTAGATGCGCCCACCTGAAATTGACATGGATTAGAAGTCTTGATGGGATCTAGAGAAACAATACACTGCTTTTAAACATCCTCGGCCTTTTTAGGCACTTCCTCTTTTCCAAAACTTTTTGGGGATAGGGGTCGCCAAGGGATATTCCCTAGCCGTCCCCCAAAATACAAAAATGATAGGAAATGTCTCCGAAATGGTGAGACATGGCAGGAGATTGGAGGGGGCGGTGACGATTAGGGCATGTCACAGACATCCTTGGCTGTCCTGGGGATGACCAACTGTCCCCTTCAAAATGTCATATTTTGAAAATAAAAAACACTCCGATTTTTTTTATATTCTTTCTTTGTGGGCCCCTGCCCCCGACTCGCCTTACATGAGGATTTTAATTGTTCAGAACTTTTGTTCATGGTTAGTTATGATGTGTATATGAGGTTTTCATATCTAAATCAACAATTAGTACTCATATCTATTGTTATATTAATCATATTTTTCTTATAAACAAATCTGTGTTTATACCAGCCACACAAATAATTCAGATAGCTATCATAGTTGATTATTTTCAGCATTCAAAGGTTCCTAAATTCATAGTACCATAGTTGATTGTTGGATCCATTGTTCATAGCTGGATACTTTGATTGATATAGTTTCCTAATTTTGTTGTTGCTTCTTTTATTGTTGGTCAATGTTTATTTCATTGGGGTCTCTTCATCATCTCAACTTGAACATAGAAAGAAAATTGCATATTTCCTAAGGTTGTTCAGTTAGGGACATTACAAACTTGGAAGTTCTATAACCCAATTATCAAATGTGTTTGCAACTATTATTGTTAAGAAGCATTAGGCACAAACTGCAATATCAATTTGTGTCATGTGGGGAAACAAAAGGGTACAAAATGCCATCAGAAACTACACGAGTAACAAAACTTTTAGAAATAATTGCAAGTTTTATTAAATGCCATTGTAGATATGATAAGACATAAAGTTCATAAGTGCATAAAGTTTCTCAAATCATAAGCTTTATCAAAGACCCATACAAAAATTAGTATCACTAGATTGCAAGGGCTTTATTCGATTTTGGTTGAGTATTGAGATGCAGATTAGAGGCAGCAGTGTACTTTCTTTTTTAGTATTTTCCAAGGTTAATCCAAGTTTCTGGGATGGGGACAACAGGGGATGGGGGGGACGAGTTTTAGGGATAGCAATTTTTTCTGCGACGTTTGGGGATGGTGATGGGACGACAAAGGGGACAGCTATATAAAATATAGGGAAAAATTTAAAATATATAGGGAAATGTGCATACATAGATAAAATTCATATGAAAATATTGATAAAACATGCCATTTAGAATCTTAACATACAACATTTCAATAGTCAACCAACTCAATACTCAATATGCATTCATAATTTGGAATTCATTGTCAGTATGCATGTGATATTCAAAAATTAAGATACAAATTGCCCAAAGGCTAAAGTGTTGCCATATAGTTTCATGCTCAATATAAAAATTGAAATACAAAAAAACAAAGCATGTTGTTGCTCCTATTCTACATCTACAACAATGCATCAAAATCAAAGTACTCTTCTGAATCATTGCCACTATCATGCTCCACCACATTCTCATCCAACAGAACCCCAACCAATCCCAAATGTGTCTCCTCATCAACCTAGACAACATTTTCATGATCAACAACCCACCATAAAGATGGAGTTTTTCGATACTCTGGATTGTGACGATCCTGAAGTAGAAGAGCACTATGCACGACCACTAGCTTCTCCAGCCATCTAGAGGTAAGTCTATTCCTCTCAAGGGAGTGGATAAAACCATATGTAGACCTATTCCTCTCTGCAATAGAGGAACTAGCAACCTATGCAAGGAGGCGAGAGGCAGGCACCTTCAACTATGGTGCATCCCTCCCATGCCATGTCCACCATCTAATAGGATCTCTCTATGCCAATATGACTATCCAACCTCACCTATGGTTTACTCAATGTTGGGCCACAAAGTTTTGTAAAGTCAAGGAATTGTGTGCGAAGCCTCCTCTTGAAACATCTTATCAATGGCTTGTGTGAATCCATCCAATACCTTTCGATCATCACATTGAGGCAACCTTCCTCCATTTTTGCATACCATTTGGGATTGAGAGCATAGGCTGCCATATGAAGTGGGGTATTCTTTACGTTCCACCTTTGTATCACTATGGGCCTAATATGTTGTTCATATAACCCCAAAGTAGTATCCTGTAATGAGCCCAACTGACTCTCAATAGCAAACTGGCTTTTTTCTAATTAAGTTGCAATTGTTTTTGTGTGTTTTCAATACATATATGAATTTTCATAAATTTCCCAATAACCACATGACAATAGCAACAACAATTTAATTTTCAAATGTTCCTTGATTGCACATTTAAATCAGAATTTAATCAAACTGTTATTTAAATAACAATAACAATGATAACAAGTCTATTCATGGCACCTTTGACAACATATGTCTGCTGGAAAAGAAACGCAGCTCAAGGGAATTGGAAACGCAGCACCAAGGAATTGAAACACAGCTGCAAATGTAGAATGCAGTCTCCCAGATTATAAACGTAGCCTCCTCCAATAGTCACACAGCTCCAAAAGTAATGTCACAGCCCCCTAGACTGGTCATGCAGCCACAAAGGAATGGCTCAGCACTTAATGTAATTCGCAGCTCACAATTCAATGCAGTACGACATTGATAAACCCATTTAGTAGCAGCCTCAATCTGTATGGCATTGTCTCACATACATATCTCACGCAGCCAAAGGAAAGCAATGTCACAGCTGCTGGAAATGATATACGAACAGCTACAGATTCGTACGACAATTCTTAATTGATTTCACAATGACAAATCTGCAACTCACAATCATCTTCTCAATAACAGTAAACACAGTAGAAAAGCAAACTCAAATTGCTATACTTTAGCAACAATTTGCACTACCAAATTCAGACAATCTTCCACTATACTTCAGCAATGGATAACAAATCCTCATAACAGACCCTTATACTTCAGCAAGGGCACAAACTTCAGAACCTCAGAAAAACCACAAAGGTAACAAAAGCAAATCAATATTCAAGCGTCCTTTCTCCAATGAAATGAGCTCATATTTATAATGCTTTGTTGATAAAAGTTTCCAAAAGAACTCAACTTCTGAAATTGTGAAAGTTTCCCAAATGATCTCCACTCAACACAACTCCCTTTTAACAACTTCCTTTAAAACATTATTATAATAAGATATCATTATAATAATGTGACTTGGGTTTAATAATCAATTAAATAATGGCCCCTTCCAATGATGACTTGACCCTCAACTTCAGTGAAATTATAAAGTTAGATTATAACTTTATAATAAGCCATTTAATAATTTAATAATAATTTGGCCACTAAAGATGTAATAACTCCCAAAATACTCATCATTTAAATATGTCGTCTGAAGTAGGAGTTATACATATTATTTCTCCATGTGACCAAATGCACTTTCCAAAAATAGAAAGGGTCCATCTCAATCAACACCCAACTTACCACAAATAGTAAGTACACAAATCTAAGCCCAAATGAAGTCCAATCTGAGCCAAACGAAGACCAACCTGTAGCTTACTGAATTGTGGAGAAAAAAAGACCCTCCCAAGCCAAGCCACTGCCTCAGAAGACCCTCTATCCACAATAATTAGCCTACGAGGATCAAAATAATAGGCTAATCCTTGAAACACCAATGCTAGCAAAATTGAGAACATTACATATCCTTAGCCGAAATTGTTTTCTTTATCTTCCCAAGCATACTGTCAAATGTCTCATATATTTCTCCGAGACTAGGAGAGTCTATATTGGTATATCTAATGACATCTACAACGAGTGAGATGGCAGAGAAAAGATATTTGCAAAATGCAAACAAAAAGCTAAGAAGACTTATAATCAGAAATTTAATATGAAAATCAGCTGTAAATTTAATTTTAAATAAATTCAGAAACTTATTAGTTATTACCTTATTGTGGTCCACCAATTGTCATCAAGGATCTTTTACTTGACCAATTTTTCTTGAGGGCAACTTGAATTAGACCATCAGGTCCACTCTAGATTCACCACCATCAATTGTAGAGGTTCATGCACATCAAACATCCTCTCCATCAAGACGAAGTGGTATACCTATAATATCAATATGTATAATTATAAAGCTCAATGTAATCGGAATACTTAATAGTAATACACATGTAAGTAAAAAAATTCTAGTTTCCTAATGTTTCCATAAATTGAAACTCAAATAATTTAGTAAAATGAAGTAATTGGTATACCTTGTCTCAACTGGTTTGAGGAACTTCTTTGAAAAGGACCTAATAGGAGCAAGTGACGTGTGGTGGTTGCAAATGAACATTTGAACCTCTCTAGCTCTTGACACCACTTGCTTCGCCCAATCTATCTTCCCTATGTCTTTCAATTCATTATTCAATGCATGAACACAACAAGGGGTCCCAAAGGTGTTCCTGTAAGCGCCCTCCATTGTTAGACCAACTGATTTGCACACACGTGTTGAACTTATGATCATTGGTACAACATTTGTGGGTGCAATCTCCTCTATGACATCTCGCAAAATGGTAAACTAGAACTCTAGATCCTTATGCTTCCCTGAACAATCCACGATTTTCAGTGAATAAGAACCAACAAGGGATGTGACATTAGTGGGTCCAATCTCTAATGAGCCAAAAACAAAACAAAATGCATTTGAGGGCGCAATTTGGTAGGAGGGGCCCACATAAAAATAACAAAAAATGAGCATTTTAGAAGAATTTTATGTTTTTTTCAAGTGGTTTCTACTCATTTCTGTTAGGATAGCCATCCATCCTAGGGACGGTCGAGTGACAACTAAGGCATCCCCGACCCTCCCCCCAAAAGTTTTGCAATGTCCCCGGGTTTTTGGGATGTTTCTTGCAATCTTTTGAAAAATGGGGATAGGGTGCAGACAATCCCTAGCTGCCCCCCCCCGTCTCACAAACATTTCCAGTATGGGGACGGGGTTTTTAGGCCAAGGACGCCTAAAATATTGTAACACATGTATTACACATGTATTTTCATATTGTAAATGAAAGTAAATCTTGTAGCCTTTGGAAATTTTGTTGACTTGTATACTACGTATTAATTATGCTGAGAGGTGTATGCAATGGCAGCAGTCCATGTAAATTTTAAATTTTTGAGTAGATAAAAATTAAGGCTTTTTTTTTTGGCAAATTGCTACCAAGGGGGTAGCTCCCATTTTTATAAAAACCGGAATCAATTACATAGAGTGTGCAACAGGATCCACAAAATAACCAGGATCTGCGCAGAGGGAAATTATCTTTATTAACTTTTACACAATAGACATTTGTAAATATACTAATTTGTGGTAATCTAACAGGCAGACAACCAACGATCTTCGTGCAAGTCCATTTCATTCATGTATCTTACAGACCAGACCAAGACGTCGTCAATTAGATATTTGACATTCCATACCATCATTGGCTTTTATCGATAGGAAATCAGCAACACAATTTGTAAGCCCAGAGCAACAGTAATTCCATGTGAAGGATCCGATTGAGACCAAAAAACCAGATGTGCGTGGGACAAGCGGAAAAGACCCCACAAATCTGAGTTCAATAATTTTGCGTTGGAAACCCCAGCGATGATGAACACTCCATAGAGATCTCATATCCATGGTTTGTGTAGGACCATAAATGTTGATAAGTTTGAAGGACAGATTTGTTCCCAAACTAGAAATATTCAAAGATATCTGATATTGATCCAGATATGTATTTGAGGATTTGACTTTATTTATTCGTCACAAGATACCCAGATCACCCAATGCACTCATTGCATCATGGACACCCACCCATCTACGACAATGTTTAATGAAGACATCTGCATCTCATTTAAACAAATTGGTTTCCTAAAGAAGAGCATCATCGAGATTCTCAAATTGGCACATGATCATGGGCCATCTGTTAGGGGCAATTAAGCCCCTAACCTTCTATGTGAATATCTTCAAGGCTCTCCAAGGGAAGTCACTACTCCCTTGGATCGAGTTAGGTATGTTCTGATTGAAGTTTTCTCTGTCTGATTTGCATCCTCTCTTTTTTGTTTATTCGTTTTCCTTCCAGTACGCTTACGAATTGGGGTATAATTGAGGAGTTTTGTCACCGTTTCAGAGATTGATCTTGGTTCCACAATGTCTAATTCATCTTCACCCAAATCTAGATGAAGATCACTAATATTGTTTGGGATGTCATGGGGGGCCTCCGATTGATCATGATAGGGAATCGTTGCAAGGGGACAATCAGTCTGTATTTCAGCATTATTTTTTAACCGTATTGTTTTGGATCAGGCCGTTGGTTTTTTTCGGCGTCCACCTCTGTTTTGCAGGGACTGGGCATCTATCCTCATTATGTCTTCTGCTTCGACATCTTAGACAAAAAACCTTTATCAGTTCTACTTCGAGTGTTTGTTTCCATTGACCTGCCGATGATCCCAGCCAAATGACATCCAAAATTTTGTAAATTGACAGGATTTTAATTCAAGCATAAAGAACCGAATCGCCGTCACCCATGTCTACCTCAATGGTATATCCAATCGTGCTGCCCATTCTGTTCAACACTTCTTCAGACCAAAATTCAAGAGGCAGATTGTATAAACGGACCCATATGGAATCCTTATACAGCTTGGTAGCCCTAGGGTCAAAATTAGGGCACTACTTCTGAACAAAAATGAATTGCTCCTCCAATTTCCAAGGGCTATCTTCGATAATCTTATCCCGATCAGATTTAGAGTTGAAATCAACCACAAAGAAATTTTTTGGGAGGAAATAGACTTCCATTTTTCTGTTATCCCAGAAACGTTGCATCCAAATTTTTATTTCTTGTCTTGGTTTGGCAGCCTGGCTTTTCCCAGTAATCTGCCAATAATGGCAGTTCGACTAGGGTTTCCACATCCAGATCAACAATGTCTGCAACATCAATGCGGATCCCCCCGCCCACGCATCCATAGGCAGGTTGCGAATGTGCAAAATCTTGCAGAGGTGCCATCTATTCTATAATGTATTTAAGCATATTTTATTATAAAATTAAGGCTTATTTAATTTAAGATATTGATGGCAGATTCCCTGTAAAACCAATGAGCACTAAGCGTGTACATAAAATCCAATTTTCTAGGAATGATAAGAATGCAGATTTCTTATCCCTTGTTCATTTACTTACCATTTTTAACTGCGATTATTCTTGTTTTATCCAATCAGAAGATATGGAATGATCTTGCATTGAGAACAGCGATTTTGTGTGGTATCGATCTTTTGCAGAGCAATTTAATTCTCTTCAACTCACTTGTTCCATAGTTGGTGAAACACAACCCAGAGGCCCTCTCGGTAGCGGTCTCCAACCCGTGGATGTGCTGAGGTACATGATGTGGAAGCTCTCGGGGTCGCCATCCAACAAATGATAGGCAACAACACAAATCTGGACTCATCATACCTACACTTCAGCATTTCCTAGCAGCTCAATGTGAACGCAGATGTAGGCACTCATCATGGGGGCCACAGAGACAGTGATGCTCTGCATGCTGTGAAACTAGAGGAGGATTCATCCTGTGTCTATCTTGGCAAAGGGCTTCCAGGGAATTGAGGAGGAAGTTTTTGTCAGCTTGCCTACTCAACATGGTAGGGATTTAACTTATCTCTTCTTAAGATGAACCGACAGCTTCTTTTTTTTCAATTCAAAAGATAAGCAGGTAGTAGGGGAGGGAGAGATACGATCTTTCTTTGACATGTAGGATAGTTATTTTTTGTTATTTTAATCTTTAAGAACTTAACCATATATATTTCATTCAAATGTGTGTACTGGCTTTATATCTAATTTGGCAATTCCAGGAAATTAAACTTTGGTGGACTCTTTGTGATCGACAATTAACAAACCTATTCAACTTCCGCCTGAGTAATTATTTGTGGTAAGTGATTGAATTCCAGTGAATTGTGCAAAAGTTTTCTGCACTATGATTTGCATATTACCAATGGCTGTGAACATTATGGACTTTGGTATTGGATTTTAATTTTCAGCCCATTTGAAGACAATTTTCCTCTAACAGAGTTGAAATAATCAGTTTAAAGTCACTAGATCTGGTCCATGTGAGTCTGCATTGTCATGTGTGGTTATGAGTGAAATTGTTAATGTTGCTGTTGATTGTGTGCAAATGCATGAGGGGTAATTATTTGTGGTAAGTGATTGAATTCCAGTGAATTGTGCGAAAGTTTTCTGCACTATGATTTGCATATTACCAATGGCTGTGAACATTATGGACTTTGGTATTGGATTTTAATTTTCAGCCCATTTGAAGACAATTTTCCTCTAACAGAGTTGAAATAATCAGTTTAAAGTCACTAGATCTGGTCCATGTGAGTCTGCATTGTCGTGTGTGGTTATGAGTGAAATTGTTAATGTTTCTGTTGATTGTGTGCAAATGCGTGAGGGATTATGAGTACAGAGGAGGCTTAGGAGAATAAAATATAATTTCCGTTACATTATTATATTCCCATGCATGGTGAACACAAAGGTGACCTTTTCAATCGCCTTAAGATGGACTAGATAAGTAGGAGAAAACTACTTTTAGGGCCGCAAAATGAAGATCCTTTTCTTGTGCTTCACCCATCTTTCTTTATGGCTGAAGTGTTGCTGGAGACAAGAGTCAAGAGACTCGAGCGTCGAGATGATTGACCATGTGTTGAGGATGGAGTGCCTCGACATGAACGCTGCCGAGGATGCCATTGTCCGCCTCATGGGGGAGATTGTGTTGGGCATGACTGTCACCAACATTGAAGTTGCAGAAATTGATGGTGCTCCTCGAATGTAAGCTTTCCTTTTTTCAGATTAAAAGATATCCGCAGGGGACTTAGCTATTAGAGACCTAGTTAATACCTATAGAATTGCTTTTTATTATTTCATTTCATCTTTGTTTTCCTCAATTTAAGGTCCACCTGGTGCATCGGAATTTGCATTTGGTATTTTTGGTCATGGGTTTGTTTCAACTTTATGTGCAATTGTATGCAATATCTATTTGACTCTTACCGCAGAGTTGGATGCCTCATCTAGTGATTTTAGCATTTCTTCATAATTCAATGGGGTATCTTATTGGAACCCTAAGACAGAATTGAATGTTTTATTATATCCAGTTTCTTCTGCAATTTCAATCCCGATTGAAAAGATTCATCACTTTTAATGCACACTACAATGCCACATACTGGTTGGGATTAGAACAAAGGGCTTTCAACAATTGAACACAAAGCACATCCCAATGGACGTGTTTATGGTTTCCACTTTTGTTTCTTATTGAATTTGAGTGTCTTCTGTACATATTTGAATTCAGGACATTTGCCTACTGCTTCACTCTTATTCTGATCTCATTCTTTTATTTTCTTTTAATCTTCCTTGCTCGGCATATTTTTCTTTTAACCTTTGTTGCCCTGTAATTTTTTAACCTTTGCGTTGCTCTGTTCCCTTGAACTGCTCCTTATTTATTCACCCGCAATGCTATGTATTTTTTTCCCGAGCTGCTCTGTATTCTTTTCTTCAGCTGTATTCTGCATTTCATTCCCTGCACACCTACGTATATTTTCCCTTGCAATGCTCTTTATTGTTCATCCCTTCCTTGTGCTCTATGTTTTCTAGTTTTCACTTTGTAATTTTGCCCTTCCACTGCTTGATATGTTTTTCCTCTGCACTGCACTTTATCTTCTATGCCTTCTCCTCTGTCTATTTTCCCTCACCGTTGCTCTGTAACTTTACCTCTGCAATGCTCTGCATATTTTTTTGTTGTTGTGCTCTGCATTTTGTTTCCTTTATGCAGCTCGTATTTTTTTCCTTGCACTTCTCTGCATTTACTTTCCCTGCTCTGTTTTTCAACCTTGTGCTTCTGTGTATTTCCCGTCACTGCTTTGTATTTATTACCTCTGCACTGCTCTGTATTTATTTCCTTTTCTGCCCTGATCTATTTCTTATTCAGATCTATAAATACATTTGTACATTTTTATTGATTTAAATTTGAGCATACTAAACTAAGGCACGGGCTAAGCTCTCTACAAAATGAACCAAAGACAAAAAAATGTCAAACTTTTTATTTTTTAGATTCACGAAAATACAGTGATTTTTTTGCAAATTTTATGATTTTTGACAACAAAATATGCAGATTATGAAGAATAGATGCTGAAAATTTAGTGAAAATCTGTTTTGCTTTCTGACAATAGTACATTTTGTAAGGAGCTTAATTGCATCCCTAACTAATATGTGGTCAAATACAGGGACCCACCTTCAGAGCAATGATGGTTTCTGGCTAGAAGCAGCTCATTTGACCCTCAAATCCCTAGGCCGACCAAATGCATTGGATGGATCTCTGACTGTGCGGCTTACTTTGGGTTAACCGTTATCCTATAGGTGAGAATAATGTAACTACGTAAATTCTCTTCTTGTGCAACTGGTGGTGACATTTTGTTCATCAATGTATAAAGTGATATACCATAAAACTGGCAGCGGTGGTAAGATACAGATGTAGTAATAACACTTCCAAGAATCCCAAGTCAGCAGTTGTGGTAAGAGCTGTAAGAATATGACAGCTATAATGATAACCTATCGTGAAATTCACTTCCGAAAGATTGTACTGATTGTTGTCAAGAAGTCCAAGAATGGGAGTACGGTAGACGTGCTGATAACATAACTGAGGCTGTTAGCAGCTCTCCACAATGCCTTCATATTCCATTACACTCATTATTGTGGTAGCTAGGCTTCCAAATAAATGTCTATATGCCAGCAATCATCCAAATTCAACCAATGGTAAAGAGATGATGTACCTGCTTCTACTTTAACAATGTAAACTATACATTTTAGAATCTAACAAACTAATACATACAGCTCAACAATCTCTAGAATTTCTAAGCATTCATCTTTGTACCACTGACAAACTAAACTATACATACGGTAGTGGCTAAATAGCCAACTAAAACGTAATAATATATATAAGGAGAGTTTGGAAAAAAAACCGAAGTGTGAATTTGGGAAAAAAAACTAATGAGTTAAAATTGAGTTTTAGTTTGCTGTTTAGACGTTGCCCATACATACTACTCTAGAATCTCTGCTACGTCCGCAAATTAACCGAGATGGTACAATTACCAACGAACAATTTAGTTGTGGATTAATAAATTTAATTTTAATTTTTAACAGAAATAATAGTACTTTTTAAATTTCGATGTGTTGATATTTTCGCTTTTATTTAAGTTCACAGCTGTTTATGCTTTTCGTTTGGGATATAGCAATTCGTTTTTGCAGAAGTTTTTGTTCATTTCAGAAATAGCTCTCTTCCATCATGGTACAAAGCCATAGATGATTAAATTGTATTACTACTTCATCTCAGAATGACTGGAATAGTTCAAAACCTGTAGCATTTAAAGTTTCTTTATTGTTATGGACAGAGATAATGATAATTAATAACATAAAAATTCACAATAAATGTAAAATGAAATCTTATGATTTTGTTTTATTAATTTTTTTAACTTGTATTTTAGTGCATTACCAAATTTTAATTTCAAATTTATTTAGTGATATTGAAGCAATTATGGATTTGCTTAGTCTTCTTCATATGGAAATACAAAGAAGTAAAATAAGCATTAATTTCTTTAGAATAAGTAATTATAATTTTTTAAATTGAAATAAGTAACATCATTACAATTAATTTAATTTGACTATTGGTGAACTTATATTGAAATCGATGTACAATTGAATAATATCACTAGATACATAGAGATATATTTGTTCATATGTAATCAAGTAGTAAGAATTTTCTCAAAATGGACATAAGCTATGCGAGAATGAATTTCACCAGCACAATAGTCTTTTCTCAAAATGAGGACTAAGCTAAGCGAGAATTCCTACATATATGTGAATTTCACCATTACAAATTGCCCTCAATTTCAAGTGCATAAGATTTCTTAAATAATCATGTATCTTAAAGCATATAAGAGACAAAAAGAGAAGTACTAGATCACATTGAGTCTCATTTTGTGTGCTCACCTTTTGCAATATTCATTTGGGCACTATGATAAGTCTTCAAATAGGCAACTTTAATTGTTTGCAATCTCAAAATAGGAGTGTTAATGACAAGAATTTCTACCACCGCAATTGATTGCAACTAATTGATCTATAACATATTAGAGTAGAGGAAAAAATGCATACAAGTACATGTAATCTCAAAATAAACATTCAAACATGTAAACCATTTTCTTATAATGAGAAAGTTAACTATCTATAATGATAAGGCATATAAATCATATGAGCTAACAATGAATCTTATTATGTAAGTTGCTATGAGTGCTACCAAATAAAAATGGCAATGTGGCTGCAATGGCCAAGAACAATTGTATGGGTACAAGAGATTTTAGTATGCAAATATGCCTCCAATGTCGCATCCAAGAGTATGAGTACACAATGACAAAGGTAAGACAAAAGTCCTTTGTGGTAATATATGTTAGATATAGGTTGTATATTTACATTTATTATATATCATAATAAGGATTTAAGCTTAGGGATAAGGTCATGATTAAATCTTAGTGTTTAATTAGGGTTAGGGTTACAATTAGAATGAGAATTAAAGTTGAATTGGAGTTAGGGTCTACTCAAATCTCTCTAATAGTAACACTAACACTAACTGTTACTACCATTCTAATATGACAAATATGAAAAAATAAGAATGACAAGCAAGTTGCAAGTAGAAAAAAAGAGTAAAATCGTTCAAAACCTTTTTACTACCAATTATATGCAATTCAATGCAATAACCATTTGTAAAAATACTACCAATTCTTTCATAAATTTTGAGAATATAATAGTCGAATCAACTTTATTGTATATAGTTGTATACTTGTTATATTATAAAGTTTTATTATTATTACTTTCATAGCTACTTACATTATGGAGACAAACAATGAATTATGAAAGCAATTTGAATTAAGTTTTTACATCGTAACATTTGTTAATTTGTTTGACTTTGACTTTCATGGGGACTCTTAATTTAACACAACAGTTATATATTAAGGTTCTATAATAATAATAATAATAATAATAATATGTATGTTTTACCCATGTTATCAAACGAATATTTAAATTTTTCCTATTTATTTTAAAAAATCCTATTTTTTATATAGCAATCCTCTTCCAATAATAGGGAACCCTCCCACATTATGAAAATGCCTAAATAAATTTAAGTATAAATTGATTGGATGCTTTTAGAGAGGAAGTGAATGGAATTGCTTTAGAAGATGTTGCCTTGCCTTGTATTATTTGGTCACCTCCAAGACACCTCTAATACGATATGGGTAATCTAGAAATATTATTGCCAAACTCTAATAACTTCCGAAGTGCAAAGGATATAGGGTAATTTTATATGAGATAATCATTGGTTGTAGTCCTAAAATATTACATTGTAAAAGTTGCTAATTTGTAATAATCTCTTTTAAAGTTTCTTTAAAAAAGAAAAATTCCAATTCACTAAAATAATTGCATTAAATAAAATTTCATCTGAAAAACTATAATTTTGATTCTATAATTCAGACTTAAAAGCTTATAATGTATCTCTAAAAATATAAAACATATATTATAGTGTCTGTTGCAATTTTTCTTTCAAATTTGCAACATCTTCTTTAATACCTCCTACTAGGAAAATGTTTGAATTCACAATATGCAATATTGTTGGTTTTAGCTTGCACACATTCCATCAAACATTTTATGTACATCCAATCATAAAGTATTTATGCACACTAGTAATTGTAATAAATGCAACTAAAGTTTTGAATCATATCTTCATCATTATATCATGTCAGTGCCCAAAAGTTTCATAAAGGCTTTTTGTCAAACAACTTGAAGCTTTCAAATTATGTTGAAATATATAGGATGAATGATAGAGGTTAGTGTTCTATAAATCAGAATTCAAATAGTTGAAAATGTATATGATGAATAATACGCTCCAATATTGAGTAAAATGAGTTGATTGGTTGAATTAGTATGGTTATCATTGATGTCAACTTGTTGATGTTGTCATGAGTGATTGTTTCTTGTGCAGTGGTGCTAAGAGTTTTTCTCCGCATATTATTCATGTTGAAAATCTAATGACAAGGTTTTGGTATGTTGTTGAACGATGTTTGAAGATGTTGGATTCAAGTTTTTGTGCTTCAGATCGAGGTTCAGTGGAAATGGTGTTCATTTGAATATGACAACATTCAATAGTGTTTCTTGTGTGAAATGCATGCTTCACATTTCTCTTTGTGATGGTTTATGATGTTGTGGTTTTTGAACTGAGATTTTAATGTCCTTAGCTTCATTTGGTTTAGTTGGCACAAGATCTTGAGCTTCTGAGACATGGTTTAAAAGTTTGATGGTTTAGTTACTCTAGGTTTGACCGACCTCAAGTGTTTACACTTCAATTAATTATCTTGGTGAATAAAAGAGGAAATGTAGTGTGTATGACGTTCAATTTGGTCCTAGTTAAGGCATGTTGTGGTCCACTTCTCATTCCTTTTCACCACAATAATTTTTGGTGCCGACCTAATTTAAATTGTGTTCAGTTAAAATGCTTAGCCCAGAGTGACAAATTTCATAAATAAAAGGATTGTATAAGTAGAGGACGAATTGTTGAGGAAGAGGTGTGGCATGTGTGCATACTTGTGCAAATGTGTGTGTGTGCAATGGAGAAGTATGCAAGAGGATTTGTCTCCCTGTATGTATGAAGTGATGTGAAGTGTGGTATTGAGTAGTGTGGACTTTCATGTGTCTTGTTAATTTTGTTTTAGTGAAATTAATGACAACCCCAAAAAATTTAATGGAAATTTTGATTAAAAAAAGCATTTTATTTTTGTCTTTTTCGTTTAAGGTTTAATTTTGATTTTCGTTTCTTTTATTTTTTGATAAGTTTTTATTTAAGTCATTTTTCTTTTCCAAAGGCATGATAAGATTTTTAAGCTTTATTACATGTTTAGTTACATGTAATATATTGTGCAATATATTATTAAAAACTTGAAATATACCATTACATATTGCCATTAGCTTTAAATTTTTTGAAATGTTTAAGTTACACCTTCAAAGGTCATTGCATTTCATATAATATGCGAATGTATATGTAGTGTAAATACAAAATCCCAATGATTGAAGTGATCAGGCTTTTTTTTTTATATTGCATACTTTATATCATGTGGTCCATATCTTCTCTATGGCTAAAAGCTTTTTCATGGCTAAATTTGATAATGGTGAGGATAGAAATATTATTTTGTGTGAAAACTTCTTTAGCTGGGAGGATCGTTTTATGCTATTATTGAAGCCATGGCATTCTGATTTTTCTCCATCTTCTAATCGTTTGATTTGCAACCTATCTGGGTTAGGTTTCCTAATCTTCCCCTCCATCTTTGGGTTGACTCCATTCCGGAGACTGTGGAGAATGCTATTGGAGAAATGTTAATGGTGGATGAGAAATCTTCGGATTTATTCCATTCTACTTATGCTTGTATCCTGGTGGATATTGATACCTCAAAAGGCCTACCTTCAGAGATTAAACTTTTTTCTCCCAAGGGTAGAAGTTGGATTTAGCAATTGGACTATGAAGGCCTCCCCTTCAGATGTAGAAGATGCTTTAAGACTGGTCATGTTGCCTCTCAATTTGATCTTCAGAGACATAATAAGACTACTTTGTGGTGGAAGGGGGCCTCTTCTTAGCACTATACGGTGGAGAAGGTTTGGAGCTTCGTGCATGTGGTTGAGCAGGTTGCTGGCCCTGTCTCTAGTCCTATAGTTGTTCCTGTTCCTTATCCTTCTTTGTTTGCTAGTGTTACTTCTGTTGGAACTGCTGGTGTGTCTGCCAGCAATTCTTTGGATGTTGGGGTTACTCTAGCTGGTTTTGTTCTTACTGGGGTCTCTGAGTCTGCTGGTTTCTCTGTTGGTTCTGTTATTGCTGGAAATAATACTTCTGTTGTTGGTGTTCCTCTTGTTACTTCTGGTTTTGCTGGGTGTACTGTTCCTTTTGCTGGTAGTACAGGTTTGGATTATCTGCTGAGGCTGCTAGGTTCGCTAGCCTCCTTCTAGCCAGTTCTATTTCGGAAGCTCCCTTTGGTGCTGGAAGTCTAGCACTGGCTGTGTGGCCACTGTAGGTTTTGTCCAGACTTCTCATGCTGGTTCTATTGTGGTTGGCTCCTCTCCTTCTTCTGACTAGCAGGAGAAAGCTTCTTTGGTAGAGGAGGGATGGACTACTGTTTTAGGTAAATATAATAAAAAGTCCCCTCTACATTTTGATATGACTCTCCGCTCCCAGAAGAAGGGAGGCAAAGGAAAATCCTAGGATTTGGATTTTTAATTTGTTTGGGTTAGTATGAAGGTTGTTTCATACTATCTCATCCAGGTTGTGGGTGCCTGCTATAAAACCCTCGCTTTGTTCCGGTTTAGGGAGCCTGGAAATGCTATATACTTGATGTTGTTGTAAATCGTTGGCTTTACTCATTTGGCTTCAGCAACTTGAGCCTTTCTGTGTATCCTTTGTTGGCTGTTGTTGTTTTGATGGATTTGTGCTACTGGTAGTTCTACTGGCATTATGTGCTGGGGGCGCTGTAAGGTTTTTCTTTTTCCCCCGGCTGTTTCACTTAGATCTAAGCTAATTCTTCCTATTATTCTTGGGGTTACAGTTCCCTTCAAAAATTGAATGTATATCATTTCAGGGCCCATTCAAAACCTATTTTTACCATAATAAAAAACATGTGTATTACAAATTCAAAATCCCAAAGTACTCTTAGCAAACTTTTTTATTAACATTACATATTACATTGCGTGCAACCTTAAGGGCTAAGAAGAATAAAACCTTCGATGACTTAAGCCATCGAGTATTCTAAATAGCATATCTTATAATATGTGATATGTAATATTTTTTATTATGGCAAAAATAGAAGGGACCCGAAACCCTATACAAAGCATTTACAATAGATATAACCATGAAGATCACCAGACAAAACAAACCCCAAAGGACAACCAGATTAGAAACATAAAACAAAAGACAAACCCGATTTGAAACCAGAACAAGGCCAGTTGAAATCTAGCACAAAACAACTTTACATCATAAAAAATAGAGCTAACCCAAGTTTTTGAGGGTCTTCGTGACCTCTTCTTCCATCTATTCAATCCTTTGAGCAACCTCTTTTAGATCACTGATATGATGAATGGTGGAGCTCTTCTTCTTAGCACTAGGACACATCCTCTTACTCAAACCCTAAACATCCTTGCACCCAACATCCTTGTCCTGCTCAAGATCCACAATGGATCTATCTTGATGAAATTTCTCCAACCAAGCCACCAAAATATTCATATTATCAACTAAGGACTTAACAACCTTGTGACTCTAATCCATTACCTTTCACAGGATGGAATCACACTTCTCAATCCTTTGGTTCATGTCTTCAACCTTCTTGTCAAAAATTTCTTTGGCCTTTTCAATTGTCTCAAAATTCTTCTTTAAACAATTGGTGATCACATCTTTCTCCTTCTCCATCCAAAGAGCACAAGCATAAAGTTTGAGGGAGGTCTTCTTGGGAACAATAGGCATGACATATACACCTTGATCACCACCTTCCTTAACCTGCATCTCCTCAAAATTTGAGGACATGGCCTGATAATTCAAACGAAGAGCTTTAATTTCATTGAAGACCCATCTCACTGTCCTGAAAAAATTCATCGAATTGTTCTTCGCCATCTCCAAAACACCAAAGTACAACTCCGTCTTGGGGATCAAACTCCTCAGAAGTAGTAGGGGAGACATCATCTTTTTCATTCAGGATATGAGTGCTTTCAGACCAGGTGATAGGGAGCCACCGTGTTCTTGAGAGCTACCATAATCCACAAGAGCCAGAACATTAACCCACCCCTTCTCAACCACAACAACATATTTCCCTCCAGTAGAAAGAAACCCTTTTCCCTTGCTAGAACTAGTAACCACACTCTTGGCCTTGACAAGAGAAGCAATATCTTCCTTAATAGGGCCCTTCCCTTTCGAAGCTTCAACAGAACCTTTCCTTTTACTACCAGTTAGAACATTATTGGCATGGAGGGGGGTGTTAATATTTGTGGCCTTGAGACAAAGATAAATTACATTGCAAATGATTATTAATATTATGGACTTGGCAAAGATTAAAATAAATAATAAGTATGCTACTTATTATATGACATATCACATTATGATTGAGAAGAGGGAAAACTTGCATATTGAATTGTTGAAATTGCTATGAGGGCCGACCTGCATTATAGTTAGCTATCTATTGAGGTTAGCGACTGAATAACAATAATTATAAAAGCTGACTTGCATATGCAAGTTAGTTGCCTTATCATATTGAAGAGACACCTCTCTTGAGGCATACTTATATGGGATCGAGGAGTGCGAATTAGGCATCATCAAAAACATAGCATGACTTCCTTATTTCACACTTTCAGCAGACTTATAATTCAGATCATCATTGCATAATTGTTCCAACATTATAGCAACTTCTTGGCAATTTGGAAAGAAGAAGAACATACCTAAATTCACACCGGTAGAAGACCTAAATACATACTTGGAGCATACCTTAGTTCATATATTGTAGCACAATTGATGAGGCATTATAACAAACCTTAAAGAGGAAATTGTAGTAGACTTAAAGAGCCAATTGGAGCATAATAATAGCATTGGATTGAAGGCTTCTTCTTACAATCATTCAACATATTTCAAGCATCTAAATCAAGTATTATCTATCTTCTATTCATCTATATTTTTGAAAGGGCCTAAGTCTTAGTTCTAAAAGATCATCTATAGATTGTTATTTTCCTTTCAAAGTTTGAAATATTAACATGCTATCAGAGCTTTGGTGAGTAAAAGATATACTTTCAGATTAAAAAAATCAATCTAAGACTTTTAAAACTAAAAAATTCAATATGACAAATAGAGTTAGACTAGAAGATAGACTTGAAGGAGCCACAAACTTCTTATCTTGAAAAATTAGAATAGTAATTGCCTTCAAATAACTAGAATTAGAGTCAATTATAGAAAATTCACCTAAAGCTGAAATGGATGAAGATGAGACACATGAATGGAAAAAGGGTAATAAAAAAGCTATGAGAATTCTAATTGACAATGTAAAGGACCATATCATACCCACCATCTCTTGTCTAGAGTTAGCCTATCTAATATTCTCTACATTATCAGGAATGTTTGAATTAATAATACAAGTAGAATTATGACTCTTAAAAATAAAATTTCACGAATCAAGATGAGTCAAGGAGAATCTATCACATCATACTTTATGAGAATTGCTGAGTTAAGAAATCAATTGGCAACTATTGGTCACACCTACGATGAAAATGAACTATCTATGATAGCACTTAACATATTACCTCTCTCATGGGAATCCTTTACTCAAGGAATTGGTGCACGTCCTAAACTACCTAAATTTGATAAATTAAAAATTGACTGTCTTAAAGAAGAATCGAGACTAATAACTAGAGGATCAAGTTTTAAAGAAGAGATCTTCAAATCTTATACTCAAAATCAAGAAGGAAAGACGATTTCAGAAGGAAAAGAGAATATCAAGACAAAGGAGAAAGAAACTTTAGGAACAAAAGGAGAGATTATCAAAATAGGCAAGAAGGGAATTCTCTCAATAACGGATGGAGAGGAAGAGATTATCAAATCGGGCAAGAAGGGGACTCTCACTATAATGGATGGAGAAGGAGAGACTATCAAAACAACAATTTTCAAAAGAGAGATCTCTCTAAGGTACAATGCTATAGATGTGACAAATTTGGTCATAAGGTAGCAAATTGTCCAAATCGAAACAATCATCAAGCCTCTATTGTAGAAGTAAAAGAAACAGAATCTAAACACTTTGTCCTTTAGTCTTCACCTTGAGAGGGAGTTTATATATGGCCCTTCGTGAACTTAAAAGTCATGTTATATACTCTTTCTAATTCCTTGTTAGATTTTGCAATTATTTTAAGAGATATCACATCACTTGTTGTAAATAAATCAAATATTACTATCCATTGAGAATATAATTCTTTGCTATGTTAAATCTAAGTAATGATTAAATTATTATGTAGTGAAAATATGATTTTTGTTGTTATATTTGAGCATTGAGGCTCTTGATATTTGAGTGTTGAGGCTCTTGCATATTTGAGCATTGAGGCTCTTGACATTTGAGTGTTGAAGCTCTTGCATATTTGAACATTGAGGCACTTTAATATTAGAGCGTTGAGGCTCTTAGATAGAATCGCCAATGAAGACTATCTTTCAAAGAACTTGTGGATGGAATCTCACATGAAGGAAATCCACAGCTTACATCATGCTAACATTATGTGATTGATACTTAAGATGACCTTATAATTGTTATTATCTTGTGGAAGATACTTAATTTGAGATTTATTGAAGATACCTTTTCTAATTACATATATTTGAGATCTATTGTTATATTGATGATACATTTTCTTACATAGATTTGAGATCTATTATTCTTATTGAGATAACGCTATACATAAAGTTGAGATCTATATGTGATTATTGTTTACATCATGAGGATAATGTCAATGATGATTCTTACCTCTCATTGCATGTGAACGATGCTTACATTATGTGCTATGTTTGAATAATCTTACATCTTGTAGTAGATAATATTATAAAGGTTGAGACATCCCGAGGATGATTAATCACATTGACTACATTAGGTATGATTACATCAAGTATGAATACATTATGTTTTTGATGGTTTCATATTCATTGAGAACACTTAGATTGAAATATATCAAGGACAATAATTCATATATCAGAATGAGATCTAGTGTGATAGAGATCTAGTGAGGTCAATGTTATTGATCTTTCCCTCAAGTCCAAGAGGGAGTGTTAATATTTGTGGCCTTGAGACAAAGATAAATTACATTGCAAATGATTATTAATATTATGGACTTGGAAAAGATTAAAATAAATAATAAGTATGCTACTTATTATATGACATATCACATTATGACTGAGAAGAGGGATGACTTGCATATTGAATTGTTGAAATTGCTATGAGGGCCTACCTGCATTATAGTCAGCTATCTATTGACATTAGTGACTAAATAACAATAATTATAAAAGCCGACTTGCATATGTAAGTCGGCTGCCTCATCATATTGAAGAGACACCTCTCTTGAGGCATACTTATGTGGGATCGAGGAGTGTCAATTAGGCATCATCAAAAACATAACATGATTGCCTTATTTCGTACTTTCAATAGACTTATAATTCAGATAATCATTGCATAATTGTTCCAATATTATAGCAGCTTCTTGGCAATTTGGAAAGAAGAATAACAGACCTAAATTCACACCTGTAGCAGACCTAAATACATACTTGGAGTAGACCTAAGTTCATATATTGTAGCAGAATTGGAGAGGCATTATAGCAGACCTTAAAGAGAAAATTGTAGCAGACTTAAGAGCCAATTGGAGCAGAATAATATTATTGGATTGAAGACTTCTTCTTACAATCATTCAACAGATTTCAAGCATCTAAACTGGGTATTATCTATCTTCTATTCATATATATTTTCAAAAGGGCCTAATTCTTAATTCTAAAAGATCATCTATAGATTGTTATTCCCATTTCAAAGTTTGAAATATTAACAGGGGGAAGCAACATTCTTCTCTGTAGAGACTTTTCCTTTATTCCCCGCCGCCAACCCCTTCTTCAAAGAAATTTTATGTTTTTTTGCCGAGGGAGGAGGCACTGTGATATGTAATGTTAAGCGTTTAAAAAATCTCCCATTCTTCTTAGCGAGCATTCTTCCCCTGTAATATTGCATTCATTAATGCTTTGAGCTTTTTGCGATGAAAACGTTGAGTTAAACAAAAAAATGCCAAGCTTCAGTTAATAAAACACTAATTTTGCATAACACTGATTTCTTCATAGTATTTCAATGATAGTTTTGCATTCTTAATGAGATTCATTGAAGGAATTTTAGTTTGCGCAAAACTCTAATCCTCTTCACTCGTGTTTTAGCTTTGAGCTTCCTTTCAAGCACTAGTCTAAACATTTTTTACCTAAGTCTTACCGTGCAAGTTTCCTATGTGCGTCAAAACACATTACCTCAATGCATTCTCTTTCCGCCATTGATTCTTGGATATTTTATCAGACATGGATGAATTTGGAACTTTCATTTTTCATAATGTTTTTTACTATGTTATTTTTCAAAGAGCTTTCTAGTTTGATTTTTAATTGAAACGCCTTGTATTCTCTAATAAACATATTTGCATTTTGATCAATCGTTATCATTCATTAAAATTATTTATGTCTAAACCCCATGTTGTTGCATCCATTCAAGGACATTTTTAGCTATTTTCAATTTTCTTCTTATTATTCATTTTATGTTTTCAACTACATAAGAAGAATGGTTTTCCTAAAATTGTTTTGATCTTCATCACATTCAAATGGCTCTGTTCGTGTTCATATATCAATTATTTCTTAACAATGAAGTTGTCAAAAGTCTTAGTCTATAAAGTGCATATTTATGAAAGTGGAAATGCTTCCTGAAGAAAGAGGAAGTGATACATAATCTCAAATTAGTTTGAATTTATTGTTTAGTTTTAGTTGATTCAATAAAAATAAGAAGGGCACCTCCACTCAGTTGCGAGAAGAGATTATATCTCACATATTGTGTCTAAATACTGTATTTTGTAAGTGGTGTGTCTACTAACACTTGTAAAATATTTAGCCAATAGTTTTTGGTGACTCTACTAGGGACACAAACGCATTTGAAATTCTCATGCTTTTGTTTTAAGTCTAGTGTCTTGTTATTGTTGTAAGTTTTGTTCTAATTCTGCACATTGGAGGGATTTAGCTATTACGTCTGACACAAGAAGGGTGAAGGGTCCAAAGATACTACTCCAAGTTGGGCTCAACAAGCTAAGCTTGATCTCCTTTCTACCAAATCCCCTCTTTTACAAACTACTAGTTTTCCACCATCTAAGAAAAAGAAACCTGTTCTTAGTGAATCCTCACATTTTTTTTCAAACCATTAATTCCTTCCATCCCACTCATCTCAATTTTTCCAAAGATGGTTGCCTTAGGTCCATAGGGGACATCTATTAGTCCTTTGGACCTAACTCCACCTCTACATACCCTTCCACAAGGTTCCCGTAAGAATTTCTCCAAGTTCTACAGTAACAACAAGAAGCATTGTGATGAACATATCAAGGCTTTTCTATATTCTTGTGGTGTGCTCAGTGTGGAGTATTAAGATATTTTAGTGTAGTTGTTCGTAGAAACTTCACAAGGAAATGTGACTGAATGGCTATACAATCTTGCTCAAGGTTCTATCACTAGCTGGGGTATGCTCAAAGATAAGTTTGAGGAATGATTCAAGCTTGATGAGGATGAGCATGCTCTGTTAGCTCAGTTGATGTAGATGAAAAAGGATGTACTTGAAGGCATGCATGAATTTATTGCCAAGTTTGATAAACTTACTAGTGGAATTCCTATTGCTACAAGGCCCACTCTTGAGAACCTCAAATGCTTTTTCACCAATGTTGAGCTTCCTATTGAGAAGATTTGTTCCTACAAATATGGTTAATGCACAAACTCTAGCAATAGAGATTGAAGATGGTTTGATCTTGGCTGGTAAGATTCAAAGAAATTCTAACTGCTCTAAAAGTTCATTTTCAGAATCTTCATCATCAGGCACCACAGATCCAGTGGTTCAAAAGATGGAAAATGAACTTCTTGCTCTCAAGAAGAAAATATCTCAAGGATCATACATTGCCTTGTACAAGGATATTCCATAGCGGACATATCCAAATAGTACTCATAATTATGAAAAAAAGAATCAAGCCAAGATTCCCCCTCCTCTGGAGAGGCTTGCTCGTGAGCCCCCCAGACAAATCAGTGACAAGGTACTATAATGTAGATCAAGTTGGCTCCCATTTAGTTGAATATCAAATAGAGGAATTTATACCCTTTCTCAAGAAGATGAAGAGACAACTAGTGATTCTAGTATCAAGTATGTACACTAAGATAATGTAGAATTTGAAGAGGTCCATGGTCAAACGTTTTCAATGATGACACATTCTCAAACATAACTAGCTCATCAAAAAGATGAGGCAACAAAGGCAAAGGATGGCTCTCACTTGTCAGTCACAATTTCTAAAAGAGGAACACCGCTACCAATTTTCCTAAAGATGCATTAAAAAACCAAGTGTGCTTGTCCTTACTTCTGCAAGTGTACCCAAACCCAATGTCTCTAATCTAAAACCTCAAGCTGAAATTTTTACCTATTCTTTAGCAAGTTCTTTTCAAGCATTTGATATCATGACCATGCTAAAAAGAAAAAAATACAAATGTAAGATGTTGAGTGCCTACAAGATAATCCAGATCAACTGGATAGACTTACAAAATTTGTCAAGGAATCCCAACTCATTCAATTCTCAATGGCTTCCCCTAAGCCTAAGAATTTACCCAATAACCTAGTAACTATACCATCATCCAATCTAGGAAAAATGGAGCCTTTCTGTATTTCCCTGTTAATCAATAGTTTCAAGCTTAGAAAAAATGTTATTGATTCTGGTGCCTCTGATAACGTCATGCCAACCAGAGTGGCAAATGCGTTGGGTTTGACCTTGACCAAAACCTTTGGAAATTTATATTCCATGGAGAATAAGCAAATACCTCTCAGGGGGTAAATTAAGGATGCACAATTTTCATTCGCATCCTTCTCAGAAAAGAAGATAAATATGTCTGTCTTGGTTGCAGATGTCCCTTCTTATAGAATATTTTTTATTAAGGAAAATATGGGTTTTGAAGGGACCTAAAACCCTTTACAAGAGGATTATTAAACATATTCAATGAAAGCCCATTAAAACAAGAAGGAATGGGGCCAAGACCACAAAATGGGTTTTAACAACAGGCTCCCACAAATTGAAATGATAGATGTACATAAAAGCCAACATGCAGCCCAAAACCAAAGACATGACTAGAGAAACTCCAGCCTAATCACTCACAAGAAGGAATAATCAGGATTTGCATTTAGCACCTCCCTTGTGGGAGTGCAGAGTCATATCAAAAGAGGGCGTAGATGTCTTAGATTTCTTTCCTTTTACAATAATCTTGCCATCTTTCCAACAATATCTTGCCATACCAGCGAACCCAAAACATGAACATCACCATCCTGAGAAAGAAGGCCAACTGTACCTACTACCTCATAGGAAAATTCACCATTTTTCCTTAAAGACACAGAATTAGCAAGGGAGCTGCCAAAGACTCAAATATGTAGCTTCAGGAAACTGGTCCAGAAACCAGTGAACCAGAAGATCGTACCATGAGTGGAAAAAATAGAGATATTATGGTCTATTTCCTCCTCCATCTCCACTTCTAGCATTTTGGCAATGGACTTTGAGACATGGAAAGGCCCTTTCTCAACTAGCTTCTTCTTTGAAATACCAACAGAGATAGATTTTTGTAAATATGCAACCCTAGAAGACTTTTAAGCTACAGAAACACTGCCCTCCACAAGGGCAGAGGGCTCTAGAACATTCACATGCTTCCCACTTAAAAAATGGCCATAGGAGAAGCCTTAGCAGGTGTCGAACCAAGAGAGAACCCCACGGGTTTCAAAAAAGGAGAGAACATAATCAATGGATGAGAAGGTGCATAAGAGAAAATGCCCCCATAAGTAGGTCCCACACCAAGATCTCCACCTTTCGGTAGCTTAGCAAGGCAGTATGAAGAAACCCTAGCCCCAACAATGATAGTAGAAATGAGAGAAGGCATCACGAGAGTTCTTGCTTATAGAATGTTACTTGGATGTAACTTCTATAATGATGTAGGGGGAGAACTCAACATGGACATGTCAAAGGCAAGAATATCCGTTAAGAGTCTTAGGCAAAAGTTGCTTCCTGAGAGGGAAACCAAGTATACGGTGGTTAAGTATGATAACCTTCATGATCAAATTTTGTTTGAGTCAGTAGGAATGAGAAATTATTACCTTTATGTTGATGAAATTTTAGAATTTGCACAAGACTGGACTAATGGATTTGAAGGTTCTTCCTATCTCTTTGATACTGGAAAATTTATAGATATAAGCTAGGATCAAGAGGCTAAACCTAGTTCCAATGAATCTTTCATGGTTGAAGAAGTTGAATCTTCCACCATGGTAAAAAAAGCTATAAGTCCTACCCAAATTTCTATAGAAGAAAGTGTCGTTAGCTCTAAAAATGTTTGGACTTTAGAGTTTAATGGTAGTTACTGATGCAGGAGCATCTCAGGTCCTTAGCAATCCTGTGTCACCAAAAAAAAGTTTGAGTTTTCTTGTGTTGTTTGGTTCCTTCTTTGACCGAGTTGGCTCGGTAGTTGCTCAGTTCCTTCGTTAACCAAGTTGGTCGGTTAATTCCCTAGCGCCCGGTTATCCTTTCTTACTGAGTTGTTTGTTTTAGTTTTTTGTTGAGGCCGACTTGTGCAATCAATTATGCTCACAGATTTAATGTTGGTATCTATCATTGGGAAGCGTGTGGACTAAGATCTGGTTGTTTCTTTCGTTAATGGTGGATTTGGAGGCCGACTTGTTCGGTAGCCTCTTGTATATATATTGTAGTCTTTGGTTGTAGTAGGAAATCAGTTTGGGTAGAAGACAGAAGTCAGAAGATTGAAGATAGTTTATGTTCCTCGCATATTGGAGGACTATTGTACTGGAATTGTAATATCTGGCCCTAATCGAGAAGGCCTTACAATCCGACATGTATGAATCTATTTGAAGAAATATAAGGAGTTGATTTTCATTCTCTCTCTCATTTGTGTGTTATTGCTTCTGAGTGTGATCTCTGCAAGGTGGATTTGGATTAGGGTGTGCCTTTGCCCCCTATCCTCATTTCCCTTGCACCGGGTGGTATTAGAGTGAAGGTGAGATCTGGATTGAGATTTGCAAATATAGTTTTGAGGGTTCCTTTGATCAGAATTAAAGGGGCATTATTTTAAAATCATATATTAATTAATCATTGTTGTTATTCAATTGTAATGACTTTTCAATTCTTGAATTGTCCGTTCAATTTCTCATGAAGGTGTAGATGTTGTGACCATCCACCTTCTTCAAAGATGTATAAAGAGGCTCAATTCAAATATTTTGAAGAAAGATTTTGGACATACATCTCATTTACGGAGATTGCCAATTCACATCTTTTGAGTTCATAGGCATACATCTCCATCACAAGATTGCCCAATTTACATGAACTCGGGCATACAACCTCACCACGGGTTTGCCAGGCACACAACCTCACCACGGGTTTGCCCAAATAGATTAATTTTTAGGCTAACATCTCCATTACGAGATTGTCCAAATTTGTATGGATGTAATACAGTTTTTAATGAAAAAAAGGAAATTCATTTGCATCGTGTTTTAGTTTGTAATCCTATCTGTAATTTGTTCAGTATTTCACATGTATTGTGATATATTACAATACCTTAAATCTTTTCATGGGTATTGTCCTCTGAATTAACAAAACAATTCAGATCAGTGGTATCAGAGCCTAATTTGATCCTCAATGATAAAAGGCTTGCATGGGCGATTTCTTCATGATATATATGTTTGAGTATTTGAAAATTTTGGCCTTTGGTGATTTAAAAGAGCTCGCAGATTTGATTACCCATTTGATTGGGAAGCTATTAAGGCTAAGGAAGATTATAACAGTGAATATGAATCAGTTTCTCTCTATTGTTATTAGCAAAGAAATGTAAATGATTTGCATCGGTGTATGCCATGAAGTGACAGTCAATAGTATCGAGTTTCATTTGAAAGAGATTTAAAAGTTTATGAATCATTTTTGATAATTTTGTAACAGTGATGTATTTCCTATTGAGATGAATGATCTTCACAGTGAAAATGAATCGATTGTAAAGAGATTGGAAACCGATATCATGAGCTTGGTTTGGTTCTTGATTCGACTCTTATCAACAGTCTGAATTCTTTAGTTTTAAAAAAGAAAAATGATAATGAATATTCTTATATGTTTTGTGTATCGATCTGGGACAATGAAATCTGAGGGCCATATTTGGAAGCTCAACAGTTTGTCAAGAACCGTTACAGATATATGTTGGTGCAATTTTATGCTTCGGGCGGTCAAGTGCAGCAGCGAAGATGTCTTGTCAGAGAGTTGATAGGCTCGGTCTGAGACAAAGAGAAGAAATTATCCTTCATGCCGATGACAGCAAGTGTTACTATGGGACCCGAGAGACCATGCTCGATGCGTTCAAGTTCTGGAAGAGGCTTCCAAAATACGCATCTTGGTAATTGACACAGAAGGCTGCAAATATAGTATGAGTTTGAGGTTAATTTGAAGATTTCTCTAATGTTTTTTGTGGGTTTCGGCTCAATTGTCATAGCGAGCACATCTAAAATACAAAGTGCATTCCACCAATATGAACTGGATTACGTAGTTTTGGAGTTGATTACTGGTAGCAATTACAGACACCTGAATAAGAAGGCATCATAAATGCCATGACAATAGTTGGTAAGTTTCCTGACTGTATGCTCAATTCAGACATCATCGCCATTTTGGATGAATCTCTTGCATCGTGTTCAGATCGAGCACATAATAAATCAGAATCAAATCTACTGAAATCATCTTGCTTGACTGAATAACCAATTCAAAATTCACAGTCAATTTCTAAAACCAAGTCTCCTGCTATTGTTTTATCCAAACACGAGAAAAATGCACAAGCAATCAAGCCTGAATCATCGAAGGGATGAAGAGGTCCAGAGCCTTTCAAATGCAGATCCGTATTCCCCCAAGCCTGAGAACCATAAACACTTATGGACCTAGAATGTGCATTGATGATGGTTGCATTGTTAGCAATTTTGTTGCTCAGGCACTGCGGAAGGAGCCTTTGAGTGTTTATGGTGATGGTAAACAAACGCTGAGCTTTCAGTATGTTTCTGATTTGGGTGAAGCTTTGATGTATCGATTTGGCAATCACTTAAAAGAAGGCCTGAAAGGTCTAGTGAATAAGAGTCAGCCATCGAAGCAGAAAGGTGGTGTTCATTTCATGTCCTCAGCATTAGATTGAATGGTGCTATTGAACAAATGTACGATGAGATGGATTCTCGTCACAGGGTTCGACAACCTTGCATCCAAATTATTAAGACAGCTACTATACCCGCCAAGCTTTGCATGAAAGAATTATGATTTTGGAAAATCGTTGCTTCATTTGGAAGATGGTAGGGCAATGGGCCCATTGCCTTCTAAGGAAGGAGGAATTATCATAAAATGATTCGACATCTCATTAAATGAGATTTTTTAATTATAATGAACTTTCAAGTTTAGGTTGTCCATTCAACATCTAATGGGAATGCAAATGTAATGACCTTTCAACTTCAAATGAAGATTTATAAAGAGGCTGAAGCCAAATTCAAGAGCAGAAAGAAATGGAGACACATCTTGTTTGCTGAGATTGCTATCAGATCTTATGGAGTTCATGGGCATACATCTCATTCACGGGATAGCCCAACTTCTATGAACTCGACATACAACTCATCTACGAGTTTGTCCAAGCAGATCGATTAACGAGCATCCATCTCACTTACAAGATTGTCCAAAAATTGTACCAGATTCTTAGAATTATGAATGAAGAAATTTTTTAAAATTTGTTTATTGTGTATTTACAATACCAATGTTTCTTCTTTCGGTATTGTCCTCTGAATTGACAAAATAATTCAGATCATCCTTCTTGTCAAAACCTAGTTGATTTGTTGTGGGATAGTAGATTGCAATCTTGCATGCAATTGCAGAGGGTTTCAAGATGGTTCGTGGGAGGCGAGATGCGTATCCAAGACAGGCAGACATGTTGAGACAATTTGCTGCTAGATTAGAAGTTGTTGACACAACCCAGCGTAGAGGAAGACATCTTGAAGATGTTAGTGATGATGAAAATGAGGAAGAACAAGGTGATGTAGAACCTGCACCGGTGATGGATCAAGGTGAGGAAAGGTTGTTGAAGGTTTGACAAATCTGAAGTCTACACCACATTTCAATCATCTTGAGTATATTAGAAAGCTAGATTCAGATGAATTGGTGATTGGATCATTGAGATGGAAAAGTACTTTGAATATGAAAATGTGCCTGAGGAAAAGAAGGTGAAAATTGCAAGCACAAAATTAAATAGTCATGCATCCTTGTGGTGGGAACATCTGCAATTGGATAGAAAGAGGAAAGGCAAAGACAAAATTAAGGTATGGAATAAGATGGTGAATAAGTTGAAAGGAAAGTTTTTACCTTGTGATTATTAGATTAACCTAGTTAGGCGAATGCAAAGTTTGAGGCAGAAAGATAGCTCAATAAAAGATTATATTGAGGAATTCTATAGATTAGATATCAGATCTGGACATGATGAAGATGATGTGGAAATAATTGCTAGGTACCTAAATGGATTGAGATTTTCCATCCAAGAAGAAATCTGCTTGGTTAAATTGGAGAACATTGAGGAAGCTTATCAGTTTGCCTTGAAAGCTGAGGTGAAATTGAATAAAAGACATGAGAAAAGACAAAGAGATAGAGGTGGTAGATTCCCTAGAGGAAGAGGTAGATCTTATGGTGAAAACAATAGATCTTATTCGGAAAAGACAAATCTGGATAAAGGCAAGACCGAGTGGAAAGGTGAAAGTTCATCTAGAGAAAGAGGCAATAACTACCGAGGTGGTTATAATAGAGGTGGTTTTTGAGGAACTTGTTACAATTGTGGAGAAGAAGGACATAGATCATTTGAGTGTACACATGCAAGTAAGAAGGCCGGTAGCAGTAGAAATTCTTTGGTGCAAGAAGAGTCGTCGAACGAACCTGAGAAGGAAAAGAACTTGATGGTAAGGAGAGCACTTTGGAGTGAAAGTAATAAGGAAGATCTGGTAAGGAAAATTTTGTTCAAGAATAGATGTAGAGTGTTTGATGAAGTGTGGAAGGTAATCATTGATAGTGGAAGCTTGGAGAACTTGGCATCTGAGGAAATGGTTACAAAGTTGCAGTTGAAAAGGTTGGAACATCTGAATCCCTATCAAATTTCATGGATCAAGGATGAGCATACACTCTTGGTAAGTGAACAATGTTATGTGAATTTGAAAATTGGAAAGTACTATGATAAGGTGTTATGTGATATCATGCCTATGGATTGTTGTCATATTCTATTGGGTAGACCTTGGCAATATGATGGACATGCTATATATGATGGTAGATTGCATAAATATACTATTTTGGATGATGGGAGAAGAAAAATCTTGTTACCTTTCATTTAAGAACTTGTTAGTAGTGTTTGTACATCTGTGAAATTTTTCTTGATGGAAGGAAGAAAGTTTGTTAAGGATTTGAAAAAGAATGATGTATGTTTTGTTGTGATTACTAATAAATCGAGTAAGAAAACAGAGGATAGAATACCTGAAGAGGTTGATAAGTTACTCACCGAGTATAGAGAGATCATTTCTGATGATGTACCTGATGGTTTGCCACTGAAGAGAAGCATTGATCATTGCATGGATTTAATCCCTGGAGCTAGTTTACCGAATAAGGAACCACATCGGTTGACACCTACCAAGAATCAGGAATTGAACCGACAAATTCAAGAATTGTTGCAAAAAGGTTTGATCCGAGAAAGTTTGAGTCCTTGTGCAGTACCATCTGTATTGGCACCTAAGAAGAATGGAGAATGGTGAATGTGTACGGATTCCAGAGCAATCAACAAGATAATAGTGAAATATAGGTTTCTTATACCGAGAATGGATGACATAATGGATAGTTTGACTGGAGCAAAGTATTTTACAAAAATTGATTTGAAAAGTGGATATCATCAGATCATAATCAAAGAAGGTGATAAGTGGAAGACTTCTTTTAAGACAAAAGAAGGTTTGTATGAGTGGTTGGTTATGCCTTTTGGTTTAACTAATGCACCGAGTACTTTTATGAGATTGATGAATGAAGTTTTGAATAAATTCTTAGGTAAATTTGTGATTGTATACCTAGATGATATTCTGATATTCAGTAAGACTAGAGAAGAGAATTTGTTGTATATTTATTGCAGAGATTGAAAGAAGAAAAGTTGTTGATAAATCTGAAAAAAGTGTTCTTTCATGCAAGAGGAGATTGTGTATTTGGGATTTGTGATTTCAATTGATGGTTTGAAGATGGATCCTGAAATAGTTGAAGCTATTTTGAATTGGCATACACCTGAGAATGCTAGTGAGGTAAGATCATTTCATGGTTTGGCAAGTTTTTACCAAAAGTTCATTAGGAATTTGAGTTCAATTTGTAATTCTATGACTGAGACTATGAGAGGAGATAAAAGAGAATTTAAGTGGACACATGGAGCTGATAAAAGTTTTGAGACTCTGAAGTAGAAAGTTGCTGAATTTCCCGTGTTAGCATTGCCTAATTTCAATAAGGTATTTCAAGTTGAATGTGATGCAAGTGGTAGTGCAATAGGAGCTATTTTGAGTCAAGAAGGTAAACCCGTTCCTTTTTTTAGTGAAAAGTTGAATGATGCAAAAAGGAAATATTTTGTGTATGATCAAGAGTTCTATTCTAGTGTTCAAGCCCTGAAGAAATGGAGACATTATTTGATATAGAGTGAATTTGTTTTGTATGCCGATCATAAAGCTTTTTACAGTATTTTGGTAGTCAGAATAAGTTGAATCAGAGACATATGAAATGGGTTGAATATTTGCAGAGTTATACATTTGTGATAAAACATAAGAGTGGAGTCACTAACTGAGTTGTTGATGCATTGAGTAGAAGAAGAGCTTTGATGACCGAGATTGAAATTGAAGTTCTTGGTTTTGATGACATGAGAGATTCGTATGAATTTGATCCTGATTTTTCTAAGCCATGGAGAAAGTGCAGAGCACCTATTCAAGATCAACCGAGTACTAAATGGGAAGACTATTTCATTAAAGAAGGTATGTTGTTTAAAGCTATTCAGTTGTGTATACCGAGAGGATCAATGAGAATTAATTTGATAAAGGAGAAACATAGTAGTGGTTTGGCTGGACACTTTGGTGTTGACAAGACATTGAATTTGCTTAAGGAGAAATGCTTTTGGCCGCAGTTGTATAAGGATGTTCAAAAATTTGTGAAAAGTTGTGGACTTTGTCAAGTTGCAAAGGGAGTAAGTCAGCATGCTGGATTGTATACACCAATTTCTGTTCCCAAGAAACTTTGGATTGATATCAGTATGGATTTTGTTCTTGGCTTACCGAAGACAGTAAGAGGTAATGATTCTATATTTGTTGTTGTGGATAGATTTTCTAAAATGGCACATTTTATACCCTGTAGAAAGACATCAGATGCAGTACACATAGTAGATCTTTTCTTTAAGGAAATTTTCAGATTGCATGGATTACCGAGGAGTATCATCTCTGACCAAGATAGTAAATTTGTTGGATACTTTTGGAAGACTCTTTGGAGAAAGTTTGGTACCGAGTTGAGGTATAGTTCTACATTTCACCCATAGACTGATGGAAAAACATAAGTTGTGAATAGAAGCTTGGGTAATCTTTTGAGATGTTTAGTTGGAGACACACCGAGTAATTGGGATTCTATGTTGGCACAAGCAGAGTTTGCATACAATAATTCAGTGAATAGGAGTACTGGAAAAACACCTTTTGAGATTGTAAATGGAATACAACTGAGAGGTATATCAGATTTGAGGGATATTGCTGATGAAGAAAAGTGAAGCGCTGAAGGAGTAAAGTTTGTTGAGTTCATCAAGACATTGCATGAAGATGTGAAACAAAAGTTGGAGAAAATTAATTAGAAATACAAAGATGAAGCTGACAGATCTAGAAGACACAAGACTTTTACAGTCGATGATGAAGTAATGGTTCATTTGAAGAAAGGCAGATTTCTTGTTGGAACATATAGGAAGCTGAAAATGAAGAAGTTTGGTCCTTGCAAGATTTTGAGAAAATTTGATAGTGGAAATACTTATGAGATTGAGTTACCTGATGACATGGATATATCACCTATATTCGACATTGCTGATTTGTATGAGTACGATGAAAAGGATGAAGAAATGACAGTACCAAATGATTAGCCTAAGAAACAGATAGAAGAAGTTGAGCAGATTTCGGAACAAAGAATTGGTAGAAGTACAAGAGGAAAATAGTATATGGAATATCTGGTAAAATGGAAGAACATATCAATTGAAGATAGTTCATGGATTTCATAATATGAGTTGGATTAAGCTCAGGTTGTACTTGCTGCATGATTCAGAGAATCATTTCAAATAACCCCAAGTTTCTGATGCAGGAGCATCTCGAGTCCTTGGCAATCCTGTGTCACCAAAAATCAAGTTTGAGTTTTCCTGTGTTGCTCGGTTCCTGCTTTGACCAAGTTGGCTTGGTAGTTGCTCGGTTCCTTTGTTAACCGAGTTGCTCGGTTAACTCCCTAGTGCTTGGTTATCCTTTCTTATCGAGTTGTTTGTTTTAGTTTTTTGTTAAGGCCGACTTATGCAATTAATTATGGTCATGAATTTAATGCTGGTATCTATCATCGGGAAGTGTGTGGACCAAGATCTGGTCATTCCTTTCGTTAATGGTGGATCTGAAGACCGACTTGTTTAGTAGCCTCTTGTATATATATTGTAGTCTTTGGTTGTAGTAGGAGATCAGTTTGGGTAGAAGATAGAAGTTAGAAGATTGAAGATAGTTTATGTTCCTCGCATGTTGGAGGACTGTTGTACTAGAATTGTAATATCTGGCCCTAACTGGGAAGGCCTTACAGCCCAACATGTATGAATCTATTTGAAGAAATATAAGGAGTTGATCTGCATTCTCTCTCTCATTTGTGTGTTATTATTTCCATGTGTGATCTCTGCAGGGTAGATCTAGATTAGGGTGTGCCTTTGGCCCTTGTCCTCATTTCCCTTGCACCAGTTACACATCTTTTCGATTCGATGTGGGGGTTGTCTTGATATCTCCAAAAGTTGAAATCTTTCCATTTTCCTTCAAATTGCAATTTAGTATTACCAACAACACAACTGAATATGAGGCTTTGTTATTGGGTATTGAAATGGCACACACGAAGGGAATAAGAAATTTACATGTCCAAGGTGATGCCAAGTTGGTGGTATGTCAAATCCAAAATCAGTACCAGACAGGGAATGAGATACTGAAACACGGTTGTGACTTGGTGTGGGATTGCATCGAGCCATTTGATGTTGTTAACATCTTAGTAGTTCCAAGAGAGTATAACGACATAGTTGACTCTCTTTCCGCATCAGTAACTTTGGTGATTCCTCACAAGGATCTTCCTAATAAATTGTATCATATTGAATTGATCTTCTGGCCAAGTGTTCCAAATAACTTCGACCATTATCAAGTCTACAATGAAATATGAATATAATCTAGAACTAGCTCTACAATGAAATATGAGAAATATAATCTTGGATCAAAGGTTGATCTGAAAATGGTAAACATTGGAAAGTGTTGTACTTTGGAGGAAAGGGAGAAGTTAATTTCTTTGTTGTATCAATACATGGATGTTTTGGTGTACGCATTTGATGGTCTCAAATATTTTCACCCAAAGATGATACATCTGGAAATTTCCCTCAAGCTTGGTGTCTCTCCATTCCATAGAAGCAAAGGAAATATAATCCAAAGATTTTAGGAACAATACTTTCTGAAATCCAAAAGATGCTTGATGTGTGAACTATCTTCCCTATTCACCATTCAATGTGGATAGAAAATATATTACCAATGTGTAAAAATAATGTATAAATTCACATATGTGTGGATTTTAGGAACCACAATCAGTTGTCACTAAAGGATAATTACCCATTACCAAAAAAAGGACCAAGTTTTGCAAATAGTGAAGGGTTCTAAAATGTTGTCCATGCTTGATGAATTCTCTAACTACAATTAGATTGAAGTCATTGAAGATGATAAACACAAGACTACATTCACAACACCATGGGGTACCTTTACATACCACAGGATGTCATTCGGTCTCATTAATGCAGGAGAAATTTTTTAGCGAACAATAAACCTTTCCTTTCAAGAAATTATAGGAGAGTTTATTTTTGTTTATTTGGATGACTTGACCATATTTTTCAAGAATCTGCAAGATCATTTCTATCATATTCAACAAGTTCTAGAAAGATGTAGGCGACATGGTGTTTCTCTTAACACGAATAAATTAGTTTTTGGTGTGATTGAGGGAAAGCTTCTAGAACACATCATGTCCAAGAAGAGCATAAAGATTGATCCTGAGAGGATAAAATCAATCCAAAGTATTTCTCTTCCCTCAAGTAAAACATTAGTTCACTCTTTCTTCAGAAAGGTAAATTTCTTGCGAAGGTTTGTTCTAGGCTTTGCTAAGAAGACTCATCATATCGTAGATATGATAAAAAGTAAGAATGTCTTATGATGGAGTCTAGAAGGAAGGGTAGAATTTACAGAGATCAAAGAAGAAATCATGCAAGCTCTAGTGCTAGTCTACATAGATTACACAAAGAATTTCATCATGTATAGTTATGCTTCCAAGCATACTATGTTTGTGATTTTAATGCAGAAAAGTGACATGGGAGTTGAGTATCCTATCTCATTAATGAGTTGTCCATTGAAGGCTCATGAGCTCAAGTACACTCAAATGGAAAAGCATGCCTTTTCTATGGTCGAAGTGGTAAAGATTTTAGGTTCTACATTCTACACATGTCATAGCTTTGGTTCTAGATACTAGAGTCAAGACAATCCTGACACAATAGGAACTCGACACCAAAAGAGATAATTGGATTTCTAAGATCCAAGAATATGGCATGAAGATTAGCCCAACAAATCTTGTTTGTCGCAAAGGTTTGTGTCATCTTATGGCTGAGAATAAACCTACTGAAGAGGAAAAGAAAGTTTCCAATCTCTTCCAACAATTTTGTCTCTTACACAATAGATAAGTGGTATTCAAATATCACTCATTTTCTCACATATGGTGAGTGCCCTCCACATCTATCATATAAGGAGAGGAGCATAAATTTGAAGGATGCAAAATTTATCCTTTGAAAATGGTTTTTACAAGCAAGGCGTGGATGGAAAATTTCTTCGTTGCGTTGATAAGGCATAACAAGGTTTCTTAAATCTTTCCACAACATTGCGTGTGATGGTCATTTCTCTACATCAGTCACAACTCATAAGATTTTGAGGGAAAAACACTACTGTACCACTTTGTTTTAAGACACATACCACTGGGTGTGTAACTGCGAGTTGTGTCAACAATTCGTAGGAAAGCAAAATATTGTTGCTCTACCATTGAAGCCTATTGTAATTTAGGAGCCATTTCGGATATGGGGACTTGATTTCATCGGCGTAATTAAACCGTATTCAAGTAATGGGCATACATATATCCATACGGTAATGGATTACTTCACTAAATGGGTGGAGGCAATTCCAACAAAGCATGCTACATTTTAGGTAGTGTGCAACTTTTTAAAGGAGAACATCTCACATTTTGGTATTCCTCATAAGATTGTCGTAGATAATACAACCACACTTTCATTATATAACATAACACGGTTATGTTATGATTATGGGATCACTTTGGCACACTTGTCTAACTATTACCCTCAAGGTAACATGGTTAAGTAGAATCTAGCACCAAGAACTTGGCTGCATTTATCAGAAAGTTGGTGGATGAAAATCATAAGTTGTAGCACAAGGCATTGTATAATGCATTATGGGTAGACCGAATCACACCCAAGCAAGTAGTTGGTATGTCCCATTTCTAGTTTTTGTATGGTGTGAATGCTAAGATACCCATAACTTTGGAGATCCCCACTTTAAAGTAAGCCATGGCCATTGAAAATCGATACATTTGAAGGTGTCTTAGACAAACAAATAATGTTCATGTCTACATTGGAGGAACAACATACCCAAGTGGTAGATCGCATTGTGGAACATCAAAAGAAGGTCAAAATTCTCTTTGACAAAAAAGCCAAGTAGCATGACTACAAGGTTGGCAATCTTGTTCTACTCTAGGCAAAGAGGTGTAAACCAAAAGGCATGCATGACAAATTTGATTCCCTATAAAGAAGACCATTCACTATTCATCAAGTGTGTAGTGAAAATAGCTTCTTGTTTGCGTATCAAAATGAAACTCCATCCTTGTTGCCTCACAACAGGAAATATCTAAAGCATTACAATGTGTGACACTCCAGATAAGTTTTGTACATAAAAGTCCAAGTCTTCTAGTTTTTGAATCTTTTTGTGTATTTTTTGTCTTTTTGTCATTCTAGTTGCCTGACTTTATAGCCCTCTGGAATAGAAGAAGACACATAGAGAACTAGATTCTACATCTCTTGTCGTTTCTAAGGACGAACAAGAGATGCTCCCCAGTCAGAGCTAACTATTGTCATTAATTTTGCTTTAGAAAAATTAATGACAACCCCACAAAATTTAATTGAAATTTTGACTAAAAAAAGTATAGATTTAATCTAAGTAATGTTTTCTCAATTGAAAATCATTTATTTTCATAAACATTTTTTTTTTCTCTTTTTGTCATCTAAGATTTGATTTTGATTCTTTTATTTTTATTGATTTTTATAAGTTTTTATTTAAAAATCATTTTTATTTTCCAAAGACATGTCGAGATGTTTAAGCTTCATTACATGTTTAGTTACATGTAATAAATTGTGCAACATATTGCCATTACCTTTGAACATTTCGACATTTTTAAGTCACACCTTTCAAAGGTCATTGCATTTCATGTAATATGTGAGTGCATATGTAGTGCAAATAAAAAATCCTGAAAATGTCGAGCTTCAATCAATGAAACTCTAAGTCTGCATAGTGCCAAGTTCTTCATAGTATTTCAATGACAGGTCTGTATTCTTTATGAGATTCATTGAAGGTGTTTTAGTCTGCACAAAACTCTAATCCTCTTCAGTTGTGTTTTAGCTTTGAGCTTCCTTTCAAGCACTGATCGCAACATTTTTGACCTAAGTATTCTCGTACAAGTTTCCTGTGCGCGTCAAAATACATTACTTCGGTGCATAGTCTTTCCTCCATCTATTCTTGGAGATTTTACCAAGTATGGATGCGTTTGGAACGTTCATTTCTCATAATGTTTTGAGTTATGATATTTTTAAAGAGCTTTCTAGTTTGATTTTAATTAAAATGCCTTGTATTCTCTTTACAAGTATATTCATATTTTGATCAATCATTATCATTCACTAAAACTATTTGTGCCCGAACCCTATGTTGTTGCATCCCTTCAAGGACATTTTTAGCTATTTTCAATTTTCTTCTTATCATTTATTTTACATTTTTAATTCCATAAGAAGAAGGGTTTTCCTGAAATTATTTTGATCCTCATCACATTCAAATGGCCCTATTCGTGTTCATATGCCAATTAGTGCTCAAAAGTGAAGTTATCAAAAGTCTTTGTTTGTAAAGTGCATATTTATGAAAATGAAAATCCTTCTTGAAGAAAGAGGAGGTGATACGTGCAATACCTAATCTTAGATTAGTTTGAATTACTTGTTAAGTTTTAGTTGATTCAACAACAATAAGAAGGGTGTCTCCACCTAGTTGAGAGGAGATATTATATCTCACATACCATGTCTAAATACTCCATTTTGTAAGTAGTGTGTATACAACCACTTAAAAAATATTTAGCCAACAATGTGTTAGCTACTAGTAGCAATGAGTCAAAGGTATCTACAAATTAGTTGGTTGAGTTGCAAAAGTGCATCAATGGTGGATCTATCCTCTTTTATCCCTCTTCATCTATGCAATGAGCCTTTTTTCTTTAGGCAACGAGTCTTTTGTAGTGAGTATTTCTTTGTATATATCATCTTAACTAGTGTCAGCCTAACATGTGTTCTTATATATTTGAGAATCAATATTCTTCGTGATTTTTCCCTAAACAGGGTTTTCTCATTGTGTATGGTGGAACCCACTTCATATGTTTTAGTGGTTAATGAGTTAAGGATAAGTTCTTGTGGATTTGATTCAAAAAAAGTTTTAAATGTTTTATTGACAACTAATTCGCCCCCCTCTCAGTTGTCCTAAATATTTAAAAATTGGTATCAGAGTTTTGGTTGTTTGAAGAACAAGTTAACCACTTAAGGAGATCCTAATAGTGCACAAACTAACACTCTCTATGTTTGATGGATTTGACTATGGTTATTGGAAGGTGAAGATGTGAGGATATCTGATCTCTCACTTATTAGATGTGGAAGGTTTTTGAGAAACAATATGTTCAACTAGTGAATGAGTTGAACACTCCTAATGAGGTCAAGGCATATGAGGAAAATGAGAGGGCAATATATGATTTTTTCAGTGCTCTTTCTAAAACCGAGTTAACAAAAGTTGTATCTTTAGAAATTGCCCATGATGTTTGGGAAAAGTTAAGAAGTGCTTATGAAGGAAATGATCTAGTCAAACAAGCTAAGTTGCAAAATGCTAAGGCTAAATATGAATGCTTGTAGATGAAAGAAGATGACAATATAACAAGCTATTTCCAAAAGATAGATGGTGTTGTGAATGAGATCAAAGGTCAGAAATGAGTGGGAAGAAAATGATGTTCTACAAAAGGTACTCAAAACTCTAATTAATTCCTATAGTTCCAAGGTTTCTACTATGGAAGAATCCCAAAATTTTAATGAGTATACCATAAAATAGATGTGTGGCTCCTTACTTTCTTTCGAGATGAGGAAATTTGGTACTACCAGTGCAAGAATAGAAATTGCATTTAAAGCTACTAAATCATAAAAATATGAGGAATCCGATGAGGAAGACTTTGATGATATTGAGATGAACCTTGTGAGAGTAATGAAGAAATGAACCCAAAAATACAAATGTAAGTCACCCTTTGAATGTTTCAGCTGTGGAAAGATGGATCATTATGCTTCTAGATGTCCTAACAGAATTGCAAGTCAAAATGATATAGAAAAAAAAAGGAAAGTTCAATAAGAAGGTTTATTATGTTAGAGAAGATGCTAGTATTTCTGATGATGAATCTGATTATGAAAAAGATGATTACTTCTTGTTCCTGGCTATTAAAGATGAATATTGTTCTTCTAACCCTAGCAAAATTGTTGAAATAAAATCTTCAAAAGTTGACACTAAAATTGTAGATATTGTGGCTTCTATTTTTCATGTTAGAAGAGATAGAGATGAATGGCTAATTGATGGTGTCAATTAGGAAATTGGGAAGTCAGAAACATACATGATAAAGAAAACCACAAAGCTATGAAATCATGTAAAAATCCATTCCTAATCACACCAACAAAGCTATCAAAATGAAATGCATAAAATATAAGCTTAAATAACGCAAACCATTCCTTTGATGAAGCCTTTTTGTTCTTTCTTTCTTCTCTAATTTGATGTTTCTCAAGTTGATAAGTGCACAAAATGATGAAAGAAAAATGGATGATTCGACAGAATAAGGACGAGAATACTAGAAATGTGGTTTCGAGAATGAGAAATGAGAGTCCAATTGATAGATTTTTGGAACTCAAATTGACAGATGAGATCAAAGCTCTATTAACGATCAGGATTAAATGAGAGGACACGTTAAGTGACAAAAAATTAGAAACTGCATTTCCAAGTGGACGAGGAAATACAAATAAGATAGAGGTAAGTGAAAATAAATATTGGAAATATTAATTATTCAACACTAAATGTCATTTGTGAGTGGAGGAAAAAATAGAAATATGATAGAGTTAAGTGAAAATAAATATTAGAAATATTTATTTTCAATAACAAATGCCATTTGCAAGTGAAGGAAAGGATGAGTGATGAACAAGTTAAGTGGAGGAGAAAATAGGAGGAAAGAGTTAAGTGGAAAAGGAAATTAGTAAGTGAGAGTTAGAAGTGGAGAGAAAAGTGGAAGGTGGAAGAGTTATAAGTGGAGACAAATTAGCATGAAAAAGAGAGAAGTATAGTTAGAAATGAGAGTGAAATTTAATAAGTAAAAATTATTATTTCCTCCATAATTAAAAATTAGATAATTAAATTTATTTATTTATTTTATTGTGGAAAATGGGGTAAGGGGGTAAATAAATAAAATATTTATTTGCCAAAGGAATGACATTAGGATAAGAGGGCAAAATAAATACAGATTTGCCCTAGGACAAAGATTAAATAATTGATGAAATTATTTAATCAAAGACAAATTGATAAGACATGGTGAAATTAGAGAATGGAAATTAGTAATTCATTAAATAATTACCACCATTTAATTAATAGAAGAATGACACAATATTGACGAATGATTAATATCAAACACACAATATAGAAGACACACAAAAAATGGGAGCAATAGGCATTGACCATTTTTTAGTGTCTACATTTTGCTCCTCTTTGAGACAATGCAATTATGAGCATTGTTTCAAAGAAAAAAATAAGATCATGCCCTAGTGGATCAACAAAATGGAGGTAGGATGCCCCCTTGAAAAATTGGGCAAAAATTGATATGAGGATAATTTATCGAAAATGATTGCTAGGACTGACATAAGAAATATTAGCAAAAAGAAGAAATTAGATGGAGAGGAATTAATAATGATGAAATCATGCTTTCATAAGTGCACTTTTGTCACAAGATCTTTATTTAATATGGAAAATTGGACACGTCACATCATGGCATAGAAAGTCAGAGTGAATGCAATCCTGTTGCGTAAAAATAGACACATTAAAGACAATGAATGTTTCCATCCATCCTCAAGCATTGGACTAACTTGTCCCAAAAAATTAAGAAAAACACCCCACAAACATAAGACAAAAACAAAAATAAAAGATCATGAACCATCCTTGAGTAGCATAGGAACATGACTAAAGATAAATCAATAAAAGATAAGAATTACTGAACCAAGCCAGTCAAAAAACATTTTGATCTTGTCAAAATTGATAGTTTATTTGATTGGTGATTATCATGTCTTGTTTCAAGAATGAAGTACCCCGTCTAAGAAAGTATTGTCTGGTTTCGAGTATACCACACCCTATAAAAGACAAATAATGATTGATAAATGACAAATTGATGTTGATTGATTGATTGATATGACAAGTTGATTTGACTGATTGCTGACTTGATTGGATAGTTTGTCTATTAATGCAAGATTTGTTAAGTACAATTTTTTACAAGTCTTTAAATTATATTTTCTTTGATGTCTATCTTTCGCAAAGTGGAATGATTTATTAATAAAAAACAATTGTGTACATGTTTATTGCTGATTTTGTAATTTTTAGGGTTTTGAAATTATTATTTTTTGTGCTTTCTTCAGGACATTTTATATTTTTTAGGATTTTTTCTTGACTTAAATTATGATTTTTAGCGATTTCTTACAATTTTTTATGATTTTAAAGCATTTTTTAGGATCATATTCATTTTTTATCGATTGTTTCCAGGACATTAATATTTTCTTGAGAAAGATGTATCGAATTTTTCATGTCTAGCAAGGTAGGGACATTATGGGTTGATGGATGGACTGGAAGATGGATGAAGTCCAAAGGTTTCTTTTTTTGCATTGTAACTGCTTTGGATTGCCAAGGACTATCCACATAATGGGATAACATGTTTTTACCTAGCGTAGGAGTTGGACATGACAAGATAGGGTAATGACACTTTTTGCACTAGATGGCATGTGATGCATAAGAATGGATATGCCAAGAGATTTTTTTTGAAAACATGTTTTTCATTTTAAGTCCTTATTTTATATCAAGACCAAGAAAGGGATTTGGATAGGATATGGATAGGACAAGCAAGATAAAAAATAGACAAGGGTAAGGGATATGGATTAAAGGTTGTAATAAATAGGTGATATGGACCAAAGACATGTGGACAACATAAAGCAGATAGGACATGTGATGCTTCTAGGGAGATCTATAGCCTTGTCAAGATCAAAGTTGAGAAAGGGAATATGGATGTTGATAGGATAATAGATATGATAGACATAGGATAATGGAGGAAATGACAAGGATAATGGAGGGTAATGGATAGGAAAACATGAATGAAATCTTCCCCAAGTATGGAATGCAAGAAATTCATAAATTACACATGACACTTATTTGCCAAGATTTCATCATGGTACTTATCCAAAACGTCTATTTTCTGGGTTTTCACTATTGAACGAAATTATTTCTCTTTATTCTTTTATTTCTTTTTCTTTGTTACCAAGAGACCTATTTGTCAGGTTTTCATCAAGGCAATAATTTGAAATATTGAAGGTATTCAAATGGAGAGATAACAATTTTGGATGCCAACTTTGATTTTTATTTAGGATTTTATGCTTCAAGAAGCTTCTTAGGAATCCACGTGCATTTTGGTTTTTCATTCTTTCATGGGTCCTTGGAATGCATATCTTGCACAAGGGATTTAGAAACCCATATGTGATGAAGGAGCATCTAGGGTGTCAGAACAATCTTGCATAATCCAAAAATGTTTTCTAATTTTTCAATAAGGGCTATTTTGGGTAGGGTTACTATTTTTAGCGGGTTTCACTTGAACATAGATTATTCTAATTACTTTCTTGGAGGTTCATTTTGGATATATAAGCATGCTGATAAAGTTTCATGGCAAGAAAAAGTCTGGTTTTAAAGATATTGAATTTTCTATTTTGGTGGGGTGGTACAAAACTTTGAGCTCAATTTTGAAGGCCTTAGAGGCTCCAAAAGGGGGTCAAACTTTGTATAGCATGGTGCTTCATTACTCAAGCTATACAACACTTTGAGAGGTTTCTGAAAATGGTTATAATAGCCAATCAGGTACATAGTTCACAATATATGGTCTCTGAAAGTTGTGCTACTTTAGGAAAACAAAAATCCCTTCAAATACTCCAATGAGTACCAAAACCCATTTGGGGCATATTCTAATATAAGGAAAAATAATATAAAGATGGTTGGCCTAAAAAATAGGGGATTATAATTTCTAGAACCTTCTAGGATAGTTAAACTTCCTAATATAAAGAAGACAAATAGGGGTTAGCAGGGGTAGTTAAAGGGTGCATATGGTAGCTCTGGCTCATAGATTATTGTACTAGAAATGCCCATGTGGTGTATAGATAGATCACCTAATGTGAGGTAGTTTGCACCAAGACTATGGTTGTAGGTTTGAGAGGTAAGTGCAGAAAATGTTTCCACAAAGGAACTGTGGTGAAAGAGTTGCAGGTGTGATAGAAGAGGGTTTTAGAGCCCTCCAAAGACAAGTACAAGCACCGCAAGAGTTGTGTAGATGAGTCTATATTAGGGAAATAAATGAAAGTGGGGATGAATCTAAAGAGGAAGGATAGTTTGAAGAACAAGAAATGGCCATAGATCCGAATGAGGCTAGGGTTTTAAGGGCTATTTCCAAGATTGGAAAGACCAACAATTAAAGTTTCCACATTTTTTGGAAATCTTAATATAGAAGAGTTGATTGATTGCATCAATGATATGGAAGATGTTTTTTAGTATGAAGAAGTAGAAGATCTCGAGAGGGTCAGATTTGCAAAGGTCAAGTTGAAAGGTCATGGTAAAATTTTGTGGAAAGAGGTTGAATTGGAGAGAAATAGAAGAGGGAAGGAGAAGGTAACAAAATGGGATCAGATGGTGGAAAATTTGAAAAGACAGTTCATTCTTGTTGACTATGACCTTTATTTGCTGAAGAAAATGTAAGGGTTGATGAAAGAAGGAAGATCTGTCAAGGAATATATAGAAGAGTTCTATTGATTCCTTCTCATAATGGGCCATTTTGAAGCCAACAAGGAGAAGGTTTCCTTTTACATAAATAGGTTGAGGCTGAGTATTCAAGAAGAGTTGATAATACAGTAAGAATGTTTATCATTGAAGATGCATATCAATTTTCTTTGAAGGTAGAACAAAAACTAAACAAGAAGTTTGAGAGTAAGAAAAATGGAAGAGGTTGTGATGGAAAGCCTAGTGGACAGTCTTATGCAGGTTGAAATGAAGATCAGAAGAAGAATGGTCACTCTAGTAGCAGTCGAAATTAGAAGGGAAATAATTTCTATCATCCTTGCAATCAAAATAAGAGAGATCACATAGGAAGAGGAAGAGGAAAAGGAAAAGGACTAGGAAGAGGATATTTTTGTGGGACGTGTTTCCAGTGTGGAGAAGAAGGAAATAGAGCTTATAAGTGTCCCCAACATCGAGGGAGGAAAAATAGAAGACCAAATGATAATGCACGAGTATCACATGCAGATAAAGATGTCCAGTCATTACATTCAGAATATGTTGAAAGAAGAGAGGTCCTTGTTACCATAAGAGCCTTGCTAAATGATGAGAATTAATAAACTTGAGCAAAGGAAGAATTTGTTTTGCACAAGATGTAAGTGTAATGGTAAAGTATGCAATGTCACTATTGATGGTGGTAGTATTGATAACCTTGTTTTAGAGGTTAATAAATTGAAGTTAGAGAGAAGGAAGCATCTGAATCTCTACTAGATTGCTTCATTGCAAAAGGATCACAAGGCTTTGGTCAATGAACAACGTTTGGTAAAGTTCAAAATTTTCGATGGGTTTGATACTGATTTGATCATACTCTTTCGTTAGATGAAGCATGGAGTCAAGGTTGATTGTTTTGATAAGATTTTGATGGCGGAGAGATCAATAGGGATCTAGTTTGACAAGTTAGATTGACTGCTCTAAAAGATTGTTGGGCCTAAAAGAGAGGTTTTCTAATGTTGAAGATCTTGGTATGATCATATTTTGAGATTGGGTATGATTTGTGTGGCAGATCAAAAAATAGATGGTCTAAAGGTCACAGGTCAAGATAATAGATTAGATGAAACATTAGATTTTGGTAAAATAGAGAGTTTTAAAGAACAATATTAGGTGATTGTGGTAGAATGAAGGTACAATTGTGGTAATTTACTAGAAAATACAGCAATAAAAAGGACAAATGTGGTAGATTGCACAACTAATTGCGATAATGCACTATCAATTGTAGCAAAACACAACAAGATTCAGATTGACAAGTTTGTTAGACATAACTCAGAAGATTAGTTATTTCCTCAAGTTGCAGTGATCAATTAGAATAGATTGCAGTTGTGGAACTCAAATTTGTTTACAGTTTAGGAGAATGGTTAGAAAAGTTTCAACAATTTATTTGATTGTTTTTAGTTTTGACCAATAGGTTGTTGACTCCCTATAATTCTATCATGTTGGATGCATTTGAACTTGTAAGATGTATGTTTTACATTTAAAAAATCACACAAGAAAACACAGTAGACAATTTTTTTTGTAAGCTAGAGTAACTAAACATAATTACAACCCTATGGAAGACCAAAATGATATCCGTTAAATTCCCACTTGGACAAAGTCCATCTGTGCTTACTCAATGCGAATAGCCTAGAATCTTGGAGGCACGAGCTCCTCCTTATAGTGCACTCACTTCTTTGGCACACCAAGCTTCAAATTCCAAGGGGCATCACTTCCCAAGGAACCACTATCTCTACAAAGAGCCATGAGGATTGTGGGATGTCTTTAGGGACCCTTAGCGTCGGTAGATATAAGGCTTTTGGCAGCTAGAAAAAAAGGTTTTTAGTAGAAATTTGAAGGACCAATACGTTACAAGAGTCCAACAACCCACTTGAGGGTCTAACCAATCCTACTAGGGGTTTAATATATACAAGGTATGCCCCCTTTCAGAATGGCATTGTACGGTAAGCACTAATACTGGTTAAGACTTGGCTTTGGCCTTATCTCATTTATATAGCAGATCAAATTGAAAGCACTGCTTGAAGTCGTCCCTTGGGCTGAGTACCTCTTTTCCCACCAAGGCAGACCTCTCTAAAAAATAGAAAAAATCTCTTACACCCAAGATATGCGAAGGCGAGGGAAGAGGATACGTTTGTTCTTTCTTGGGAAACAAAGCCAGGCGCATTAGACTGTTGGGTTTATTTTCCTTATCTAAAAATAGATGTGTGGAAAGAAGATGCTCTTTTTAATAGCCCAAACAAAGTGTTCCTAAGTTGAAAATCATAGAAAGAAAGTAAAGAAAAGAGAACTTGAAATCATTTTATTTTATTTTTGTTTGTTTTAAAGCCCTCCCCAACTTGCATACAAATTGTTAGGAGAAAGGGGTCTTTGACATGCGTTCTTTTCCTTGTAGAGTCACAAGCTGAAATAACAAGATTAGTAACACATGTTGAATCCTGAAATTTGGTTAAGTCTGAAATTTTTTAAAATCTTCCAAAATCTAGAATTTGCATTATAACTCCTAGAGATCTAAAACCACTCTCAAACATCTTGAAAGTATATATTTAAAATATAACTTTCACTTATACTTAAATGTTATATTTTAAAAAATTTTTTCAAAAGCTGGCAATTGCAAAAATTTCAATTTCAATTGCAGCAATAAAACAGGTCAATTGTGGCAATAAAATAGTCAATTGCGGTAAACTTCCATCAATTGCGGTAATGCACCTGCAATTGCGGCAGTATAAAAACTGAATGCGATGAAATGATTGGACGAATGCGGTAAAGCACAAACGAATGCGGCAAAATGTTGAGTCAGTTGCAGTAAAACAACAAACAAATGTGGCAAACTTCCTACAATTGCAAAAAAATAAAACTAACAAAAAAATAGAGAATCTTCGTCATACGACCGAGACTAGAGAATGAAAGTGTTTGTCTGCAAGCGATATGTGGGCTATTGATTCACATCGGGTTCACCAAATGTGATAGAGGTTTTTGCAAGACTCAAACAAATGAGATTAGCAGCACCGAACTATATGAAAATAACTCTAAACTACTAAATATGAAATCCCTACAAACAACATAAATGAATGCATGACTAACCAGAAATAAGCAAAACAAGTAATAAACAAGTGTGCAAACTGATCAATGCCTCAAGCCTCCATTGCCTCTCTTTGTTCGGTATGAAGTGTGCACTCAATTGTGAATCCAGTAGCATTTAGACTCTGAGCTCCGATAAATATGATTGATTGCAATAGTTCTAGTATGAAAGTGGCAGAAGTTCGATGCTTAACTGATTGATGAAAATTGTGAGAGATGAGGGTTGCTTATATTGAATTCCTAGTTAAAACGGATGATTAGGATTAATCAGAGAAAATTGAGATTGGCGGACAAGAAGAGATGAGACTCAAGAAGAAATTGGCAGGTTTCCATTTTAACTCAAAAAGCGGGGAGTTGAAAAATGAAATAAAGGTTGCATAAATATCCCCATTTTTGAAAAGGTAAAACTTCCAAAAATGAGAACTAGAAGAAAATGGAAAATTTATGTTTTTTATTTATTTAAAGAGATATTTGATTTTCAAAAATAAAATATTGCTCATAAATGAGATTTTTTTTTTTTTGAAAATCAAAATTCAATTAAAAATTCAATTTTCAGAATATGATGAAATTAGTACCAAATTTAACCCAAATTAATTTGAAATGAAATTAATGAGAAATTGAAATGACATTAAATTAATTTGAGGAAATTAATTTAACTTTGGAGGAATAATTAATAAGTTTGAATAATTAAATTCAAACTATAGGAAATGAAACTTAATTAACGAATAAAAAATAACTAATTAAAGTTAATTAATTAAAAAAAATTAATTATTTAATTAATTTTAGAAGAATTATTAAATGATTAGTAAATTGGATTATAGAAGAAATGGTGATTATTTAATGATTGAAAAACTATTAATTAATAGATGAACAGTTCCATTTTTTAATCTGTAGAGGAGATGTGAGTAAATTTTCTTAGCTCAGCATTAGAGATATCCATTTTTTAATGTCTACAAAGAGAAGTGAGTAAATTTTTTTAGCTCAGCATTAGAGACTTCACATGGCTTTGCCAGCCCAACTTGATGGCGTTATCAGCATTGGCCCCTCCCCACCTTGGAAGAGCATGGGTTTGAAGGTGGTGGTTCAGACTATGCAAAAGAATCCCAAGAGACTACTTTGAAGACAAAACTATTGGAAGGTCCATGCCCCTCAGCTATTGAAGATGAAGTCTACTACATCTGAACCAATTGATTAAGATTTTTTTTTATGGAGAGGATGATGTAATTGCATTTGTTGATATATCTCCAACTGCCCGTCCACTCTTGGCATCTTAGCTATTTCTAAAATTTTGTTTATTTATGGGGCGTGGTAGAATTTCTTTAGGAGATATCTATAGAGTTTTTGTGGATAGGAGATAGAAAAAAGGTTATGAAGTTTGTCTTTCATTGGCCGCTGTAATATTTCCTGAGATGTTCCATTTATTTTTTATTCCAGAAAATGGACATGCATTTAACTGCGTTGTCCGTGTTGTTTCCTGCTATGATTTCTTCTGTCTGTTGCCATATTTTTGTATCTAGTGCTGTGTGTTGAATATCAGGAACATGGCATAAATTGGAGAAGTGTTTTGCAGGTTAGGAGAAAAATCTGCATCACTTACTCACCATGGTTTAACTTATGCAGGTGTTTTTTAATTTTCTTGGATTCTTTACTAATCAGCTCTCTAAAGATAAATCTACACGAGAGGTCATAAAGTATGGGTCATGTGTGTCTCTTTTCTTGTCCTTTATTTTAAAAGTTTGGCACTTCATGCATCCTGTGGGATTCATTGGTGATCTTTTGCAGTGTGAATGATTCCTGTTAGATAACAGTTAAGACTACTTCCTTAATTTAATTGACAATCAAACCTTGCTGCATTGATAATTGTGGATTTTGATATGTTATAAAAAAAATGAACAAACTTTTTACTTACAGATGGTAAAAGAAAAGTTTCAAATTAAAGGTGATATTTATTTTCCATATCAGCCTTGAGAAGCTCTGAAGCTTCCTAACAATGGAGATGAGCACATGGATGTTATCTTTTCATCTAGAATTTTATGAATAAAAGATGCTGTTGAACATTGTTACTGAAGAATACAAATAACATGTGATCAATTCTGAAAAACTGAATAGAACTTTGAACTGGAAAAAAGGTATGCTTCTTTCTTCTAGTGGGCATGGCCAAAGAAAGCAGATATATGGATGGATAAGCTTTCAATCACCCTTCGTTTACATTTTCTATACAATATCACTGAATGATAATGCCTGGCAGTTAATGCTGGATAACAAAATAATTGCTGGTAGAATGGTCAAGCTTTATTCCTTTCAACAACGAAAATTTCTGTCATTTTCTAGGATTGAATTTGAATATGGGAATGCTTTTGCTACAGAAATCCCAAGAGTTCTGATCACTGGAATAAAAATAACAATAGTGGCTTAAAATCTGATCAATCTGCCACCTTGAAAGACCTACATTTGTTCTGATGAGCAACAGAATATCACGCTCAAATATGAGGGGATGACAGGGAAGGAATATGGGTCCATTCTCATTCATTCCAAACTCCTCTGCGTTGTCCAGCAAAGCCCTAATGAGTGGGTGATTGACATATGTGGCAGGGATGATGAAACGTTCCTTCATTTGGCACACTCCCACATAGACTGCCAGGTGTCCTTGAGGCACATCTGCTGGAACACACTTTGATCTCCCTCTCTCATTTCCTCTTCCAATGATGCCAAGCTTGTGCCATATTCTCACAATTTTAAGCATTTTCATTGTTGTAATAGTATTTCTTCTTCCCATGTTTCAAGTAAGAAAAAGAAGCTGCATCCCAGTAAATTAGTGCATGAAAAGTACTTGGGGAAGAAAAGTGAAGCAATTATATAGAATTGGGAGGAAGATTAAGAAATAAAAAATAGCAGAGTGCAAGTTGCGTTTACAGTTCATGTTGGTAGACATGCTTGTGAAGTGTGGTTGCATTGCAGGGTGAAAATGTGGATCATGGTGTATGATATTTCAGAATTGTGGAATATAACCTTCGTCTCTTTATCATCAACCGGTGATTTTCTCTTTTCTTTTCTGCTTCAATCATTTGTCGACCATCAGAAATCTCATCAGAAGAGGAGGTGATCACGTTTCTCTTGAGAGTGTCATTGATTGCACTAAAAAATAGAACGTTCCATTTCACGTAAGTGTTGTGGCCCATATCTGACTATCACAGAGAAAAAAGAGGTCTAAAATCTACCAAGACAATTGATATACAGAAGCCCATCAAGTAAAAAATCCACATATTGTTCGCTCGGGTATGTTGGTAAAATGTAAGACATTATGGACGAATATGAGTGTCCAATACCCATTGCCCATAAGCTAGCGAAGTGTTCTTATTGCACCTTGTTAATACCTTTGTGATGTTTATGGTGGCAATTACTAAATATTGGGTAATATGGTTATCAAGGAATCTCAATTTCTGCCCTTCATTTCCATTAGCGGTTGCCTTTCTTCTTAAAATTTATATTAATACTTTATATAGGGAAACAAATCCATATATGCGAGTAGTGTGAAGTTAATTCAAGTTATTTTATTGCTTTTAGTTTGGATTAATATTTTGTTCTCTAAAAGTGTAAACTATTTGTTCAATATATTAAAAAAAATTAAATTCGATTTAAAATAAGAACCTCATCAAAATGAACAATTATGAATGAAGTTGCACACATTTCAAAAAAAATTAATCATATATGAATATTTTCTAGGTGCACTCGTAAAGCCAAATGACATTAATAACCATTCAAATAAATCTTACTTTGATTTGAAAGATATCTTTCAAACACCTTTGAGGGTTTCAACAGGAATCTTACGGTATACAGATGAAATATCTTTTTTTTGGGAGATGAATATTATGTCCTCAATCTTCAGAAGGGTATAATAATTCTTCATTGTAATCTTGTTGAGATGTGTAATTAATGTATGTCCATTTGTTGTGTTGTCCATTTTTAAGAGAGACACACAATAATTTAGTTTGGTTACAACTTCATGGGTTTGTCATTCAATCTTTTGATTATATAAGAGTGGATAAAGTTATTAATTGACATTAGGAAGATGCATTCTTTGAGCTTGTTCATTAGTATCTTTCACCCATACAAATTTCTTCATCCACTGGAGAATTAAAACACATTGAATGTTACCCATCAAATACTTTATGGAATTATGTGTTTTCCATTAAAGGAGATGTGACATTATATTATACCATAAGGATGTATTAATCTCACTTAGGTCTCACCACGTTGAGAACATATATTTCCTACTATACTTTATTAACTTCTTAAGTATTTGGTACTAAAGAATAAAATTTTAAGGATTATTTTTGGTATGTATTATCTATCCTCACCAACATTTATATCTACATTTTTGGGATTTAATTCAAAGATTGCATGAGGCGTGAAAAAATATAATTTTTCAAGAAAGCATCTGATACTTATAACGACAATACCTCATTAGGACTTCATTTTGAAAGGGATTGATTTTATACACTAAGGAAGATTGATGAGGGACATACTTCTTCAAACCCTAGCTAAATCATCCAATGGTGTATGTTGTCTCGCTATTAATAGATTCAATTTCTAAACTTCTTTAAGGAAAATCATGTTATTCTAACCACCATTCTCAACAATAAAGTCTCTAGATTCTAAATTGACTTACATTTAGATAATGGAACACTTTGTCTATTTATTTTGGATTTGATTTAGAAGATATGAGACATACTTGGTAGTTTCTAACACGACACTTGGTCATAAAGAATTATATGTTTTTTAATTGTATCTTGTGGGGTTAGGTTAAAAACTGATAATTTTATCCTTGTATAGGTAAGTGCACAAAGATGGGGGACCAAAAAGGGGGCATAAGATGCCACTTTTTTCCTGAAATCAGCAAACTCTGAACTTCAACAACAAATTGAAGATAGTTAGACTCAAAATTTTAAGATGCAACAAAAACAAGAGTTGTAATACTCTAAATCTAGTTCCTAAACTACTAACTTATTTTGAAAATAGTGCAGATTAAGGCCCTCAAAAAGGGGGAGCACAAAAAGTGGTCCTATTTTTTGTGAAAAAACATAACATAGCGTTTGGTGTGCTCCCCCTAAAATGTTAACTTTTTTTTTGAATTTTTTTAATCGCTCCAGTGAGAAGTTAGCTAACACCACGTAGCTTATCCCAGAATTTTTTGGTAATTTTTTGATGAATGTATAATTTTTTATGAATTTATGAAGTGCACACATCCTAAAAACATGAAATTTCTGTGTGCTCCCCCTAGAAATCATTTAAAACTAATCAAAAATCAAATTTATTTTTTTTTAAAGTGTGTAGAATGGAGTCTAGTTTCTAAAAATGTAACTTGTTGCAAAATTTGATGAACGAGCCAAAATCTATGCCCAAAATACTAAACGTTGGTTTTTTACAAAAAACAGACATACACACAAAAGAAATTAGAGTTGAAAAACTTAACATAATCAGAATTCAAAATAAATTATATGCTTAGATAGCTGACAGAGAGATCTACAATATCATGTTGTCTGATTTTTACGTTCTTGAACTACGAGTAAACCTGACAAGGAGCACACAAAAAAACATGTTATTTTTTTGTATGTTTGCTGGAAAACACGTCTCAGGCCTGTTTGAATCATCCAAGCCTTTGGGTTGGATTTCCAAGGCAAATCCAAGCCTTAGGATTGGTAAATTCCAATGCCTTGAAAAGTGCGTGCACCCTATAGGGCGCACGCGCTATAGCGCGCGCACCCTATAGCGCGTGCACGCTATATTGAATTGAGAGGAAAAGAGAGAGATAGAGAGCACTCTCTCTTCCTCTCTCTCTTTCCAAAATAGAGATTCTCTAAAATTTGTATACAAAGGCATCCTACAAGAAGGATGAAATGTTTCCTAAAGAATATCCACAATTCATATACAAAAGCATCATACAATAAAAATGACAAAAAATAATAGCTAAAAGGTAAAATTTACCATTAACGTCGATAGCACCAAGGTCATATCCACTGTCAAATCTTGGCCTATGATGTGAAAAATAAGCAAAGCAAGTGAAATGAAAGGGAAGGGATAGATCAAATAGCGAAGGTGCATCAAATCGGATCCAAATTTCAACCCTTTTATGGATTTACAGGTTTAATTGCGAGCCCATGGAATTGGCTAAGAGAAAAATGTGATTGTATATCAACTGATTACAAAATGTGCAGTTGAGGAGAAAATATTGCAATGATGAAGAAGATAATTGGCTATGGAAAATCTAGTTATGAATTTTCTTAAGAATGAAACTATTAAGGAATTGCATGATATATCACTCAATGGTGCAAGGAATATTCTTGATGAACATGGGATTGCAGTTACATCTATTCAATATACCGAAGAAGATATAGAAAATCTTCTTAATAGAGAGATTAATGTGAGAGAAAGGGACATTTTAGAATCTAATGGTGATTTTTGGTGCCATCTAAGGTATGCCAATTACTTAGGACGAAGAGTAAAAGCCCACAATTAATGGAAAAGAGTGGGAAGAGCTTCTTGGACCCATGTCATGATAGAAGTTATAGATAAGGAAGAAGAGCTAGGAAGGGGAAAGCGGCAAAAGAAAGAAGTAAGATATGCATGTGAGCCTATGTTAGATGATGATGATGACATGAGTACTCACCATTTGCTAGTAGCTCAAGTAGTGACAGAAGCTCTTCAGTGCACATGTACACTAGAACACAAAAATTTCAGATAGAGAAGTAACAAGTGCTGTGGAATTATCATAGAGCAGTGTGAAATGAAGCCTCAAATTGGTTCATTAGCAAGAAAATAATTTGGCCATGCACTTCATTCTAGCACCACAAATATTTCTATTAGAAATGCCTATTCATCAATGGTCTTACATTTACGGGACTTGGGAAACCTAGTTACTCATGTTGGGCAATATCCCTCAAATTATGTAAGTTCATTGGCACCTTTGGAAAGGTAGTCTCACTCCTCATTTTATAACAAAGGGTAGTCATCTATGGTCCAAGGTTATAATTCAACTGACAAACAGAGAACTTCTCAAGGTACTGATCTCTTTCGTAGAGAAGTTCCCAATTCATCTCAAGGTTCTCATTTAGGTGAGCAACTCCTCGAAGGTCCTCAAATAGACCCATTCAATATCCCAAATTGGTAAAAGGGTAGATGCAATTTTGGAAAGAGTGGGAAGAGCTTCTTGGACCCATGATAGAAGTTACAAATAAGGAGGAAGAGCTAGGAAGGGGAAAGCGGCAAAGGAAAAAAGTAAGATATGTGTGTGAGCCTATGTGAGATGATCATCATGAGTACTCACCATTTGCTAGTAGCTCAAGTAGTGACAAAAGCTCTTCAGTGGACATGTACACTGACACAAAAATTTTAGATAGAGAAGTAACAAGTGTTGTGGAATTATCCATAGAGCAATGTGAAATGAAGCCTTGAAAATTGGTTCATTAGTAGGCAAAGAATTTGTTCATGCACTTCAATCTAGCACCACAAATATTTCTATTAGAAATGCCTATTCATCAATGGCCTTACATTTACGGGACTTGGGAAACCCAGTTACTCATGTTGGGCAATATCCATCAAATTATGTAAGTTCATTGGCACCTTTGGAAAGGTAGTCTCACTGGACTCATTTTACAACAAAGGGCAGCCATCTATGGTCCAAGGTTTTAATTCAGTTGACAAGTGGAGAGATTATCAAGGTACTGATCTCTTTCATAGAGAAGTTCCCGATTCATCTCAAGGTTCTCATTTAGGCAACCAACTCCTTGGAGGTCCTCAAATAGACCCATTCAATTTTTGAAATTGGTAAAAGGGTAGATGCAATTTTTGAAAGAGTATCCCAATTGAAGAGAAATGGAAATTCTAGTGAGCATAAAGTTATTGCAGATCCAATAGGTGTATCTCCTCTATTGACAAATATAATTGCTTCTAGAGACTTGAGTTTAAATGGAGACTGTTTGATCCCAAACATGCCCCAGTCGAGCAGATGAACCAGATGTTGCTTGAGTAAAGAAGATAGTGGTTTATTAAAGCATCTGCATTATCCCACTTGCTATCAATTCTCTCTCTCTCTCTCTCTCTCTCTCTCTCTAGATTGTCAAGGATTTCTAAAATTACAACTGCAAGTAAGAAAATATTGCATATTGCACGCTTCTATAAGCATGTGAAATATATAATCTATTCAAACTGATTTTTTTGTCTAAAACTGACACAAATCTCCGTGGATATTATCATGCTTAACATGATTTTCCAATGTTGTAGATATGCCATTGCCCTACTCTTTTGAGCATTGCAGGGCCTCTAGAATTGGTTTGGTCTGTCTTGGTCGTCTGTTGCCATTAGGTATCATAACATACATAGCTCTTAAACGTTGGGTTAGATATACATTTGGGTACATTTAGATATAAATTGGGTACATTTAGATATAAATTGGGTACATTTGGTCTTTCTTGGTTGTCTGTTGCCATTAGGTATCATAACATATATGAGTGTATTTTATCCTCAGGCAGTCACTCATCATCCCACCATCAGTCTACATAGGATGCATCCATCCTTATGTCAAACATGTCAAATCTAATCTTTTTCTTCAATCATCTAATTTTGGCAAAAGATATTTGTTACATTCATGTTGACATTAGTTCTTTTGGATTTTTTTATATCTTTCTTGGAGTTCTCTTGTTTAGTCTCCTCAAGGTTACCATGATCCTTTATATCATGGTGTGTCGTGAATGATGAAACTTGGGACTTGTTTATGGTTTTATTTTCTTTTGTGTGTGGTCTAAATTTGTTCCTTGCACTTCCACATGTGATTCCAATAGTCACATGGTGCACTAGGTCATATCTCTTGCTTGTGTTCTTCCAACATCATTTGCACCAAAGTCCTTTATGGATCTTGTGTGATGCCAGTCTAACAGTTTCTATTTGTCATGTCATGTCCTATGCACTATTTATGCCACAACCTTGGCTCTTCATACCTTGGCTATTCACTGATGTTGCTAAATCAAAATAAGTGCTCACTACATGACAAGCCATTTGCAAGGGTACTCAAGATCCATGATCATTTTTCATCACCATTTCGCTTGCATTTTTATTCACCCATAATTCATCCTAACCTAGTTGCTTTTCCTAATTAAGCCTTTTACCCCCATCCTTGATTATGTCTTGGGGAGGTAAACTATCAGAGCATTTTCATTCTTATCTAGTCTATCTATATAGTTATCTAATTTGCATATATGTTATATTATGACATTCTCAAGTTTTAATTGTGAGTGAACAATTGATTAACCCCACCACTCTTAGTTGTATTTACCTCCTTTTGGGCCTAACATCTTTGTCACATGATCCCCTATGGATGAGGTTCCCTCTCCTTGTACCTTCACGGATGCTCTAGTCCTCCATATTGGTCCATGTACTAGATGGTGGTTGTGGTACCAATGTTGTCTTTGTCCTTGTCCTAGTACTTGTGGTTGTGCTTGTGCACCCTGATCAATGTCCATCATGGTAACACATCCCTACCCACTATCTCTTCCATATATCTAGGTTACCTATACCCATGGTCTTCCTCCATCTCCCCCTCTATCTTACCTAGCTACTCTTTTCTTGAACACCCTTTGGTAAAGTGTTTCTACCTGTCTTTGTACCCCCTCATAGGTGATGCTTCCTTTCTCTTCCTCCATAGTGCCACTACCACTGCTCTCCTCAAGCACTGAGCCAACTGGTATGCATCAACCTGGTGTCCTTGTATGTGCACCTCCCTCTTACACATCCATAGGGTAGGAATCCCTATCCTACACATATCTCTTGGTATCATCCTAACCCACCATATTGTATATGCTATAGTCACCTCTAGATTTGTTGGCCTAACACATAGATCCTAGTCAGATGACCTTATCTCAATCCACTCCCTCACGATCCCTCTCCAATCTAGAGTCCATCCAAACTATCCAACCATCTCCCATATCCAACCAAGGCTCAAACATACACATATTTATTGGTCTCTCAGTGCTACTGCTAGTGCCCACGGCAAAATAAGTACTACTTGTAAGGACTACATTCATTCTCCTTCCCCTTGTCTATCTCCCTTTCCCCTTCTCTCTCTCTCTCAACTTCTCCCTCTCTCCTTCTCTCCCTCTCCCTTTTTTATCACCTTCTCCCTCTCTCCCTTTTTCTTGTTTTATATAGCGCGTACGTGCTATGAAAAAGTAAAGACTATCACTCTAGTCTTTAGTTTTACATAGCGCGTGCGCGCTATGAAAAACTAAAGACTATCACTCTAGTCTTAGTTTTACATAGCGCGTGCGTGCTATGAAAAAGTAAAGACGAGAGACTTTTAGTTTTGCATAGCGCGCTCGTGCTATGCAAAACTAAAAACAACGGTTAAATTGGCCATGAAACTCGTGATTGAGGCCCACTTTTGCTGTTTTTGTTTGATTTCTGCATCTTAGTCGACAAGTTTTCTTCTTTTCATGGTGCTAAGTGACAAAAAAACATATTTTGTCAATTTGCACTATTTTATTGTTTAAAAATCAACATCAAATTGCGAAGGTCAATCATTATCAGCGAAATTTATTGATTGAGGTAAGTTTTTTAGTTTTTTACATGTCAAATGTGAATAAAGAGTGTTTTGGTTTATAATTGGTATGATATATACTTGTTCAATGCATAATTTGATATAATTATAATAAATTTATATTATAATTTGTCATATTGTAAGAGGTTTAAATTAGAATTTGACTTATTGTTTTACATTTATATTATATTTTTAAAATTGTAATCAATTCATATGTAGAAATCATCATCATGCCAAGGAAACGAGCAAAGAATTTAACATTGGAAGAGCATGAAAGAGACAAAGAGAAGAAAAGGGAAAGAATGAGACAACTTCGTGAACACAAAAAATTAGAAACCATACAAGAAGATTTGTCTTTGGATGAGGAACATGAAACATCAATACAATGTAAAAGAGAATTGGAATTGGAAACAAAAAGACAACGAATGAGAAACTTGCGTGCAACGAGACAATTGAATTATGAAAATGCGAGGACATCATCTATGAGTTCCCAAGTTGAAGAGACATCGTCATCCAATGTTGGAGGCACACCAATGTATCATGTTGAAGGCACACCATTGTCTACTTCCGAAGGTGGAGGGACACCAATGTATCACGTTGAAGGCACACCATCGTCTACTTCCGAAGGTGGAGTCACACCAATGTGTCATGTTGAAGGCACACCCTTATATCATGTTGAAGGCACACCATTATCTACATCTGAAGGTGTAGCAACCACATCGTCTCATGTTGATGACACTCAAGATGGTACGCAATTCACACATAATGTTTCTGATGCTCCTAGAATTATTTATAGAAAGCCAAAATATTTGATTGATATTGATACTAACATTTTGCAAGCAATGCCTGACAAGATTCCCAAGCGTACTTGTCAAAGAAATGCTAATCGTATTTGGAGATCATTTTTTGAAAATTTAAACATGACAGGAAGATGTCAACTATTTGTTGAAATGATGAAAAATCTTAAATTTAGGCCCATCATGAAGATTCTTGGGCTAAGAACAATGGATGAGTCTAGCGAAAAATCTATTGTAAAGAATCTAATGACTGCATATGAGAGTGTGGGTTCTACATCACGCACGAAAGATAGTAATGTCACACGTCGTGTACTTACATCAACAATAGTAAGCAATCAAATGAAGAAATCTCGACTCATTAGAAAGACAAGAAAAACATTGAAAATAAGTAGAAAGTCTCTAATGAGAGCCCTGAGAAGGCGTAAAAGAGTGGAAGATCCAAATAGCAATGAGTTATGGGCATTTTCCAGTAGACTACCGCGAAAAGATAAAGCAATTGTTGAAGCTTTGAAATCCTTGATTGAAGAATTTTGGAAGAATAATACACGGGTATCTCCTAATCAAAGAGATGTTGTAAGAAGGAGGATTGGTAGTCGAATTCGTGTTCCACATCCAAAACATTTTTTGGATTCAACTCAGACACAATTCTTTTCAAAATTTATGCTTTCGTATCCTCAAATTAAAATTAGTCAGAGATATTTTGAAATGTGTAAACTTTTTTATGTCAAGATAAATCACACACACACAACTTGTTGTTGTAGGGTGCATATTGAATTTTCTAACCATTTTGAAGTTTATAGGAATATATGTGTAGCTTTGCACTCTAACAATGTTTTGCAGGATTGTAACATAAATGTCCCACCTAGATCTTCAAGGGAATTAATATCTACCATTTTATGTGAAAGAGTGGATGGTCAACAATTTTACAAGCTCTCATGCTTGAATGGTACATGCATAGATTGCGGAGGTTTGCGACGTTTGCCAATTTGTCAACATATGGAGAGTACGCATGCAATCGGTAATGAAATAGTGGAATTTGGAAAATATAAGACCGTGACATACAATCTAAAAGATGGAAAAGAGGCTAAAAGATGTGATTTAGTAATTGAAAAAATTCCAGTGTATCAGTTCATGGACATTTTTTGTAAAAAAGTTATTTATGAGTATGCAAGGCATACACATAGAGCACGATGGTTAGATATGCAATTCAAGTTGTGCAAGGACACATTCCCACTTGAAACCATTGTTTCAGTTGTGGACTTTGCAGAGAACTACACACTACAACCATAGAATGAGGTGCAAGCAAAGTATTACAGCTCTCAACAGGTTGCTATATTTGTTCATATAGCATTCATGCATGCACCAGACAGTACAGAGCAGAACAGGAAGATATTGAGGGAGTATCATTTTTATATCAGCGATGATCGCTCACATTCTACAGAGTTTGTACATGGTTGCTTTCAACTATTTTATGGTCATTTGGCAAATAGGGGCATAAAATATCATCGACATATCATTTGGTCAGATAATTGTGCATCCCAATTCAAGAATTCGCGGATGTTTTATTAGTTGTGCAGGATGCATAAGATTACTGGAATTCAATATATGTGGAATTTCACAGAGGCTGGTCATGGAAAGGGAGAGCACGATGGCACAGGTGCATGTATTAAAAGAGCTTTAGCACGTGAAGAATTAAAGTACACAGAGAAAGCAACATTGTCAGATGCGAGATGTATTGTCCAATGGTGTAATGCTACAATGGGTCCAGGTAATGAAGGTGAGTCTATGGTTCGTAGATTTTTTTGGTTTATGGATGAAACTAACATTGCATTATATGAGGATTGTTGTACATTGACAGGATCGAGTGAGCTACACTCTTTTAGAAGTTGTAATGCAGGTTCATGGAGTATCCACACACGACATATGGCGTGCTTTTGTTCATCATGTGTAGATGAAGATTGGGATGGGTGTGAGTCAAAGGAATGGGTTGACGAATGGTATACACATAGTTTGAGTCCACTTGCCTCCTATCATCCCCATGAATCACTACAACCGACAAAAATGGAATCATCCATTGACTTTGATCGCTTATCTGATCTAGTACAACCAGGTCGGTATTTTTCACATACAAATAATCTCAAATTTATTACTTTATCATAAATATTTAGTAAACTAATGTCCTCATTATGTTTATATCATTACAGGCCATGTTTTTGCTGTTATTGCACCTAAAGACAATGAAGAAGGGACAGATTATTATTATTTGTGTCGTTGTGTAGAGGCAAAAAAGAAACTGGATCACTCAGTTATCGATGGTGAAGAATTGGAATACCCTATAGGAGCAGTGGTTGTAACTGGTATATGGCTTAGACGGTATGCTATGAAGAACCCTAGGTTGTGGTTGTTTGAGGATTGGGAGACACAGAAAGATTCTTCATTATTCAAACCTCATCGTTGCATCAAATGTCCACTTAATCAGATATGGGGGAAGACCGCAAAATAAAACTCTTTGGAAGGTTCTTGAGTCAGACCACGAGGCAATACTTGAGACAATCAAGGGTAGGGCAGACCCAATTGGTACATTGGACTAAATGGAGATACAAAATATCATAACATGTCAAATTTATATAGCATTGTAAATTGGGTGGATTGTAAATTGCTCATGCATTACCCCGTATGTATAACGAGAAGTTTGTAGCATTTAATGACCATCCTTTACTTCATTCTCTCCTTTCATACCATCTTGATGCAGAGCTCTCCACTATCACCTTAAATACGCTAACTCAACTTGAGGATTCAACAAGTAACTTGGAATCAACTCAAGGAATTAGTCCTATTCAAAGATCAAATGGAGTTCTCTGACTTTTTGACTAGGCCAATTATGGTGCAGGGCACCCTCCACTAGCAGAAATTTGTGTTGCTTTGTTAGTGTTTGTAATAAATAGGATGGATATGTATAGATCATCCTAATTTTGGTTTGGAATCCTAATGTGTGATCAAGGATCTTTTGGCAAAGTTATAAGCCTAAGATACCTTAGGTCACAGGGTTCACCTAGATAGTGACAAATTGCTAGGTTAGATTTGTGAGGTTTTAAAGGTTAATTGGCCTAGGAAATTGACATGCAAGTCTAGTTTGCTATGGTATGGTTGTAAAAGGAACAAACCAAGAGTTGTTTCAGAGTCCTTAGGTCATATGAGGACCATCTACATGCTTGGGAGTGGTCAGGAAGTCCACTGGTGAAGAGTTCTAACTAAAGGCCAGGTTTAGGCGTAGGAAATTGGCATCCAAGTCTAGTTCGCTATGGTATGGTTGTAAAGGGAACAAACCAAGAGTTTTTCAGAGTCCTTAGGTCATATGAGGACCATCTACATGCTTTGGAGTGGTCAGGAAGTCCACTGGTGAAGATTTCTAACTAAAGGCTAAGTTTAGGCCTAGGAAATTAGTGTGCAGGTCTAGTTTGATATGGTATGGTTGTAAAAGTAACAAACCAAGAATTGTTTCAGAGTTCTTAGGTCATATGAGGACCATTTACATGTTTGGAAGTGGTCAGAAAATCCACTGGTGAAGAGTTCTAACTAAACACTAGGTTTAGGCCTAGGAAATTGGTGTGCAGGTCTAGTTTTCTATGGGATGATTGTAAAGGGAACAAACCAAGAGTTGTTTCAGAGTCCTTAGGTCATATGAGGACCATCTACATGCTTGGGAGTGGTCAGAAAGTCCGCTGGTGAAGAGTTCTAACTAAAGGCCAAGTTTAGGCGTAGGAAATTGGCATCCAAGTCTAGTTTGCTATGGTATGGTTGTAAAGGGAACAAACCAAGACTTGTTTTAGACTCCTTAGGTCATATGAGGACCATCTACATGCTTGGGAGTGGTCAGGAAGTCCACTGGTGAAGAGTTCTAACTAAAGGCTAGGTTTAGGCCTAGGAAATTGGCGTGCAGGTCTAGTTTGATATGGTATGGTTGTAAAAGTAACAAACTAAGAGTTGTTTCAGAGTTCTTAGATCATATAAGGACCATCTACATGCTTTGGAGTGGTCAGGAAGTCCATTGGTGAAGAGTTTCAGCAATAAGTCACTTTTAGGCCTAGTTTCCCTAAAGCCAAAAAGACATTGAACTTTGATTAAGTGTCTAACTTTGCAAAGGGAGTTTATTGGGATAGAAACTCACTTAATTGATTGTGTTACACCATCCTAAGAGATTGGGAATACCCATAAGTCATTACAGGTGATTGGTGAATTGTGGGAGTCAAGTGAAGGGCACACTACTTTTCGGCTGTCACCTCTGCATTAAATTAGGTCTATGTCCAAGGTGAGTGTTAGGTTGTGCTGGAGTGGAGTTGGAAAACAAGGCTTTGGGATGTTAAATAACTTCCAAATGGGTGTCTAAAAATATCCTGATTGTGTCAAGATACCAAGTTGTGAATAAGTTAGAGTGGAAAATCGAGGTTGAGAAGGCTACAAGAAAAAGTGCGTGCAGGTCTAGTTCACTATAATACGGTCTTAATGGGAATGAACCAGTTGTTATTTCAGAGGCCTTAGGTTAAATGAGGACCATTTACATGCTTGGGATTGGTCAGGAAGTCCACTGGTGTAGAGTTTCAGCAATAAGTCACTTTTAAGCCTAGTTTCCCTAAAGCCAAAAAGACATTGAACTTTGATTAAGTGTTTAACTTTGCGAAGGGAGTTTATTGGGATAGAAACTCACTTAATTGATTGTGTTACACCATCCTAAGAGATTGGGAATACCCTTAAGTCATTACAGGTGATTGGTGAATTGTGGGAGTCAAGTGAAGGGCACACTACTTTTCGGCTGTCACCTCTGCATTAAATTAGGTCTGTCTCCAAGGTGAGTGTTAGGTGGTGTTGGAGTGGAGTTGGAAAACAAGGCTTTGGGATCTTAAATAACTTCTAAATGGGTGTCTAAAAATATCTTGATTGTGTCAAGATATCAAGTTGTGAAGAAGTTAGAGTGGAAAATCGAAGTTGAGAAAGCTACAAGAAAATTGTCGTGCAGGTCTAGTTTTCTATGGTATGGTTGTAAAGGGAACAAACCAAGAGTTGTTTCAGAGTCCTTAGGTCATATGAGGACCATCTACATGCTTGGGAGTGGTCAATAAGTCCACTGGTGAAGAGTTTTATTTAAAAGCTAGGTTTAGGCATAGGAAATTAGCGTGCAGGTCTAGTTTGCTATGGTATGGTCGTAAAGGGAACAAACCAACAGTTGTTTCAGAGTCCTTAGGTCATATGAGGATCATCTACATGCTTGGAAGTGGTCAGGAAGTCCACTGGTGAAGAGTTCTAACTAAAGGCTAAGTTTAGGCCTAGGAAATTGGCGTGCAAGTCTAGTTTGCTATGGTATGGTTGTAAAGGGAACAAACCAAGAGTTGTTTCAGAGTCCTTAGGTCATATGAGGACCATCTACATGCTTAGGAGTGGTCAGAAAGTCCATTAGTGAAGAGTTATAACTAAAGGCCAGGTTTAGGTGTAGGAAATTGGCGTGCAGGTCTAGTTTGCTATGGTATGGTTGTAAAGAAAAAAAACCAAGAGTTTTTTCAGAGTCCTTAAGTCATATGAGGACCATCTACATACTTGGGAGTGGTCAGGAAGTCCATTGGTGAAAATTTCTAACTAAACGCTAGGTTTAGGCCTAGGAAATAGGTGTACAGGTCTAGTTTGTGATGGGACGATTCTCAAGGAAACAAACCAAGAGTTGTTTCAGATTCCTTAGGTCATATGAGGACCATTTGCATGCTTTGGAGTGGTCAGGAAGTCCACTTGTGAAAAGTTTTAACTAAAGGCTAGGTTTAGGCCTAGAAAATTGGCGTGCAAGTCTAGTTTGCTATGGGATGATTGTAAAGGGAACAAACCAAGAGTTGTTTCAAAGTCCTTAGTTCATATGAGGACCATCTACATGCTTGGGAGTGTTCAGGAAGTCCACTGGTGAAGATTTCTAACTAAAGGCCAGGTTTAGGCCTAGGAAATTGACGTGCAGGTCTAGTTTGCTATGGTATGGTTGTAAAGGGAACAAACCAAGAGTTTTTTCAGAGTCCTTAGGTCATATGAGGACCATCTACATGCTTGGGAGTGGTCAGGAAGTCCACTGGTGAAGAGTTCTAACTAAAGGCTAGGTTTAGGCCTAGGAAATTGGCGTGCAGGTCTAGTTTGATATGGTATGGTTGTAAAAGTAACAAACTAAGAGTGTTTTCAGAGTTCTTAGGTCATATGAGGACCATCTACATGCTTTGGAGTGGTCAGGAAGTCCATTGGTGAAGAGTTTCAGCAATAAGTCACTTTTAGGCCTAGTTTCCCTAAAGCCAAAAAGACATTGAACTTTGATTAAGTGTCTAACTTTGCAAAGGGAGTTTATTGGGATAGAAACTCACTTAATTGACTGTGTTACACCATCCTAAGAGATTGGAAATACCCATAAGTCATTACAAGTGATTGGTGAATTGTGGGAGTCAAGTGAAGGGCACACTACTTTTCGGCTGTCACCTCTGCATTAAATTAGGTCTGTGTCCAAGGTGAGTGTTAGGTTGTGCTGGAGTGGAGCTGGAAAACAAAGCTTTGGGATGTTAAATAACTTCGAAATGGGTGTCTAAAAATATCCTGATTGTGTCAAGATACCAAGTTGTCAATAAGTTAGAGTGAAAAATTGAGGTTTAGAAGGCTACAAGGAAAAGTGCGTGCAGGTCTAGTTCACTATAGTACGGTCTTAATGAAAATGAACCAGTTGTTATTTCAGAGGCCTTAGGTCAAATGAGGACTATTTACATGCTTGGGATTGGTCAGGAAGTCCATTGGTGAAGAGTTTCAGCAATAAGTCACTTTTAGGCCTAGTTTCCCTAAAGCCAAAAAGACATTGAACTTTGATTAAGTGTCTAACTTTGCGAAGGGAGTTTATTGGGATAGAAACTCACTTAATTGATTGTGTTACACCATCCTAAGAGATTGGGAATACCCTTAAATCATTACAGGTGATTGGTGAATTGTGGGAGTCAAGTGAAGGGCACACTACTTTTCGGCTGTCACCTCTACATTAAATTAGGTCTGTGTCCAAGGTGAGTGTTAGGTTGTGCTGTAGTGGAGTTAGAAAAAAAAGCTTTGGGATGTTAAATAAATTTCAAATGGGTGTCTAAAAATATCTTGATTGTGTCAAGATACCAAGTTGTGAATAAGTTATAGTGGAAAATCGAGGTTGAGAAGGCGACAAGGAAAAGTGCATGCAGGTCTAGTTCACTATGGTACGGTCTTGATGGCAATGAACCAGTTGTTATTTCAGAGGCCTTAGGTCAAATGAGGACCATTTACATGCTTGGGATTGGCCAGGAAGTCCATTGGTGAAGAGTTTCAGCAATAAGTCACTTTTAGGCCTAGTTTCCCTAAAGCCAAAAAGACATTGAACTTTGATTAAGTGTCTAACTTTGGGAAGGGAGTTTATTGGGATAGAAACTCACTTAATTGATTGTGTTACACCATCCTAAGAGATTGGAAATACCCTTAAGTCATTACAGGTGATTGGTGAATTGTGGGACTCAAGTGAAGGGCACACTACTTTTCGACTGTCACCTCTGCATTAAATTAGGTCTGTGTCCAAGGTGAGTGTTAGGTGGTGTTGGAGTGGAGTTGGAAAACAAGGCTTTGGGATCTTAAATAACTTCTAAATGGGTGTCTAAAAATATCTTGATTGTGTCAAAATACCAAGTTGTGAAGAAGTTAGAGTGGAAAATCGAAGTTGAGAAGGCTACAAGAAAATTGGCATCCAGGTCTAGTTTGCTATGGTATGGTTGTAAAGGGAACAAACCAAGAGTTGTTTCAAAGTCCTTAAGTCATATGAGGACCATCTACATGCTTGGGAGTGGTCAAAAAGTCCACTGGTGAAGAGTTCTATTTAAAAGCTAGGTTTAGGCATAGGAAATTGGCGTGCAGGTCTAGTTTGCTATGGTATGGTCGTAAAGGGAACAAACCAACAGTTGTTTCAGAGTCCTTAGGTCATAGAAGGACCATCTACATGCTTGGGAGTGGTCAGAAAGTCCATTGGTGAATATTTCTAACTAAAGGCTAGGTTTAGGCCTAGGAAATTGGCGTGCAGGTCTAGTTTGTTATGGTATGGTTGTAAAAAGAAAAAAATAAGAGTTTTTTCAAAGTCCTTAAGTCATATGAGGACCATCTACATGCTTGGGAGTGGTCAGGAATTCCACTGGTGAAGAGTTCTAACTAAAGGCTAGGTTGAGGCTTAGGAAATTGGTGTGCAGGTCTAGTTTGCTATGGGATGATTGTAAAGGGAACAAACCAAAAGTTTTTTCAGAGTCCTTAGGTCATATGAGGACCATCTGGATGCTTGGGAGTGGTCAGAAAGTCTACTGGTGAAGAGTTCTAACTAAAGGCCAGGTTTAGGCCTAGGAAATTGGTGTGCAGGTCTAGTTTGCGATGGGATGATTCTAAAGGAAACAAACCAAGAGTTGTTTCAGAGTCCTTAGGTCATATGAGGACCATTTACATGTTTGGAAGTGGTCAGGAAATCCACTGGTGAAGAGTTCTAACTAAACGCTAGGTTTAGGCCTAGGAAATTGGCGTGCAGGTCTAGTTTGCTATGGGATGATTGTAAAGGGAACGAACCAAGAGTTGTTTCAGAGTCCTTAGGTCATATGAAGACCATCTAGATGCTTGGGAGTGGTCAAGAAGTCCGCTGGTGAAGAGTTCTAACTAAAGGCCAGGTTTAGGCGTAGGAAATTGGCGTGCAGTTCTAGTTTGCTATGGTATGGTTGTAAAGGGAACAAACCAAGACTTGTTTCAGACTCCTTAGGTCATATGAGGACCATCTACATGCTTGGGAGTGTTTAGGAAGTCCACTAGTGAAGATTTCTAACTAAAGGTTAGGTTTAGGCCTAGGAAATTGGCGTGCAGGTCTAGTTTGCTATGTTATGGTTGTAAAAGGACAAACTAAGAGTTTTTTCAGAGTCCTTAGGTCATATGAGGACCATCTACATGCTTCAGAGTGGTCAGGAAGTCCACTGGTAAAGAGTTCTAACTAAAGGCTAGGTTTAGGCCTAGTGTCCCTAAAGCCAAAACGGTATTGAAGTTTGATTGTTTTGGGTTTGGAATAGAATTTTGGGTGATATAATAACATCATAACATCATTTTTCATCTATATTGAATGATTATATAATCTGTTTTGCTTCAAATTTGGAAAGTTGTTGTAGGTGGTCATTTTGGTGCATTGAAATAACTCTATTTTGGTTTTTTTGATGATATAATGGGCCATTCAATGAATTTAAATAATTTTTTTCATTGAATGGACCCTATGTAACATATGTATGATGTTACTAACCATTTGGATGTAGGATAAGTTGTTTTAGTGGGTGTACACCATGACGAAGAGTGGGAAAATGATACAAAATTGATGCCACAAGTGTAGCAGCAAAGGATCCACCTTAACAAGGGTATAATTTTATTTGAAACAGCAGAAGTATATGTCAAATGAAAGGTGAATCCACAAGGAGGAGTTCTGGAAATGAGTTTTGAGTTATTTTTAATAAGGCCCTAGTTTTGAAGGCCTAGAGGGAGCAATTTGGGGCTTTTGGGTATAGAAAGCCTATAGGATCCAATTGACTTCAAATTTCTCTAATTGGGACCATATTAGCACTCTATGAAAAGTGGCAAGGTTGGGTGCTAAGTTTTTAATAGGGTTCCTTTGTAAAAGTGACCTATTACGTCTAGGAAGGAAAGTGGAGCAGCAGTTTTTGGGGGTTGTGTTCCAAATTAACCCTACCTAATTCTGAGATATGTTTTGTAAAACCATAAAAGGTATCTGAATATGTAATTTATTTTGGAAGTGTTTTGGGAAAACTAAGAGTTATTTGGGAAAAACTCACTGGTTAAGACTACAAGGATAGAGAGCCTAGAGTGTGGATTGAGGGTAAGATCTTGGAGTAGGACTTCAAGAACCACTTGAACATTGTTAGATTCGTATTTTAAGCCATATTGAATCCCTATAATAGTAAGGTAGTTGGGAGAAGTCAGATTGATAGGTTAGTGGCATATTGGCACTTGGGGCCACTTGGGTAAGGAACACCTTTGAGGAAACCAAGAAAACTTTATTTATAAAATAACTCCAATCTAACCTACCTATTTGCATCAAATTTTCAACCAAGCTATAAACAAATTGTTGAAGCATTAGTATCTGGATTTGTTAGAATTTCTTTAAAAAATTATCATTGCAAGAACAAGAGCCACTTAGGCTTCTTACATATTATATTTATACATTTATGCATTCATTTCATTACTTTTGTTATTATTACAGTTAAAGAATTGACTTTTATTGAGGACAGTGACTGGCATTTGTAGCACAGTTAGCAAGTTAAACATACAAGCATAACTATAAGGCATGGGAAATTTACAAAGCAAAGACATGAACATAAACATAATTTAGTATACATCAATACACCAAACACATGAATTGCATACCTAAAACATAAAAAAAAAATATTCGTAGGGCATGAAGTCAAATATATATGTCCAATAATGTCATACATTGAATATATTCAGTAAAATTGGCTTCCTCAAAGCCAAATGGATGTACAACGTATCACTGATACAATATACAAAAAATATGTCCACTAATGCCATATAGGCATACAATCCATATCCCTAATCTAGTCCTTTCCTGCTAGGGGAAGAAAATAAATCTTGAGCTGTCTTCAATCGTCGCGTCGATGGAGATGCAGTGGATGCCGTAGTCTTCCGAGTGCGCTCACTCGTCCTCCTATCTAGACTCTTCTGTAGCTCGACCTGATAAAAAATAAAATTAGATAGAGATAACTAATATACATCAAAATTGAATTATACAATGACATAAAATTGAATATTGGCTTACCGCTAGCAGATAGTCACTATGTTCATCCACCGAAGGCGCATGCTGGTGATCTGGAGTCATAAGTCCCTACAACAATGATCAAAATAATAATTAAAATACATACATGGATATCATTATAAAATTCAATACAAACTATTAAAATAACAATTAAAGTTAAGTGATCTCTTTCATACCTCAGTCAGTGCTTCAGAACTAGCTACTGTTGCAGCTACTCCGCGATCCAAAGTATCACAGACAGAAGGAGGAGTCTCTGATGTCAAAAGCTGAAAATGAAACAAAAAAATTAAATTATGTAGTTATCAAGATTACATATATTTTTTACAACCCTACTAATGAGTAAATGATACCTCTGTGAAGGTTCCACCGCGTCCTCCGGTGTGTGGCGGCGAAGTGTAAAAGGGGACATTAGGATCATTGCCACTTCCACCGCCACCATCACTGTCACTGACACTCTTGCCCTGAATTTTCATCATAAACAATAGATACTACAAATTAAATAGTTATTCTTTTATAAATGAAATATGATCAAAGCAATTTCATGAACTTGGAAATATTTACCTGTGTGTCAATGCCAAATGTCGTATTTAGAAAGCTATCGGTCATAAATCCAAGATCATCTTCCTCTCTCTCACCAGTACCATATGTGCACAAGCATCCACATGACCGAAAAATATGGCCCCTCGAGGATTGACTATGGTCACCCTCAACTAAAGGAGTGGCACACTGAATGAGAGTCTGTATCAGAGCACTAATTGTGCCTAGTGTGTCTGTCTCTACATGTTCCTTCACAGCAGAAGGAATACTAACATGATCTGCTTGTGGCTTGCCAATAACAGGCCTAGGTGCATTAGGGTCACGATGTGCCCCTTCTCGATCAAATGATGACCCCCCTCCTCTACCCTGAGAATCTAGAATGTCAAAATAATTTGGCACCTCTTTGAGTACAAACTCACAATAGAGTTTCCTCAAGAAATATATAGGAACTTCATGATTGTTACAAGGAGGCACATCAAAGACCATCCACCATCTATCCCAAAAATTGTTTTTAATGTCTTCATTTGTGCACCAATGAATTGGGAACCTCTTTGTTGTAGTTCTAAGAGTATTTGCGTCCCCTGATTTTTTAAATAGCAAACAAATGTCATCTTTTGTGATTTTTTTCTTCTTTATGTCGGCATAAGATAATTTATTTGCATAATATCTTTTTTGTTCTTCTCTTTTATCCTGCCATATATTAAGTTGCCCACTAACCGCGCTTACGTGGGTCAAGATTGTTTCTAATGATTTTGCAAGACTTTCCCGTCCCGGATTTGTACCTCTAGAATCTTTTAACCTACTAATTAAAGATTCTAATTCTTTTTGCCCTTTTTCAATTTGGTTCATCAAATTTTCTTGGGTTCTAGGAGGAGGTTTCTCAATTGTTGGAGGAGGCAATTCAGGTTCATTTTGTTCTTCATGAGGAGATGGAGGGTTTGGAGGAGTGTTTGGTGGAGGGTTTGGTGGAGGGAGATTATTTCTTCCTGAAAATTAAAAAAATTACATTTTAAAATCTTCACTATACAAAGAATTTAAACAAAAATAAATTAAAGCAAAATAAATTGCAAAAAAATTGAAATTTTAAAACAAATAAGAGGCATAAGTTGTAGAAACACTTACCTCTTCTTCTCAATCGACTTCGTTGACGCGGTGGAGCCATTTGATCAATGGATGAAGGAAAATAATAGCAGCAGGTGTAAGGCGTGTGCGCTTTGGGAGGTTTTCTTCACTGCACACGCGGGTTTGAGAAAGCAAAATGAGTTTTGGGCTTTCTCAAACCCGCGTTTGCCATTTATATTGGCTTTTTCAAAGCGTGCACGCGCTTTGTTTTGGATTGCCCAAGCCTAAGGCTCAGGCAACCCAAGCCATAGGGCGTGCGCGCTACGCTTTAGTGCGTACGCACTATGTGCGATGGGGGGCCAAAAAGAAAAGTGGCATCTTTTTGGTCCCCCATCTTTGTGCATATACCCATATATAAGGATTTATGAGAATAAAATTACTTAGTAGTTTTTCAAATGATTTTCTCATTATCATTTTTAAGTCTTTGATCATTTTATTTGATCAAGTCAAGTGTCATGTTTATGGTTTGAGGATGAGTATTCAAGAAGAGTTGATAATGGTAAGAGTGTCTACCATTCGATATGCACATCGATTTTCTTTGAAGGTAGAAGAAAAATTGAACAAGAAGTTTGAGAGCAAGCAAAATGGAAGAGGCCATGGTGGAAAGCCAAGTGGATGGTCATATGGAAACCGAAATAAAGATCAAAAGAATAATAATGACTCTATTAGCAATTAGAATCAAAGGGGAAATAATTCCTATAATCCTCGCAATCAAAATAATGGAGATCAAAGAGGAAGAGGATCGGGAAGAGGAGATTTATGTGTAACATGTTTCCAGTGCGGAGAAGAAGGGCATCGAGCTTATGAGTATCCCCAACATCAAGGGAGAACAAATAGGAGACCAGAAGGCCATACATAAATTGCACATGTAGATGATGATGTTGATTCTTCATATTTTAAAGATGTTTAAAGAGGAGAGGTCCTTGTTACCAAAAGAGCCTTGCTAAATGATGAGAAGGAACTTGAGAAAAGGAAGGATTATTTTTTTAACAAGATGCAAGTGTAATGGTAAGGTACGCAATGTCATTATAAATGGTAGTAGTATCGATAAGCTTGTTTCAAAGGAAATGGTTAATAAATTGAAGTTAGAGAGAAGGAAGCATCTGAGTCCCTATCGTATTTCTTGGTTGTAGAAGGACCACAAGGCTTTAGCCAATAAGAAATTTTTGGTAAAGTTCAAATTTAGAGACTATCATGATGAGGTATTGTGTGATATTATATGCCTATGGATGTTTGTCATTTTTTTTTAGGGAGACCATGGCAATTTGATCATCATGCAGTACATAATGGGTATGCAAATACCTATTCTTTGACAAAGGATAGAGTCTAATGCAAGTTGAAACCATTAAAAGAAATGCAGGAAAAGGTATGTAGTAATGTGAGAATATGGAAGGAATTTTCTAGAAGACATGAAACATGAGCATATGTGTTTTTCTTTAATTCCAAAATTTGATAAAGAGTAAGTAGAGTATCTACCTATAGAAGTTGCATATTTGTTAGATGAGTTTCAAGATATTGTATCTGATAATGTATCTGATGGATTTCCACCAATAAGAAATATTAGTCATCAAATGGACTTGATTCCTGGAGCCAATTTGCCAAATAAGGCAGCCCATAGAATGACTCTAGTAGAGAGTGAAGAGTTGAACAAACAAGTGCAAGAGTTGTTGCAGAAGGGGTTGATTCGTGAGAGTTTGAGTCCATGTTCTAGATACTAACTATACTAGCACCAAATAAAAATGAGAATGGAGGATGTGTACAAATTCTCGGGTGATCAATAAGATCACGATCAACCATAGGTTTCCCTTGCCAAGGATGAGTTTGAGTGGAGCTAAGTACTTCACAAAGATAGATCTGAAGAGTGTATGTCACCAAATCCATATTAGGGAAGGTGAATGGAAAACAAACTTCAAGACAAAGAAGTGCTTGTACGAGTGGTTAGTCATGCCCTTTGGGCTAACCAATGCATTGAGCACATTCATGCAGCTCATGAACGAGGTATTAAAATAAATTTTAAGTAAGTTTGTTATTGTTTACTTGGATGATATTTTGGTCTTCAGTAAGACATTGGAAGAGCATATAATGCATATTCATAGGGTCTTTGAGAAGTTAAGGGAAGAGAAGTTATTGATTAACCTAAAGAAGTGCAACTTTGTGAAGGAGTTAGTGTACACCTAGGATATTTTGTCTTGGTAGATGGTCTTAAAATGGACTCAGTGAAAGTAAAGGTTGTCCTTGAATGGCCTATTCCAAGGAGTGCTAATAAGGTAAGATCTTTTCATGGTTTGACTAGCTTTTACATAAAGTTTATCAAAAAAATTATTAGTATCTATGGACCCTTAACTAAAACCATGAGAAATGATAGAAAAGAGTTTAAGTGGACTGTAGGAGCACCAAAGAGTTTTGATTTGTTGAAAAGAAAAGTTACAAAGAATCTTGTTTTGACACTTCCAAATTTTAATAAGGCATTTCAAGTAGACTGTGATGCTAGTGGAAATGTCATTGGAGCTATTTTAAGTCGAGAAGGTAAACCCATTGCTTATTTTAGTAAGAAGGTGAATGATGCCAAAAGAAAATATTATGTTTATGATAAGGAGTTATATACTATAGTTCATGCATTGAGGAAGTGGAGACATTATATTTTTCCTAAAGATATTTTTTTACTAGTCATCAAGCTTAATATAATTTGAATAGCCAAGAAAAATTGAATCAAATACATTTAAAATGAGTTGAGTTTTTGCAGAGTTACACTTGTTTTGAAGAATATGAGTGGAAAGTATAATAGAGTTGCAAATGCCTTGAACACGAGGTAGAATTTGTTGGAAGAGATGTAGATAGAAGTTTTTGAGTTCTAAGAGCTCAAGAGTTTGTATCATGAGGATATTAATTTTGTGAGGCTTGGAGAGCTTGCACAGAACCTGTTAACTCTAGACAAGACCAGATAGTTGGATTTTATAATCCAAGATGGTATGTTATTCAAAGGTAGTCAATTGTGCATTCCAAAGAGTTCCATGAGGGATAACTTAATCAAAGAAAATCATAGCGGAGGATTGGTTGGACTCTTTGGTCAAGATAAAACCATTGTCCTGGTTAGTGAGAATTATTATTATTGGCAACAATTACAACAAAAGGTTAAGAAGTTTTTGCAAAGTTGTAGAATATGTTAGATGACAAAAAGAACCAAGTAGAATACATGGTTATATCAATCATTACTTGTATTAGAGAGTCCATGGGAGGACAATAGTATGGACTTTGTTCTTGATTTACCAAAGACTCAAAGAGGACATGATTCCATTTTTGTATTGGTGGACAGGTTCTCAAAGATGGCATATTTTATTCCTTGTAGAAAGACTAATGATGTTGTTCATGTGGTAGAATTATTTTTCAGAGAAGTGGTGAGACTACATGGACTACCAAAGAGCATAGTTTTAAGGTCGAGACACTATATTTATTGGGTACTTTTGGAGGACATTGTGGAAAAAGATAAAGACGTATTTGAATCTCAGTTCAAGGCACCATCCACGGATTGATGGATAGACAGACGTGGTGAATAGGAGTTTGGGAAATATATTGAGGTGCTTAGTAGGAGATAAACCCAAGGGGTGGGATCTAGTTTTTCCATAGGCAAAATTTACATACAATAATTTTTTCAATAAGAGCAATAGTAAATCACCATTCCAGACTATATATGGAAGTAGTCCTAGAAATGCTTCAGAAATAAGGAAGTTGGACAAAGGAGAGAAGATTAGTATTAAAGTTGAAGAGTTTGCAAAACACTTGAAGACTTTACATGAAGAGGTGAGAAAGCATATTAATAAAATGAATGTTCAGTACAAGGCTAAGGTAGATCAGAAAAGGAGATATAAGTAGTTTTAGATTGGAGATGAAGTCATGGTTTATTTGAGAAAGGAGAGATTTCCAGTGAGGACATATATAATAAGTTGAAGATAAAGAAATTTGGACCATGCAATATCCTGGAGAAGCATGATTTAGGAAATGCTTATGAAGTACAGTTTCCCAGTGAACTCAATATTTTATACATGTTTAGTATTTTAGATTTGATAGAGTATCATGATGGGAGTATTGAAGATGTGATAGAAGAAGCACAATGGAATATTTTAGCACCTACTTCAGCTACCAAGGAGATGGAATACATCTTGGATAGTCGTATTGCAGAAGCATAAGAAATAGGAAATATGAAGAGTACTTCGCCAAATGGAAATGACGACCTATTGAAGATTCATCAACTTATCAATGGAAGAGGTTGATCGCCTTGGTTTTCCTCTAAACATCTAAGATGTGATAGGGTCACTTCTCAAATTGCCCAAGTGTCTGATGCAGGAGTGTCTAGGGTGTAAGATAAATCTTGCATCACCTAAAAATATTGTCTAGTTTATCAATAAGGGCTATCTTTGGGGAGGGTTACTATTTTTGGAAGATTTACTATTTTTACTAAGATTTTTGTTTGAGCATGGGTTGTCCCAATTACTTCCCTAGATGTTCATTTTGGATATACAAGCATGTCGGTAAATTTCCTAGCAAGCTCAAGTTTAGTTTTGAAGATATTGAAATTTTCTATTTCAACGGGGTGGTACAAAAACTTTGAACTTATTTTTGAAGGCCTTAGAAGCTCCAAAAGGAGTCAAAACTTATCCACAACTATTTGCAATCTTTTTTGAATGTCGCTTTAAGAGGTTTTTGAAATAGGGTTATAATAGAAAATCAGGTCAATGGTTCACAAGTTATGGCTTTCAAAAGTTGTGTCATCAAGACTCAAGTCTCATTACAAAAGAAAGAGAGAAAAATCACTCAAGGATGGAAATTGAACCATTGGGTGCCAAAATGGGAAAATTTCACTTTCTAGAATATTCTAAGGTAGTTAATTATGCTACTTATATAGGGATGAAGGGGGGTTTTAGGGCTCAGTTCCAAAAGTGTAGATTGTGGCTTTGTCTTGTAGATTATTGTAATGGAGATGCCCATGTGGCTACAGCATGTTACTTTTCTTAATAATGTAATGTCATTTCATTGAAGATCATAGAAAGAAAGTGTTTTTGTTCTTGTCATTGTTATGTTCTTGCAATATCCTAATTATTTCCCTGTTGTTTTGTGTGTATTTGGTTGAATAAGGGGAGTACCCTTCATCAAGATGCTAGATAGATGTGTAATATTAATGATTGCATTTTTATGCTATTTGTTAATAAGATTTATATGGATATGTTTCATGAAACATGTTTATGGGTTGCAGGCTTCCCCGGACTATGATTATTATGCTTTAATTTGTGATCAAGTGCATAGATAACAATGTTGTAATCAACTACTACTATGTCGTATCATTTAAATATAACAAGATTGGATATGTTGTTAAAATCTCATAAGGAATTATTTGATAAGATAACTGTTGTAATTATTTTATTATCTTGGAATTATTTCAAGTAGAGAGTGTGCTTCCCAAGTTTGAATGAAAAGGTTGCTCAATTTATAAGTACAACATTCAAAAGAGTTGGAAAAAAAGACCAAACACACATGATGCCCAAACATGGGAATGAATTGCTTGGCCATTTATTTTCACTAATTATGCAAGTCAACTAATCTCCTTAATGGTTCTAATGAAGTCTCACCTTGGGTGCAACTATTGATCTTTAACTGGATTCAGCCTTGGAGTCTTTCTTGGAATCTTCCCCTTCATCTTTGGCTAGATTCAGTCTTGGAGTCTGTGGGGGAGGCCATTGGGGATTTCTAGATGATTGATTCGTACTCTTCTGATGTTTTTAAGATGACGTATGCTCGTATTCTTGTGGAGGTTGATATTTCTAAGGGTCTCCCTGAGAAGATTACTTTGGCTTCTTCAAAAGGATCTTGGACCCAGAATCTTGATTATGAGGGCATTCCATTTAGATGTAGGAAATGTCACAAGACTAGCCATCTTGTTGCATGGTGTTTGTCTGATAAGGTTAGATTGAAGAAATCGCCTTCTTGGTGGTTGGGGGTTTCTGACCATCATTATACGGTTTGAAAAGTTTCCAAGGATGGGGGTGTGGTTGCTTTCTCTCCTCAAACTGATCATACATTGGTTGATTCTACTGATGTTGTCCTTGATGCTGCGGATGTTGTCTTAGAGGCAGCTTTGGTTCAGAATGTTAATGTTGCCCCTTTTGTTGTCGTTGTCTCTGTCCAGAACAATGAGGTTGTCTCTGGCTCTGTTGTCTTATCTCCTGTTGTTGTGGGTTTTGATGCTCATGTTTCATCTAGGAGGGTTTTGGGGGTTGGCGGTGATGCTACCCATGTCCCTTCTGTGATTACTGATGTTGCCTGCCATTTAGTGGGCTCTTCAGGTTTATCTTTGGATTGGCAGAAGGCTGCTGAGAAGGTGGAGGATGGATGGACATCAATTAAAGGAAAAAAAAAGTCAAATTCTCCAAACCTTCATTTGATATGTCTTTATGTTCTCATAAGGATGGGCCAAAATGTAAATCTTGATGGTCCTTTTTTTTAGTGTTTAGTTGGGCTGGTTTTTAGCCTTTTTGTTAGGAACTACGGTTAGTTCCTCTAGTTTGTTGGGTGGTGTTCCACAGTTGTTATTTAATCTTTCAATGTTCTATCTTTCTATGTTCTTTGTACAAGGTTTCAAGTCCTTTCAAAACCTGTTTTTACTTAATCAAAACTATTGATCTTTAACATTGAAACTCAATTAACACTTGTAAAACCTTGGATTCTAATATAAACATAATGCAACAATAATGTAGGAAGAATGTACATAATGAAAAATAAAGTGATGCACATAAATGACGAATGTCAATGAGTTTGCCATCAAATTTGAGGCATTCATTAGTGCCACTGACATATGTGCAAGAAGGGTGGGCGATGCAACAAATCCAAGGTATCCATTAGTACTGTTTGAATTTACAACAAATGGATGGAGATGGAGAAAAGTAAAGAGGTCATGTAGGTTCATGGTACTTGTTAGTCAATTTCCTTAATCAACTTGACAAATGAATCATGAGTGGGATGAAATTCAAAGAAGCCTCTTTCAAAACTTTCTTTAATATCATGTTAGAATTTGAGACAAAGAAGAGTTGAAGATTCAACATTATAAATTATTCATTCGAATCATTCACCAACTATATTTCATTATTGCATTCAATTACATAATATAACCATACAACCTACAACTACCCAACATCTAACAACTAACTAGCAACTAATCTTTATATTATTTATTTCTAATCTACCTTAGTAAATGAATGAAATTACTTATGTAAACTTGATGTAAAGTACACCATAATGTCACATCAACAATCCCCTTAAGTGTAACTAAGGTAATGATAAATCTTCTAATAAGGAAAGCCATATTAGGTACTTGTACAATTTGAAAGAACTCCAATGTACAAAGAGAGTACAACCTCAAAAAAGAGAAAGATGAAATCTACTAGAAAAAAAATGTATCTGAAGGAGAGGATGATAATGAATGAATATAGAAGCTACTCTGTATACTCCAATGTTGATGTTGATGTATGACCAAGATCAATTGATGGGATCAAGAACATGCAGGATTGAGAGCATTGATCAATAGTGAATGGCTTTCAATTTAATATGTCAATCAATTTAAATTAGATGCAAGATTCACGAATATTTATCATAGATAAATGGCACTCAATTTGAGATAAAAATTGACATAAATCATTATGCGTCAAGTCATTAGCATGATGTTGTGAAGAGTAAACAAGAGGATCCAAAATAGTTGATGCAACTTGGTGTGAGCTTTTATCAATAAGTGAAGGTAGATCCAAATGCATGCCATGTGACTGCACTATTGATCCCATAATGTCATGTTGTGTTGAACAACTACAAGTCCATGTGTCAAGCTTACAAGATATATTTATTTTAGTTAATGATTACAAAATGCATGTGTAATCCCCTAGACAAGTTTATAATATGATGTTATAATTTGAGTGTGTTTGCATTAATTCACCCAAGTAACTCAATTAAGACACTCTTAGCAAGCTATAATTTGAGACACTTCAGAAATTCATGTGTTTATAACGAACCAATCAATTTTCTACAAATTCATGATTACAAAATACTTGTGTAAGCCCCTAGACAAGTTCATAATATGACATTATAATTAGGTACGTTTGCATTAACTTGCCCAAGTAATTCAATTAAGACACTCTTAGCAAGCTATAATGTGGGACACTTTAGAAATTCTTGTGTTTATAAGGAAACAACTAATTTTCTACAAGCTCGTGATTACAAAATGCATGTGTAAGCCCCTGGACACATTCACAATATGACATTAATTCACCCAAGTAACTCACTTAAGACATTCTTAGCAAGCTATAATGTGAGACACTTTAGAAATTTGTGAGTTTATAAAGAAACAACTAATTTTCTACATATTCATAATTACAAAATGTCTATGTAAGCCTCTAAACAAGTTTATAATAGGATGTTTTTGAAAAAAACAGGAACAAAAGGGTGTTGACCCGTGGAAGAGTAGGAGGCTAACTAAGAGAATTAATAGAATATTAATCCAACCTTGAAAGCAGCAGTAGTTAAGCACACATAGCGTCTACCTCTATCAAAAACAAAAAAGCAAAAACCAACCCAACACAGCCGCTGAGTACCAGACATCCACGAAATAGTTTTGAGAAAATCCAACATGAAAAGAAACTTATATCACGCATGGCTAAAAACAGTACTTAAAAGTTTTTAAAATACATAAATTAATAAAACCTGCCCAACTATTAGGCTTGGAGTCAGCCCGAACACCGTCTGCAGTCCCACTCCCGTCCAGCCGCAGAGTCATTTTCCATCCCATAAGTATTTTGACAACAACAGGTCTGCCCACTCTTCATTCAAGAACTTGAAGAGTTCACAATTTCCTTCCACAGACTCCTTCCCCTCCGAAGCCTTCTCATTGATAATAGGATGTTATAATTTGATGTTGTAAAATTATAATAGGATGTCATAATTTGAGTATGTTTACATTAATTTGTCCAAATAGAATGTTATAATTTGAGTTTGTTTACATTAATTTGTCCAAATAGCTCAATTAATACAATTTATAAATTTGTGTATTTATAAAGAAGCAGCTAATTTTCCACAATTATACAATGTTCAATGTGGACCTAAAAAAATGAAGTGCAATCAATTTGATAGAATAAAAACAATCAACTTACACTAATATGCAGTACTTGGAAAACCCTGCTTTAAAAAATGATTCAAATCTGAATTGGTTTGTGATAGGAAGGCTAGAAGTTCAAAATTCCAAAATCATGTCGTCGGTAGAAGCAAATCATATCAACGAGAATTATGTAAAACTCTGAACCATTTCGGAAAAATGTATCAAATATGGCTTAAGATAATTTCCTCTGAAATTTGTCTCCCAAATTGAAAGTTGCATTGTGAAGGCTCACTTTCGATGACAAGCAGTTGGAGCCTTGGTGACTGGCATAAGTGGCATCCAAACAGCTAGGTGATGGCTCTTAGACAACGATATTGGGTTTCATCCTTGGTGGGTACGCGGTGGTAAGTGCTGTAGAGCTTTGTTGAGCCGTTAGGGCGTGGACCAGAGTGCTTTGTTATCCAAGTAGATTGTCGGCTAGAATTCTTTTAAGCATCGAATCTAGGCATTGGGAGGGAGGCCAGCTAGGGCCCAAACATCCCTATCACCCAACCTACCATGACAGGTGTGGCAGGGGTCGAGCTCTGCTGTAAACAATTTCCAATCTAATGTAAAATATTTTTGGGTCAGATTGTATAGATCTTTTTAGATCACATTCTACTATTTATCATTTTCTTTTCTTTAAGCTTTCAATTATCTCTTTTATGATAGATTATAGAGTGTGATCCGAAACATCAATGAAAAAATATCTACATGATCTAATCAAGAAAAAAACTGTATTATTTCACTATAGAAATTTGATATGTTTAATTCTTTCATTTGTTTTTCATTTTTTAAATAATTTTTAATTTATTAATCTGTGCTTATTGACAAAGGCCTATGCCTGAGCCATAAAAGCTTGACCTCAACTTGCATGCATTGTCTTAAATCTTTTTTTTATCTCTGCTTGTTCTGCTCCAATTTCAATGATTTGACAATTGATTTATAATTTTTTTGGTTTATCAAATGCAATAGAACTATTTCAATTTTGTGCAAAACTATTTCAAAATGCATGTTATTTGCAAAAAATCAAACTCTATAAGTAAATCTGCACTAGATTGACTTCACAGTGCCTTGATTTAACAAAATGAAAGTGTAACCAAGCTAATTTGAACGTTTTAAATGCAATAAAACTATTAATTTCTTTCACAAAGACTTCCTAATATGAATGATCTAAAAACACTCAATTTACAAGAATATGAATCCAAACTCCAAAGTACTAAAAACTAAAACATTATTTAAAATTAAATTATTTTGTACCTGAACTACCAATTTTTTATACAATGGTAAGCTTAATAAAAATTATGCAATGTTTAATCTTCTTAGAAAGAATGACAAGATCAACCTAATTCAAATGCAAACATAATAAAAATAACAAGATTTCAATATCTATATCAAAGTGTATAAAACAAAAGAAATGCACTGCAATATATAAACTCTGGTAACCCACAAGTCAAGATAATAAGTGTCCCACAAAAGAGCAGTGAACTAGAAGATTAACTGCAGGAAGGGAGGTGTCAAAGTGTCCTAGATTGATGAGATAGGTGTGAGAAAAGAAAAAACCCATCAATCAACAAAATTGACATGTGCTCTTATTTCTTAATTTAACTGAGAAAATAAATGATATTACTTGATATAAATTGTATTATAATATAACACCAACATTCATCATTGGTACACACTAGGTATTTGGGTCTAATCACAAGTTTAGAGTTTTTGTACTTCTAAGAAATTTGGTTTATGTACTTCATCCACTCTTATCAAGAGAAACACACCTACCTCTGAAAGAGCATAAAAGATGGATCACAAAACAATTGAGAACAGGGAGTGCACAACATAGTAGGATGTAAGCCCTAAGGAGCTGACACATCTTGATAAGAATACAATTATCTATACAAGGTTTGTCGGGTTCCAATAGCAAGAGCTAAGCTAGCCTAGCAATTCCAACAATGAGTATGCAACAACGTTTGCATCAAACAATAAGGAAGATTAACCACTATTCTTGTGTGCCAGTGTGCCAAATGTTATTTTGTACTTTGTATCTTGAACTTAATGAATAATATAAATATTATGGTATAAGTGCTCGTCAGTCAAACCCGCAATTTATTTTATTAATTAATTTTTCAAATATTTTTTAAAAAACTACCCCAAAATTCTATAAAAAAAATTGTCGTTCATGAAACTGAGGGAAACAATGCCAAGAATCTTCTTCAAACAAGAGGTGCTACGATGACTATTAAAGCTCAAGGCTTAGCGATCAAAACACGATTAAGGTGGTCATTGTGGATGACCTTTCCATTGTGTGCGGAAAAGAGGAGACAATTGACCCTATCCTCTGGGTATTCAACAGCCGAAAGATTCCAAGATTGATTACATGCAGAACTTTAACTTACTTTTCCCTACATTGCTCACTTCGCAGATTTCTTCTAGGGGATTCTTGGGTGGTCAAGGATAGCTTCACGAGTTTTAGGATAAATCAATTTACTTATAAGACTTATAGCTACTTTTCAGGAAGCTCATTGTACTCAATTTGAGGAAGTAAAAACATTTTGTATATGTTATCTTTTAATTGTGCTACATAATATTGAGTGGCTTTTGAAAGACGTGAACTCTTTTCACATTGGAATGATCCTGCAAGTGCTTTCTTACCTTGCCAATGTAAGGAGATATTTCCCTTGTGATTTTAATGCTCACCTGATGTATATCATTTGTTCTTTATAGTTATATAAAATGCATTTCTTCCAAAACAAAACTCTTCATCCAAAGGTCCAATGGGTTCCAATGGATTAAGGACAAACAGAATTCACCAAAAGGTAATAGATACTCTGACATTTGAAATATTACTAAATGATCATTACATAACCTTCTGCAAGCCGTTTAGTAGTACGCACTATTGAGGTCAATCCAAATGCAATTAATTCCAAATTTAAATAATTATTCGTTAACAATACTGTCTGAACAAATGTTTTATCAAAATCATGGTTTCAAGAGAAAAGCCAATACTTAATGATTCCACCTATCTATGCAGGGTTTACATTCAGACTGTTGGCCTCTAGAAAACAATATCTTACACTTCAAGAAAGGATTATACACTGATCTGCTCACTATATTATTTCTACCAAAGGAATAAGAAAGGATTCTCCCATATTGGCAGTAAACCACAAATGAACCAAAAATGTACAACGAAGACAAACCCAATCTCCTAGAGTGTCCAGTCATTCTCTAAAGAGAATTCTTGCTATTATAGTTATTCGTCTAAGATCTGAGGCCCTTGGACACGGGTCAATTACTGTATAAATGTGTATCACAAAACAATTTTGTCCTCCTTTGTGCCAGATATGTCCATCAAGTATCATTTTTGCATGCTTGATAATGTTGATTCTCAATCAGAACTTCTACTCTCTGCAGTAACAAAATTGTCAGATAGAAAAATTATAAATGCTCAACAAGGATGACCTCATTTGAAATAAATATCAAAATAATTAAAAACGGGCTATCAAAATAATTAAAAACGGGCTAACAAAATTGAGCATGCTACACAGAGAAGTGTTAAGAGTGTCATGTTTAGCAATCAAACCTTGACTGAATCACCAACTTCTTCCAGTTTGTGCAGTAGCATCTCCCCAGAGGATGAATGGAAAGAATTTGACTCTTCAATGCAGTTATTAGGTGACTCTGACATCTATCGTTGTCACCACACCAAACATTCAAATAACATGACATGTCAACACGTAAAATGCAATGTTAGAACTGGCCTTCATATAAGATAAACTTCACTGATCACCATCCCAAGAGAATATTCTTGTCTTACTATCAACAAATTAAATGCATTCTACTTCATATACACCAATGTTCCATGATACTAACCTGCCAGGATGTCAGACCTTTTCTACCGTGTTGCCATCCCAAAGTTCGAGAAGAACAATTTATTTCAGAGCTAAATGTTGGCAATTCCTCCTCTTCATTAATACAAATCTTCAACTGAGCATCCTTACCCACATTATGCTCTTTCCTTAAACTTGAAACTGTCTTAAGAACCGCCTGGACACAGAGGAATATATGATTATATGCTATACATAAATCATGGAAATTTTAAGATCACTGAATGGAGCCTTACCTTCCTAAACAGCCTAGGATTTACAACCCCTTGAATGTGAACATCATCACCAGGAGGTGGCCGACTTAAGCCAGCATTTTCTATTCTGATAGAAAAAATGCCAAAAGCAGCTTGTAGACAACCTGCAAAAGCAAAATCAAAATTTCTTACTGATGCAGTATGAGCTTCTCTGTGAGCCAAAAATATGTCACATACTAATTCATACTTTCTGTAGTATATAGATTATCAGGCAGAAAAAACTTCAAATTAAAACACAAACTTCTCTAGCAGGTTATGGTTAAGTGTAATGTACAGACGTGCTGCAATGATGGCTAGGGATTGATTTCTGCTGTGTTTGCTCCAGGTTCAAGCATTCAATGTTGTGAGTGCATTCGGGATTGTCCAAGCACTAGTTGATAGTGGGATGATAGGAGACATCTAAGCGCAAATATTCTGGGGTTTTAGAGCTTATAAGTTGTAGATTCTAAAAGCTCAATTTTCTTTTCCCAGTTGTCAAGTTCTCCAGTCATGGAGAAAAATTGAACTGCCACCACATATATAGACCATTCTTTGTTTCTCCAAAAGAGGTAAGATATTTTAAATTGTAAAAAAAATAGTACTGAATTCTCTTGGTTACAAGAAAATCATGACAAGGCAAGGATGATGACAAAACAGTCCAGAAAACCTTGCAGGACAGAAAAGCAACAGAACCTAAGAGGACTCTCGGAAGAGGTGTCAGATATATAACCGCATAGAAACTAGATTCACATACAGTATAAGCCGACTACAGAGTTCAAAGTTTTATCCAACAGCTATACTGGATCGTATGAGTATTACAAGTTAAGCAGCAGAATTTCTGTTTGGTTTTGAGCTTGCTCAAAATGAGAAAAATCAGTGTCACACAGGGTTAGCAAAGAAGCATTTGAAGGCCTGGACTCACTGCTGGACCCTGTTCCCTTTCCAGATCTGCAGGTACATTTGCTGGTCAATGGCACCAGTTGTGGGCACTGGATTTGATGAGGGCTCCCTTTAACATGTAGAAGCATGCATCGAAAAGGTAGAGACCTGTATTGTACCTTTTTGGTGGACGCATGATATACCTTCTCTCTTAAATGGGCTTTGCATTTCTTCTTCTTGGCAGGTCCCTGTAGAGGATGTTTTCAATGACAACAATGCAATGCTGTTGGTATTGGTTGCAACTTGCAAGAAATCAGCAGCTCATTTCTTGCCACAAAATGGAGTACGAAATTGTGTAAGAAAGGGATCCAAACATTTTTCCTTGATTTCTTTGGCTATGCTCTGTATGGATGTTTCTAAGCATTTTATGGCCCCAAGGATGCTGGCTTGAGTTTATGAAGGTTCAATTTGGGCTTAGTGTGGAGTTGCATCGACCCTAGAAGAAGGGTTGAATTGGATTTTGTAGTGTGATGTCCGATGTATGGCTGAGGACCCACTGAAAAGGTATATCACCCTGCCTAATGAGTTCCCTACAACAGATGAGTTGTGAGAAGACTGGGGAGATGGTAGAGAGGAAGTTGTCGGGGTAGAGGTGGGAGGTGCAATGCTGGATTTGTGGTGTATATGTTTGTTAGGTATGGAGAGGGAGGGCAAGAGATCTGTAAAATTCTGTGGATGTGGCACAGAGTTCCGCAGGGATGGTGACATGCTGTGGCTGGAATCTTAGAGGCTGAGGGATATAGTGTTGTTTGGTATGGAATGGGACGGACAGAGGAGGCCCTCTGGTCTATGTAGAAGGGGAGGACTCTATATCATTTAAATTGTTCCTTGGGCATTGTTGATGATACAGCTGCAGTTCAAGAGTGGTAATTTCTTCATCTGTAGAGATGGATCAATGTGCTTTCTTCCCACTGGAGGCAGCTTGTCTGCAGCTCTAAGACTTCTAGAGTTGTGAACAAGCTTGTATTGCAGTGTTGCCTTTAGCCTTACATGTGTGTAGAACTTAAGACTTTCTGTGCCAGCACCTTGGTTGTGGCATTTGTAGACATTTTGGCCCTGATTTATGCCTTAGCCAGGAGCCTTGGGCTCGTTAAGACATTTTCCTTGTCATGACCCTCACTGCAATGACAACTTTCCAGATTATTGCAGTTTGTTATACAACCACACAAAATGCAATGAGCTTTATGATCAACACCCATGTTCAGGTTCAATTCATGTTTGCATGTCATTGGAATTGGATAATTTTTTAATTTAAACAAACATCTGACTTTTCTTCTATTCACACAGAGACCTCTAATGTTGTGGCATGTGAATCCTTAAAAATGTGTACCTGGGTATTCCTGTTAGGAAATTTTGTATTACACTTGGTATATTTACCAGCAAACGGCACTCTAAGTTCATGCTGATAGGGACTTGTAAGGTTGGGCAACCTCAATTAAATAGACATATAGAATCGCCTAAATAGGTACAAAGTTCCTGTCAAGTGTTTTTTAGGAGATGGTGTACATGCATTCCAAGCTCTCTGGATTGTAGTCAATGCTCCATGCAATGAATTCACACCTTACATGTTCTGAAATTTGATCTCCTTTAGTGAATACCCTAAAAACATATAATTAGAATGTGCACTCTACATGACCATGTTTGCACCCACCTGCAATTAAACCCCTGCACATATAATTTACCATGTCCATCCTAGACAATCTATCCAAACTCCCTTCAATCCAGCCTTCCTTCTGTCCTCTAGTGGTGATCATGAAATCCCTTGGCTTGACAATTCTTTTCGTACAATAGTATTGCCTGAGCTTTGTTGTTTGCAAACAATGATTCTTTCACAAGCAGTGCAGCTAAGCATAAGCACCTTGTTTTCTGCTTCACAGGGCATTCAGCTGCTCCACAACACACTGAGCTATGCCGTCCTCTCAGCTGCTGCTTAGTTTCAATAGATCAACTCCTAAGGTGAAGGCTTTCCATAGTTCCCAATCCAAGCCTCATCAGTGACAATCATTCTTATGTGTCTCATGCACTATTTCAATATATTTTGCATATTTATGTAGTTTTCTTATTTGGAAGTCAAAAAATATGTGCTCAGGAAATATTCCTCCACATTCTTAACTCGCCTGTTAACCATGTTTCCAATCTTATCTTATATAGGAATATTAGACCGCAATTTTTATTATATTTTTATTCCAAGTATAAATAGTTTTCCCCAGCGACAATCAATTCTCAGCCTGCCCATTTTGTAGGTGGCACAAACAGAAAAAGCATCAACAAGGGCTCAAGGAAAAATCTACTTTAAAACCAGTGGCACACGCAGAAACACATCTACAAGGGCTCATGGCCACCTCTGCCTTAAAACCATATCACCTAGCAGAAATTATTCTCTTTAGCAATTAGGTTCACAGTGGAGTGAGTTGATTGCTGAGCAATTAACCAGATTTATCAACAGTTGGGAAAGGCACAATTATGAAAAATGACCACCCCTAAACTTTGCTTGGGGCTGTCACGCCCATATTTCCAACCTGGTTTCAAAAAGAAAAACTTTGAAAATTGTTTTGGGCTACACCAGATGGACATTTTTTTCTCATTTTATGAATTTCTCAGCAATGTTTAGTCCGTTGATTAAATGCCAAGTAATTGACCATTTATACTTTTTGTTTTCCAAGCCTATCCAAATTTTCAATAATGCTCATATGATCAGAATTGACTTATCTGTTCCCTAAATTCATCCTTTAGGCATCTCATGCATTATTATTTTTTTTATATTTAAAAATTTCACAAATATAGCTCAAATTGAGCACCAGGACCCGAGGACCAAAGTCTAAAAATATGGTCTAAAAAAGAACATTCGAGAATTCAAGCTTTGACAAATAGGGCAGCTAGTATTAGCACCAGGACCCGAGGACCAAAGTCTAAAAATATGGTCTAAAAAAGAACATTCGAGAATTCAAGCTTTGACAAATAGGGCAGCTAGTATTAGCTCCAAATGACTATAAATAAAAATAGTCTATATCAACAACATAACAGCACCAAACCAAGTAACAACATCAAAATATCACAAACACAGTCTGAATATCAAGTATCACCATAACATTGTCACCAAAGACATGTTCTGATGAAAACAAAAATCATGAGCAGTCTCAAGGATATTTCTTCCTATTTACCAGATATTCAACATTCCTTTGAAGAGCATTCACTCTGAAACCAACACATTCACGAAGCCACTTGTCTAGATAACAACTTAAAGGAATGGTAGGATAAGGACTTCTGGGAAAATCACCATTGTTACCAGAAGAAGAATCATCATCAAAATCCACAGAATTAATCAGATGAACAAGAAGAGAAGCACCTTCAAGGCTTCAACAACACACTTTCCTTTATCCACCAACTGAATTGGAAATACCGGTGAAGTAAAAGAACCATCAACAAGAACAGGAGCTACAGGAACAATAGGATTGCCAGGATTAACAAGAAAAATAGGAATAAACTCATTTTCAGTGGCCATAGGTGAAGGGGAATCCACAGCAATAACCTTAATATCAAGAACCACTGGATAAGCATACATATTACCAGCTATACATCAGGAATAGGAGAACCAACCAGATGAAGAGAACCAGCCTCAACACCATCAACAGCTAAATGGGAGACATTCAAAACAAAATATATTACCAGACTAAACATAAGGAATCTCCTGAATATCTATACCAACAATGCCTGGATCAGATGGTATAAGAGAAGCATTTTTTAACAATTGAGATAATCCATCCATTATTGTCACAAGGAAACTTTTTTGAACAAACACCTGGCCAAAAACTTTGAAAATCTTGAACATTGCTATTGCCTTCAACAAATTTCTTAAAATTCTTCTTTGTGAATCTAAAGAGACATTGTTGGCAACTGAAAAATTGTGTGATCTTTTTTTAAAAAACCCGTGAGACTACATCTAATATCCTGGAGACAGCATTACTTCTAGCAATCCATATATACCAAAGAACCTCCATGGCCATAACAAAACCACTGATTAATCAAAAACTTCTCTTAGCAGAACAAACAACTTTCCCAAACAAAATATCAAACCAACCAACAAAATTCTTATCAAAAGCCTTTTCCCAAGCAGGAAAGAAATATTTCCAAATAAGTTTTGCATAAGGACACTAAAAAGAAAAAATGAACATAGGACTCAGCATCCCCCACAAACAAGACAAGAAGTAGACCCATGCTTGAGCGTGACATCCCCAATAACAAGGTTATAAAACAAAAGCATCCATTTTAAAGAAAGATTTTTCAGGCTCGACACTATAGACAAAACCCTATTTAAACTCTTAGAACAAATATGCTCAAGGAGTCAAGACAATGGAAGCCCCATAGCCTATTTAGCTTGCTGAAAAACTCCTTGAAAAAAGATTAGATGTATACTTTGGAGTAGCATTAAAAATTGCCACCAAACAATTGAATGTTATCCCAAACTTATCATTCCAACCAATCACCCATAAGACCTGCTTTCTTTATCATTGCATAGGTTCTCTTTTGCTGCTTTGGGATATCAAACTTGCTCTAGATACAATCAAAAGGCATCAACCAACCATTAACAAGTCCATAGAGTGCGTCCTTTAAAAGAGGCTAAAAGAGAACTTGATTTTTTTCAAGATCCAATTCCATTGCTTTAAAAGAAGAGTTAAGGGAAAAGGGAGCAGGTAATGCCCACATATCTTAAAATCACATTTGGACCAAGATCACTCCCACTGGGAAAACTTGTAATGCCTTTGGAGTTTGTGCTTGGCTACTTTTGTATCTGTGGATTTAGCTTTGCTGCTATTTATCATATAGCTTAGTCTTTTTCCACTATCAAGGTATTCTTTTGTGATTTTGTATTGATGTCTGTTGTCGGGTAAATTGGGTTAGTTAGAAGGTTGGAGTCCGGAGGCATTACACGGATGCGACGGTTCGCCTCGTACCCCTTCGGATATTATATGTATGAACTTATTCCTTTGATGAGGACATGCTTATGATGTACGGAAACTCTTATGATTATATGAATACAATAGTCTGTTATATTATATGCTGAGTACTTGAGTATTTGATTGTATCTATGCAATTGTCTATTGCCCCACGAGGGTAAACATCTGGCGTCGTTGCCTAGACGCACTCAGATGGCGTGTGGACAGAATGGGCTTACCCGTTGCTGAGATAAATCCCGAAGCAGATGATGCCCGTACAAAGTTGTACGAAGGGGAAAATATCCAGACACGAGAATTCAGAATTTTATTCCAAGTAGCAATCGAAACCTACGTTCGATGAGAAGCCACAAGCAAGGAAGTTCCGACCGGCGCTGTCTGGGACGCGATTGGGGCCAACCCTGCAGCCAATCGACTGTTGAACCATCTTCCTCGGTTACTAGCACAAGCGGCATTAGCGCAACGAGCTTGCCAGGAGGAAATTGCCCGAGAGGAACACCGCTAGGAAATCCTCCGTGCATTCCACGCTCGGGAGCACCTCTGCCGCCGTCAGGAAGAAGGCGATTGCAAAGGTTGGGGTCTTTGAAGTATGAACGGAAGGGAAAAGAACACAAACAATTGTAATGCAATTGTAATGCAATTGGAAATGTTGTAAATCAACATGAATAAATAAAAAATAAGTGTTCTTTTGATTGAAAGGCAATGTTTTTTGTCCAATCTTGATGCCCACTATGTTAAATAAGGATAGCAATAAGAAAGTAACAGATGACGAAGGGGAGGTCACACACGCGGCTCTGATCTCCGCACAGCAACGTGAACGTCGGTATAGGCTAAGGCAACTTGCCAAAGACCAGCTTGTCGGAGGGTTGCCCGAAGGGAACCTCAGAAGCGGTACAGAGGGTGCACAGGTTGAGGAGGAGTTCACTTCGCCGGAACAGCGAAGAGTGCGGAGTAGGGAGGAATTACTCGAGGAGACACGATTGAGAAGATTCTTCCTCCAGGGAGAGAGAGATCGGTTTGAGGAGGGTCTAACCTGTACACCAGATGCGGAGAACCAAACCGGCGGGGAGGACGGTACTGCCGAAGGTGTCATAAACGCGGCAAACCCTCCGTTGGAACCAAGAACCCCACACAGTACGGACCCATCAGTCACGCAACTGCCGCAAGGGCAAGTGCCACCAGCCCACAATACGCACAATACCCAAAAGTGCGGGTACGAGTGCTGGCACAAGAGGTGCCGGAGCACCGAATCCACCGCGGACAACCATGGCGGCGAATAAACAAAAATTACCGAAGTTCACAGGCCAAGCAAAGGAGGATCCAGTTCAGCATTGCCGAACCTATGAGACCATATGGGCCGCCAATGGGGTTACCGACCAGAACGAATGGATCTGCCAATTCCCAACAACATTAAGGGAGGGGGCCATTGACTGGTATTCAGATGTCGACAAAACTAGTATGATGACTTGGGACATTGTGAAAAAAGCATTCCAGACGGAATTTCAGTTGTTAAGGGATGACAATGAGATTCTGGCGGAGATCTACAATACCAAGCAAACGAAGAGCGAGTTTGTCCGTGCCTACGGACGGCAATTGAAGGAACTTATCAGGAAGATGGAGTCCACCCCAGCAGACGAACTCAAGAAGAGGTGGTTCGTAGAGGGACTAAAAGCTTCCCTTCGGAAGAAAATGAAAATTGTCCCACCTACATCATACAGTAACACGTACAACCGTGCGATGGACTTGGAAAGCGAGTGTAAGACCTCAAGAAAGACTAAATCTTTGGATGATGAATCAGAGATGGAAAGCAGCGAGGGTGAATCTAGAAAGAAAGTGCTCGCCCTACAAAAAGATCTGGAAAGGATGATGAGAGAACTGAAGGCCACGAAGGGAAGCACAAGTAAGACAGAGGAAGACACCGTGTGGTGCACGGACTGCAAGGAAGCGGGCCACACAAAAGGTTCTTGTCCCAAGAAAGCCTTTTGCGATATCTGCCGAATCGCGGGACATTCCATTAAAGAATGTCCCTACAACCTAAGGGCAAGAAATCAACAAGTGCTCTACACCCAGGAGCAACCCTCTACATCCGAGACCAGCGGACAACAAAATAGTGCATCATCCGGCGGGTACAAAAACAACCGCCGGGGAGGCCGAGGCAATAATGAGAACAAGCCATGGGTCCAGTATGATGCGAAGGGGAGACCCATGATACAGTGCAGAAGCTGTAATCAATGGGGACATTATGCCCGTGACTGTCAGAACAAGGCTACGGCTCCACAGAAACTGTGCTGGTGGTGCGAACCGGGAGATCAGGAGGACACGAACTCTCCGAAGCCCGGCTGTAATATCCTAGACATGGAACGAGGGGGCACTGAGAAGATCCTGACAATCACACGCGAACAAACCAAAAAGGCCATGTACCCTCACCCTCCGACTGAGAAACAAAGGGTGCTTGAAGCAAAGGCCGAGATCGAGAAGGGTATGCAAGATTGAAGGGACCCTACGGACACTGGCACTTCCCACCGAGCATTGGCCGAACAAAATATCTTAAGGCAGATAATGCAACTGGAGGTACCCGTAAAGGTCAAGGACCTCCTGGAGACTATGCTGCATCTCAAAACGGCCCTATTCCTAGGCCATAATGCTCTAGCAAGCACGGTTGAACGAACGGAGGTCCCCGGCGGCTTTGCAGCCGACCCCATGACACTATCAATCAATAATGGGCAGAACCCTGCAGTAGTGGAGATGGGTATCTTGGGTACCATCCTCACGAACACAATTGTTGATGGTGGGTTCGGGGTGAATGTCCTACCGGAAGAAACCTGGAAGAGCTTGGGGAAACCAACGCTGTGGCCGCTGACCTTCAATCTACTAGGGGTTGACCAGCACGGCATCAAGCCCCTTGGCACGCTGATGGCACAACAGGTAACTATCGGAACCCAACCATTCATCCTCGACTTCGTTGTAATCCCTCTCAAGCAGAAGGGGTATGATGCCATCCTAGGAAGGGAGTGGCTGGTGACTACCAAAGCCAATCACAATTGGAAAAGAAACACCCTGGCATTTGAAAAGGGGGGAAGGAAGTTTATGGTGGACCTCACCATGCAGATGGTCGGGGAGGAAATGGCATCCGATTCGGAGTCAGATGACGGGATAGACGAAGAGGAAGGAAACATGGAACCTAATGACGAAGGGATACTGGAAATAGAGGATGATACAAATTCGATGGACGGTCTATTCCACTGGCAAATGCATGATTATGAATTATTTCTGCCGTCCTGCAACATACTCGAGATCAAAGAAAACTAGAATGAGTTCCCTCCGAAATACACAGTATACAGAGAAGGGGAAGCTTGGATGAGAGAAAGCCCCGCCCATGAGTTTTCGAAGGAGGAACCAATCCAATATAAGGAAGCAATGTTGAAGGCAATAAACCTCGGAGATGAACAAAATCCCAAAACCATCCTCATGGGGGACGACTGGAACCCCATATTGAAGAAGGCAGCCTTCAAAATTTTTACAGAATATAAGGATGTGTTTGCCTAGACCTACAAAGACTTGAAGGGCGTACCTCCGGAACTATGCGTGCACCGCATTCCTCTAGTTCCTGGAGCCCAACCTGTGCGAAAGAGGTCGTACAAGATGAACAAAAATTACGCTGCACGAGTAGAGACCGAAATCAAGCGGATGTTGGAAGCTAGGATCATCTTCCGAGTGGACACAAGCAAGTGGGTCTCACCAATTGTGAGCTCCCAGAAGGAGGCCAACCAGATCCGCATCTACGTAGACTTCAGGTGCCTCAATGCAGTAATGATCAAGGACCCCTTTCCGATTCCTTTCACGGATAGCATATTGGAAGAGGTGGCAAGCCATGAAATTTATTCCTTTATGGACGGGTTCTCGGGATATACCCAGATATCCATTGTAGAGGAAGATAAGTTGAAAACAACCTTTGTAGTGGAGGATGGTGTGTACGCGTACAATCGGATGCCCTTCGGTCTGTGCAATGCACTGGCGACTTTCCAGAGGATTATCCTTCATATTTTTGATAAAATGTCCAAAGGGAATTTTAAAGCATTTTTGGATGATTGGTCCATCTTCAGTGGCCAGGACAAACACATTACAGTGTTGGGGGAATGCATGGAGCAGTGTCGGAAAGCTCGCCTGGCACTCAACCCGAAGAAGTGCCATTTTATGGTGCCACAAGGGAGGTTGCTCGGGCACATAGTCTGCAAAGAAGGGTTAAAGATGGACCCCGACAAGGTCCGGGTGATAGTTGAAATGGAGGACCCCAGTGACATAACTGGCGTCAAGTCCTTTCTGGGCGAAGGAGCAAGGGGAAGCCTTCGATGATCTAAAAACTCATGAATAAACTCATGAAGAAGGGGGAGCCATATGTTTGGGCGAAGGAGCAAGGGGAAGCCTTCGATGATCTAAAAACAAGACTGTTGGCGGCTCCCATCCTTGCATTTCCAAACTGGGACAAGGAGTTCCACGTCCACGTGGATGCATCGAACTACGCCATCGGGGCCACCCTAGCTCAGGAAGGCGAACATGGACTTGATCACCCTATCTATTTTGCAAGCCAGTTACTATCAAACGTAGAGAAGAATTACAATACCACGGAACACGAGGCTCTAGGGATGATTTACTCGGTCCAGAAGTTTAGACATTACCTACTGGCGACGCCGTTCACCTTCTTTGTGGACCACCAGGCCCTAATGTACCTCGTCAACAAACCCATTATTCAAGGGAGGGTGAGCAGGTGGCTCCTCCTACTGCAGGAATTCACCTTCAAGATTATAGTACGGCCAGGGCGTAGCCATGTGATCGCCGATCAGTTGTCCCGAATCAAGTCGGGCGAGCCACTTGTGGGAGTAAATGATGATTTTCCAGATGCACACCTGTTCCATATTGTCGTACTCCCGAAGTGGTACACGAGCATTGGCAAGTATTTGTCCACGGCCCGATTTCCGGAAGGCATGCCTCCAAGAGAACGTAGGAAGTTGGTTCTAAGGAGCAGGACCTTTCAACTCATCAATGGAGTGCTGTACAAAATGGGTCCAGACCAAGTGCTGAGGCGATGCGTGATGGAAGAAGTGTCCAGAGTTCTGCGGGAAGCTCACAAAGGACCTGCCGGGGGCCACATGGGTCCAGATACCACGGCCAGGAAGGTGTTGTTGGCCGGCTTATGGTGGCCAACACTGTACAATGACGCCAGAGAATGGGTGGTCGGGTGTGACACTTGCCAACGCGCCGGGAGACCCCTCAAACGAGATTTCATGCCACTCAACCCCTCCCACGCACAAGAATTAGTTGAAAGGTGGGGATTGGATTTTGTTGGGCCCCTGAAGGCCAGTCGTGCCCGGCGCTGCCGATATATTGTGGTAGCAACAAAGTATTTAACCAAATGGGTGGAGGCACGTGCACTAACTAATAACTCCACTATAAGTACGGCAAAGTTCATTTACGAACAGATAATAACCAGATACGGCATCCCAATTTAGTTGACAAGCGATCGGGGTGGCCACTTCATTAATCACGTAATTAAACTCCTGACCACGGAATTCAAGATCTTCCATACGCTGTCAAGTCCCTACTACCCTCGGGCAAATGGCCAGGCGGAGGCAACCAATAAAATTTTGGTTGGAGTCATTTATAAGTCATGCGGTGTTGAGGGTGAAGACTGGGAAGAAAGGTTACCCTCTGTGTTATGGGCCTACCGGACTTCCTACAAGGTGACCACCGGTCAGACACCATTCCAGCTGATGTATGGGCAAGAGGCGGTGGTACCGGCTGAATTCATGGTGCCTAGCCTCCAGATAGCCATCGAAAACAAACTTGGGGACATGGAGAGTTTGAGAGAAAGACTTTACCTCTTGAATAAACTCAATGAAAAAAGAGCACTGGCACAGTGGGCCACGAAAGCAACCCAGCAACAGCGGAAACTGTGGCACGACAAGCACCTTCGTCGAATGCAATTTACACCAGGCCAGTTAGTATTAAAGTACAATGGGTGAAACGAGATTAAGCCTGGGAAATTCAAAGTTAAGTGGGTAGGTCCCTACAAGGTCCGAGAGGTGGCAGCGAATGGGTCTGTGAAGCTGTGGACCCTCGACGGACGAGAAATCCCCGATGCGGTGAACGGCTCAAAATTGAAGGTGTACCATCAAAGGCCGGAGGCGCACCGAAGGCACTCAGCCAATTAAAAAAAAAAAAATTTAAAAAAATACTGTACGGCCATACGGCAAAAAGCGAAACATAGATGGTGGGGCCGTACGGCTATTAAAACACATTCAAATTGTCATACAATTATTGGCAAGTGAATGAAGACCACCTTACGGTGCACAAACGCACAGCCAAGTGTTAAGTCGCATTATGACACATGCTAATTTGTAGTATATATAACACAGGGCGTTGTATGGTAGTTGTACAATAGTTTCCGTACGGCACATAGGAGAACCAAAGACCCAAGGTATTCACCGTACAGCCCAATCTAAATCGATGTTATATACCCGTACGTCAAAACAAATATCATGAAGGGAATGGAGTAACTAGCCGACCGTACGGTACAGTAACACAGGAAGCAGAAGGTTAACAAAGCCAGAGTGAAGGAAGGTGGAGCAATTCTTTTTCGCACATGCTTGTACAGTCTACAAAGCATCGATACCGTACGGTAGAAGAGGAGCAATTTATTTGTCCACAAAGGGGAGGCACTTAAACCGGCAGCAGTACGGCAAACACAGACAACAAGAAGACATATCCGTACGGCCACGGTTGAACGGTTGGAAAGTAAGTACATTGCAAATTCATGCCTGTACGGCCAGTAGTTACTATTGCGTACACCCGCTAGGAATAAATCAAAACCATTTTAGTTGCATTGGAGTATTCCGTGCAGTACGGAAGAGAGCCAGAGAGAAGGAATCCGTACAGCAATTGAGCAAAGCAAGAAACGGTTAAATTTTCATTTGAGCAAAAAGCAATAAATATGCAATCAGCAGGCAAACGTAGTTGGAGGAAGAGATTGGAAGAGGACCCCAGAAGTATGAGCTGGAATACACCAAGAGTTGCAGGCGCAAGCATAAGGAAGAAGCTGAAAATTCATAGGCCCCAAATGGCAGCGGCAGGATCTCAGAAAGAGGTCACAACACAAAACATTGCATTTGAGGGTTTGAATGGTTTAGACTGCCGCAAATGGTGGAAGGAGAACGATAATTGTCCAAACACTAGACTGATCAAGGACAGCCTGTCAAGGGCCCAGATGCGATGGGTAATTGAAATGCCCATTTTCTGCATTAAAGATTTTGAAGGCCCATTGCGGGCAATGATCGAGGCCTTCGATAGCTTTTCTAAGACAAGCACCATTCCCTACCTAAATCACTTGGTGACAGTTTCTTTTACAGCATTGGAATTTTGCCGAGTCTTCGGGTTACTAGACAGAGGGGTACGGGTTGATCTGAGGCCACAGAAGATGGCTATAGAGAATAAAGACTTCTACATCAGGCTGACTTGCAGAGATAATCTCACACCAGCAAAGGAGTCTCTCTGGAAGGCGTCCCATAATCGCGGCATCGAGAAAACGTTCGTCAAGGAAGGCCACTGGCGAGGCCTTATGGATTTGGTGAAGAGTCGGCTTACGGGGTCTAGCCGCGCCTCTGATATTTCATTTCAGCAAGTTACCCTGATGAACCACCTCCTTGGGGGCAGAATGTACGATTGGGCGACCGTGTTGGCAGAACGGATGTATGCATTCATGACCCTTCAGCACCGCACCTTCTATATGCCACATTATGCGATTGGACTTTTCTTGGATGCAGTGGAGCGGCAGATTCCAGTGGACATATTATCATCCGAGCTTAAGGTGGGACCCTTGGTGGAGGGCGAACCCCCAATCATGAGATGGCGTCATCTGGATACACCTGGAGGTCAGAAGGTGGGCCCTGGTTCGAAACGAACCAGGCCGGAATTGGAAGTTAGTGGGGAACATGGGGATACAGATAGCGGTTGGGAAGCGACATCCGAGGAGGGAAGCAGTCTGAAGGATGATGAAGAGGAAGTAAGGGTAATCTCAGCTACCCCGTTGTTATTCCCACGTTCTGTACCCTCCAGTGGGACCCAAGTTGCTTTGGTCTCGGGCTCTACGGCCATTCCAGCATTTGGCCAAGTACGGACACCCGTCCAGTTGACTCCACTTGTGGCCACATCAGCAGGGGTTTCTGTGATAGATACACTCCCGGAGCTAGAGACTGGCGATAGTGAGAGCATCCCTTCTGGCAGGGACATGGCCGAGATGATGGAGCAATTTGCCGAGCAGGGTAGGACGGCATCTGGCCAGGTACGGCTAGAGATGGGAGGATTAGAGCCGGGGGTAACCTTTGGAGACTCCGTGTTGATTGAGTCCGACCTTGACAGTATGGATGGAGGAGTGCATGTTGAGTGCTCGACACCTATGGGTCAGACTGGACCACCCGTGCTAGGACGTGCTAGTGCTTTTCTGGCACAAATATCTCTCACGCCGGTGGTAAGGGGATCCACTATTCTGTCCCCTCAGCGAGAGGATCCCCATTTGGAGGAAGGCGCAGTGGGTGATGCTGGAGGTGGCGGACAAAGAGCAAAGTGAGCGGCAGCTGAGGTACCGGCAAGGAGAGGGAAACCGGTCAAGGTGCTGATGGTAGGGGATCTTGCAGACTATATGGAGTCTCTGGAGTTGGTGATTGGTAAGGGCCGGCGGTTGGTGCAGACAGTGATCACAGCACGGGAAACAGAAGAGGCTCGGGAGAGGGCTCGAGAGGCAGCAGAGAGATCTCAGGAGGAGATAGCCGTCGAGTTGGCAGCGGAACGGAGTGCCTGGCATACAGAACGTGCAACACTATTAGCACAGCTGGAGGAACAAAGTGCCTGGCAGGCAAAACGTGCAACATTGTTGGCACAGTTGGAGGCAGCCAATACCGACAGGAGCTTGGCAGAGGGCCAATTAGCTCAAAAGGATACGGAACTCCAGGAGGCTACCCTGATGCTCAAGGAAGTGGTTGAGGTCAATTCGCAACTCCAAACAGATCTGAACATCCGTACACAGCAAGTCTATCAGTTGAGGCAGAGGGCCACTTCTTCAACGTCCCAACCATTGGTTCCAGGGATGCCCCCTTCCACTTCTACTTAGTTGATTTCTATGTTTTTTGTACTGGACATTATCTCCATTTTGTTGTTAAGTCGCCGGAGACAACTTTTCTTTTGGGGGGGATGATGTTGTCAGGTAAATTGGGTTAGTTAGACGGTTGGAGTCCGGAGGCATTACACAGATGCGACAGTTCGCCTCGCACCCCTTCGGATATTATATGTATGAACTTAGTCCTTTGATGAGGACACGCTTATGATGTACAAAAACTCTTATGATTATATGAATACAATAGTCTGTTATATTATATGCTGAGTACTTGAGTATTTGACTGTCTATGCGATTGTGTGTTGCCCCATGAGGGTAAACAATGTCTAGATTCTATTTGTATATTGTGTGATGCATGTGATACTCTCACATTTAGATCTGACATTATTATACTTTATTTTACATGTATGTGTGTATATATGTTCATAGATGGATGTTACTATTATTGTGTTGGCATTCAAGATAATTGTTAGTTCTCGCATTGCCATATTTGGATGATGAGCACTAATATTGGGTTATTATGGATCAATGATTATATGATATATATGATATTGTACTCCATTGGTGATTGTGCATTGATTTGGCTATTATGTATGGTGCAAATACTCTTGACAAGTGACTCGAGTGTGCAAGTACAAGGTTATTTCCTACCTTAGTATGCAACTTTAGGTTATTTCCTCAATGATGGTTGTATTGGAGATGTTGCATTGGCCTTGATGTGTTTGTAAGCCCCTATCATACTCAAAACAAGTACAAAATGCATCTTGTGAAACACTGTGTGAATCTAGATCTGAATTGCTGGCAATCCTAGGGTCATCCTATGTTGTATGTTGAACCATAAAAATGTGATTCAGTTATGATTACTTATCCCTTGTTGCATTTTATTATATTTTGATGGATAAATCACTGCACTTTTAAGTCTTTAATGACGTCTAATGCATTGGGAAATCAGGAAATTGGGAAAGAAAAGAGGAATTGCCAGTTATTTGAATTGGAAAATTATATTTGAATTGTTTTGATCTATTTTCCATGGGGACATGTCCTCGCCCTTGGAGCCCTATGTAGTTTTTGTGGACAGCAGGACATTTGGGACGTCCCCCTCTCATCTCTCTCTATTGAAGAAATCTAAGAAATGCGGGAAATGTATTACAAACACCTAGTCATCCCCGAGACAGCTTGGAACGTCTGAGACGTCCCTTGACTGTCTTGGGCACAGCCAGGCATCCCTCACGGCCTGTTTGGTCGACGTAAAAACAATAAAAAAGGATTTTTTTCAAAAAAATCTTCGACTCTTATGTTATATGGGGGTCCCTCAAGCCCTCCCTTACCACTATCAAACCCTAAAATGGCCCTATAACAAAATAAAAATATCTACATCCTTGCTCATTTCATTAATTGTTTGTTATTTCATGTTTGTTGTGTGCACTCAGCAATATGCTCCTTGCAATGAGGGTTTGAAGGCGGTTGCAGGAGAAATTGGACTGATTTTGTCACATTTTTCTTTTTTGCTTCAAGTCTGAAACAACTTATCAGCTGCACATTTGAAGCTACAGCCAAGGTATGTCATTTTTTTTAGTTTTCTAAGTTTTTAGCTTGTTAGTAAGTTTGTAAATTGAAAAAATATTTTCATTGATTTCGTTTCAGACTTTCAACCATTAAAAAACACCACAAAATGTCAATGAACAACAATAGTAGTGTCAGTTATAGGGTTAATGAAAGTGAAAATGAAGTGAACACAATATCAGTAGGCCCTTTTGAAAATCCAACTCAGCTGCTGTTCCACGAGACTGTTTTGCATGCCCTTCCCCCTCTCTTCAAAAATATGCAAAATGTCCTTTCAATTCCAAGCAACCACTGCTTAGTTTGCCATAAATTTGACCACCAAAATGTGTAAAAGTGCAGGGGTAGCAAGAATTGGCTTTGTCATGTTTGCAACACTCATTAACATGGGAGCTATATTAGGGTTAGAATATTGGGTGAGAGTGGACATGGTTTTAGAGTTTGTGATGATATAACATTGGAAGAGTAAGTTGAGATGGCAAAGTTGGTTGGAGTGAAGACAAAATAATTGGTAAAGTAAATAAGAAACAGCCATCTATCAGTTTACAAGTCTCTTCCAATGTATCAGCTAGAGAGAGGAAAGAGGAAGGCCACTACAGCTGCAGGTGGGAAAAATATACTGGTAGGGTTAATGAATATACAAAAACATGAGCAAGCCTATGATTCAGTGGCCAATTTTATATATGCACATGTTATTCCATTTCATTTGGCAAGGTCACCTTATTTCAAAGCTATGTTGAGAGATGCATTGACAATTGGACCCTCTCATGCCCCCTAAGAACATAGACTATGTACCTCCCTCCTTGATTAACAATATTCAAAACATGTTGATGGATGAGATGAGGCAAACATGGATTAGGACTGGCTATTCCACTGTCATGGATGGGTGGATTGATATTCAACATAGGCCACTCATTAATATTATTATTACATGACAAGTTGATTCATACTTTCTCAGAGTTGTTGATTGTTCTAGGAAACTTAAGGATGGTGATTTCTAATTTGCCATTTTAAAGGAGGCTATAGAGGAGGTTGGGGCTTCTTTTTTCGTGCAAGTTGTTACAAATTCAGCTCGTGTTTGAAAGTCAGCTGGTTTGATGATTAAGTGCACTTGCAAACATATTTTTTGACTCCATGTTGTGTACATGCTTTGAAAGTAATTGAAAAAATAGGTGAAGGTAGCATTGGCGAAGGCTAAAGACATGCAAATGTTTGAATGTAACCATCACACTTCACTTGCACTATTTTGGTCTTATTCAAAGAAAGAATTCCTCAAACCAATTGAGACTAGTTATGCTAGCTATTTTATTATGTTGGAGAGGATGTTGGAGGTTTAGGATGCTCCACAATCCATGGTTGTTTGTTCAATCAAAGACAAAAGAAGGGAAGGTGATGAGAGAGAGAACTTAATGACAATTGGTGGTCAAATATCAAGAAAATTTTAAAACGTTTTGAGTTTGTACTTTGTTTTACTTTGTTTTTTAAAATTATAATTTTGAAGAATTCATTAGTAATAGTGTTAATGTCATTATTTTTTATTTTAAAAGTTTTAAACATTTCTTCTAGGTATATTTGCTCTATCACGTCACCACTTGTGGGGGTAATCCAGTATGCAGCCTTGGATAGATCTATGAGACATTTGATAGCATGCTTGATCAAATGAAGCAAGAGATTTGTATTAAGGATCCTCAATTGCAATTCTATGAGGAGCCTATTAGGCCTATTGTCACAAAGAGGTGGAACACAATGAACACCCCTCTTCATATGGCTGCCTATGCTCGTAATCCAAAGTAGTATGCATCTACACTTGGCCAAATGCTTTCTTCTGAGGATGATGAGGTGATGGAGGGGTTTATAACAGCTCTTCATAAAATGTATAGCAACAAGCAGGCAAACATTCTATGAGAGATAAAATGGCTTTAGTTTGCCAATCTTTAGGGTCCTACAATCAGAATACTTGTAATGTGCCCTTTTTGAAATAGGATTTAATAATAAACAATAATAATAAAATTAAAATATACAAGAATAAAAGTAAAATTTACATTAAACATCGAAAAGAATAAAATTAAAATTTAGTTAAGTTCAATGAATGGCCAAAAGGCATGAAATGAAAAGTTGGCTCCCTCAAACATGAGATATATAAAAGGGAGAAGAGAACTTCATTTTGAAAAGGGATATGGAGGGAGAAAGAAGGAAGGAAGCATAGGAATTAAGGATTAATAGAAGAAGAAAGGAATGGGAAGAAAATAAGGAGGTGACTCATTCAAAGGGCAGAAATGATGAAGGGTTGTTTTGATTAAGTAAAAACAGGTTTTGATAGGACCCGAAACCTTTTACAAAGTGCTTAAAGATAAACCATTAAAAGCATAACAAAGTCTATGCCTCAGCACCCCAGAACAAAAGCAGGAAAAACACACAGCAGCTACTGATATACAAAAGGCTGCACCAAAAGAAACGGAACAGGACAGCAAAACAAAAAGATAGGACAACAGAAAGAGACAGCTAAATACATTTCATAAGGTCCCAGCATGGACCACCATTATCTGCATATGATCAGCAGATTCCTTGAGCTCTTTCAGCTCCTTGTCTTCTTTGGTCTCAGTCTTCCTGGTACTTGCCCGAGTGCGCTTTCCAGGTCCCGTAGCCTCCTTTAGGTCCTTCATCTCCTTCTCGCCTTTAGTCTTCGCCATCTTGTCGACCAAGATCCTAACATGATGAATATAGGCTTTGAGGATGGCATGGCTCTGCTCCCCAATTTTTCTCATAGAATCCTCTAATTTCTCCACTCTATTTTGCAGAGTGTCAAGCCTACCTTCAAAGTCCCCTTCAGTGACCCTAGCTTCTTTCTCTTTCAGGTATTTTTCCAGATTGAAAACCTTATCCACCATGGTAGCATAAGCATCCGCTTTTCCTACAACATCCCTCATTTCCTCCAGGCACACAGCAACTGGTTTTTCACCTATGCTCATATTCTTAAGGAGATTGACCTCACACACCATCATACGCATTTGTTCTTTGACCATGCCAACATCATCCATCAACTTCCCCAGTGTGCAGGTAAAATCCACAAGGCAGTTTTTATCTTTCATCGCAGCACTAACCCCACTTTTCTCCTTCTCCTTATCTACAGTCACCTTGGTCCCTAGAGCATCTTTGTCAATTCTCCCCACAATTTCTTCCATGACCTAGTTAGCTTCTTGCAAGTTTTCCTCCTCCCTCTGCAGAAAATTCTGGTCCTCACCCAAATTGCCTAAATCCCCATCCAAATTCTCTTCATCATCAATCTTCTCACCAATCTTTACCTCATTACTCTTCATCTACTCAAAGTCTTCATCATCCTCAGAAGAAATGACAATGTTCATCTTACGAAGTCTTTTATAGCTTTTAGTCCTTTTCCTGCTACTACTAAAATCCCGTCTTTTCCTCTTGCCTCCAGCATTCTCCCCTTCTTCCTCACAATCATCCTCTCCAATATCCTTTTCAGTAGCAGAATCTTCCACAACAGGCTTACCCTGCTTTTTCTTAGACGGGGACCCCTTGAATTTAGTCTTTTTTGTGGTTTTAACCTCGAAAGGCTCATCCTTGTCATCTTTAGTTTCTTCTTCATACAAGTCATCATCCTCACCCCCTTTCGTCTCTTGTTACTCTTGTAAAGTCGTGATAATAAAAGGTTGTGACTCTCTCAAAGAGAAAAAATGATAAATATTGTGACTCTTTTAGAGGGTAGTAATTATGAAAAATTGTGACTCTCAAAGGGTAGAAATGATGAAGGGTTGTGAATCTTTCGAAGGGTGCTAATTGTGAAAGGTTGAGACCATTGCAATGGGAAGACATGATGAAAAGGTGCGACTCTCCCTCACATTGGAAGATATAAAGGGGAGAAGGTTTCATCTGAGAAGGAATCCAATGGAGAGTAATTTGGGGAATAATATATTATTCTCAAAGGCAATGAAAAGTGGCAACTCAATTCTTATGAAAGGTGGTGACCCTTTCACCAATAAAGGAGAATTCATTCCAAGCATTGAAGTATCACTTATTAATCATCACTCATGAAGCCAAACAAATCCTTGATTCATCCATCAATCATTGATCCTTCAAAAAATCAAGCAAACAATTAATCAACAAGACCAAGCAAACAATCATCAAATCCACGCCAATCATCACTTCACCTTGGGATCAAGAAAACAAACAATTCAGCAATCAAGCATATCTATATCAAATCAACATTCACTCAATAATCATTCACCAATATATGTAAACAACATTCAATCATCAATCACCAATACAATCAATCATCATAAATCATCAATCATCTAATCAACAATCAATCATCACTCACTAATACCTCAAGTCATTCAATCAAAGGGATCCAATCATTCATTCATAAAAATATCAATCATTCAACAACAATTGAATAATCAAGTCTGATTTGTATAGAACTCAAAAATAGTACAACAATAAAAAATATTAAGGGAAATGATTGGTATGCAATATTACTGTATTTACTATTTAATCTCCTATAAACAATGTGATGACCCATTTTTGAAATAGAATTTAAACAATAAAAATAAAATACAGTTTAAAAGATTGAAACTAAAATTTAAATAAAAAATGTAAAAGAATAAAATTAAAATATAACATAACTAAAATTTAGTTAAGTTTAATGAATGGTTAAAAGGCATGAAGTGAAAAGTTGTCTCCCTCAAACATGAGATATAAAAGAGAGAGAAGAGAACTTCATTTGAAAGGGAGATATAGAGGAAGGAAGAAAAAAATGAATATAAGAATTAAAGAAAGATTAATGGAAGAAGAAAGGAATGAGAAGAAAATAAGGAAGTGACTCTTTCAAAGGGCAGCAATGATGAAGAGTTGTGATTCTTTCAAAGAGTTGTAATTATGAGAGGTTGTGACTCTCACAAAGGGCAGAAATGAAGAAGGGTTATGACTCTTTCAAAGGGTTGTAATTATGAAAGGTAGTGACCCTCACAAAGGGAAGAAATGATGAAGGGTTGAGACTCTCAAAACAGGATAATTATGAAAAGTTGTGACTCTCTCAAAGGGTGGAAATGATGAAGGGTTATGACTCTTTCAAAGGGTGGTAATTGTGAAAGGTTGTGACCATTGCAAAGGGCAGGCATGATGAAGAGGTATGACTCTCCCTCACATTGGAAGATATAAAGGGGAGAAGGTTTCATTGGAGGAGGATCCAAAGAAAGATCAATTTGAGGAATAATATATTATTCCCAAATGCAACAATGAAAAATGGTGACTCAATTCTTATGAAAGGTGGTGACCCTTTCACAAATAAAGTATAAAGGGGACATTACAAACAATCATGTAGGGGTTAGTAAGAAGACACAATTGAGAGAGAAGAGATTGGTTCCCCATCTAAGTAAGCCACCACAATGTTGGATGGACAAGAGTTCCTACCACTTGTGGGCTAAGGGGTGTTATATCAAGCGCGCTTAGTTGCGGTGAATGTTATATCCTTCCTCTCCAATCCTTGTGATGCCTGTTTTTTGGAAGTGAAACTAAAGAACGGTAGAAATCATGTATAGGTAAGTAAGGAAACACGATTGGGAGAGGAGAGACAAGTTCCCCTTCTAAGTAGGCCATCCTAATGTTGGATGGACAAGAGTTTCTGCCACTTGAGGGCCAAGGGGTGTTATATAACACCTTTGGACTTAGTTTTGGAAAATGTTACGGGCGCCCTACAGTGCATTCCTCTTCAATCCCTAAGATGGATGGTTGTTGGAAGTGAAACTAAGGAATGTTATCAATCATATATGGGTTAATAAGGAAACACAATTGAGAGATAAGGGACAAGTTCCTCTTGTAAGTAGGCCACCCATATGTTGGATGGACAAGAGTTCTTGCCAATTGTGGGAAAGGGGTGTTATATCATGCCCGTAGGCTTAGTTACGATGAATTTTCTGTGCACCCTATTGTGTGTTCCTCTCCAATCCCTATTATGGTTGCTTATTGAAAATGAATTTATAGATTTAAGTATGTGATGCTATGTAACTTAATTCCTTATTTACTTTATCAGTTCATTAGATATTATATCATTTAATTATAGAATACTATTTGTAAACAAATTATGTTGTGGTATTGTTAATTTGCGTGAAAATCAGGTATACCCCAATTCGGGGACATTACAATTGGTATCATAACTTTGATCCTACCAGCTTGAAGGGTAAAGATAAAACAATGGATGCATTCTATTCAAAGAGATTTGAAGGTCTAAGAAGGGATCTTTAAACTAGGTCCAAAAATGATAGTTCAAAGTATGTAGTGCTAGTGCTTACAAACAGTGACCAAGTAACAATGGCAAGGTATGAGGGAGGTTAATATCCCATAGGTCAGTATAGGGCTAATAAATGATAGTTTTATATTTTAAAATGATAAAAGGTAAATGAAAAACAAGAGAGCCAAATGATTAATGACATTACAATTATTTGTTTCATGACATGTGCTTTCAGCATGTTTACTCCATGAATACCTTTCTCATGTATGCCTTACACCTTGCATGAATGCTTCGTGTCTTACGTGTATTTATGTGTTTTCATTTTGTCTAGTATGTTTTCAATGTGTTCACTCCATGTGTGTTTTATGATTACTTTATGTTTAACAATTATGAAAATGTTCACTACAAGAACTCTTGATGAGTATAGTAAGTTGCCTACGAATTGTCATTATATGTGAAAGGAAATATGTTGGGAATGCTAGCTATTCACAATATATTCACGACAAACAAAAGCAAGGGAATATTAAGACTATATTGACCATGTGGCAAATACTTTAACAACTCTTCAATGTAGTATAGAGTTGAATATAATCAAAATATTCAATGCAGAACTCCAAACTAATTGCCTTCATTGTGTGCCATGTTGGGCCTTGTTACTGTTGTAGTTGTAGTAATGAAGTTGTTGCAAGCTGCAATAACATTGTTTGAAGTATATGGATCCTATTGCGCATGCTGAAGTTACAGTTGTAAGATAAGCATACAAATTCTAGGTAAACAAATTCAAGTTCCAGACAATTGAGTTTCAGACAACTTGCATCAAGAAAAGAGTAAGGAAAAATGTTAGCCACTTCTCAACCTATGTCTACAGTGAAAAGTCATGCATATAAAACGATTGTCCACAAAAGAAAAAAAGAAGAAACATCACTTGTATCAAAGTAACACAACAGAAGCTAATAACAACAAGCATTTAAAGATTACAAATCTTCAAGGGTTGACCTTCATATTGACAAATAAACCAATTGACAAGATTAAAATCGGCATTGCATGAGGACAAGCAATCTTGGGCAGGACAGACTGTAATGTGCCCTTATTGAACTGGGAATTAATCATAAACAATAATAATAAAATTAAAATATGAAATAATATAAGTAAAATTTAAATTAAAAATAACAAGAATGAAATTTAATTATAACATAATCAAAATATAGTTAAGTTTAATGAATGGCCAAAGGAATGAAATGAAAAGTAGTGACTCCCTCAAACCTGAGATATTAAAGGGAAAGAAGAGATTTTCATTTGAAAGGGGATATGCAGGGAGGAAGAAAGAAGGGAGCATAGGAATTAAGAAAGGATTAATGGACAAAGAAAGGAATGGGAAAAAACTAAGGAAGTGACTCTTTCAAAGGGCAAAATTGATGAAGAGTTGTGACTTTTTCAAAGGGTGGTAAATATGGAAGGTTGTGACTCTCTCAAAGGGCAGAAATGATAAAGGGTTGTGACTCTTTCGAAGGGTGCTAATTGTGAAAGGTTGTGACCATTGCAAAAGTAAGACATGATGAAGAGGTGTGACTCTCCCTCGCATTAGAAGATATAAAGGGGCAAAGGTTTCATTTGAGGACAATCAAAGGAATTCATTCAATCAGTCAATCATTCATACAAATATCAATCATTCAACAACAATTGCATGATAAAGTCTGATTTGAATAGAACTTGAAAAAAGTACAACAATTTAAAATATTAAGGAAAGCGGTTGGTATACAATATTATTGTATTTACAATTTATTCTCCTACAAACAATCATATAGGGGTTAGTAAGAAGACACGATTGGGAGAGCCATGACGAGTTCCCCATCCAAGTAGGCCAACCCAATGTTGGATGGACAAGAGTTCCAGCCACTTGTGGATCAAGGGGTGTCATATCACGCCCTTGGGCTTAGTTGTGACAAATGCTCTTGGTGCCCTATTGGGCGTTCCACTCCAATCCTTGCAATGGTTGGTTGTTGGAATTGAAACTAAGGAATGGTCACAATCATGTATGGGTTAGTAAGGAAACATGATTGGGAGAGTGGAGATGGGTTCCCCTTCTAAGTAGGCCACCCCAATGTTGGATGGACATGAGTTATTGCCACTTGTGGGCCAAGGGGTGTCATATCCTACCCTTGGGCTTAGTTGCGGAAAATGTTTCGGGCACCTATCTTGAGTGCCTTTCCAATCCCTATGATGGTTGGTTGTTGGAAGTGAAACTAAGGGATGGTAGCAATCAAGTGTGGGTTAGTAGGGAAACACGATTGGGAGAGCAGGGAAGGGTTCCCTTTCATAGGCCACCCGAACCTCCCCGTAGATGGTTCTAACCACCTCAATGTGCCTATCTATGCCCCCATACAAAGCCCATTGTGGACTTCTCCCCATTGACAACATGAATGAAAACAACTAAAGGCTCTATGAATTGTTAAAAAATAAAACAAATAAATAGTTGGATTAAACAACAAAACATAACTTTATAAACAAATAAAAAATACCATAAATGATAAACTAGTAAAAAGAGTAAAAGAGAAATGAAATAGGAACTTACATCTACAATCTCCTTTGTCAAAAGACAAGTTTTTACTCCTTGAAAAAACAGTCTACCATATAAATTCTTATATTGGTCCCAGCATATGAAGGCAACAAGCACTTCTAACTAAAACATATCCACTTTATGGCAGCTTTTTATTGAAGCAAAGATTGCAATGTGATAAAGTTCATTGCAAAGCGAGTTATGACAAGACAAGATGAGACAAAACAACTCCTCTAGGTATTTCCTCATCAATTTGAGGACCCAAACATGATTGTATATGTATTTGCAAGCAATTCTACAATGGTCCCCAATTGATTTGAAATTTTGATCCACAAGAGTTTTTCAAGATCCTCCAACATAAGGTCAAAGCAATAAGCAGAACAGAGAGTCTAGAATATACATGGATGCTTCTCCATGAAAAATCTACTCACAACAACATCATTTCTTGTATTGTTTATAATGATCTGCACTTGACAATGCCTATTCCATCATAAAAACCACAGAGCTGTGCCTAATTTATCATGAAAACAATTTTTCAAAATATAAGTCACTGACAAAGATCACCGGTAATAAATAAACTACACAAACTAGTCATTTTGCTGCAACATCCAGATTGTCTTTTAAACAAGTTAGTTCCACAAAGTTTCCAAAATTTTAATTGCATATAATTAATACCATATTTTCCCATTGGCTTGCTTCACTTATGTTTAAAGTAATTAAAACTTAAGGGAAGCCCCTAAAAGCATTTGCCTTCCATCATAGTGCAGGTTCCAACATGGTAGATTTGTCTGGACTGTTGTATTCTAATGACTAACATATGAGAGAAGAGAGTGAAGATACTGCCTACAGAAACAATCACCTTGAAATTATTACTATTAGTATGATATGAGAAACGCATGCTTGTGACCGATTTTTATTATCAGGTTTAGAGTTGAAAAGATGAGAGCTTTGGTAGAAAATATTCATTATTTGTTCAGTGTGAAAGATATTATGAAAAAGGAGAAAACATTAGTTTGTTAAATGGAAACGAATAAAAGCCTTCTTAGACTTAAGTTCCTGATTTCCAAAACTTAATTGCATTTCGAACTTTAAAAGTGTTCTAAAAAAACTAAAACAAATAAAATGAAATAGCAAAATTCACCCATGCTCAGCAGTTTAAAATTCAAACTACAACCAAATATTCGCCATCAATTTTTCAAGCACCTTGTTCAACCACCACATCTGTCACTAGAGGCAGCAAAACATGTCTCTCCCTCCTTGTAACACCAAAGCATGGAAGAAATACTGGCTTTGTCACCTGCAATCAACCATAGCCATAACTGAAGTTACAAAGAACATAAATCTCATTACTGAAATTTGAATCTGATGGAACCATGGATTTAGAATAACATAGTATGCTTAGCTCAACAATGTCACGCAAGCTTTGTTAAGGAATGATCAAATAAATTTAAAACTTGGAGATGCTAAAGAATCAATAAATTCATACATTTCTATGAGGTCATCTACAAAGGAACCGTGAGAACAATTACAAATAGCCATGTGAAGAAGAAACTTCTCAAGGAGGCATATAGCTGATTAAGACCAAAGAAAGAGCTCAAGACTAAGAGCATCACGGCCACATGTTGTAGCCAGGATGGAATCCAAGGACCAAATCGTATTGTCGGCTAAAATATCAAGAAAGGAACAAACAAGGACCAGAGAGTGCTCATAGGAGAATGTACAGGGCTGAGAAGGCCAGAATAAACATTCCTAGGAGGAAAAAATGCACTCCATACAGAAACTATCTTAACACCTAACATCAGTGAATCCCTTGTGGCAGAGACAAAACTACTTAAGCAAGCCTGACTTCTTGAAATGGTTTGCAGCCAATTGTTAGATCCTCAATGCCAAAATAAAGTATATCAATGGAGCCTATAAATAGAATGAGTTGGTTGGATTAACCCACTTACAATACATATAGAAGGATGGTCTCCCATTAATCTGTCCCCATAACTGTCTGAACTGATAGTATGCATGTTCCCCCTAATGACTCCAACATCTTTGATGAACAGCTAGAGGTATCTTGCAAGAATCTTCACACAGAAGTTCCAAATAACTCTAATTGGAATTGCAAATTAAAGTGGATAGAGCTGCCCAAGTCATAGACTAAATTATCTTCCCAAATTTCATAGCAGATAGGACTAAAGTGCTCTTCAGTTTCCACTTCCTCAAAGTAGAAACAAGCAATCTTGTCACCACATAGAATACTGTATTGTGGTGCTGTTGGAGTTTGGTTAGGCGGAGATGATTGGAATTGTACCTTGTATTGCTAGACAAAGTGAGGTGAGGCTAGAGATCCCTTGGGTGTAAGACTGAGGGAAGTCACTCAATGAGATTCATCAATTAGATCAAGGAACCTACACCTAGGGTTGGATGTGAGTTCAGCATGGCTCTAATGAGGAGATTGTTCAAAAAATTGGAGTGACTTGAAGCACCACAAGAAGAGGAACAAACCCATCCCCACTCAAGCAGGTCCACTTCGAAAAAAATGAAACCTGATAGGTGTAGCCCACCTAGCTTCCAAATGTATCATGTTTTTCTCTTTGTCATTTATTTACGAGACTTGAGTTGTTCAAGGAGCACAAGGCATAGTTTGTAATGTCCCCTTTCTGAAATTAAATTTAATAATAAAATTTAAAAAAAAACAAAAAAATTAAATAATAATAATAGAATTAAAATATAAAACGATGTATTGTGACGTAATCAGATATCGCCCCATTGAAAATGGGGACCACTAGTTTTTCTCTTTTTAGGGTTTTGTTTACGTGTTTTAATTTCAGTCTCCAGTCTCTTGCTAGTGTGAAATTTAGGAGTTCAATCAAAGTTTAGAGTTTTGCCAAGTTCAAGAGTGTCATAAAAAAGTAAAAAGGAAGAAAGCATGATCAACTGTGTATTTTGATGCCACAAAGGTGTTCAAAAGGGCCAAGGGACGAAGATCAACATTGCTTGAGGTCAATTCTGACAACTACTTTTTAGGAAAAGTTTCTTTTTTAACTTTTTTTGCTTTTTTCAGAAGTTTCATTTTTTGAACTTTTAGGCCAATTGGTGTTTTCTTTTTTTTTTGCCACCTTTTTCCTTTTTTTGAAATTTCTATTTTTACAAGTTACCATTTTGGGAACGCCAAAAGTTGTGTCTGCAACTTATAATCATGAAATCACTCGAGTGTAAAACTTTTATTTTAAACTTCAAATTTGTCTGAGATTTCATGAAAAAGCATGAAAAGTCATGAAAAGTTCTAGATTTTAAAGATCGGAAAAGCATACAAAATTGTGAGAATTCTTAGAAAATCCTTGTTCTAGTATCAGATTTATCTTGGAAAAGTCAAGAAAATCTATGGAGAACACTGATGGAAGTGTACTGATTACTAAAATTTGGCAGAGTCTGAAAATTTTTAGGATCTTCCAAAATCTAGAATCTCCATTATAACTCCTAGAGATCTGAAACCACTCTCAAACATCCTGTCAGTATTTATAAAAAAAATAACTTAAAAGTATAAGGACTTAACTTAAATATTATATTTTATATGAAAATTTCTCCCTCCAAGGTTGAAAATCCTCATCAAGACCCCAACTTTGCCCAAGAATTTGTGGAAAGTCCTCAAGTCATGGCAAAGTCCAATTTCTCCAACATGAGAAATTCCAAAAGGCATGAGAAGTCCGACCTGGAAGTCTAAAAATCCTTATTTGCAAGTGAACTCCACTCATGATGGGAAGGCTTAAAATTTGTTTAAGGCATGGAAATTTCCAAAGCACATGTGAAGTCCAACTTGAAACTTTTCCGAAACACATAAAGTCAGACTTGAAACTTGTGGAAATTCCTTGAATCATCAAGTCCACCCACTTAAAGAGAAGAAATAAAGCAAGTAAGAAATTGATTTGGAAAAGATTCTAGAATAAAGCAAAAGAAGAACTTCTAGAAGAAAGCAAAAGAATGTTAAGGGATTGCTATGAGGAAAATAAAACAAGCTTTAAAAGAAAGCCTCTCCAAGGAGTCGACCAAGAAAGAAAGTAGAAAGGAAAAAATCAGAAAAACAAAGGAAGAAAGCAAGGAGTTTGATCTCTTCATGAACATTCACAATTCCTATAAATACATAAGTTTGGCATTTCATTCTTCACAAGAAAAAAAATCATAACTCTGGAGTTAGTAGTATTTCAGAATGGTGAAGAGGTTTTCGACAATTTTCAGATTAGATTTCATACTTGTTGAAGATTTTCCTTGGCAAAGATCAGAGATTCAATTGAGTTTTCGATTTTCCATTCAAAATTCCACCTTCTTTCAGAACTAGAGGCAGTTCTTAGGTGGGATTTCCTAATTTTCTTAAGATTTCTCTGATTGCAGATTCAGAAGGATAATATGCAGACTTGAAGAAAATCAATAAACTAAGATGAAATTCGCTCTAGCAAGGTGAGGAGTAAAAGTGTGTGAGTCATGGAAAATCCATGAGAAGAGATGAAGTTCGCCCTACCAAAGGATTTTGACATGAGAAGTGCTAGTGAAAGGCAAGGAAAGTCATCTAAGTGTTTGGATAACTTCAAATTGACTAAGTGTTGAGAAATTTCTCAAATCCACATGAAAAATTCTGGAAAGTTGTGAAAAATCCACATGAAAAATTCTAGAAAGCTGTGAAAATTTCCTCAAAACTCCATGGAATGTTGGGGAAAATACCTTAAGTTGTGAAAGTTCTTGATTTCAAACAAGGAAAGTTGTTGGAAATCAACAAGCACAAGCAAAGTCTGCCTTCTCATGATGAAAAATTGGCTAAGTGTTGACAACCTAGGTGAAGAATGCAAAACAAGAGATAAAATTCACCCTCTGGAGCCAAAGAAAAGTTGGAAAAATGTGGAGTCCAAAGCCATTTGAGGTTGAAAACACCAAGTATCCAGAGAAAATTCCCAAAGTTTTCCCAATCGATGCAAGTTCACTGTCATGAACAAAATTTTACCAAGTGTTGAGATGTCAACTCAAGGAGGGATTTCTAGGAAGATTTCAAAAACATCTTCTAGATTTCAAAGTTCACATCAAGAAGTCCAAAATCCTAGATCGAAGAACATTCAAAAGGGAAAAAATTCTAAGTTCAAGGAGGTTTAAAGATGATGCAATTTGGAAATATTTTTCCAAAATCCCATATTCCCAAAATTGAAGAAGAATTGTTCAAAGCTAACTTAATTCAAAGAGATAAGCATGTTGAGGCAGCAACCACATGTCTCCACCAATCAACCAATTTAAGGACAAGGCGTCCAAGTTCAGTGAACCTGATCTTTTCTTCCATCAAGATAAGTTCCATCTGAGTTGTTCATTTTTCATTGGTTTTCACTAGATAATCATTGTCCTAATTAGGGTATAGTTGTCTAAATCTCAGCCATTGATCTTAAATTGATCTAGCCCCTTCATTTATTTTTGAACTCCTATATAAACCCCACTCCTCTTATTTAAAAAGAGAGATTTGGAAAAATTGTTGCATAAAACACTTCTTAAGTAAATTCATTATTCAATTGTTGGTGAATTTAATATCTTTTGCAAGTTGCATGGTTTCTTGTGTCTCACTTAGAGTAGATTTTATTTTCAAAATTGTTAGATTGATGACGGATTTGATGGGAATGTTCATTGTGGAATCAATATGTTCATACTTTTGATAGTTGGAGGATTTTAAACTATTGTGCAAAGTTAGTTTGAATTTGTGATAGAAAATTTAACTTCCATTACTGTATTCATTGTTAGAATGTTGGTGAATATTTGTGATGTGAACATCCTTAAAATACCTTAGAAGATTGCACCATTCTTGTGGAGTTGTTAAATTTGGCGAAACAAAGATAGGTTTCAGATTCCAGTTTCGTAACCTTAACTCCAGATTTCATAGGATTAGTTCATAGAATTAGTTTAGAGTTAGAATTATCTTCTCAAATCCTCCTCTTCTGCACTTTGTTTTAGAAATCTTTGGAAGTGTTAAACCTAGAAAAATCCAAAAAAAAAAAAATAGAAAAAGGAAATTCAAAAGTTGAATGATAAAATCTTAAATAACCATGTAAGTTCCCTAGGAGATTTTCAGCAAATCATCTGCATTAGGAACCATGGAGTCAACCTTTGTGATCAGACAGTTCTTCTGTTTAGCATATTGGAGACTTTGTTCAAGAGAGGATAGAGTACCCCTAGTATTTTATTTTGTGTTGTCTGTCATAAAACACACACCAACATGACGCTGGTCTTTTCATCTAAGTAATTGAGGATTATCAAAGATTCTATATGCACCGATGGAGGGAATCCATTCAGCATTACATATCAACCATAAGGACTCGTGAATCAAGATTCTAATCGTGATAAAGATCAATGACCAATAACAGATCAACTATGGGGATGAATGTCTTGAAGAAATCAGGTTGAAGCATGTACCTTGCAAAGAGATTGATATGAGAAGTCTATCTGCATCAGCACGAGGATTAAGTGATCGATTAATAGCAATGACTCCATAAAGAACATTACTAATACAGAAACGGCTATGATTAATCGAATAAGATGGATTCATCATTGATGACAATAGTATATTAAGGATAAAAGAAGCGATAAGCAATCTGTAGGCAATACCGGTTATGATGAAAAAGTTAGGACGATATAAGGATCGAGAGTTCATGAGGATCGCTCCACATAATCATGTCCCATCATGAGACCTCAAGCGACTTTATTATGGAGACTAAAAGCGATCAGACAAATATATATCAATAGGCAAATAGAATTGTCATCGTCTATTCACAACTGTCATTATTCATTGATAGTTATATGGACAGCCAGATATATACAAGTTTCTGGAAATGGGATTCCACCGTGATCACTTAAAATTGCTCTGTGCAGCAGTCCCTTGTGAGGCAGCATTCCACGGAAGGCAACAATTATGAAAGTTGATATCATGAAGAACAAACCAATTTGTCATTCATTAAGAAGGTATGATTCCAATCGGTGAACAATGGTCATCGATAAACATCAGTTTGACTAATCAACGCTTTATTAAGGAAAATACATGATCCTCTAAATCTGCAATTAAGAACTATTAAAGAGGTCAAACCCATATTAAGATCAATATTAAGGAGATTATGTGGCTGAGAGGAGTTGTGATTTGAGTAAACAGACCATTCTGCTATGAAGAGGTGTGTTTAAGAAAAGATATGCCTTTTATATTTACAGGATGCAACTCGTCAGAGTCATGCCTGCTCATGGCATATAAAAAAGACTTCAATCTCATTCCAGCAATGGGGGACATCATGGGGAAGTCTGAGATAGACATCGAATAAGAAACTACAGAGATATTTACTTACTGTATTATTACATCTGCTAAGTGGTATGAAGTCTAAATATCTACACCCAATCTGTATGTATATTTCAACTGCTGATATAGTCATTCTGCTTATACGTAGAAATAGATAAGTTTCATCATTGAAGGATTAGAGATTGTAACATATATTTAACACTCTGCACAAAGAAGAGTTCAGAGGGGAAATCAGAATTTTATATATATATATCAGTTATGTTGTATTGTGTGTGTGTGTATCTACACCCAATCTCTATGTCTGATATAGTCATTCTGCTTATACATAGAAATAGACAAGTTTCATCATTGAAGGATTAGAGATTATAACATATATTTGACACTCTGCACAAAGAAGAGTTCAGAGGGGAAATCAGAATTATATATATATATATATATCAGTTATGTTGTATTATATATGTGTGCGTGTGTGTAATAGTTGAGATTTAATATATTCATAGCCTATTCCTTTATCACTCACTATTGCCCCTTAAGAGGATAGCTTGGTTTTGTGAAGGAGAGGTGGAGAAATTCCTCACAAAGTAGGTGAATCCCAAGATGGAGTAAGGACATGTATTTCTAAAGCTTTGAGGGAGAAGTCCCAGGATGCGTATTAATATGTGTTCCGGAAACCTCGAGGGAGCCAACTTGTAGATTGGTGCGCCCTATGACAAGTAAATCCCCATCCTCCTGAGGGTTGATGATTAGGAGAGAAGTAAGGAATTGGGGCTTAGTATGTTAACTGTCAAATGTATTATGGATCATTAGTTGTTTCTTAATTTAATCTGATTTAAATGCACAGTGATGTATGTTAATCATTGGGAATTAGCAGAATCCTAGTAGGGAACATTACAGAGACTAAGTAATTTGCCATTTCCAAGCACAATCCAAATCCTAGCTGGCAATTTTAGGGTAAATCAAGTGAAGTCCCAATAGGGGACATTACATGGTTAATGGCTAAGGGTTGATTCCTTCGATGTGGAAATGGATGTAGATGAGATCTTTCTAGTTGAGAAAATAACATTTTTAGGTTTACAATTTGTTATTGTTGTGTTTGACCTTGGGGTTAAATAATTAGTTGTGGAGGGAGCTATTCTAGAGGGGCATTTGGATAGAGATCTATGGTACACAAATAGAGCACTTTGTTGGTGGTGTAAGAAGGGCATGATTCATAGTGTTCTTTTACACCAAGTGGGTAGAAAATGAGTCTTCCTAGTAAGATTAGTTTAAGTTTTGAATTTTTAACTCTGGCTTTTTATAATAGTTATAATTAATAATTGTCAATCCCAAGCATGGTAGATATCCAAAGGCAAACACAGTGTGAAGCAAAAGATTCTTGATAATGATTGGTGGTCCACTGTGAGGTAAGAGATTTCTGATTTTATTATCAAATTAAATTGTTAATTTATCAATGTTTCTAACTTGTAAATTATTTTCATTTTTATATTAGCATTCCCTTTTTTTTATTGGCTCTCATTCTTTTTTGAAATTTGTGCTTGTAAATATATTTGCTCCTCCATCCCACATATTGTGTGGATCATAAAATATGTTGATACAAACTCTCGTTGTCTTGGAGACATATAGAACACATTTGGCAGGAAGCAATTCATAGCAGGAATCTTGATTTAGGATAATATGAGAAGCATGAAGCATATCAAGTCCACTGTGATGAGGCAATGGAAAACAATTAAAACCCCATTTCATATGGCAGCCTGTACTCTAATCCCAAATGGTATGAAGAAAGGGACGAAATGGTATGCAGGAAGGGCTAGAAGAGTCCCTTCTTGTGATGATGAAGAGGTGAAAGAAAGGTCAATGAAGGCCCTTCGAAAGATGAATAATAAGGTGGTTTCACTTTGAAAGAAATGGATTGCCTTGGTTGATCTTTGGGGTCTAACATTCAACAAACTAGAGATGAGAACAAAAAGAGATACATGAGCTCACCCTATTGTATGGTGGAATGACACGGCAAGGATGATGCAACATTATGGATGTTTGTTGCTCACTGTTAGGATTAAGGTGTCTCAACCATAGTTACAAGACTCACAAATTTTGGGTTGGACTCGGGAGTCCAAAGCCAAGTCAACTCTACCGAGTCTGTGGAGCTTGGGACTTGAACTCTGTCAAGTCTGAGTGTACAGACTCACGGAGTCCTGTGGATCAAACTTTGTCGGGTCATTGGTTAATTTAAACTCTAGAGGTACATGATTTGCATCTAAAGAATAAATATATACTACCATATTCACAGGTTCATGTTGTCTAAACGAAGAAAATTTTATTGTAGTATGTTTTTAAGAAAGATTCATGACAATCATTTCTAGTATGACCTACGGATATATTAAACTAGGACATTTTCGACATCTTTTTTGGTTCTATCTACTATTAAGTGTACTGGATTGGATTTATATGGACATCCTGCAATGTCATATTGTTTAAATTGAATGATTTCATCTCAACATAATTACCAACCAATGGCTCTTTGTGATATACCTTGACAATTAGAAAATTGATAAATTAACGATTAAAACATTATATATTGATTATGTTAATTAACAAATAAATAATTAAATAATTATATATTAATTATGTTAGTCAATGTTATCAATAACTAATTAATAAATTAATAATTAAATAATTATTATATTGATTAATGTTATATCAATCTCTACGTAATTAGCAAGGGAAACCTATAGAATAATCGAAAAGGATATATATATTAATAAATATATTAAATTGCAACACTCATAAACCGTGTTTGCGTATTATCATCATGCCCGACGCGATTAATACTCGCCTATATCTCACACATGAGATACCCAAACATCTGGCGAGCAACGGTGACACGGGAGGATCAAGGCTCTCAACGGTGTATTAAGCAATAAAAATAATCGCAAGGTTATGAACCGCATCATTAACAAAACGGTGCAAAGGATGAAACACACTTTGGAAAGGCATAAGTCACGACTCTTGGCAAAGCATGAGTCGCATCTCCTGGACATTACAGGTATAAATACAGAAGCTAGAGCCATTCAAGACATAGGAAAAAGACCATTGAGATAAGAAAAGGAGGATCAGTATTGAGTCCTGCTATAAGTAAGAAGGCCACCAGTTGATGCTTGCTGGCACTGGAACAGTAGCCATAGAACTGTGAGTAATTACTTTATTAGTCATAAATGAATAAATATTCCGCTTGTAAACAATTAATAGTAGATTCTTTGATCATATGTCTATAAGAAATTTAAGATAATCAGGATAACCAAAACATAATATGAAATTGATTTCAATTACTACTTCTTACATGAGAATGGAAGGCAGAGGCCACCAAAGAGGGGCAGTCTAAATCCAACAGGATAGCTCCCAAGATAGGGTGGGGACCAGCCCTTCTTTAACCTTGAGAGCTTGAGCTCGAGACAGGTTAAAGGCTGAGTTTGTAAACTTTGAGGGAGTCTATTAATGGTCTTTAAGTGCTTTGATTTGCCTCCAATGTCTTCTCCCTTCTCAAGACAGGAGGTAATAATATGATCAGATTTGTAATATGTATTGGGAATAGCCAAAAATTCTTAAATCATTATCTATTCTCTATTTTTATGGCATTTGTTAATGTTAAATTAGCAGGGGACATTACACTCTTTCATGATATCTACAGCCAAGAAATATTTTTAATCCAATGCTAGCTTCTACTAAGCCTTCTATATTACTCAAACCATTTTGCCCAACAAATATGATGTGAATTCTACTAATAGATTTAGTTGTTTGTGCAATTTAATATTTTCTGTTTTAGGAAGTACTGAATTTATGTACTATTCATTCACAAAAAGTGCAACTATGAGCTCTTATATAAGTTTTGTTCATCAGTTTGAATTTATCTGTATTATATACATATTTAGAAATTGAGCATTATGTCAAATGTCATATTTGATTTGTTGTGAGGTTGAAATGAATTTTTCTTACTACTAATGATATAGACATAGTTAAAGACATTTTTAAGCAAGAACAATGAAGGGTGTCAAATATCTTAACCAATAAAGGAAGATGCGCATTAATACAATATTGTTTGTAAAGCTATGTAGTTTTTCATGTTTCTAGGACCTAACTTAGGTACACATGTAGGAGGGTTGCAAGGTCGAGTGATCACTGATATAGGCTCCTTTGAGCCTTAGACTTCTAGGCTCTAGATTTTATTTTGATATATGTTTTGAACTTTTGATGCCATGGATTTCATATTCAATGAATTTTGTAGACATTTGACACTATTTATATTTCTAATGTGTTATTTAGTTTAACCTATTTCCTTCGGCCAAAGCCTAAAATTTGCATTTATACTTATGTGATCAAAATGAACTTGTGTATGTGTTCAAAGTAGCCTCTATTTGATGAGATTATTGTGCCTTGAAGGTTTATTTATTAAAGGATGCATGAAAAAAAAAATTAAATCCTTAAAATTCTTTGAATTTCTATTTCAATTTGCCAAGTCCAGGCATCGAGTCTGAGTCCAAGTCAAAAATCAGCTTGCCAAGTCCGAGCCTTGTAACTATGGTCTCAATAATAGATTCCAAACATGCTAATTTAATTATTTATTTTATTGTACACCCATTTTTGAAGTCCTAAAATTAGGGAACTAGTGTCATATGTTGCTATGTTGGAATTATGACAAATTTTTATTATGACTGATAGTTTCTAGTTCGGTGGAAGAGTCTTGGAGAGATATTTTTTGGTAGTGGGTATTTATGGTGGAGTTCACTTTTGACAAGTGGTGTGAGGCAGGGGTTGCATGTGTCATGATGATTGTTATGGAAAAGATAGGTGTTGTTGCATTGGAAGTTGCTATGTGCCATGTTGTGTTTAGCAAGTTGTTGTTTATGACACCACATACCTCTTTGGCATTGGAGTTGGTTTTGGAAACCATGGACACTTTCCGCTTGTGTTGAGCTCTATAAATATGTGGCTTCCTAGTGTAATTTGTATGATAAGTTGGATATCTTCTAAGAAGCTTTTATGTGCCACATTTTCTCTAGAGTTCTTTGTTGTATTTACTCCTAAAGAGCATTGGCTCTAGGAATTGTATTGTAGTTGTTGGTTGTTGCTAATAATACAATTGAGTCTAGCTTTTGGAGTGTGGGTTTTTTCCTAAAAGGGTATTCTCACGTATATCTGGTGTTGTGAGTTTATTTGTTTAATCTAATTTTGCATGTGTTTATCTATATTGTAGTAGTTAAGGGTTTGATAAGAAATTTATGCATCAGCTCTCTTGATTTAGCATTTGGAAGGGTTATTCTGCACTTTGACTTCTTTCAATTGATATCAGAGCCTAGCCAACTTTGTTATTGTTGTTGGGTAGAAGGGTTTTTTGTGTTGATCTAAATTTAGTGGGAGTTTCCTAAAGGAAGATTTCATAACCTGGTGTAGGTTTGATATGGCAAGCACATCCAACAGAATAGAGATGAAGAAGTTTAATGGCAACAATTTTGAGTTGTGGAAACTCAAAATGGAGGACATGCTCGTAGATAGAGATCTATGGGTTGCAATTTCTTTGACGAAATCCCAAATTACTATGTAAGATGTATGGGATACAATGGATCAGAAAGTCAAGGGTTTGATAAGATTGTCTGGCTGATTAAGTGCTCTTAAATGTCCATGAGGAGAAGACTGCAGCTGTACTTTGGAAAAAGCTTGGTGATATTTGTCAAAGAATATCCTTGGTAAATAAGTTATTCCAAAGAAAGAAGTTGTACTCTCTGAGGCTGGAGGAAGGAGGGTCCATTGCAAATCACATGAATGCTTTCAAGTTTCAAAATGCTAATTGCTCAACTAAATTTTGTCGATGACAAGATTGATGATCAAGATAAATGTATGCTTTTGTTATGTTCTTCGTTGGATTCATGGGATCACCTTGTGATGGTCATTGGAAGCACAACAACCACTTTCAAATTGGAGGATGTGGTTGCTCCGTTGCTATCTGAAGAGATGTGAAGGAAATCTTCTATGATGGGTAAGGAGGCCCTAGTTTCTCATGGTAGAACGATGGAGAAAGGCAAGAAGGACAAGAAGGGTAAATCCAAGTCTCCTAATAAAAAGTCCAAGGCAAAATGTTGGAGCCGTAGCAAACCTGGCCATCTCCGAAAAAAAGAGTGCAAGGAGGAGAAGAAAAAGAAAGGTAAAAGGATTTATTTGATTCTAACTCTGAAAAATACTCTTAAGATGAAGTAAATGCTTTTGTCGCAGCCTTGGCAACACATGCATTAGAAGATGTGTGACTAGTAGATTCAAGTGCCTATTTCCACATGACCTCTCACAGAGGTTGGTTTTTGAAGTACAAAGAATTTGACGATGGGAAGGTGTATTTGGGTGATAACTCTCACTTGAAGGTTGTTGGCCATAGACAAGTCAAGATCTGATTCCCTAATGGTGGAGTGAAGGGGATTGATGGTGTCCTGCATATCCCTGGTTTAGCACGAAACCTACTTTCAATTAGCAAGTTGAGTGATGTGGGTGTACAAGTTGTTTTCTTGAGTGGTGGATGCAAGATGACAAGAGACTCTATGATGCTTTCTAAGGGCGTTTGGATTGGCACCTTGTATAAGCTGGATGCATGCATGGTTCAATACAATAGCACTTCTATGAAGTCCAAGAAAAGGGGCTTTAGATTCTTTATCATCACCGTCAGATCAAAAAGAGAAGGCTATTGTTTCTACATCTGATGATCATTCTTTTTGGGTACCTAAGGGTGCAAATGCTTTGGAGATGAAGCTCCTAGCTAAGAAGACAATGCTAAGGCACTAGAAGTTGGGTCACATTGGTGAAAATTGTCTTAGAGCCTTGAAAAATAAGAGCCTTGTTGAAGACCTTGATGATTGCAATCTCAAGTTCGACTTTTGCAAACATTGTGTCTATGGTAAACAACCGTGTTTCTTTTTATTCCAATTCTCATAGGTCATTTGGGGTTTTCAATTATATTCATTCAGATGTGTTTGGTCATGTTAACGTTCCTTCAATATCTAGATCTATGTCCTTTGTTTCATTCATAGATGACTATAGTGGAACGACATTTGTGTATTTCCTCAAAAGTAAATCTAAAGTTTTTAGTTGGTTTTAGGCATTCAAATCCTTGGTTGAAAACAAAACCGGTAGAAAAAATAAGTGTTTGAGGGTTGACAATGGTTGTTAGTTTTGTTCAACACAATTTGACAAGTTCTATAAGGACCATGGGATTGATAGACACAAGACAACTCCACCCCAAAATTAAAATGAAGTTGCAAAGAGGAACAAAAAGCTGATGGAGAGGGCTAAGAGTACATTGAATGGTGTTGGGTTTGAATAGAAGTTCTAGGCTGAAGCCATAGCCACTCCAAGTTATTTAATTAACAAATCTCCTACTTCGACACTTGTTGCGAAGACATCCATGGAGGCGTGGTCTAGTAAGAAGCCCTCATTGAGACATCTCAGAATCTTTAGTTGTGAGGCATATGCACATGTGCCGAGTGAGAAAAGATCAAAACGAGTAAAAGGCGGTCAAATGTATCTTCATTGGCTATGGTGTTGGTATGAAAGGTTACAAGTTTAAAAGATCTAGTTGTACAAAAGGTTCTCTAAAGTAGAGGTGTGATATTTCGTGAGTTGAAACCTTCCACATGTTAATGTTTTAGCATTTCGGAATCTAAAACATTTAAATTATATCTTTAATTTAATTTAAATAAAATCGCAAATTGTATTGGTAAATAAAATAAGGTGCCTTGCAATCTTGGGCCCTCCCATTGGCATCTAAATATTTGCTAGGTGGGTCGGCTCTTTCTCTTCTTAGCGCCAAATATAAAAGATTTAAGGTCGGCCAGGCTGGCCAAGTCGGCCTTAGTGGCCGACCTTACCTATGTTTTTTTCTCCCTTCCTCATATTAAAGGAGGATTTTCGGCTACCATCAAACACACTACAGATCATACTATACAAGCGAATTACTATTGAGATATATGCAGCCATCCTAATATGCGAACTTCCTCAGCTAGATAGGCGAACTTCATGCAAACGAATCTTCTGCTCTGTGTGGTGCGAATTATACCTGGTGTATACAAATTCTCTGTTGACAGTGATTTATATTCACCTGAAGTTCAGTGACCTTTTGACAGCGACTTATATATTGAAGATCAATGATCATTGATAGCATTGCAATCTGCCCTATCTTCATATCATTCAATGAGTTAATCACCAGTGAAGGTCTGGTTCATGGCAAATACATCCTGAAGATCCAGTTCTCATCTGGTCACACAGTTCATCCTAGCTTCATCCTCTAATCAGAGTTCCTATTGAGAAGTCAGATCTGGACCATTATTGTGTATCTGTTCTTCATGATTAATTTGCTTCGTGGATTGGGGATCCTCAGCAAATTCTCAGCGATATTGTTGTAAGTGAATTGGGAAGCAATAATCATTTGGATCTGAATGTTGGGTTTTTCCTCTTAGAGGTTTCCCAGGGTAATAATTGTGTTGTGTCTTATTCTGATTTTGCTTAACCTTATTGTTATGTTTTAGATTAGATTTGATTACTTAAAACTTTAACATGGTATCAAAGTCAGGTTCTTGCTAACTGTATCAAATCTAACTTGTATTCTTTAGATTTGTTGTCTTTGTGTGTGTTTTTTTCTTGTGTCAAAATGGTGACAGGATTGAAGGTGGAAGATAGACTTGAAGGTGCCCTCAACTTCAACTCTTGGAAAGTGCAAATTTTGATTGCACTTGAAGATCATGACTTGCTGGAATTTGTTCAAAATGAAAATTTTGAATCTCCTACGAATCTGGAGAAGCTTCGTCAATTCAAGAAGAAAGCTATCAAGGCCAAGAAGATCTTAATAGATTCTATCAGAGATCATATTGTTCCTGTCATCTCGAGGATGTCTATAGCCAGAGATATGTTCAAACAATTGGAAGGTATGTTCGAAGTAAACAACATGAGCCTGACACTTACCTTGAGAAGAGACTTACTTCAAATAAAAATGAAAGAGGATGAGTCAGTCATGGAGTTCTTCATGAGGATTTCAAAATTAAGAGATAAAATAAGTGCTATTGATAGTGAAGTTGTAGACAAGGATCTCGTCATGCTTGCACTCAATGGTCTCCCTCCCTCATGGGAACCCTTCATTCAAGGTTTAAGCTGTAGAGCTAACTTTCCCTCATTTGATCTCCTTCGTGTTGATTGCATTCAAGAGGAATCTAGGCTCATATCAAGAGGAATCAAGTCTACCCGTAATGAAGAAAACTTTGTTCTTGCTACCCAATCAGTCAAAGGTGATCATTGGAAGAAGAACAACTTCAAGAGGAACAACGATTTCAGATCCAATAATGCTAATAGCTCAAGGAAGAAGCCAAGAGATCTCTCTCATATCCAATGCTTCAAATGTAACAAATTTGGTCACTATGCCAGGGATTTTCAGGTTCATCTCATTCAGCAAAAAGGCTAACCCAAGCGAAGTTGTCAACCTTGAAGATAAGGAAGATTTTCTCCTTTAGTATTTCTTGTCTGTAGAATCAATTTTGTTTGAGATCTAACTATTTTTATCAAAACTAACATTAGGGTAAGGATATGTGTTGTAGATTTCTTTTCTTATTTGTGCAGGAGCGAGGATCAAGAGGGAGTCACACACCTTCTCATCATTTAAGTTTGGTATATTCAGATTTAAGAGGTAATGAGTATTTAGCTTGGAATACTTTGGGTAAAGTAATCTTGAATCAATTTTTGACTTTTGTTCATCATTTTGATTATGATTGAACTAACTTGAAGGGATGAGTGTATGTCTTTTTCTTAACCCTGAGTATAGGAAATTGATTGGATCTTTTGGAGTGCTTCTTCAAGAGAAGCTATTGGGTTTGGCATTTTGAAGGAAGACCGATTGCCTTGGAAGTAGCGTTGCAAGAAACTTGAAGTTGTGGAGGACACAACTACTATTGAGAGAGAGTCTCAGCTTCCTTGATGTACTTGAGTTGATTAACCACCCTTGCAGGCAATGCAAGGTGGATGTTGTATTATTTGGATCTTCTTTAAGAGAAGATATGTATGACCACCCTCTGCGGGCAATGCAAGGTGGAGATGTATCTGTTGTATTTTGACCATCCTCTGCAGGCAATGCAAGATGGTGTTGTAATCATTTTTGAAGTCCACCCTCTGCGGGCAATGTAAGGTGGCAAAGGTTTCGATCACCCTCTGTGGGCAATGCAAGGTGATCCTTTTGAGGCTTGTCCTCTTCCACCCTCTATGAGTAGGTACGCTAGATATTCTTGACCATCCTCTGCGAGTAGGCATGATGGTTCCACCCTCTGCGAGTAGGTGTGGTGGATATGTTTTGACCATCCTCTGCGAGTAGGCATGATGGGAATGGTTGATTTGTTGTTACAAGTATGCATCCATCCTTTGCAAGTAGGTATGATGGAAAGGTAAGGTAATAGCTAGATCCCTCATAGCTAAGAGGGAGTGTTAATGTTTTAGCTATTTTGGAATCTAAAACATTTAAATTATATCTTTAATTTAATTTAAATAAAATCGCAAATTGTATTGGTAAATAAAATAAGGTGCCTTGCAATCTCGGGCCCTCCCATTGGCATCTAAATATTTGCTAGGTGGGTTGGCTCTTTCTCTTCTTAGCGCCAAATATAAAAGATTTAAGGTCGGCCAGGTCGGCAGGTCGGCCTTGGTGGCTGACCTTACCTATGTTTTTTTCTCCCTTCCTCATATTTAAGGAGGATTTTCGGCTGCCATCAAACACACTACAGATCATACTATACAAGCGAATTACTATTGAGATATATGCAGCCATCCTAATATGCAAACTTCCTTAGCTAGATAGGCAGACTTCATGCAAGCGAATCTTCTGCTTTATGTGGTGCGAATTATAACTGGTGTATACAAATTCTCTGTTGACAACAATTTATATTCACCTAAAGTTTTGTGACCTTTTGACAGGGACTTATATATTGAAGATCAGTGATCATTGATAGCATTGCAATCTGACCTATCTTCATATCATTCACTGAGTTAATCACTAGTGAAGGTCTGGTTCATGGCAAATACATCCTGAAGATCTAGTTCTCATCTGGTCACATAGTTCATCCTAGCTTCATCCTCTAATCAAAGTTCCTATTGAGAAGTCAGATCTGGACCATTATTGTGTATTTGTTCTTCATGATTAATTTGCTTCATGGATCGGGGATCCTCAGCAAATTCTCAGCAATATTGTTCTAAGTGAATTGGGAAGCAATAATCATTTGAATCTAAATGCTGGGTTTTTTCTCTTAGAGGTTTCCCAAGGTAAAAATTGTGTTGTGTCTTATTCTGATTTTGCTTAACCTTACTGTTATGTTTTAGATTAGATCTTATTACTTAAAACTTTAACACCACAATTGATTTACAACCAGAGAAGGAAGAGAAAAAGAGAAAAGAGGTAGTTCAAATACTATCTACTCCAATAATAAATGAACCATGCACTCCTGTTGGACTTGATGATGAGAAAGCTCACGTAGCTCTAAAAGTTTTGAAGAAGAACAAGGACCTCAACCTTAGCAATTGAGGAGGTCTACTCATGATAGGCCAACCTGATACATATGGTTATTCACCATAAAGGTTTGGATATTCTTTGTTGGATTCTAGTTGCTTTTTTCTTTGATTGCTAACACTAATGAACCTAGGATTGTTAGAGAGGATATGGGTATGTTGGCCTAATGGTCAGCGCTCCCCTCGGGATTCGCGACATGGCTTAACCGCCTCCTGTGTCTTCTATAAGTCTAGTGGTTGTATCGGGCATTAATAGGTCAATCTTTTGGTGCAACGGCAACCACACTTGTAACAAGTGGTATCAGAGCTTGGTCACAGGTTTGAATCCCCTTGGGTAACGCTGAGGGGGAGATTGTTGGCATAATGGTTAGCGCTCCCCTCGGGATTCGCGACATGGCTTGACCGCCTCCTGTGTCTTCTATAAGTCTAGTGGTTGTATCGAGCATTAACAGGTTGATCTTTTGGTGCAACGACAACCACTACTTGTAACAAGGTATGCATGATGTAGATTACTGGATGGAAGCCATGAATGAAGACATGGCCACATTGAAGAAGAATACTACACAGGATCTGGTACCTTTGCCTGAACAATGGAAATCCATTGGATGTTAATGGTTGTTCAAAAAGAAACTGGGTCCAAATGGCAGTATTGAGAAGCGTAAGGCACAATTGGTCACGAAGGGGTATGCACAAGTGGAGGGAATTGATTTTGGTGAGATATTATCTCTTGTAGTTAAGTTGGCATCCATTCAATTCTTGTTATTACTTTCAATAGCTCATGACTTGGAAGTCGAGCAGATGGATGTGAAGATAGTGTTCCTTCACAGTGATTTGCAAGAAGAAATTTGCATGTCACAACTAGAGCATTTCGTTGAAAAGGGTAAAGAGAAACTTGTTTGTAAGTTAAAGAAATCTTTGTATGGTTTGAAACAATCTCCTAGAATGTGGTATCAAAAGTTTGACACCTATGGGTTGTCTTCGAGAATCCTGAGATCTAAATTTGACCATTGTGTGTATTATAAATCTGAAAATTGTCACATTTGTATCATAATCTTGTATGTGGATGATATGTTGTTTATTGGGAATGGTAAAGGAATGATTTTAGATTTGAAGTCTTCGTTAGCAACATAGTTTGAAATGAAAGATCTAGGTGCAGCATGATATATTCTTGGGATTAAGATCATTAAAGTTAGAGCTAGCAAAAAGCTTTGGATGAGCTAGAGTAAGTATGTTAACTCTATGTTGGAGAGATTTAGCATGACAGCTTGCAGGCAGTTAGTTGTTCCAGTGTTACATGGGACGAAGATTTTTGAAGAGGATTGTCCAAAATCTTCTACTAAGATGGAAGACATGTATGGAGTACCTTCCATGCCATAACAAAGCATATTGATGTACAGTTTCATTTTGTTTCCGATATGGTGGAGAATGGAAAGGTGAAGCTGAAAAAAGTTGACACTTTGGCGAATGTCACAGATGCAATGGTGAAACCAATGAGAACTGAGAAGTTCTGATGGTGTGTCAATTCTATAGGCCTTGGGGCCTTGAGTAGATGACAGAGTTTTGACTCTTGACAGGTCTTCGACAAGTGACAGAATGTTGGGATTAATGTGTCTCAACCAGTCCAAACATGCTAATTTAATTATTTATTTTATCTTACACCCACTTTGGAAGTCCTCAAATTAGGGAACTAGTGTCATACGTTGCTATGTTGGAACTATGATGAAGTTCTATTATGACTATGATAGTTTATAGTTTGGTGGAAAAGTCATAGAGAGCTATTTTTTAGTAGTTGGCATTAATGGGGTTCACTTTTAAACAAGTGGTGTGAGGTAGGTGTTCCATATGGCAAGATGACCATTATGGAAGAGATAGGTGCTGTTGCATTGGAAATTGCTATGTACAACGTATCATGGGTTTAGCAAGTTGTTTTTTATGACACTACATACCTCTTTGGTGTTGGAATCGGTTTTGGAAACCATAGGCACTTTTCACTTGTGTTGAGCTCTATAAATATGTGGCTTCTTAGCATAATTTGTATGATAGGTTGGATATCTTCTAAGAAGCTTTTATGTGCCACATTTTCTCTAGAATTCTCTACTACTGTATTTACTCTTGAAGAGCATTGGCTCTAGGAATTGTATTGTAATTGTTGGTTGTTGTTGATAATACAATTGAGTCTGACTTTTGGAGTGGAATTTTTCCCAAAAAGGTTTTCACATGTATATCTGGTGTTGTGAGTTTATTTGTTTAAATATTAATTTTGCATGTGGTTATCTAATTTGTAGCAATTAAAGGTTTGATAAGAAATTTTTGCATCATCTCTCCTATTAGATTTAGCATTTGGAAGCATTATTCCGCACTTTGGCTTCCTTTCACTCACCTCCTTTCATAGGTCCCTAAATCCTTTGCTAAAGAAGAGGAATTGATCCAAGTACATTTTCATTCAACCAATCAAAAGGAATAGGATTAATTCTCAATGAGCAAAGAAGTTGGTAGCCATACATAGTGCCTTACAACTTTAAGATCAATAGACTCTTGAGTATCCACAAACTCTAGCTTTACATTAGGATGTTGATCCTAAAGATGTCACACAAATTGATGAGGTATGGGTGGGATTGGTTGGGGTTCCACTCAATTAGTCAATCCCTCATATCAATAATTGAAATTCAAACTCTAGTTTTGATTCAACCAAATATGAGGTAGAGACATAGCAACAGTTGGTCTAGTTGTCTAGACTCTACATTTTGTAGTTGTAGCCATTTGGTCTTTTCAATTTTTTATATATGCACATTGGTAATGAAAACTCAAACGATTAGGCACTGAAATTTTGTTAATTTGTATATCAAGTCACACCAATAATTAATTCAATCCTAATGTTTCATAATATAGTTATAATGAATATCGTGAATGCCTTATGTATATTCTTCACTACATGTTTGTTTTTTAGTCATTTTTCCTCGTGCTATGAAGTTCAAGTCTATTGCAGGAATTTTTTGTTAAAGTTTTGATCAGATTCAAGTAATAGGTATTTTTTTAATTTTAACAATGATATAGTTCTTTAGTTCTTCAATCAATTCACTCTATGATAATATTGTTGATGAGATATATATATCAATATATATTTAATATTGATATCTTCTAATCTCAAAGTCTGATATTGAAATAATCTCTATATTAATATCAATCTTCTTGTATTGATATTCTGATATTAATATCGAATAGTATATTATTGATCAAATATTAATATCGAATTGTATATTATCGATCTAATATTAATATCGATCCGTATGTTGTCGATGATACTTGCTCTACATTTAATATGTTTTATGTACTTTACAAGCATCCCCGATCACTTCATATGTATAAGTATTGGGGAGACATGTCTCCCATAGAGGCATGCCTCTACATGGAATATGTTTCACGTAGAGACATGTCTCTATGTGAGACAAGTTCTCATATCGCATGAGTTTGGCCTCTTAACAATGTCGTTTTACATTGATAATACTCAGCGATTATTAGTAATTGCGATCGGTAGTTTGCTATGGTATATATATAATCAACATCGATATTAGCATGATTTATAATATATATTATTTAAACATTATCATGAATATATCAATAGTATATATAAATATATGTTATTAAATATATATACATGATCATGTATATATATTTAATAGTACATATAAATATATATTAAATATAATCATTAATAATCATGCTCAATTAATTATGATTATTATAATCAAAGCAAATAACCAAATCAATATACTTGTAAAGGATAGATATCAAATTCTCAAGGCCGATAGGCCACTTATGCATTTGATTTCATCGATTAGAATAATTTGACCGAAGCTACATATCATTAACACTCCCTCTTAGCTAGGGAGGATTCATTCTATCCCAGAAACACAATAGATACATTTAAGGCCACTAACCCCTCTTTGCATATTTTGAGCATACAAACACTTTGTCACTGATAGACATGAATTCCTACAAGTGTGTGCACCAAATGGAGATGTTCTTCACCCAAAGATTTCTTGGATTCCACAATCCTTTAGCACACAATTGACAAAATCTTTACTCCGTCATTCATCTCAGCTTATCTCTATCTTCCATTGTATAAATAATAGTCTTGGGCTAATTCATTAGGTTAGATCTGGTTTTGTAAACTCATGTCTATGGCCTTGTATGCAATACTACTTTTCTTTTTTTCTTTTAAACCATGGAGTGGCATTTGATATGTGTTTAGATCTCCTGGATTTGGAGGAATGTAACTATGCAAATCCTAAAGTAATCAACATATGAGAATTTGTGATTACATCTATCCTCCTATGGTTGTTTATAAATGAATGGTTGTCTACTACATGCTTGTGATCATGCTAAATTTAGTTTTTGCTTACTATTAATATTGTGCCAAACCAATTGGTGAGAGATTAGTAAGAAAAATATATTCTGGGTCATCGCCTTATTTATTTCAATTTTTGCTCCAAACAATTCCTACCTCTTTTCTCCGTTCAAATCAGATTAGCTAGAATAGATAAGGAATTAGCCTTCTAACTCCAAAAACAATCTCACACTTCAAGGTCCAAAAATAATCTCTACAAGGCGATGATATTTAAAACAAATTTGAGCATCAACAACTTATCATTGAATATTTGAAATTTTCAATATTTTAAAAGTTCTCTATTTTTTTAGATTTTCATCTTCTGTTCTCCCCTTAAAAAAGGCCTCCCATCCCCTGCCATCCCCTGGAAAAATGGCCTCTTGTTCTCTACGGGCATACTGTCCTAGAAATGTGTCTTTGCATTTCTTGTCATTCCAATCCTAAAAACAACATGGAATATTGACATAATATGTACTTTTGTAGTCAAATATTTGTCATCCCCTACCATCTTCCCAAAAAAACCTCTTGGATTGCTATCCCTAGCCATTCCTATCCCAGAATCACCATGCAACATAGTTAAACTAGTTATGATGAGCTTGATTTGGATGAACTACAAAGCATGGACAATAAATACAAATATCCCAATGTAAATCTCAGATTAGCAATACAAGTCTTTGCTTCAGTTATTATTGAAAAGAGGGAAAACCAGGGCAAAAGGATGAGGCAAGAATGCACCATAAAAGCGACGATTTGGATTGAAGACATCTCTTTTAGTGCAACAAAACTTCAAGCAACAATATATCTGGTTTCTCTACAATGATAACAGTACACTATCCATGTCACTATCTCGCAGAAAAAATAGATACAGAATGCTTTTCCTATATTTTTCTACTTCCATCAGCAATAAAATTGATGAAAGTAAAAATCAACATATAAGGGCTTTGTGTATCAATTCCAGTTGTGATAATGACTAATAAACTAGAAAATTTCAAGCAATCATCTTCTATTGAAGACCTTTGTCCCTATGAAGAAGCATCAATACAGTAACAGTCGAAATCATCTTAACTTGTTTATAGTGGTCATTGTTTACTAGTTGAAAGTAAACAGTGGTAGCAAATGCGAATATCCCCAACATCACATGTTTGCTATTCCATAGCTCTGAATACTCCAGAAGGGCTGAGAATAAATGCCTATTACCTTTAAACAGTGTTCATGCTTTATTCCAATATCTCAAGACAGGATAACCTGATATAGATATTACACTTCTAAAAGAGCTAAAGACAAAAACATCAATCAAAAACAAAATAATATCAATATATGAGCACAAGGTAACAGTATCAACAGACCTTATAGACTATTGCATTTGAAGTGACATATAACTTGCGTGATCGAAAATCTTGCCGGACGATGTATCTTCTCAGTGGCAAATACAGTAACATTATCAAACCAACTCCCCAAGCAAAAACCAAAAGCAATGAAATCAAAAGCCATTGCACAGTTTGATAATTTACATAATTTTCTTCCAAGTCTTCAAAGGATGCCCTATAGAGAACCTGTGCACCATCACCATCTTCATCATCTTCTTGATATGAACGGTGGTTGTTTAACAACTGTATTTCCAGGTAATTATCATCTATCTGTCCATCCAGCGATCCCATCTAAAATGTAGTCAATCAATTAGACAAGTTATGATTATGCACATAACTGTCCACTAATAGAATTCCCTTTCTTCTACCCTAAAAATGAATTGCATGCACCCACACAAACAACAGAGAATGAACATTTCACTAACATCGAACTAACATAAACAGCATGCATGGTTTACAATATGAACTATATATATCAAATGCACATTAAAATAGCAGAGCAACTCAGAAATGAATTGATCCACTTGATATACACAAAAATTAGACATTGCTAAAGGCCTTTTGTAGACTTCATCCAATGCTTTGGCAGCATAACACAGATAAGGTAAAAGAAGAATCAGTTTTACTAGTATAAAGTCAAAAATAAAATGGCAGCATCAGTTTTACATATACCCAAATGGAATTGTACAAATAGCAGTGAAAAAATCCTTTACTTGAAATCCATGTCAGGAAATAATATACAGAAAATTTGAATTGAGGTTAGATGCACGCTCCCCAAATTATTGCACATAGTTGAAAACAAGATTTATGTATACATGGTTCCTGCAATGAAATAGATATTTGTCTGAAAAACTGGAATGATAGATCTCCATTCACTATATATACAAAACATAAAATATAAAGTGTTTGAAAATTTTAAGAAAATAAAATTCTCTTTTACTATGTAATTACGCCAATGGGCATAACCCTACAGTTCCAGCATATATATGGCCAGAAGATCCGTGAAAGAAAAACAAATGCCAGCACAGTGATAAGCAAAAAAAAAAATCAAAAGGAAAGAAAAATGAATGCCAACACACAAAAGCGAATAAAGAGTGTACACTGACAGATAAGGTTAAATCGATAAGAAATGTCTTTTCGCTATATAATTGGTAACTTTCCTTTAATCATCCAAAAGAAAACAATGCAATTTGTGTTCTGTATGTATGTATATACATATATACGTATGTACATAAGTATATATGTATGTATAACTCCAACTGACCTGTCACGAGGATTGAAATAGTGCACTCAATTATATATAGTGTGGTGAGAATGAATTTGTCCTCTTTATGTTCTGTCCTTCGTTTTCTCATTATGATTGAGATGGTTAAAAATGCTTATGTCAAATGCTCTATTGTTACATCTGTGTATGTGCTGTATTTTTTTGGTTTTCAAATTTATATTGAAAAAATTCCGGTATTCTTGCAGTGTATGCAGATGGGGGTTTTGACTAGTAAAGAAGTTTTTTAAATTGATTGGGTTTAATTTTTGGAACAGGAAAAGCTTTATTCTGTTATAAAGTAATAATAACCACAAGTTTATAGCTCCACGTCCAATAATATGTCATCACATTGCTGAGTTAAATTTGGCCTTTCATTTATTTTTTTGACATGTAAAATCAATCAGTTATGTAATTGGTTGGAATGAGCAATGAATAGCAGAAATTATATTTGATATTTTTTTAATTGTCATAATAATGACATCTATCAGCATTTTTACATAATTTTTTCTAAATATAAGTATGCTAGTTGACAGTTGCATGAATAAAAAATCTAGCTCAGACCTTTTCCTTGTAATATTTGGCCTACCCGAGTAGAAGACTTCAAAGCAATTCCAAAATCTGATCTACATCAATCCTAGATGATGTGGTCGCCCATCTCTATAGGCAGAACATGAAAAGTTCACATTTCCTCTGTAAATGAAACTAGAAAACTTGATTATGGTATCTACTATCATCCTCTAGAATTTATATTTGTCGTGGCAAATTTTTCAGATGTTTCTTTGTAGGAACCCCAATTGGTCTCTAATTGCTGAATCTGTTTATCTCAATTTTTGGACTCAAGGAATTTCATCAAACACTTTGTATGCAACTTTCCTCTTCTCTAATTTGTGTGTTTCAGACTGTTTGATAAAGTATGAGTGATGCCAAGAGAAGTAGAATGTTTGCAAATGATGATTACAATGCTTCTTACAATGAACTAATATGCTAATGCAGTTCTTTTTGGTATTTTCAATGCATATACATGAAAACTAGATATGGAATGCATACTACAGCCAACTGACATTTTGACAAACAATTGGCATGCAACTACTATGCTGATCATATATGCTATTGGAGTGACATTTTGTCAAACAAATGGTATGCAACATATATCATGTTTATTAGATTCACTCCCAAAAACAATGTGGCTACGAATTTTCCAAGTCTAATTGGCTTACAATAATGACTACAGCAATGCCAAATCTGATTCTAAATTATCACTTACAACAGCAGAATTATATGCCTAAGATTACAATGCTGACTACTAATAGTTGCAAGAGGAACCTGATAATAGTGATGCCCAATGATGGAGAAGAAAGTTGCAACCGGAATCAAACAAAATACTGTAGCGCGGGTACTGTAGCGCGACACTGTTCACGCGCACTGTAGCAGCAAAAACAAACTTGTAAAAACTGCTTATTAAGGGCTGCCAATGATAAATCTTCAGGTCTGCACTTGATAGTCCTCCAATATTCTTCAAACTTTTCTGTTATTCCTTCACTTTAAGCACAATTAGAACTCCAGAATGAAGCTCTCCTGAATGCCAAATTCAGTGGATATTTCACCACCTCAAATGGTTGCAACACTGAAGAATTGTCGCTCTCCAATGGCTGACTGAAATCAGAAACCCTTGGCTTCCTCTCCCAAGTTCATAGCAAACAAATATCAATTCTCTGGATGGATGATAAAAAATGAGCTCTTAAGTCCCTTTTTATTCTTTCTAATGAGAGCTCAAACACTCCCGTGGCCAATGTGGGATCAAAGACATATTCGCACATTATAATAATAATAAAGTGACTTTATTATTATAAAGTTACTTTATAACTTTATAATAACACTAAAATATTTAAATAAATCACTTAAGTCACTTTTAATTAAATTAATTAAATATAAAGTCACTTATTTTTATTTTTAATTTATTTGATGACTTTATAAGAAATTAATTTAATCAATTTCTCTTTATTTCTCCACTTAGCCTTCGGAGAATGTAAAGGCTAAGAACTCCACTGAGATGCTAAAAAGATGGGGACATTACATTCTTGCTATCCGTTTTTCTTCCTTGGGTAGCACTATTACAAGAAAGAGTAAAAGTCATCATGCACCCATGCAATGTTTAATGCACATAGCAGGGGCAGTGCATATACACCAATGTCCATAATAACTTCAAAATTTTCCAATTGCATTCTTTGCCAAAGTTGTTCATTCCAAAATGTGGATTCTCAAGCCAAAAGTAATTTATAATTAGAGGATTTTTTTTGGATATGGGAGTCACATTCATCTAATTGTTGACTTAATATATAATTCTCCACCAAATAAGGGTTTCTACATTGGCTTTGGAGATTACGAAACAAAAAACTCACTTTTCAAAGAAATTAGTCTTCCCTATAGTTCAAATAAAATTCTTGTATCAGACCACTTGATTATAGATGAAAGAGAAATAAATTTCAAAACTGACATGTTCTTCACTGTAGGCAAAACTAATTGACGCTGTAAAAGAAATATTTCATATTTGATATGCTCTTTAAAAAGCTGAAATCTTGCAATCAAACATACTTCCCTTAATCCTTGTACCAGCTCACAAAGTCGATGAAGACTCTATAATTTAATACAACATCATTCACTCTTTAATTAACCTTCTCATAGAACAATCTCAGACACTCGAGCATACAATTTTAGAACCATGAAACAATATATACAAGATAGGATCTCCATAATCTTGTTAGTCGAATACATAAACTGCACACAATTTACAAGGAATTGCAAGCGTACATGATCTGTTTCCATTAAAAGCTTAATTTTGTGTTCCCCTCTATTACACCAGTCACTGCGACTGCAGTGACAAGGGCTTGTCAATGTTGGTCTATGATCTGGGATCTTTGTTACAAATATTACGGTTCAAACATATCAATTGGGGAGCAATTATATGATGGCCATTATCTAGTTGATAAGAATATTGCCCAACAATTGATTTTGTAGGACTGTTCGTCTACCACTTTTTTATCACCATCCCCATCATTTGATTTTGAGCGGTGGCATTGACACAACAAATTTAAAAATCGTCCGTTGGACTCTAAAAATTTGCAACAAGAGGTAAACGTTTTCAACCCTAATTCTCATTTCACTTGCACGATGGGAGGACCATTCTCAAAAGGGTGGAGTAAGTGAGAATGGATAAAACTACTCTAGTCTTTATAGTTATTAGCATTTATGGATAAATATGGAATAACCAGGTCATCGTTAGTCCCATATCAAACAATCGCAGAACTTTTAGTCATTTCACTAAACTCCTCGCAATAAGTTATCGCATTTGCTATCTAATATGCTTTCAGACAATGAGTTTGCACTGAATCCAAACACTCAACAAAATGATTTAAATAGAAAATTCGATGGTAGATTGAACTCTAATCGGATAAAAGCTTAGAGAGAGAAAGAGAATTAGGGTACCTTATAATAAATTTCGCTTGTCGCTGGGAATAACTTTCAAATCCCTGTACATCTCTGTCTCGTCTGGTCCTATACTATCTGGCTATAAACGGCAAAACATGAAATAGACAGTAAATTCTTCCATAATTCACAAATACATTTCAGGCTCCCAAGGTACGAATCAAACTGGCCAGAAAAGTGTTTTTATAGCTAATAGAATTTCCCTTGCATCCACGTATCACTCGTAAAGATTTTGTTTTGTTGGTGTGTAAGCCTTGTGTCAGCATCATTACAGTGTTGATTATTTCTATATTTTGTTGTCTACAATTCAGAACCTTTTACTGTGCATATTCTTCCAAACATCTTTGTCAGTTCTCTCACCTCTTACAGCTGGAAATACATCCCAACAACCATTCAAAAGAAGATTCTTTGAATGGAAGATATTAGCATACATACGGTTCATCAGAAGAAAAGTTATTAATACCCAAATTCAATCCATGTGAACGTACAGGTTTGCAGAAGATTGTGAAAGGTTCAAGCATTTACGTTTTCACAGCAATAGAATGAATTGTCATTAATCTTCTCTTCAACGATAATCTCATACACCAACTTTATTATAACTAGCAATTGTATCTAGATGTACAATGGGTAGGCTAAGAGGTGTGGATTGTCAATTAGGAAAAAATATAAATTTTTTTCATACATTTATGTGGTTCATGAGTTCAATTGGCAAGCTATTTAGCCTGGGGTCATATGGAGGGGGCTTCCTTAAAAATAGAGCTGTGACCACCAAGATTTTTTTAAGAATATTTAAAGGTGAAGGGTCTTATAAATTTTATAGTGTGTTTTAGCTTAAAAGTTTTTGCTCTTAAATTTAAGGAAAAGCTTTTTAAATTTATGTTTTTTTGGCGGAATTTATTTGGTTTTGGTGGGAATAAAATGTCTAAATTTTTTACAAATGGCAGAATATTTTCTTAAGTTGGTGGTGCAATTTCCAACCCCACCCTGTTTTCATCCCTCAAATTTAGAGGCCCAAAAAGTGTGCCTTCTATTTTGAAGGAAAAGATTCCAAATAATCTTATAGCCCCCAAAAGACAAAATCTCACGCAAACTCTTGTACCTAAAATATAGAGCTCTAGCCCCCATGGGACCCCTACCTTAAGTTGGGGTTCCATGGGAGGGGGCTTCCTTAAAAATAGAGCCAAAGTTGCTTGAGAATTTTTAGGAATATTTTAAAGCTAGTAGTCCCATGAATTTTATTCTTCAATAAAAAATTATGTTAAAATAATTAATTTCCTCGAAAATCTGACATGTTTTCCATCCCCATCCTATTTTCACCCGCTCAAATTTTAAGATCTAAAAAGTAGGGGCTCTTATTTTCTAGCAAGAGATTCCTATTAATCATGTAGCCTTAAAAAATAATTCTCATGGGACCTCCAACTCCTTAAAAATAGAGCTTAAGCCCCTCCCATGGGACCCCAGCTTTAGAAAATGAAGTTGTTTGTGCAACAAAAGTCTCAATGGAGAAGTGATAACTTTAACTAGACTATGCATCCACTTCAGAATTGTAGACTCCATTATCAATAGACTCATCTTATGTTATACTTGCTTTGCGTTAATTACACATACAACCTTGTGACTATGAAGATACTATTTTGATATATGTCCTTGAATATTGATACAATATGAGGGCAATCCTCCTAAAACCCATACAACAACCATATTAAACTTGATTTAATATAAATTATTCTATTACAATTCAACTTTATTTGTACAAAATAAATTATGAACTAAAATAAATATTATTTCTATTGCTAAATAATTACTATTAGATACAATTTAAGTAATATATATTATTGATTCAAAATTTATATTATATATCTAGGCTTTTGTAATCCCAAACTTTGCAGTGGACTTTATTCAAGTAGGATTGATCCTTGATAAAATTTGTCCTTTTTCAATTGCTACATATGTTTAAGTGTTTCAACATATAATATACGAATATCCCAAAAATTTCTTACCTAAAACATTCAAGGCCTACTACTTTGCATAATTATTGGAAACATCATACTAAGAAAGTCAAAAGTAAGACCATCAAAAGGTTTAAAATTGTTTAGATTCATATATTTTCTATTATGAATATGGTTCTACAAATAATTTATAGAATACAATTATTTTCTATTACAAAATAAACCTTGTAAATACACTAACATTTTAAACAATCAAATAATTAAAATATATAAATGATTTTAAATTAAAATACTTTATAATAAAATTAAGCTAACAAATTTTTAATAAAACTTAATTCTAAAATAAAATAAATTAAAATAAGAATAAGACCACAAACATGGAAAATGAACTTTTATCAGATACCAAACATAAACACTTGAAGATTATTTTTGTTGGTAATTGACATATAACATAACCCAATACATCCTTTGAAAGCTCTCCAGCAAATAAACAGATCAATAGGGGAAAAAAGAATTCATTTGTATGAAGAAATCTCATTTTTTCCCAAGGAAATGCCAAAAAGTAACTACTATTTCAAGACAACTTAAGAGTAGATTTCAAATAAACCCAGTATATTATACATTGCTAAACAAATGTAGGTCAATGTCAAGGTTTTGAACAGATTCATCCAACTAAGCCAAATGTTCAGCAACAATCAACAACCGACCACTTCCCTTGCGCACAATGAAAGCTTCCTCGGGCTTCAAACCACTGGTGATTTGAACAAAACTGTGGCAATGAGAATGAAAATGCTGGAAGAAGGGCCTATTCATTTCTTTTTAAAACAAGGAGATGTTGAGCTTAGGCATGAACTAGGAAAGTCGCATAGATTTTGAAATGGGAAAGGTAGAATCATACATTGTTAGAATAAACAAATGGGATTAGTCAAATCACATTACCAAATCATACATTGTGTGTTGTGATCTATTGTGATCCATACGATTTAAGTATTTACTTTTAGCTTTTTGTGGAGAGATAAGTGTGTGGGCACCATAGGAAATGGGAAAATGATCGACGGTTTTGGACATTGTAATCGTCTTGCATGTCCTTTAATGAATATTAACTGTTGATTTTGAAATCCATCCAGTGCATTTCATATATGAAAAGCCTCTGGTGTAATTATTTATTTAATAATTTTGAAATTTTATTTTATTTTTAGTCCATGTCCTTATATATAGGTAGGGAACTAATGTTTTCAATTGAGTCCTTGAGATAATTTTTTTCCTTTTTCTATAGTTTGTAATGTCTAGATTTTATAAATAGTATTTTGGGTAATTTTTTGTTTTTTTTCTAATTGGCTTGTTATATTTTTTCTAGTGGTTTTTTTAAGTTTTTTATTAAAGAAAATGCAGGTTTTTATGGGGCCCCGAAACCCAATACAATCAGATTTTGAGGTGGATTTGGAACCCGCTAAGATGAGATGATGCAATATAGAAAGCATTTAGAGAACTTGAAGCCAGTGAAAATACAATAGCCAAGAAAAATAAGCTCACCGAAGAACCAATTGCCCAAAAGGCCAACACCTTACATCATAGAGAAGATCTCAAAAGCTAAGAGATCCAAAGGGGTTTAAAGGCTCCCCAAACCACAATACCTAGGTTTTGACATGGCTCCCAGAACTAAACCTGAACTTTCAGTCAAACCAATAAAATCCACACTAGCCGAATAAAACACGCAAGGATCCATTACTTCAGCTCTCAAATTGCTTCCACCAGAAACTACACTAACAACTATCTCCACCTCAATAGGAGAAATCAGCAAGAGACCGAGAAGCAATAACTTCACATCCAAAGCAAGGATAACTTTAAGAAAACCCCTTTTTGGAAAATGTGTAAAATCCTGGCGAATCGTACATTATTTTAGGGGGGAATTTGTTTTAATGCAAGTGAATGTTTTTTTCAAATCCATGATTTTTCATAGTTTGTATTGGCGATTTTTTCCCCACCGAATGAAAATTTCATAAATTGCTGCCGAATAATTTTCTTTTGAAGTAAAAAATTATAATATATGAGGCGGATGATTTTCTTTTCAAGTAAAAAATTATAAAATAGGAGGCGAATAATTTTCTTATGAAGTAAAAAATTATAATATATGAGTCAAATGATATTCTTTTGAAGGGTAAAAAAATTATTGTATTGGCAAATTTTATGTACCGTTTGATAATTTATTTATTTTATTAGCTAATCATTCATTAATTATGGCAAAAAAAATATTTTATTGACAATTTCCAAGATCAATGGTTGAAGTTTAATTTCGGCCCCAATTTCTTGAAGGAAATAGAGTTGTCAAGGAAGTCACCGGAATGTTGACACATATCAAATAAGGGTAACTTGTTTGCAGACTACAGTGTACATGTGTTGGTATCGATAATCACAGTCCTGTTACTATAGTGCAACTTGTAACCTCTTAATTCAATAAGAAATAAATGCCTTGTCAGTGACAAGCGACATTCTTTAGCTATCACGCAACACTTCCAAATTTGTACAGATGATCTAACCGATTTCTGATAGTTCTGCATAAATGGGAAAGATTTACTGCCATATATGAAAGATTAAGGGCAAAATTTAATTTCTCACACGCATGCATTTAGGGGAAAGATTTACATGAAAGATTTAGAGGCATATTAAGGACAATGAATTTAATACCATTAAAGAAAGAATAATTTATTGCTAAGTAACGATCAAAGATTCAAGGGCTATTTATAGACGATCTAGCTTCATTATGCATAGATTCATCTTTGCTAGATAATTTGTTTGTTTAGGGTTTGCAGTCTGCAAATAATTTGTTTTTAAGTTTGCTGAAGTTTTATTGTTTTAGATGGACACTCCAATTAGGCTTACATGCACATCTGAGGAGGCCTAGAAGGCTTTTTTGGGTTCCTTTTCTGATGAAACCTTAGAATCTATTTGTAAGGAGGGCGGGCCTTTTGTAATAGAGGCTGTGAAAATGGTGGTGGGATGAGAGTTTCTAAACAATGAAGATAGGCACTGGGTCAACACGAACATTACGTCCCATTTTTTGGCATCTCTTCTCGACCTCAGAGGAGACAAGGTTGACATGTTAATGCTGCTGAGGAGGGTTTTTAAAGAAGAATGCCTGGGGGACAATGTTAATGTTGTCATGTTCGCAGAAATAGGGGTGGGGATCCCTTGGGCAAGTGAAATACCCAAACTTCTCCTCCCAGGCCAAAATGTGGCCATGCAACCTTTTCTGTTGGGCCTGACTGCTAGGCAGTTGAAGCGCCATAGGAAATGGGCGTTGATTGCCATGGATTTTCTTCGTAAGTGGTTTATGCTTGACAAAGAGGAGGCTCAGGCAGGGCAATATGATTGGCTCGATTAATTCTCGCAATTAATCCTCTCTGGAGAATTCTACTTAGATGGAGCCGAAGGGCAAAATCACTAGTGGACTACTAGTGGTTTTTTTTAATAAAAACATACCTCATTTTTTGGGTTTTTTTTGTTTATATTATAATAGTAGGTTTCTCTTTGTAGTATTGTACTCGAAGTGGACAATGTAATTATAATTTTATGAAAAAGTACAATGAAAATTTTGCAAGCTTTAGCTCATTTCAATTTGTGTTTTATGGGTAAAAAAAATGGTTTTTAGACTTCTCTATCACTGTGATTGCAATATTTTAATTAGTTGTTTTATCTGTGTATTTGACATGTATGATGTAACTTGTAAGTATGTTTCAGTAGAAATAAGGAAATGTTCAAATGATGCGGATGGTATTTCCATTTTTAAATTTGAATATTTAAAATGTATCACAGTTGTACAATGTAGACATTTGTAGTTAATATGAAAGATTTATAGAATTTTGAAGGAAAAATGAATTAATAAGGTTAGAGAAAGAATTTATGGTTTTTTAATTATAATGTATGAGAATTATATGTGATTATAATTATCAACGTTAAAGTTATAATCAATAAAAAATATCATTTTAACATTAAGTATACTATATAATCAATTTGAAGGATAAATGAATTAATAAGGTTAGAGAAAGAATTTATGGTTTTCTAATTATAAGGTATGAGAATTATATGAGATTATAATTATCAACATTAAAGTTATAATCAATAAAAAATATCATTTTAACATTAAGTATACTATATAATCAATTTGAAGGACAAATGAATTAATAAGGTTAGAGAAAGAATTTATGGTTTTATAATTGTAAGGTATGAGAATTATATGAGATTATAATTATCAATGTCAAAGTTATAATCAATAAAAAATGTCATTTTAACTTTAGGTATACTATATAATCAATAAAAAATATTACTTTAACTAATAACTCATGTTTGGGAGACCTAGCGAGTCAGCGACCATAGAAATGAGAAATCTCGTAATCTCTAAACACTAACTTAAGTAATATTATTAAAAAAATAGTGCATTTTGAATTGTTACTATTCAATTAAATAACTTTAAATTTTAAATGTTATTAACTTATTATCCATTATTGATTAATATCTATAAAGGAAATAATAACAGTATAACATTTAACAATTTCTATTGCAAATAACTACCATTGGATGAGCACAGATCGATGATGTACAATGGACTTTGGGATGAAAGGGAAAAGCAACCCCATCTTTTCAAACCCGTTCCGAAATCATGACACGTTTCACTAAACACGTTCCACTCGTAGTCTTGCACGATCTACCAACAATGTCATTTCAATTTGATGATGACGTGACACGTCTGACTCGTGAGGTGAGTCAGCCCGACTAGGTGAGTTAATGGGACCCACAGGGCCACCACACCAGCTAACAATGACATAATGATCATTGGATGATTGTAGATCAACAACCAAAGTTGTATTTCAGGCTAAAAGGAAAAAGAAACCACATCTTTTCAAACCCATTCTTAAATCATGACATGTGTCACTAAACACATTCCACTCGTAGTCTCGCACAACTTACCAACAATGTCATTTGATGATGACGTGACACGTCTGACTCCTGAGGTGACTCAGTCATTAGGTGACAAGGTGAGTTAATGGGGCCCAGGGTGCCACCACACCAGATAGTGACAAACATTGCATTAACATTATGACCGTTGGATGATTGTAGATCAACGACCGAAGCTATATTTCAGGCTGAAAGGGAAAATAAATACAGCTTCTTTGCAAACCCATTCTGGATTCATGATGCGTGTCCACTCACACGGTCAGTGACAAGTGTGATGACTGTAGATTGTACACTTTTTGCGCTTTAAGTTTCCAATCTAATTTTTCATTTATAAGTATAAGTTATTAAGTAGTCTACAGTATACATTTCTAGGTTAAGGATTGAGGTCTGAGGAAAGCAACAAAGTCTCTCATCTCTCGAGTCTCTTCCCTGTCATAGTCTGCAAAAATTGAAACTAAGGGTAACGGGTAACTACTAAAATCCTGAACACCTAGGTCCCACATTTTAAATTTTTCAAATCTCTTGATTTACAACTTTACTGTTTATATTATAAAAAAAAATTATCATGTTACTTGTTAGGGTTTAATTTTGAATCAACCCTATAAATTGTAGGCTTGTAGCTATGTATAAATATTTGAATTTTCCTACGAGTAAATAGTGATACCGGTTTAGGTTACCACTTACCAGCTTACCACGATGGGCAAAAAAATATCAAGAATAAGACTATGAGTAAAAAGCCAAGTTAGATAATAGAATTCCACAATCTACTTAAAACACAAGGTTTCACTGATTTATTCTATGATATTTATGATCATGTTATTCATGGAAATAAGGGAATAATGGAAATTAGATTTGCAATTGAAAACAAGTGGAACGATCCAAATAAGGGTTCAAAATTTTCTTCATTTAACCCCAAGGTAAATGCAACAACAAATAAAATTGCATCGTGGAATGTTGGGTCAGCATGCATGGCGTTACCTCAAGTATTCCCTTGCCCAGAAATTGTCATGGTCTGCGTCGAAAATTATGATGAAAATAGAAAAGCAATTGTGAATAAAAATACTCAGGAGGAAATTTTGTCCATAACCGAGAGTGAATTTTCTAGTCTGTTGAACCTAGGGTTTGAACAACAAAACTCAAACGTGCAAATTGACCTAAGAAAGTTGGTAGAGGATTATGAAAAAATAGATGCAACACAGAGATATTCTTATATCAGAGGAATAACAAACGATTCTAGCCTAAGTCCAGATCATATGCATCCTTATGATTATGAAATTTTTGTGCCATGGGTTCAGGATAGTATTTCCTTGCTAGAATTTTGTTTGGGATTGGATAGTAACAAAGAAGTGGGTGCCAGCATTTTTGAAATGCTTTTTCATATTCATTTTGAAAAAGAACCAGTAAAATATCATTTTATTGAGCACATTGTTTGTTGCATGCAAGAATAATTACTAATGATTAAAACAAGTTCACAGAAGACATTTAGATTCAGAACCTACTTGTGCTATCTTCTCTTAGCAAAGCATCATGCAATATTTCAGACAAACAAGCTTTGCAGTCAAGGCCAAAATCCAATGTATGAGTGGACACCTTAGATAAGGATGATTGATAACAGAAGGAAATACAATAATTTTGTAGACTTGTTTTTGGCACCAATGTACGATAAAATTACAGGCACTCCAATGCCTAGATTGTCTACTACTTGTAGAGATTTAATTCAACTTGGTTGTAAAATACAATTGGCTGACTGGTACTTCATGGAAGAGTACACAATGTTAAGGTTTTACGATTCAGTGGTAGAACCCTATAGACTTCCAATGCATGTCATAGAGAGGGTATTTGCATTGGAATATGTATGGCAGATGGAGAGCACAGATGTACTCATTAATGGTCAGCAAAAGAAAATGATATTTCCTTCCTTGCCTTTCTCATTTAGAGGGTTCACATTTGAGAGAAGAGGATTCAAAGTGGCACGAGCCTTTTTTACAATTTTTCACTTTGATGTTGACAGTCAGTGGCAGTATGATCCACTCAACATAATTGGAACAAAGCTTAGAGAGAATGGGAACTCTGCAAGCAAATGTCAACATGAAAGTATGCCATTGATTGAAAAATTTAAAAACATGGATTCCTGGGACGAGGTTAAAAAAGAGATAGAGAAATATGTTGCTGAAAATAATATGTCAATACAGGAATTGTCATCACAAATTATGGCATTGCACAAATAGAAAGGAAAAGTGCAATCCATGACATCGTACAATTTCTACTAGAAAGTTGTTCAACCATCTACAAAATCTATTCCAAATGACCTAATGGATGAATGTATGGATGATAATTGGACTCGAACCAAAATTCAAGATTTTTGGGAAATGAGGAAGAATCTCGGTGAGCCAAAGACCTCTAAAGATCTTTATGAGATGGAAGAGGATAAAATGTTTAACAACTTATGGAATAAGGAGCATCCAACTGAAGTAAATGTCACCGATGATGATGACTATGACCTAGATTCTGTGGATCCCACATCCAGTGTGAATCCCACAATTAGTATAGGAGTTGATAAGTCCACAAAAGATAAATATACCAAAGGGGCAGATATTATACAAAAAATGGGCTACCAAGGTATTGGTGGTCTGGGTCCTAGTGGACAAGGGGTTTAGTCTACACCTGACCCACTAGCTCCACCAAAACATGGTGAGAAACTAGGCCTTGGGCTTGGAGTTCAATCATCACATTCATCAACTCAGTCAATTCCATTAGTTCCAACTTCAAATACAGTTCCACCTGTTGCAAGCACTCAGATTCAATCTAAATCAATTGCCACTCCCACAGCTGTGGATATCATGGGTACAACTACAACTAGTGGTCTGAAAAGGACATTACAGATAGACATGAAAACAATTGTTCCTAGAGATCAAGGCAGTGTAAAGAAGCAAAAGGTTATGACAAGTATTAGTACAACAATGCCAATGGTGACTATGATTCCAACAATTGCCCAACCTTCAGGATAAAACCCTCGGAACAGTCCAAAAACTCCACTTGTAATGGGTCAGGGTGTTGCTAATCCTCATGGTGGGATTAGCAGAACCACATGCAACATAGGTGGAAGCTCATACATAAGTGCAAGTGCTATTTCACCATTCAAGCATTTAGTTGTGTCACAAAACCCTGATTTTCGTTACAATGATTTTGTAACTAACTATGAACAATAAAAAAATAGGAATAGAGAAAATCGTAAGAAAATGAAGATGGAAGCAATTGTTGCACCTCATGATGTTGAACCTGCATCCAATAGGTTATTTCCCACATATGACCCAAATAAAGATATGATGGAATTCATGGTTGTTATGCCCCCAACTAGAGATAACAATCCACCAGAGAGTTAGTTAGATCCATCTCAATTTCAAGTTAGCACCCTCCAAATGGATTTATCCAAAATTAAAAATGTGGACAAGATAAATGTGTCAAAAATGACCAACCAAGTGGTCTATAGTTCACTGATGAAGGTGGAGAGAGAGAAAGGAAAGCTTCAGGGCACAATAGATAAGTTAAAGGCAGACTTGGAAAATGTCAAGGCAACTGAGAAAGCAGCAGAAAATAGGTGCAAAGAATTAGAGAGAAGGATAAAAAATTCATCCTCTAAAGAAGCAATTGGACAACAAGAACATATGGACACAGAACTAAAAACTCTGAGGGAAAAATTGGAACAAAGTGAAAAAAAACTTGAGGATGAAAAAGCCTATTCATTAAGTTTATACAAAAACTTGGAGAATGCGGGACAGGCAAACAATAAGTTAAAGAAAGAATTGGAGAATGAGAGGGTAAAAACAAAATAGTGGGAAGAGAAAGCAAAAGAGTGGGAAGAGAAAGCAAAGAAAATAAGACAACATGGTGAACACTAGTTCTCAGAAATGAGATAAGACCTAAAGAAGGAAAATAATACAATTAAAAATTATGAAAACATCTTGAATGACAATGTAAATAATGCAGTCAAGCAAATAAAAAAATTCTTCTGGGGGCAAATAAAGATGTCTAGTGATAGGTTGTGTGATTGGTTTGAACTGAATGAAACTGTTACAGATGTTTTTGGGAAGCTAAAAGAGCACATTGAGAAGAACAAAAGTTTTTTTCAAAGATAGAAAAATGAAAAGTAGATTATACAAGAAATCAACAGAACCAATGACAGGCATTTGGCAAGCAAGGGAATTCAAGACCACGTTGGTGCAACAATAAATGCAACCTTTGTCTTTCAAATATGTCAGAAACTAACAAAAGCAGATGAAACTCTTGCCTTATTTAGGCCAAAGCTTGCCAAGATGAATAGTAAAACAACCACATTGATATCTCTTGGTTTGCCGAGTCCTGGACCTGATTACTCATCAACAAATTTCGTTGGAAGAGAAGCTTACAAAAAAAAGTTGGAGGACACAATGACGTCAGATTTAGGAAACCTTCCTCAGGACATAACTCATGAAGGCATTGCAAAGTGCATCAAAACATTCACAATTTTGAATGCAGTAATGGAAGGAACATTGCTTTCAACTCACTCTTCCAAGTATGGATGGCTGACGAAGTTGCAGGTTATTTACTATAACATCACAAATTTTTCCCTTCCAATCGATGAAGAATGGAGCATACTAAAGAAACTAACAGAATCATCTTGATCTCATCAATCATAGTATGTGAAAGTACTTTCAATTTCAATCATCTCTATATCTTTAGTATATATCTTTGATATTATCCTAAATACTAGAGTCTAGAATTGAGTTTAAAGTAACAAGTTTGAACTTTTTTTTCGAACAAGATCAATGTTGCAGTCTTGCAGTTGCAGATGCTATTGCCAATGCTAATTTACTAAATTGGCCTATCAAATGCAGAAATGTACAACTAAAGTTGTAGAGATGTTGTAGACTTTTAGTTGTCTTACTAATTTAGATTTTGTGACTTCTCACTTCACATTAGGCAAATCGACTTGAAGCTATTGTTGCTCCCTTGTTTCAATAAAAGGGAATTCAGGGTCATTGGCTTAGGGTAATGAAATTGAAATTGGGCAATGTGCCAAATTGCCAATGGGTATTGAGTCATTGACTTTTGTAAACAGAATCACAGAGTTGTGTTCTTACTAGTATTAATAAATGAATGAATTGTTACATTGTATCATATTTGTAATTAAATTAATGAGAATAATTATTTTGAACTCTAAGAATTGTAACATATGAATTACTATGTTGTCAAAAAAAATAATGAAAAATCTACAAGAATTGTACCATATGAGCTGAATAATGCAAATGAAAACCATTATTAATTGTGGAATTGAATCTTGATAACATTATCAACCACATTCATGTTTTTGACATTGGAATATGCTATTATGCATGATTGATGATGAGATACAAAAATTGACAGTAGACTTCAAGAAAAAGCTTAATAAATACCTAGGACCTGCTACTTCTACAATGGTTCAACTTCAAGATGCCACATCATATCATCATTGAGATCGTCAGATTCAGTGCCATCAACTTCATAGCTTCCTTGGTTCTTCGATATGTTTTCTTCACTCTACATACCACCGCTAGCAGTACCAGTACCAGTACATAAGTCAATGACATCATTGTCTCTGGCATTCCCACTCCCAGTCCCACTTTGGTTTGAAATGTTTCCCAACCCTCTTCTTTGACATTTCTTCCTCCACAATTTCAGTGCCCTTTCATAAGGAAAAGTATTGACTTCATACCTGGATGTATAGGGCCTCAAGCAATTTTCTAGATTCTTATCTAGTTTGTTTCTTAGCTTTGACTTTAGGAATCCCAAAGCACTAAAAACTCTCTCATCCTCCACCAACCCCAATATCATGGTCAGACATAAATCAACAAGCTTGAAATATTCTGATATTGTATCAGTCAACAATTCACTCTCGGCTAGACTTTTCCAAAGCCTTGATATCGATCCATCTTCGCGAGGGTTCTGCATAATATTATATTGTTCCCTCATTGTCAGTGAAAAATGACCTAATTGCTCTCTCAAATGATTTCCATCTAAAATTCCATTTAGAGTTACTCCATTTAACTCTTTGGTTTTGCAAAAATGATCTATCAAAGTTAGTAGCCTAGTTTTAAAATCTTTCGGATTGTTCATACTCCAATATCAAGGAAACACAATAGCCATGGATTCAAGTAGTTTGACTGGAGGGAATCTTGCTGTAATCTATGAGGAAATATCATAGGCAATGTGCTTCACAGAAGCTATTACAGATTCAATGATCTTGGTAAAGTCTTCCCTTTTAATACTTGATACTCGCCTCCTGGAGTTCTTTCTTGGTTCCTCGGACTCGATCCTGGCAAAGTAGTGCATTGGTATGTCAACTCCGCAAACTTATGCACATAACTCCCCATTTGAACTAATTTTTAAAAAGTTATCAGGATTGTCCAAATCTGTGATTTTCAGCCATTTGGAAAATTTTACATCATCGACACATAATTGATAGATATTATCGAGTGTCACGCATGTCAATTTACTTAATGAAGCATATTCTATAATATACATAGCTCTTTGCTAGGCATTTTTCATTACATTTCTCATTTCCTCAAGCATGGGGAGAATACCTGCTAATGTTAACAGTGTCTCTACATTACTTAACATTGCCAGCAACGCAGGAAATTTTGGTTGTCCTACTTCATCATGACTTGAGTTCATTAGATCAAGTAACGATTGATATTCTGAAAAAACTTGATGTGCTAGTCTATCCAAAGAGATCCATCTGGTATCATTATCCTTAAGTAGCTTGTTCCTGTCAGTTAGTCCTTCGACAAAGTGTTGAAATTCCCTCAATCATTTCGGACTTCGACAGAAGTATTGGTAGAGCTCTTTGATTAAAGCTTCAATTTTTTGTATTGGAGCATGCTTGCTGACAACTCCAAAAGATAGATTCATTCTATGGGCCATGTGCAGTGAATGGGAGTAACGTAGGGTGCACAAGAAGATTGTATCTTTGTGCAAAGACCGCCCCTGTGGCCTTGCATTACTGAAGCTCCATCCACTCCAACACACACCAGCTTTTTGGCAATGGTCATGTCATTTATACCTCCATATTCAATTAGAGAACTCTTTACTAGTTCAAATAAATTTTTCGTTGTCGCATTATCCCTCATTTTAGCAACGGTTAGTATATGAGGTTGGCGAACAAAATTTTGTATAGTATAAACATGCATGCATACCCAGGAAGTATTGTCTACTGTTGTAACCTCGTCTAAAGACAATGCAATAAAATTTGACTCTTTAATTTTTGCCTTCAGATCCTCTTTTTCAACCTCAGCAAGACAACTTGCCCATTCCCATCCACTATTTACTGACCAGTGATTGTTAGGATAGTTATGAACTTTCAGGAAGTGTAATAAAGCACTCAATGATGGGTAGTCTGTCATAGGACACCCTCTACTCAAAATATTAAACACAACACTTAACTGAACAACTTTTCCCATTAGTTCTACTTTCAATGCTTTTCCAAAACAAGCTTCAATAGAGCCTTTAACTTCACTAGGCTTCATCTTTATATTATGCTAAAATTCATATAATTATGCATTCCTAACATGTTGAGATTCCTCCTTTTTTTCCCATCTTATCACTGATTTTTGAACTCCATCTATGGTTTTCTTTTTGTAAACTTTACCCATATGCTTCTCTATGGTGTCAATTTTTAGCTGCAACCTCTTTTCCTTCTTATTTATCTAGCTGCAAATCTTACACCTGCATTCTACTAGAGGCTCCCCTTCAATTGGATTATCTAATGGTTCAATGAATGGATACTTTGACACCCATTCTACTTGAAAATTCCTTGACAGATCCCACAATCTATCATTCTTTGATTTGTATTTTCTTTTCTTCCCTGCACCAATCTTCTCTGACATTCTCAGTCTCATCCAAGTCGATTATATCATTATGGCTACTCTAGGTATTTAACTGAAAATCTTCTTCAAGTTCATTGTGATCTGAGATATCAGGTTCGCTGACTTCTTCAATATGCCGTGTAGGTTCAGCCTCAGGTTGTGAATCTTGAAAATCTTCTTGTGATGAAGTAGCTTCCCGATTTTGGCCAGAAACATTTCCAACACCATGACCAAAGTACAATGATAAGGTTTTGCATTTTGTTGGCCTCTCTTGGCTTTCCCCATATGTTGGAGCCTTACCCTTATTCTTGTTCGACATCTTGATTCTTCAATGAAATAAAGGCTACTAGCCTACTAGTGAAAAAAATGTAAAAAAAATGTTTACTTGTTGAAGAAGTGACAAATGATAATAGAGCTATAATATACAATGTTTACATAGTCACAGAATAATAATCACTTACCTTTGCCTCAAATTCAATTGCAGTTGAGACTCGCCAAAGCAGTCAAGACTCAACAGTCTGAACTTCGCTATCGATCAAATTGAATCGATCCAAATTGTGTACAATAACACTGATGTATGAATTTATTTATACTAATCTTTTTTGGTGAATTGGATGGGAGGTATTAGGTCAGTGTCCAAATATTTGGTGAAGCCCGCGTAATTATAACATGTCTTGTGTTATTTTCTAGGTGATTATGGGTCATCGAATACCTTGGTATGATTACTAAAGGTGGCAAAAACCCATCGGTTTGAGACACGCATCTGTAAAATGGCTAGCAAAGTTAGGGCCACCTAAATATATATACATATAACTATTGGTGAATATAGGCCATCCATTTGGGGCCGCTTTGAAATTATAGGTGAATGATAAAAATATATCGTGTCCAAAACATATATGCCATTGGCAATAATGTGAAAGAAATGGACAAAATCTAATAAACTATTCGACGATGGATCCAGGCATTGGACCCAATTTTAATAAATGTGGGGCGATAGGGTCACTCCCGTATGGGCAAAATATTTGCCAATTCGCAGGTTGCCGACAGGCGACATTTGCCAAATGGTGAATAATCGCCACTAAAGTTTTCGTTGATCCAAAGGATGGAGGACACAAGATAGGAAAAGAAGCATCCAATGCAAGAGAGAGAGAGACAAAGAGAGAGAAGGAAAACTTTGAACTCAACAAAGTCCCTACTCAAAAGATTGTCACAGGAAACCTCCTCTAACAAACCAACAAACAAACACTTCTCACCAGCCTTCAAGCTATAGAGTAGCAGAAAAAAAGTGAAAGTTGGAGGGCACCAACCACATGTAGGAGAAGCAAAATGCCATATACATGTGAAAGCCCCCTCTCATAAAGATAATATAGCCAACCACTCTAACCCACACCTAGAAAAGTAACCTCCAACCAACACCACCCAAAGAAACTAGTAGAAGAGAGAAAAGTCCCTTGAGGAGAAGGGAGAAGGAAGAAGGGTCAAAATCATCAAAGTACCCTATCTTAAGAAAGTTAGCACTGTCTACCACCACCCACCAACCAGAAAAGGGACCAATCATCCCTAATCTGGGAGCTCCCAAAAACCACTCTGGAAAGAAACTAGAGCAATACCAACCATAATCATCAAGGAAGCACACCACAAGTGAAAGAGAACCCCTAGAGTGAATAAGGAAATTAGAGAGGCCGAGATCATCAAAGCCCCCTCCCTTAAGAAAACTAGCACCAACCAACTTCCCACCCACTCCAATAAGGAATCCAACTATCCACGAAGAGATTCCAATCATGGGACAACCCCCAACACTACAAGAAAACCCCTCCAAAGCAAGAGGAGATCTGAAGAAAAGGGGAAAATCAGAAAACCTGAAAGCATTATATACCCCTCTAATAAAACAAATGGTTCTAACAAAAATCCCCACTCCAATAAGAAGATAAAATTCTAACAATAAAGAAATATCTCCCAAACATCACCAGGAGCCAGCAACAACCAAAAAAGAATAAACTTTATCTCTCAAATTGCTTCCACTAGAAACTACACTAACAACCATCTCCACCTCAATAGGAGAAATTAGCGAGAGACTGAGAAGCAATAACTTTACCTCCAAAGGATGGAGGATGCAAGACAAGAAAATAAGAATCCAATGCAAGAGAGAGAGAGAGAGAGAGAGAGAGAGAGAGAGAGAGAGAGAGAGAGAGAGAGAGAGAGAGAGAATGAAAACCATGAACTCAACAAATCCCCCACTCAGAAGATTTTCATGGCCAACCTCCTAAGACAAACCAACAAACAAACACTTCTCACTAGTCTTCAAGCTATAGAGCAGCAAAAAAAAGTGAAAGCTAGAGGGCACCAACCACATGTAGAAGAAGAAGAAGGCCATATACATATGGAATCACCCTCTCATAAAAATCATATAGCCAACCACTCCCACCCACACCTGGAAAAACAACCTCCAACCAACACCACCCAAAGAAACCAACAAAAGAGAGAAAAGTACCTTGAGGAGAAAGGGAAATGGAAGAAGGGTTGAAATCATCAAAGTGCCCTATCTTAAGAAATTCAGCACCGTCTACCACCACCCACCAACCAGAAAAGAGACCAATCACCCCTAAGTTGGGATCTCCCAAAAACCACTCCAAAAAGGAACCAGAGCAACACCAACCACAATCACCAAGTAAGCACACCATAAGTGAAAGATAATTCCTAGAGAGACTAAGGAAACTAGAGAGGCTAAAATCATCAAATCCACCTCCCTTAAGAAAACCAACTCCAACCAACTTCCCACCCACTCCAAAAAGGAATCCAACCATCCACAAAGAGATGCCAACCATGGGACAACCCTCGACACTGCAAGAAAACCCCTCCAAAGTAAGAGGAAACCTAAAGAAAAGGGGAAAAATAGTAGACCTAAAAGTGTTAAATCTCCCTCTGATAAAATAAAGAGTTCTAACCAAAATTCTCACTCTAGTAAGTAGATAAACCTCTAACAATGAAGAAAGATCTCCCAAACACCACCAGGATCCAACAACAACCAATAATAAAGAAAGAGCTAACAAAAAAGTGAGACAACCTTCATATCCCTCACAAAAGATCAGAAAACTAAAGCATCACATCATAAAATAAACCTCAAGATGGCATCAGGAAGCTCCATGAATACCCATTCAAAGGGCATTAGTCCTCAACAAAAAAATCTAACTCCCCAAATAGAACACCATAGTGCCAAAGGAGAAGTCAAGAACACAGTTCAAAGACCAAACCGACTGACTAAAAATGATCAAGTCTTTCCACATAAGATGGAGCCCATCAAGAAGTCAGGATCTAGAGGGACAATAAGATCTAGAGGAAAACGTTGAACCCGGAGACCCACAAATCCCAAAGCAAGGGGAGCATGATAGACAGAGAAACTCCACCAGCATGGAGCTCCACCCACAATGTAAAAAATACAGCCAGACAATGAGAATAAAATACCCATTGCTCAAATCTTTCTCACCAATGCCATCAGACCCACACAACTTACATACCCCTAATGACAATAGGGGATCCAATAGGGAGACCATACCAGTCTCCAGCCCCCTGGTGGTTTTTTTAAGTTTTTATTATGAAAAATAAGGGAAAAACGTGTCCATGTGTGTTGTCTTAGTAATACATATGTAGGTTCAAGTACATGACATGACAATTTCCACATGGCCCATTATAGATCTTATGCAAATAGACACTTAGAATCCACATGAAAGATAATATACAACATACCCACAAAATGTGACACAAGATATATCCTAGAAAACCCCTCATGAGAGAAAATCTCCAAAAGCATCCATCATCCATATATTATTCAACAATGCATCCATTAAAATACACCATGAAAGCATTCGAAGCCCCAACCATAAAGAAGCATTCCATGTGAACAATCAAGCAACCACACATCCTATGCCATGCTTCCAACCTCCACAAATTCTAACCTAGCTAACATCAACAACTATCCTTTTGGTTTCTTTTATAGAAACAAGCTCCCATAAAACCACTAAGTGGTATTACATAAACTTTGTGCTACCTAATCCTATTGACCCACATTAAATATTGGGTCTTTGAATCCATTGGCTATACATTGGGTACTTTAGTTAATTATTTCCTTAATATTAAATAATTACATCAAATAATATTATAATGTTACAATACAATTCATCAAGTGGTCCTGAGAATATTCCCAAAGAATCTCTACATGTTGTACATCCATCTAGGTGCTCCTATGTGTAACAATTACATAATAAAATGAAATATTACAATAATAAACATTTTGTGTAAGGTGCACAATACATCATTTTCCTAACATATGTAACATTTTAGACTATAGGTAGTATATGTACCATAGTTTATTTTGATGAATTATTTTTTAACTCTCATTATTTGCACTATCGTTTGACCAAGGGTTGAGAAAGAGTGAAGCAAAGGTTGAACAAGAGGTGAGGGAGGGCTTTGAGGTATGGTGACTTTTTTCCTTTTTTTATTTAAATTATTGGTTTAGCTTTGGTGTTACTTTTTTTTCATTATCATTTCTTTTCTATTAAAATGGTTTGTGTTTTGTTGTTGGTTTAGCTATGGCTACTTGAATATGATCATTTAACTTAAAAATATATTTCTGGTGGGAAGAAAATTGTGAATTAGTCTTGCTTTGTAGTGGGCAAAAGTGTAGGGGTTTTAAATCTCATTCTAATTGCAAGGCTTTATTGATTTTTTATTAAGATTTGGTGGGTTTTGTTATCTGTCATCTAGCATTGTTGTTTGAGCAAGGGCTAAGAAAGAGTTGAGCAAGGGCTAAGTGAGGGTTTTGAGGTATCGCATTTTTTTAATTTTTCTTTAACAATTTTGGTTTATCTATGACATGACTTATTGTACAAATTATTCATTATCACTTCTTCATTGTTGAAATGGGTTACAATTTTTTCTTGGCTTAGCTATGGTCATCTGAATATGATCACCCACCTTAAAAATATTCTTCTAGTGATAAGAAAATTGTGAATTAGTCTTCCTCACAATGGCCAAAACAACATGTTCATTGTCATTGCTTGACTATCAAAATGGGTTATAATTTGTTGTTGGTTTATCTATGGTCACTCGATTATGGTCACACACCTTAAAAATATTTTTTCTATGGGAAGAAAACCATGAATTAGTTTTTCTTATAGTGGCCAAAACTACATGGGTTTTAGATCTCAATCCAATTGGAAGGATTTTTTGAATTTGTTTTTAAAGTTTGTGTTTTTGTTATTTGTTATGTAATATTGTTGTTTGAGCAAGGACTAAGAAAGAGTTGAGCAAGGTTTGAGTGAGGGCTTTAAGGTATCATGACTATTTTGTTTTGTTTGATTTCTTGGTTTAATTGTAGAACAACTCATTGTTCAAACTATTCATTGCCATTGCTTCACTATTTGAATGGGTTACAATTTGTTCTTGGTTTAACTATGGTCATTCGAATATGATCACACATCTTAAAAGTTTTCTTCTGGTGGGAGGAAAATTGTGAATTAGTCTTCCTCACAATGGCTAAAACCACATGGGCTTTAAATGCCAGTCCAATTATAGGGCTTTCTCTTGAATTTTTTTTGTATTTTTGTATTATTTTGGTGGCTTTTTTCATTTTTATTATGGAAAATAGGGGAATTTTTTTTTCCATGTGTGTTGTCTTCATAATACATCTACAACTACAAATACATGGCAATACATCATTTTTTATGTAACATTTAAGACTATAGGTAGTTGTTGAGGGAGGGGGTACGCTGATTGTTTTGTTTTGTTTAATTTCTTGGTTTAGCTCTAGCATGAATTTCTATTAAAACTACCATTAGTGATCTATTATATCATGTAATATACTTCTTCCCACCTTTAATTGATCTATAAATAAGTTAACTATGTTTCAGATTAGTTTTTCTTTTTCCTAAAATCTTAAATATATTTCTTCAAATTAATTTTATAATTTTTTCATTGGTTCTATTTGACCATTTTTTCATGTGGTCATGCTTTAATATTCCATATTATATATAATATTATCTTTCTAATGTCCTTTGTACACTTTGGAGTTAATGTAAATATGACCCTCATGAACGTGTTATTGAATCTACCTCTCACTTCTCTACATTTCTTGTTCATTTGGTATGCTAATTTCTTAATGGCGTTATGATACCTCTCTTTTGAGAGAACTTATTTTGATTATATAAAAAAGCCTTAATATTCTAGGCTCCATGTCATTCACTTTCCAAATTATCTCTATGCCATTAAATTTGAGCAAATAACTATCTATTATTTCATGGGTATTTTTGGCCATTCAGTGTCACATCATCATCATTTGCACATTATTTCAAGTTTATGATTCTTCACTCATATATCTAGTCCATTTATTTCTCATCAAATATATTTTGTTACTCACAGATGATTATATGTGTAAAGATGTTTATCATTCATTGTTAGTTTATCATAGCAATTCATTGCTTTTAATATAAAATTTAAGACTCTAGGTAGCATCCATGCATAGTAAAATTTGATGGGATTCATTTCAACTCCCATTACGAGCATTGTCATTTAAGAAAGGGTTGAACAAGGCCTCATTGAGGGAATTCACATATGGTGACTCTTTTTTTTAAGAAATTGTTTGGTTTAGCTCTAGCATTACTTTCTACTCAAACTATCCATTGTCATTAGCTTATTGTTAAAATAGAATACCATTTATTCTTGATTTAGCTATGGCCATCTCAATATGATCATTTAATTTTAAAATTTACTAATATTATGCTTTCAACAAAAAAATATTTTAAGCTATATATAAATCCACAAAATATAAAATTAGAGTGGATTTTAGTTGCATTGACTTGTTGGTTCCAATAATGTATATTTATAATTTTTGACAAACCATTAGTATGTGCACACAATTGAAAATTAAGGTTTATATTTCAAGTCAAGAATAGTCAATTTTTATTTTTAACACAGTTAATTGTGTCTATTTTGTAATTTAGGCTTTAGACAAATGCTTGATCCTAGTAATCAAATTACACTCATGACTTATTGTTCAAATTGTTCATTGTCATTGTGTAATGCCCTACTAGGGAACCCAAGAGAGATTAACCCAAAACATGATACTAAGTTTATAGATTTTTTTTTCTTAAGAGTTTACATAATAATAAGAATAACAATGTAGAAGAAATACAACATAAGACAAATCATACCCATAAATGTAACTTAATCACTGATTAAAAATGCCAAGTGTTTCATGACATATAATTACATATACTAAATAATTATTAAGAATAACTTCAAGTACAAAATATCACAAAGAACAAATAAATAACAAGTACATCATCATATAAATGTGAACATATAGATACAACTGATACAATATAAAGTACGTAGTAAACCAACATCCACTACACAAGTCATAGGATATGCAATATAAAATCATATACAAAGTACTTATACGACATCTTGAAAGGGTACCACAGCTAATACACGGATATAAGTATAAAACAAAAAGAAGATAAGAGCAAGTCTCCAATGACAAAAGAAGAATGTAACTACTACAAGGATCATCCAACACTCGAATAGGAATGTCAAAATCTCAAATAGTAATAGAATCACTACCACCCGACCACCTGGAACCCAAAGGTCCACTCCCACCATGCTGAGGAGATAACATCAAACCCCACTCAAATATCAATCACAAAATCAACTAGAACATAAAACCTAAGCAAGGGATCATGAAAGCTCTTTATATCAAGAAGTACTACTCATGTTGCAAAGGTGATACACACTAATCCAAATGAAACCAACACATGTAGGAAACCTAAGATGCATATAGGGAAGTGTCATCACACACGTCTAACCCCTTGAGTTTCATCCAAGAATCCTTTCTAGACCCTAGAACTCAAGTGACCATATGCAGTATCAGTAAACCTCTCATATAGATAAGGCTACTAACTATGCCAGAACACACACCGCATTGGATGAAAAGCATCATCTCATCCTTTATCCTAGCTTGTAATAGAGCTCAAGTATGGGTCAGGTACACAAGTATTATTAATTCAATTTAAAACCCCATTTAATGTATTATATTAAGTTACTTAGAATAAGTGATCTTGGCAGCCACTTGTGGGCCCCGATGCTTATTGCAAGCCACTTCCAACTATACACCTAGATAACCTACCCTAAGCTCTTAAAAACATATAAAGAAAAATGATCATAAATCTAGTTCCATAAAATCATAAGGAATGAATACTAGTTCCCAAAACCATGATATCACAAATGCACACTCAACATGTCCATAATAAACATGAGCTTAAACTAAAACAAATGTTGGGTAAAAAGAATTGAGATCAAAATCAACATCATAGTACATGTACTGAAAAAACACATGTCACATAGAAAACAAACCCCCAAGCCTCTGGTATACAGATCCTAAAGGTCAACTTAACCCTAATATGTTGCCCATAGACAAATTAATAGCAAATTGCAACCGTGCAAAACTAGGTTAATAAATTAACTCAATAATTCCACTTTAACCATAGACAATTAATCCATCAACAATAGTTGTTTGAATATAAAATTCCATCAATACATGCATTCAATATTTACACATGCCCATATAAAACATTGTACATTTTTAACAATAAAATGATAAAATCAATTATCTCAAAATAAACTTTATTTTAATATATTATTAAATAACTATTAATTAATATTAATTTTCAAGCATTAATAAATATTAAATCACATTAATATTTATTAATTAATAAATATTTAATAAATACTAAAATAATATTTAATCTCTTTATGGGCAGCAACAAGCAGTCCTACTGTTCAAAAGTCATTGACAAAATGAAAAATCCTACCTCTTCATGGAAAGCTAGGTGGATGTCCCTCTCAGGTAGACTTCTACTTATCAAAATGGTTCTTACCTCCATTCCCAACTACTACATGACAGTCCTCAAAGCCTCGGTCTCTATTATAAAATATATTGAAAACATTATTAGGAACTTCTTATGGAGAAGGAATATGAATAATGTGAATAAGATTCTACTGATTTCCTTGCAAGGGTTGACTGAGGACAAATGGTCTGGTGGTGCGGGGATGCATGACTTATCAAAAAGGAACATTGCGTTTGGAGGCAATCTTGCTTGGCAATTGTACTCTAAACCCAACAAAAAGTGGTGTAAACTAATTCAAGCCAAGTACCTAAACTCTCCATACCCTAAAAGAATCCTCACCATTGAAAACCCTCCTTTGGGTTTGACAATGTGGAATTTTACTATAGCCTCCAGGGATATTGTCACCTCTTTTATCTCTTGGGAGGTCTATTTTGGGATAAGGTCAAATTTTGGTATGACTCTTGGAATGGCTTCTCACCCCTCTCACAACACATTGAACTACAATCTACCATTCCATCTATTTCATAGGTATGGGGTCAAATGCTTATTGAATATGTGGACTTTGTTGAAATAACTATTGGGAAAGCAACATGGAAGGATGTTTCTGATCTACACATCACTTCAACACAAAAAGAATTACTAACGTATATGTTATCTAAGAGAATTGTGTTCATCACTCAAGAAAAAGATAAAGCCATATGGGCTCCAACACAAAATGGTAATTATTCAATTAAAATGGGAAACCAAGCCATTCAGAAAAGAGTTCAGCATGTTCATACATCTAGGGCCTTCTCCTTCTCTAGGGAAGTATGATTCCACCCAAGGTAGGTAGTTTCACTTGGTTGGTCCTAAAAAATAGAGTCCTGACTGCTAAAAGACTTGTTAGATTATATATTGCTAACCAATTCAATTATGTTATTTGTGGGGAGAAACCTGAAGATAATACTCACCTTTTTCTCCAGTGTTATTTTTTGTAGGATTGCTGGCATTTTATCCTATCTAAACTTGGATTAGCTATGTCATTGTCTTTATCTATTTGGGACCTTTGCCAATCTTGGCCTTTGTTGCACAAGGACTCCTTTTTTGCATGCAATTGACATATAATTCCCTCAGTGGTAATTTGATCACTTTGGTGGGAATACAATAAGCACATTTTTAGGAATTCCCCCTCCACCATTCAATCTATTCTTAATTAGCTGGAGACTTTAGTTTTTGAGGCAATAATGGATTATGTATACAAGTGCGAGTCATGTTCCTCTACCTTCTCTTCTTGGGAATATCTCATTCTCAAGTATTGGAAAGGAATGACACTCCCATCTCAATGTTCCTACATGAATTTGAAGGTCAAAGTCAATAGAGAATTTGTTAAATGGATCCCCCATATCACTCCTTTTCTTAAACTAAATTTTGACAAAGCTTCTAGAGGAAACCCTGGAGTGTCGACAACAAATGTCTGCATTTGGGACCCTCTAGGAAATCTTGTTGCAGCTAAATCAATTCCCCTACTATGTGGTTCAAATAATGTGGTTGAATCTCTCACCTTTCTCCATGGCCTCGATCTAGAAAAATCCATTGGTGCTAAACGCTTACATATTGAATGTGACTCCCTAATTATTATTGAGGCTTGCAAGAAATACATTTATTACAATTGGAAGATATCTTATATCGTTCGACAAGCTTGGACATTGATGGATAATTTCCTTGATCTCAACATCTCACACACATACAGGGAAGGTAACATGCTAGCACATCACCTTTCCAATTTGGGTTGTGACATAGGGAAAGTCTACACTTTCTTCCCCAATGACCCTCTAGGTAATCTTCCTACTATAACAAATATCATTCCTAGGGATCTTGCTTCTAGTGTTTCTAAGCCTTGATGCATAATTATCACTGGGCATATTGAGAGGGTGGATTTTGCTTCATGATGCCTTCACTCTTTCGTGCCCTTTGTCTCAAACTATTTGTGCAAGGTATGCTCTACGATTGCACTTCTAATCATCATTGGGACTTTATTTTAGGAATACTCTATGATGTTGAGATGTCATGGTGAGGTATTATTATGAGACATATTTAGATCATAAATAGAGGTTTGCAAAAGCTATATCGATAGTTTGATTAAGATATGATCAAGTTTCTGGTTACTGGTGTCACAACGTTCCTATGAATAATGCATGAGTATTTGGTTCGGAATGACTAGGATTTGATGTTTTAGAGGTTTTGAAGATAGTTATTGTTTGTTACCTTATCATTGTATTCATAGCTATTTTTGTTCATTATTCAGAGTATAGCAAGCTATCTTTTGTTATGTCAGAGTTTAGATTTTAGTGTTCTTTTTTATCAAAGCTAAAGATGAGTTTGGATTTCATATTGGAGATGATGTAAAGGTTTTGGATGGTATTCATGTTGCTTGTTGGTGTTCTTGGATCATGTGATGATGGTGCTATTGGTTTTCATTGGTTCAGGTGATCAGATTTGTTGCTTTGGTAATGTGTTGGTGTTTCTTCATTTAGGTCCTAGCCAAATTGATGAGGTAACGTGTTGTAATTCTTGATGTTGCTTTGGTAGCACTTGTGTGTATTTGAGGATGAAGATTTGGGTCCTATCTAAGTCTTGACCTACTTGATTTGGATCACATTGAATATTTAGCATAATGTTTATATATTTTATTGTATTAGATCTTAGCTGACCTAATGTTTGATTATCTTTTGTAATCAGGATAAATGCGAGCTCATTTTGTAATTAAGGGTATGTATGAGAAATAGAGGAATATATATATTTGTATTCTACATCTAAGGAATAATTTTTACTTTATTGGAACTATATTGTCATAGGAGATGTTATTTTTCAGCTCATTTGTAAAGGACTGTATGTCCACCCCATTGTAATTGAAGATAGATCAGAGAACCCAACTGACGACCACATCTAAGATTATATTGTAAGAAGTGAGCTCTAGGAAATGGGCCTACAGATTCAACTATAACCCTATTGTTGCAAGTGAATTATTTTTTCTCTATTTTTCTCTTAACTAGGAAACACTTTTAATAGAGTACACTCATCTAGTGGGTATCATACTCATTGGGGTTTTCCCTTAACTGGGTTTCCTCAAGAACAAATCTTTGTGTTATGTACTTTATGTTGTGGATCTTGCATTATTGTTTATCTTTTAGATCTAAGTGACTAAAGTGGAATTAAAGTAATTAGGTACACACAAAATATTCATCCCTCCATCTCAATAGTGCTTACCTCCTTTTGAGTCTAACACTAGTAAGGGTATTGGAGGTTGTCAACCATCAAGAGCTTAGGGTAAATAGAAAGATTCAAAAAGGTATGTGAAGGACCTAAGTGAAATGAATTATGTGAATGGATGGAAAATGAGAAATCATGCATATAAATTAGAGCCATTCTCAATTTTTGAATAAATAATATTAATTTTCAAAGGATGCGAAAGGTCTAGAAAGATGTGAAATCAATGTGGGAACCCATAGATTCTAAAATGGGGAAAAAAATGAGCACCTAACAAGGGTGCTTACTTCTTAGGATGGTACAAAAAGATAGTTATTAGCCCCTAAAAGACCACAACAGAATGATGTAATAGAAAGAATGAACTAGACACTCTAGGAATTAGTAAAGACAATGATTAAAGAAGTGGACTTACTATAGGTTCATTGGAAAGAAGCAATACATACAATAGTATATACACTTAACATAGTACTTTAGAAGAGGATATATGGTAAGACATATTGAGCTATCCCATGGAAGGGCTCCAACACTTAAATACTTGAAATTTTTTGGAAGTAAATGCTATATTCAAAGATGAAGACAAACTTGGAAAGTTTGACAATAGAGCTAATGAAGGCATATTTTTTGGATATTCTACAAAAAGAAAAATGTACCAATGTTACAACAAGAGATTGAACAAGATAGTTAAAAGTGTGAATGTGAAAGTTGATGAATATATCCAAAGAAATCCTGATAGACATATTGAATATGAATTAGATAACTTTAAGGACAAAAGAAAAGAATACAAGAATGAACAAGACACAAAGAAGGCTCCAACATCAAAAACTAAAACCCCAAGGAATGTACATAGAAATAATTTATAAAATCATATTATAGGAGATGAATAAAGGAATGATCACAAGAAGTAGAGAAACTCAAGAAAAATTATTATTATATTTACTCTTACAGAATGAACCAAAAATTGTGAAAGAAGCATGCAATGAATAGAATTGAGTGAAGGAAATGGTAGATGAGCTTGATCAAATAGAGAAAAATCAAACTTGGGAACTTGTGGCCATATTGGCAGACAAAAATTTGATTGGTACAAAGTGGTTATTCTAGAACAAGTTGGATGAAAATGGAAAGGTAATGAGAAACAAGGCATGATTGGTGTGCAAGGGTTACACTTAGATTGAAGGTATTTATTTTGATGAAATATATGCCCCTATTTCCCGGATATAAGTGACCTAAATATTCTTAGCTTTTGCAACCTTTAAATATTTTAAAATATATTAGATGGATGTTAAGTCAATATTCTTGAATGGAAAATTGAAGGAAGAGGTCCATGTTGAAAAACTAGAGGGGTTTAAGCCTGGAAATGATCCAAATATTGTTTGCATGTTGAAGAAAGCATTGTATGGATTGAAGCAAGCACCTAGAGCCTGGTATGGAAGATTGGACAAGTATTTGATTGGATAAGGATTTCAAAAGAGATCCACTAACAATAATTTATACTACAGAGTTTATTCATATCAAATATTAATTATTGTAGTTTATGTCGATGACATAATTTTTTGAGGAAATGATAATTTGTTTAGAGAATTTGTAGATGAGATGTAGAAGGAATTCGAAATGTCCATGATTTGTGAGTTGAAATTTTTCCTTGGATTACAAGTAAATCAAAACAGTAAAGGAATTTCATTTCTCATTCCAAGTATACCAAAAAAATTATTGAAGAAGTTTGGATTTGAGAATTCTAAACTAAATTGTACATGTTTGATTACCAGATGTAAGTTGACAAAAGAAGATGATTCGTCGAAAGATGATGAAAGTAAGTGCAATTCAATGATTGGAGGATTATTATATTTGAATACTACTAGACTATATATTATGTATGGGTTTTTCTTAGCATCTAAATTTAAACAAGAACCAAAAGAATCAAATGTCGTTATAATAAAGAGATTCTTAAGATATTTGAAGGGTAGAAAAGATTTTGGATTATGGTTTTTTAAGGGATCAAATTTTATTTTGACAGCTTATAATGATGTTGATTGTTCTGGATGTGTTGATAACATGTTGAGTATAAGTGATTGAGCTTATTTCCTTGGCTCCTAGTTGGTTGCATGGTCAAGTAAGAAGCATGATTCTATATCTTTATCTATTGTTGAAGTTGAATAGATTACAACATCTTCATATTGCACTTAAGTTTTATGGATGAAACAAACTTTGAAGGATATTAGTTAAATAAATTTTGATGAACCAATCTCAATTACGTGTTATAATACTAGTGCTATAAGTATTTCCAAGAATTTGGTACAAAACTCTAGAACAAAACATATATTTGAATCAAATATCATTTCTTGAGAGAGAAGGTTTTGGACAATGAGGTTAGATTTGAATATATACCTAAAAAGGAGTTGATTGTAGATATATTTATAAAACCATTGTGCAAGGATACTTTTGAGTATCTCAAGTATAATTTAGGGGTTCTACCCCTTCCTAGTGTTTTGTAAATGCATCAGTATGCGCATTGGTTGAGGGTATTATATGCTCATTTTATTTTGGATCATTGCATGGTGGCTTCCTCTCAAGGAGAGCAGAGTAAGTCTGTTAGGGAGAGTTTTTCCCTTTGTCATTATTGTCAAAAGGGGAGAAGAGCAATAATTTTAGTGATGACATTATTTGATATTGAGTTATTTTCTTTTTTATTGATGAATGTTGCCATAAATGATAAAGATGGAGATTGTTTAAATGTGATGTTGATGTTATTATTGTTGTTGTCATTGATAATAACATATATTATGTTTGGATGTGGATTTTATGCTTTGGTGATTCAATGTAGCATGATCTAGATGATGTCTTGTGAAGATCTATCTTTGGCAATGTTTATCTTGGTCCCATTCATGTTTCAACATAATGTGATTCACTCCTTTGGGTCTAGATTGATTTGGAAAGTGGTTAAAGTCATTCAAAACAAGTGTTTGCATTGTAACATGTATATCCTATTTCTTGGTTTCAAATACTATGGTGAATGTGTAGTGTGTTTATTTGAGCAAGGAGGTTATGTGTGGTCCATGTTTCATTCCTTATCACTTGGGAATATTTTGTGGTGACCTATTTCAAATTGTGTTACCTGCCAACTTATAATATTATATGCATGGCATGGTATATGTAAGCGATGATTCTGTTTGATGTTATATAGTATGTATGTGTGTAGTGAATGTAAATCTAATAAGGAAATATTTGTGTAGTGCTAAGTATAAAAAAATTGTATAACCAATAGTAGAAAAAAATATTATTCCAATGTTGTTGTTGTTGGTGAGAATGATTTCAGTGGTGGATTCCCTTTCATTATTCTTATTTAGGCAATGAGTCTTTTTCTATTTGATAGTGAGCCTTATTACTTCTAGGTAGTTAGCCCAACCGATAGTGATCCTTAACTATATTAATAAAACTAGTTGTGAGACTTTGTAAAATTCACCTTAACCAGTGTTACCTTAACTAGAGTTTCTATTCATGAGAATTATCTTCTCTATGGTTTTTCCCATCTTGGGTTTCCATGTAAATTTTGGTGTTCATTGTGTATGGTATTAATGATTTCATGTTCATATATGTTTTAATTATCTGAATGGTTTAAGTTTCCTCTAGATTAATTATAGTTAAGATAATTATTTTATGATAACTGATTCACCCTCCTCTTAGTTATCTAGCTTGTTCAACAAGAAACACCAAAATTAATGTTTAGCTATGGAAAGCCTCTTAATCAAGTAGTCCCAAAAAAAATTATTTTTGTTTGTGTGTAGGCTTCAAAGAAGGAGGCAATGAGTGATCTTAAGATTCTTCTACCTCTAGGTTGTAATATTTCTCTTTTCCTCTTATTTCCTTTTGTATTTAGAATAGTTACTTTTATATCTTATTTATACTTTCTGTTTCTCATAATTAGTCTAGATTTAATTTTTGTTCAGTTATTTTTATGTCTTGTATCATTCAATATCAGTCTCTATACCTTATTCACATAGGAAATACATGTCATGTTGGTGTCCTTCATCCACATCTTAGTCCTATACTCATGTAGGAATCTAGGATAATGAGCTCACAAATCTTGTTAGTTTGTCTTGTCAGTTTGGTTTCCTCTTTTTAATGCTCTACATATTTATATCTATCAATATCATAGTGTTATTTTAGTTTATTTAATTTACCTTGTATTTATTTAAGTTTTGTTTTATAATTAATTAATTAATCTTCTTGATAACCCTAGTTCACCAAAGCACTATTTTAGTGAGGTGGCACAAGGGCTGATTCATCCCTTGGAATTTTATCAATCTTGAGGGTGGAAAATCCCCTTCTCCACATTTTGGTCAATCTAATGTGAAAGGATCTCCAACCCTGATTCTCATAAAAAGTGACCATTTGAATGTTGCGAGGATCTTATAAGATCTTCATGCCTTATACTACTTCAAGAATCATTGTAAGAAGATCCTTAAGACCAAATATTCCTCTAGACTTGTATAGTCCAACTAGACTAGGCCCAAAAAATTAATATGGAGTGGTGATACTTATGACCCTTTCAGATCACATTCCTTTAGTCCAATATTTGGGATCAATACTTACCATATATCTAGATCCAAAAATTCCACTTCGATGAACTTTCCTCCTGTAATAGATCATGAATCTACTCTCACTATTTAGTTTGATCTCATTAAGTTTCTCTAGGAGAACTTGAGAGATTTCAAAGGATTTCTCAATAAGGAGGATATGTATTTTGAGGCTATAAATACTATTAGAAATATGAGAGAGATATTAATTTTAGCTAAGAAAATCCTTTTAGTGATAATGACACTAAGATGGATTTTAGGTACTCATGTATTTCTCACTTTACCTAGCTTTTGAGATACTTATTTTGATGAAACTGGTGCATAGATTGACATCACTATACTTAGGGTGTCTATGCATATGGTAGAGATAACTCCTAATATTGACCCCTTTTCTAGTAATATGGGACCAAGTATCACTATGAACAAGGATCCCTTGGGGTATAATGAGAAAAATACCAAGGCTAATGTTGTTAATGGCCTAGATGCTAAAACTAGTGGATCCTCTGATCCTCCTAGTGGAACAAGTAATTATACTTTTCCTCCCCCACCTCACGATACTATTCTCAATACCATATTGTAAATTATGGGTCAATTGCAGCAACACCTTGCCAATCTTTCCATATAGATAATCAGATCTCTCTTGCTCCATATTATCACCAAAGCTTACTCTTTTTGCATGTTATTAATACTCTACTGGCACATGATGTAGATTCCCTAAAGTTTGATAGTTATAATGGTTATGGGGACCCTCATCTCCACATCAATTCCTTTCTTATTCTATGTATCAATTACCATAGCCTGGAACATATTTTGTTCAATCTATTCTCCTGGTCCCTCAAAGGAATCATGATGGAATGGTATAGCTATCTTCCACATTATTACATCTACACTTTTATTGAATTAATTTATTCTTTTCTCATTTAGTTCTATGAAAATAATGGCAAAAATGTCATTATCACTAACCTTGTTTATTGCAAGAAAAAGTTGAATGAAAATTTGTTCATCGTCATCTCAAGGTACTAATCCATATCAACAGAATTCTCCCATGCACTACCTAATGGCCACTGTCAAAGGATTTTTATTAAAATCGTGTAGTGGACATTAAAGGAAAATATTTACTTGAACTAGTACCCCAACTTTACCTATTTCTATAATGCTCTAAAAAATTATCAGCACACTATAGCATGATTTGGAGAATCTTCTACAAATGCCTATGGAGGAGCACCTTCCTTGGGTAGGTCCTAGAGAAATAAGACCATGGATAACTTGTAATAACTCTCCCTTAGAACACAAAAATAGTCTACTTATGTATAAAAACTCAAAGGAATTGGTTATTTTCCAAGTTAATTAATTCCTATTTGAGTATCCCACAAAAGCTTTTAAAAGACAAACTGGTGACTCTCCTTGAGAATCAAACTCTTCTTGATAATTTCTCATACCCTTGTTGGTATAATGGTTTGAAGTTTTTCCAATTACATTGTGTCCATTCATGACACCAAATTTTGTGCACATATTTGACACCTTATTCAAGATAATATAGAAAATAATGTCATTTGGGTCAATGAAAGGAAGCAAAAAGAAAACAAGTAGGTGAAAAAGATGAACAACAAACTTTAGATTTATACTAATCCTTTTTTGTTGAATTCTACAAATTTCATCTCTAGTTCATAATCCTCTCCTCCTCCATAGAGTGATATCCCATTAATCAATATGGTGACCATCACTCCTATCTAGCCACCTAATCAAAGGATGTATGTAATATAAATATAATGTTTACCCTTATGAATGCCCCTACAATGAAGAGCCTTCTCCCTTGTATATCTAAGTGGAGATCAATGGAAATTCCCTGAGAGGCATAATGGTTGATCCTACATATAGAGAAAATTTCATCACTAATGAGATAATCTTTGTGAATGAGATACACCATGTATAATATGAAAAGTGTTAAGAAACCATTCAAACTAACTATGGACTATAAATTCACCCTTTCAGGCATTGAACTTGATGGTACTTGTAAGACCCAAGGTAGCTTCTACAAATTTTATCATTATTCTTGAGTTGGACCTCTTTCTATAGTAAAGCTAGATATCTATTGGATGATCTCTATGGGGGTGGCCCCCTCAGTGGTTGATACGTGCCTTAAGTTATCTCACAAGGTTACCATGCATACTATCCAAGACAATGAATGTCAACCCTTGATCTCTTATTGGGGATTCTTATTGAATTAATTTTGGTCTACTCCAAGGCAACCCTTTCATTTCTGATAGGTTCCATTATTTAAATAATATAAAAAATATAAAAATAGATAGCTTTCTTCCAACCCTCATATGTATTCCTTCATCTTAGCCCACCCATGTGGTTCAACATGATTTTTCCTCTATTCCCTCTTTTTTGGGGGCCCAAAGAGATCATTTATCTCATGTGAATCCTCCACAGTCACCAAGGAGCTTGTAGCTTCCAATGGTATCTTCCATTCTTATGTCACTTCCTAGAATTGACAAGGGAAAGAAACTAATTATGCATAAGTCTAAGGTCTATCTTTAGTTTGAGATCCTAATTGTAGTGGTCATCCCTTTCCAATATGTTTACAGCAAGGGTAAGAGATCACCATGGGATTATCCATATCCTCTATCACCTACTTCCTAGCCTCTAAGGGCACTCTTTATTCCTCAAACCAATAGTATAGATAAATGAGGAAGGGAACCTATGGCTAAGCCTGTAGTTTCCCCATCGATAACATCTCCTACTTCATCAATAGGAAACTCTTCTCTTCTAGTCATCACATCGATGGACACCTCAATGGATTAGTATGCTACCAAACCTCTGAAGGATTCTCGTCATGGTCTACACCTTAACTATATCTCTAAGCTTGTGTGCAATTATAAATGCCATCGATAGGCTAGGGGCTTGGAGCATGAGGCCACTCCAAAGGTGGAGATTAAGTCCTCTATTCCTATGTTAGTATTTCCTACTCTTTCTCCCACTTTGGCTCCTACAAAATTCACATCTCATCCAACCACAACTTCATTTTTACTTCCTACTACTTTTGGAGTGATTATTCAACCTCATGGTAAGTGGGTCTAGGTTTTGATCCCCCCTTCCTAGGAACCTCTACTAATCACCACACTTCATAATATCCCTTCATTTCCTAAAACTAGGAACATGGTTCATACATAGGTGTTGTTTAATGTATTCATGTCTACCTAGCTTGTGCCATTTTATGATTTCCATCTTAGCTTTCTTGGGGTTCTTAGGGCCACTATAGAGGATCAAAGGTTATCTCCTCCATTCTTTAAGATAAATTTTGAGCAGACACCCTTTCTTAAGAATATCCTCTACCTATTTTTGTGCTTTAATGAAGAGGACTCCTTCTTCTCCTAAATTTTTGACCAACGCTTTCATATAGGTAAGGGATGTGGCTCCTTATATATTTCTCTAGGTCAAATCACTTGCATATTACATGGAATGTATGTTTTATTCACTTGAGGAAATGTTGGCATCGTCGGTGATATTCACATATCTCTTAGACTTGCCTTAGTTGAGCTATTGGATGATAATTACAAGGTGGCTTCATCCTTGGATTTGAGTATTGGTTAGTAACCTTGGGTTGTCATAATGGCTATTCCATGTCAGTATCATCCCCCCTCATATTGGTTCCTCCATTTGTTTCCTTATATTTTCCTACAAATTATCCTTCTCCTGTCAATGAAAATTTGAGATAAATGGCCAATTCATAAGAATTACTTAAAAATGAAAGCAATTCTTCTACTCTTTGGGTTCTTCAAGACCCATGTGGGTAAAAATTTGCAATATTTATGATCTATAATAAGTAATGATAATGATGCAGTAGCATTTTGGGTTCCTGAAGATCTTTCTTTGTCTTGGAGGAATTCCCTGTCAGAGGGATGCAATACTTTGTTTTGGGCAGATTTCTGAGTTTTTGTGTTGTGATGATCTGTGGAGATCTCTGGCATATGCGATGAAATGGATTTGTCCCTTGATGTTTTTGGAAGCTATGTATAAGGTCACATCTCTTGAGGTGGCATGGTTTGGGAGATCTTGGATGATCTGTTTCAAAGTTGGAGTTGTTTTCCTTGCCATCGAAACTGTATTTTCCTACAGTTTTGGTGCTGATTGCGTGACATGGCACCATTGATCTTTAATGAATAATAATTTTCAATCCTTAAGCCTTAAAGAATACCTAAATTAATATCTTCTCCTAATACCTCAAGTTCTAATTTATTATGAGTAAAAAGTTATGGCTGTTTCACTCGGGTACCTATTTTCTGGCAGTTTTCACATTAAATGTGGAGTGTTTCTTCTTGCCCGGTTCCGTGTGATGAGATGGGGCCTTGCATGGTTAAGGAAATGTTCTTGGGTCATGTGTGGACCTAAATGTAAAGGTGCATTAATTTTTGATCATTCTTGCATTAGTTTTGGTTTCTCTTATTGGTCTAGATCTATATTGTAATTAAATGCCCGACTGGCCGACTTGTGGCTTAGTTGGCTATATATTGAGAGTTTGGGTTGATGTAGAGGGAGGATTATGATCATTAGATCATTAGGAAAGATTTAGAGTGTGTAGTGATATGATGGAAGAGTAGAGTAGAAGTAGATTTGTGAATTTGGGAGTTGTAGCAGAACTAGTGGCATGTGGGCTTAGGACAACAAGGGGTTGCTTGGTGGCTTGCGAGCACAAGTTTAGATCATATCTTGGTTGTTCCTATCATAGGCTACCTATTGCAGATATGAACTAGTTGGTGGTTCCTTGGATCTTGCTAGATCTTGCTGATACTTTGTAATTTCATTGTAATAGGCTAAAACTCAGAAGGCCTTACAGTCAGGCATGTTGAATGAAATTATGTTTTGAACCATTATCTTGTTGTATTCCACTACAATTTTTGTTGTTATAATTGGCAGTGTAGGCTTGGATCATCCATTATTGGATCCTCCTTACTTGCCCTACGACTTACATTTGGGCATGTTGAATGAAATTATGTTTTGAACCATTATCTTGTTGTATTCTACTGCAATTATTGTTGTTATAATTGGCAGTGTAGGCTTGGACCATCCATTATTGGATCCTCCTTACCTGTCCTACATCAGATAAATATTGCTAAGTAGCAAATGAATCATAGTAAAATGAATCAAAACACATATGAGTTCATTTATAATCAGCTTTATTCTAGGTAAATATCATTAAATGAACTCTTAAGAGTTAAATCCCACTCTAAATTTAATCTATAATAAAAATAAAAGAAGTTTTTATTTGATTTCAATTTGGTTATTGAAATTCAAACTACTAGAATTGGTGCCTTATTTATTAGGGCATAGTCATACATTCAATAAAATCAACAAGAGTTACATATACAAATCCAAATGCATCTGCATTACATAATCATCCAATTGCATCATACTTATTTAAAAACCACTATTATCTTAAAGTCACCATAATACACAAATGGTATATCATCCCTTCCTTGAAGAAAACCCTATTTATGCATCACACATTTATGAAAAATTCACAAAGATAAACTCACATATACGTAATAGATAAATTCATGCAACAAAAAGAGAATGAGGTGGGAGCTAATCAATGATGAGATTCTCATTAATTATTTCAATTTGTAACCATGTAGTTCATTGAACACAAAACTTTGTGAAATTAACTATTTAAAATTATTTTCTATTCTATCTACCCACCCTTAAAAAAATTTCAGGACCCCTTTGTTGGATAAATGAGAGGGGGGGGGGTGAATCATTTTTAGAATCAATTATGTTAGGTCCCTTAACAATTTTCAACCTTAAAATATTCTTAGTAGATACTCTATGCAATCAAATTTAGACATTTAACTGCCCACAACAATATTCATTAGAAAATTAGTAAATAACATGCAAAACATTCAATCACACATTAACACAATTATTTAACGTGCAAACCCAATTCGGGTAAAAACATTACGAGAATTGTCACCCACAAAATAATTCACTCTTCTGAAGTGAACTTGGTTAAAATCTAATCCTGTTAAGGGTATGTGCAAGATCATGAGGGGCCAAAAAGTGGCGATGTGAAAAATATTCACTTTTCACTCGTCCAAAAGCGCATGAAAATGCTTGTTGACTTTTGAGTAGGCCTGGGTGTTAGTACACCTAGGAAAACTTGACACCAAAGCACATGCCTAATCGGGTGCCTGATAAAATATCAGGTACCCAATACCTATGGCATAAATTCGAAACCCGTGAGCCCTTTTCCTCATTTCTTTTCACGGATTTTCTTGGGAAAATGGCTTGATATATCAGATACATGATATATTTTCGGGTATCTGATTTTGGCAAAAACAAATTTGACTCCCTAGCGTATTTGGTAAGTAAATTTTTTGTTTATTTTGATTATTTTATTTAATTTTCATGCCAAATGTCATTTTTTTTTGTTAAAATAGGGTTTTGTATTTATATTTGTAATAATATATGAAATTAGATTGAAATTTAGATTTTTTTTTTTTTTAATCAGGCATGGCTGACAACAATGAAGAAAATAACCCTCCCGCACTAAATAACAATCCCGAAAACAATCCCCCGTGTCAAAACCCTCGATCTTTAGAAGATTTGATACAAGATAATTTGAACACAATACGAGTTTTCCAAAATACATATCAAAATATACCTACATTAGGTCCCATGCTTGCCACACTAAATACAATTGTTGAAAATATTGACACACTCACGCAACAACATAATGTTGCTCTTCATTGGTGTGATGATATGCACACCCAATTTGATGACGGGCTTGACCATGATGTGATTGTAGCCCTTAATATAAGTAAGGAAGATATAGCCGCCCTTTTTGTCAATCCTAAAATCAAAATACCAATTGACCCCAAAAAGCCCAAATTATCAATAAAATGGTGCACAAATGAAGCAATGTGCACAAACTTTTGGGATCGTTGGTGGATGGTTTTTGATAAACCACCCCATAGAAATTTGGAGGTCCCATTTTATTTTATAAAAAAATTGTATGTTGAGTTTGTGCTTGGTCACCATGTTGATTATTGGAGTATGAGGCCCAACATGGGCACAGGTGGAGGAGCTCCTCAGACTAGGCCATTTGCCCAGCGCAAAAAGGCCACTACCTTTGTCCCCCCCACTGATATCGCACCCCCTCCTTGAGTGCAGCATCCTGATATCATTACAGAGGCTGCCTCACAGACTATTGGGGCCATTCTTTTACTGAGTGATTAGTTGATCATGCAGACCAGGTCAGTGTTGCCTCCTGGTGTGGATGATGCTGGTGCATCGACATCTTGTCGGAGTTCACATGTATGCGAGCCCCATGTTTGCATTATATGCAAGAATATGTGCCTCAGACCACTTACTGATGTTGATACATATCAGTATGTTATTGATGAGGAGGATATAGGAGACGCAGCTACAGAGGCTGCAACACCTTATGTAGCATCTACATCTCATGAGAGTGCTCAGGAGGTGTACGCAGAGCCATTGACTCCTATTGATATGGTAAGAGTAAACATTATAAATAAATTTGTCACATGAATTATTTAATTTAAAAATAATTTATTTATTTAGATTAGTTTTAATGATTGCATGCACTTATGTATATATATTTTTTCCATTTATGTTCAGTTGATGACATAGGAGGAGGTGAGACACGTGGATGAGTCCACACTTTTGATCATTTCATTTGGCCTTGATGACTATATGGTATATTATAAATTATGTACCCATTAGTTATTTTTTATATCATTTGGTGTACATGCTTAAATATCTATCAATTAGAGCAATAAAATTCACACAGTTACTTATATATTGTCATCTTATTGTGTTCTTGCAGGCTACAATTGATGTCAGTGGGGGGCACGAGGGGGTTCCTTCATCAGGTGTTGACAAAGGAAAGGTAGTTAATTGTTTAAGATTAATTATGCATACATATGTATGCCACTTGTGTGTAGTAATAAATATTTTACTTGCACTTTATTGTATAGGGTGTGGCTATTGATGATGTCCCGACAACAGTTCAACAGCGTAGGGTTATAGGCATCTCAATTTGGAGTGATAGCCTGATTGTACGTAGACTTTTACATATTGTTATTTGTATTTTGTAACCAAGGTTGCTATGATGAAGTAATTTATATATAATTGACAATCTTTTTACTCTCATAGGTTACTCCGAGTGTGAGGGAGGGCCCACGAGAATCTTCCGTATCTTTGTTGACCCAGCCCACTATTCCAGAGGAGGGATCACCAGATGTAAGTTTTAATTTTAGTTCAATCAATTTGTAATTTTATTATGCTATCATCCTATTTTGTAGATTTATTACTCTATGTTGCACCACTCTACTAATCTCATTATTGCAAATATATATTTATAGGTCACAGTTGGTATTGTTGGCATGGTGCCTTCGCTACCTAGGACTTATGCTAGGACACCTGATCGTGGTAGGTGACCGAGAGACCAGGTACAGATATTTGTATTTAGTTATAATTTTAATTAAATTAGTGTTTGAATTATGAACTATATATATATACATACATACACACACACACACACACACACACACACACATATATATATATTATGTGTGTGTGTGTGTGTGTGTATATACATATATATATGTGTATATATATATATATGTATATATATATACACACACACACATATGTGTATATATATATGTGTGTATATATATATATATATATATATATATATATATATATATATATATAGTAAGCAATCTAACTTGGGTTTGAACTCATTTTTTATGCAGGATCAATCAAAGCCCAACACTTCTTCAAAGAGGCTACATTTTGATGATCCCCCTATGGCATAGGATGTAGTTTTAGTTTTGTGGTCATTTAGAGATGCCACTTGGCACATTTTGAGATGGCATATATGCCACATTGTACACCTTAAAATATTGATTTTGTAGACATTTTGAAATGGCATGTGCCATATTTGTATATGGAGATACTTTTGATACATTTGATACTTTGTATATATAGAACATGTTCATTTATATGTTATATTTGCGTCATCTTTTGTATATACATATTTATTATTCATGTTTATTGAATTGAATGGTGAAGTTATATCTTGACTATGATTATCATTATGATTTAAATTATATCTTGTTGAAGTTACATTTGTTTTTCTTTACTCTGGAATACCCTGTTCATGGAGCTTATTATGTTTGAGGTTTAACTTCTATAGATTTCCTATGTTCTTATGTTTCATACCATTATATATAATCACTTGAGCCACTTAGTACTACATTGTTTCAATACTATGTATATACTCACTGTGTATATAACTCATCATATTGGGGTCACTTGAGCCATGGAAGATCGTTGCCCAATCGTGCTTAGTGCACCTTGGGGTCACTTGGATCGAGCGTGGTCGCGAGTGTTCCAGTGACTCCGTGGGTGAAATGAGGTTGTCACTGGTGTTTACCCAACCAAGTGAAGCTGATGGAGTAGATGGTTTGATGCAATGTCAGACGGTTTGAAAGATACGTTGCTAAGCCACTTTCAATTGACCCTCACTGCAAGTTTTGGCATCGACTGAGATCGCCTTTCCAAATGCAAATGAAATCGAATTGCCCAAAAATGAGAGAGGTTATTGTAGACCTCAAAAAGATGATCCTGTAGCCCTTGATAGTTTGTTGATACCTCTCATGAGGTCTGAGATACGAGCCACAGAAGATCGCTGCCCAATCGTGCTTAGTGCACCTTGGGGTTACTTGCGTCGAGCGTGGTCACGAGCATTCCTGTGACTCCATGGGTGGAATGAGGTTGTCACTGGCATTTACCTAGCCAATCGGAGCTGATGGAGTAGATGGTTTGATGCCAGGTCAGATAGTTTGAAAGATACGCTCCTGAGCCGCTTTCAACTGACCCTCACTACAAGTTTTGGCATCGACTGAGATCGTCTTGCCAAATGCAAATGAAGTTGAATCACCCAAAACTGAGAGAGGTTATTGTAGACCTTGGAAAAAAAATCTTGTAGCACCTAACAGTTTGTCGATACCTCTAATGAGGTTCGAGATACGAGTCCTAGAAGATTGCTGCCCAATCGTGCTTAGTGCACCTTGGGGTCACTTGGGTCGAGCGTGGTCGTGAGTGTTTTGGTGACTCCGTGGGTGGAATGGGGTTGTCATTGGTGTTTAACCAGCCAACCAAAGTTGATGGAGTAGATGGTTCGATGCCAGGTCAGACGGTTTGAAAGATACGCTATTGAGCCACTTTTAACTGACCCTGATTGCAAGTTTTGGCATTGACTGAGATCGCCTTGCCAAATGAAAACGAAGTCAAATTGCCCAAAACTGAGAGAGGTTATTGTAGACCTCAAAAAAAAGATCCCATAGCACTTGATGGTTTGTCGATACCTCTCACTAGCTCTGAGATATGAGCCACAGAAGATTGTTGTCCTATAATGCTTAGTGCACCTTAGGATCACTTGGGTCAAGCGTGGTCGCGAGCATTCTGATGTCTCTATGGGTGGAATGAGGTTGTCACTAGTATTTACCTAACCAACCAAAGCTGATGGAGTAGACAGTTCAATGCCAGGTCGGATGGTTTGAAAGATATGCTGCTGAGCCGCTTTCAACTGACCCTCACTACAAGTTTTGGCACTAACTAAGATCGTCTTGCCAAATGCAAACGAAGTTGAATCGCCCAAAACTGAGAGAGGTTATTGTAGACCTCAAAAACATGATCCTGTAGACCTTGATGGTGTGTTGATACCTATCACAAGGTCTGAGATACGAGCCTCGAAAGATCACTGCCCAATCATGCTTAGTGCACCTTGGGGTCACTTGGGTCGAGCGTGGTCGCAAGCGTTCTGATGACTCCGGGGGTGGAATGGGATTTTCATTGGCATTTACCCAGCCAACCAGAGCTGATGGAGTAGATGGTTTGATGCCAGGTCAGATGGTTTGAAAGATACGCTGCTGAGCCGCTTTCAACTGACCCTCACTATGAGTTTTGGCATCGACTAAGATCGCCTTGCCAAATGCAAATGAAGTTGTATTGCCCAAAATTGAGAGAGGTTATTGTAGACCTCAAAAAAATGATCCTGTAGCCCCTAATATTTTTTCAATACCTCTCACGAGCTCCAAGATATGAGCCTTGGAAGATCACTGCCCAATCGTGCTTAGTGCACCTTGGGGTCACTTGGGTCGAGCGTGGTCGCGAGCGTTCCGGTGACTCCATGGGCGGAATGAGGTTGTCACTGGCATTTACTTGGCCAACTAGAGTTGATGGAGTAGATAGTTCGATGCCAAGTCAAACAGTTTGAAAGATACGCTACTGAGCCGCTTTCAACTGACCCTCACTGTAAGTTTTGGCATCGACTGAGATCGCCTTGCCAAATGCAAATGAAGTCGAGTCGCCAAAAACTAAGATAGGTTATTGTAGACCTTAGAAACATGATCTTGTAGCACCTAATATTTTGTTGATACCTCTCACGAGCTCTGAGATACAAGCCCTGGAAGATTGTTGGCCAATCGTGCTTAGTGCACCTTGGGGTCACTTGGGTCGAGCGTGGTCGTGAGCATTCTGATGAATCCGTGGGAAGAACGGGGTTGTCACTGGCATTTACCTAGCCAATCGGAGTTGATGGAGCAGATGGTTTGATGCTAGGTCAAACGGTTTGAAAGATATGCTGTTGAGCCACTTTCAACTGACTGTTAGTGGTATGTTTGAAATTTGAACTGTGAAACTAATCATGATTAAGCTTGTGAAATTTGAACTGTGAAGCTTATTATGTTTGAGGTTTAAATTTTATAGATTGTTTGAAATGATAAAAAATAATATCCTTAAAGCATAATAAACAACAATCAAACATGTAAGAATTCAAAGCATGCAAATGACATAAGTAAATGACATGTAAGATCCCTTCTTGGCACTATTGGCCACCCATACATGATTTTGGTCATAAGTCCTTATCAATATTTTTAGGACATTTAACTTTTAAATCAAATTGATTGTTACAAATTGCCATTATAGGCTTCAAAAGATCTTAATTAACCATTAAAGATCCTTTTGTCCTTCTATCTCTGATTGGATCCATGGTGACCATAGGCATCTTCATAGGTGCTCCTGCACAAGTTACAATCCACATACAAAACTGAGTTTATTGACTCAAAATACAATCTAAGAAAGGTGAAATTAATGTATTGAAATTAAGCTTAATGAACTTAGAAAATAATGCACTAAGTTAACTTATTACCTAGTCAAGTGTTCCTGAAGGGTCATCTCTTTGCTTCACGGTCTCCAATAGTGCTTTATGATCAGTAGTACTAATAGTCCAAAGTTATTTTGTCTTTGGTCTTCCTTGATGCTTTGACAACTTGACATTTGTTGCTATAACAAGGTGTGAATACATGAGAATAGTTTTGTGCTTCTTATAGTCTTCAAATGTGGGAATTCCATTCTTTCTAATCATGTATGTTCGCAGCCATGTTCCCACAACAACAACTAAACCAGTAGGATATGTGAACCCATCATCATCTGTCATCGGTTGTACAAGCTTCTGTTTACCTTGTACACAACGTGCTAACCAATAATCTGACCTCTCATCATTCCCCTATGGTGCAACCAATGCAAAAACATTTCCTGGCTTAAGAAGATCTAAAAGATGGTCATAGTCAACTGAAGTGTCCATGTCATCATTTATTATAGAGAGTGTCAAAGATAAAGGAGTTAGATACTATGGAACCCATGTATCCACCCACTCACTTTACTCGCAATGATCCCAATCATACTAAAAACACATGGGGAAAAAACAAGCCAACTCTCGTGTCCAAATGGTCCATGTACTACTATTGGAGCTTCAGAATGAATGCATTTTTGAAGAGTCTTTCACTGTTTAACGATCCAATCTATCTCCTATAGTTCCCTCCTCAACCAACCAAAAGAATCTACATATTGTAGAATCAAGAGTCCCCCCTTGTGACAATGCTAAAGTACACCAATCAACAATAGAATGAGCATCAAGAAGTACAACACCTGAAATCCTCAATTGCTCCTTATCTAGAGCTCTCTTCACACACACACCTGCTCCATCATGCTCCCCTTTCCCATGCCCTAACTCAAAAAAATTCCAACTATGAGGTACACCTCTCTCCACATGCATTCTACACAACCAATAAATTTTTTTGGCATTCTTAAATTGACCGGTGTAATTATCTGACCAAATGAGATGCCTATCCATAGCAATACCATTTTCCTGCAAGAAGTCAAAATAGTTCTAGAAACAATGTTGAAAAAACTCATGAGAGTGAGACTTGTCGTTGCTCATATAAAAATGGTACTCTCTGATTATCTTTCACTCATCTTTTGTGCTATTAGGGGAATGTCTTTATGTGATGTGTACAAAAATAGCAACCTGAATGGAATTGTAATATTGAGCTTGAGTCTCATTTTGGGGCTGTAACGTATAGTTCTCCGCAAAGTCTACAATGGATATAATAGTTCCAATGGGGAAAGTGTCCTTACATGTCCTAAATTGTTGATCTAGCCATTGAGACCTGTGACTATGCCTTGCATACTTGTAAAAAAGATTTGTCTTGAAATCTAAGATAAAATCAGCAACATTGTATTCTTTTGCAACTAACTCACATCTAGAGCCTTCACCTCCACTCTTCAATGTATATTTCACCATTTCATATACCTTTTTTTGGACAAGTGTCTTTCCAAAATTGTGTGTCAAACCCTCATGAAAACATGTTCTAAACTTAGACAAGCCACCACATTCTGAGCACTTGGCATTTAAGCAATCTTTTTTATAAAATAAACAACGATCATCTCTATGACATAAAAATTGATCTAGCAAGTCTCTTGATGATTTGGGAAGACCACTTGCACCACAATCCTCTAACATTTCATTAGTATGAAAAGTAGAATGAATGGACCGTAATAATTCATGATGCATTGAAAACTCAACATGATATTTGCAACAACATGTATTCCAAATCTTAAGGGGTACACAATAAAATGGCTTCACAGATTCAAAAGACCTTTGTGATATTTTCAATGTTGGATGTGTCTCACAAATTTTTTTATACAACATTGTTTGACTTACCTCCACATAATGTTTAGGATGTGGAGTGTGGTCTCGATTGCCAACTCTCAACTTCAAGACATCCTTCACATTTGGTGACACTCTTGAGTTAGCATCCCAAAATTGTTGAATTTCATCCTTGACAACATCTGTTAGCTTCTTATCAAAACATGGAAGTCTCCCACCATAAGCCCATGTATCAATTTGAAGTGGATCATCAAGTCTTTCTCTTCTTGCAAGTGCTCTACCCAAAGTTTTACGGTCTATATTGAAGTCAAAACAAGTTTGTCTCATCAAACGAGCCTTTCTCAACTGATGACTTACTAAGGAGGTTGTAATAATCCTCTGAGAAACTCTCTTGTCTTTTTCTCTGCTAGTCTTCCCAATGCTATTGAGAGCATTGAAAAGATTCTTCACAACAATGGTATTTCTCTCCATTTTCTTGTTCACACAAATCTTCAATTTCACAAGCACAGGTCTCATCTTTTGCATCTTTAACAACTGCACAAAAATTTGACATTGCTCAACCAATGTCTTGTTTCCAAAAAATTGATCATAAAGTCTTGAAGCCCACAACCTAACGGTTCTATGTGACCTCTTTCCTTCCCAATTATTCATAATGTTCTCCTCAATTTCAATTAACCATTTAGGTCTTCCTGAAAGCCCCAAATTTGAAGTTTGATTATCTTTATTGCAAGGGACTTCATTTCGCATATAATTTGGAGATGTGTAATGTTCATGTGGTTCTTGTGCAACATTTTCATTCCCCAAGTCTACATTTTCAATTTCCATCTGTACATTTTCAAATTCAACATCCTCTTCACTTACAACTACATTTACGAGGTCACCTTGATTAATGTTTAACATACCTTCTCTCCTTCTTCGGTGATTTGCCTTATCTTTTTCCCTATATGCTTGAATTTCTTCATCCGTTAGCTTCCTCTTGCGTTTAGCCTTTCGACGACTGTTGCTTCCCATGCTGAGACCACAAGTCGACAAAAATCAAACAATGGGCCCCAAATCACTTTTTTTTTTTGCAACGCATGAAAAAAGGTATAAAATCCCATGCTTGTTTGGTCTGTGGGGACAGGGAATATTTTGGTCAAATATTACCTGTTCAAAATCAGGTATCCGATTCCATATCGGGTACTCGATATTCCCAGGCAAATGAAAAAAGGGCGGGAGCAAATGAAAAATATTGAACTTTTACATATAAAATGGGGTATATAAGGTATAAAATGTATATTATATATATATATTAATGTATATAATATAAATAAATAAATAAATAAATAAATATATATATATATATATATATATATATATATAAGAGGCATATGATATATATAATGTTTACTATATATATACTAATGTATTATAATATACTAATGTATTATATACTAATGTATATAATATATATAATATATTATATATATACTAATGTATATAATATATATATATATATATATATATATATATATAAAATACATATACTAATGTATACTAATATATTATATATTATATTACCTTTTAGCTATTATTTTTTTCTCATTTTTCCTGTATGATGCTTTTGTATATGAATTGTGGATATTCTCTGGGAAACTATCTGAGGAAGATACAGTAGCCGATTTGCATCCTTTGGATCAAAAAGATGATCTGTAAAACTTAACCTAAAAATTTAGTTCTGCTAACAAAAATGTCTAATCATGTAGCAAGGTACAAAAGCTCGGGAAAGGTGTAACAAATTAATATGCAAATATTTTTGTCTGTAACAGTATTTTCTGCATTTATTATGATATTGATTTGATTTGATGCACCTTCACTATTTGATCGATCCTAGGGGTCCTAACATGTGATAAGGCATACTAGGAACCTTGGGGAGTCCCCATGATCCCTTTTGACACATTTCAATGCTCAAGTGTGTCCAAAGGGGTCCTAGGACCCCTTAAGACACACTTGAGCATTCCAATGTGTCAAAAGGGGTCATGGGGACTTCCTAGGGGTCCTAAAGCGTGATAAGGCATACTAGGACCCCTAGGGAGTCCCCATGACCCCTTTTGACACATTTCAATGCTCAAGTGTGTCCTTCGGATGCACTTGAGCATTAAAATATGTCAAAAGGGGTCATGGGGACTAGGACCCCTTCGGACACACTTGAGCATTAAAATATGTCAAAAGGGGTCATGGGGACTCCCTAGGGGTCCTAACACATGATAAGGCATACTAGGACCCCTAGGAAATCCCCATGACCCCTTTTGACACATTGGAATGCTCAAGTGTGTCTTAAGGGGTCCTAGGACCCCTTAAGACACACTTGAGCATTCCAATATGTCAAAAGGGGTCATGGGGACTTCCTAGGGGTCCTAACATGTGATAAGGCATACTAGGACCTTTAGGAAGTCCTCATGACCTCTTTTGACACATTTCAATGCTCAAGTGTGTCCGAAGGGGTCCTAGGACCCCTTAAGAACCACTTGAGCGTTCCAATGTGTCAAAAGGGGTCATGGGGACTTCCTAGGGGTCCTAACTTGTGATAAGGCATACTAGGACCCCTAGGGAGTCCCCATTACCCCTTTTGACACATTTCAATGCTCAAGTGTGTCCGAAGGGGTCCTAGAATGCTCAAGTGTGTCTTAAGGGGTCCTAGCACCCCTTTAGACACACTTGAGCATTGAAATGTGTCAAAAGGGGTCATGGGGACTCCCCAGGGGTCCTAGTATGCCTTATCATGCGTTAGGACCCCTAGGGAGTCCCCATGACCCCTTTTGACACATTTCAATGCTCAAGTGTGTCCGAAGGGGTCCTAGGATATTCTATGGGAAACTTTTCATTTTTTACTATAGGATGCCTTTGTATACAAATTTTGGAGAATCTCTTGCAGAAATATAGAAATTATAATCTTCCTCCTAGAGCATACATTAATGAAGTTCTTCATGCCTTAGCAGAGGAAGTCAACATTTCAATGCTCAAGTGCATCCAAAGGGGTCATGGGGACTCCCCAGGGGTCCTAGTACACCTTATCACGCGTTAGGACCCCTAGGAAGTCCCCATGACCCCTTTTGACACATTTGAATGCTTAGGTGTGTCTTAAGGGGCATTCAAATGTGTCAAAAGGGGTCATGGGGACTTCCTAGGGGTCCTAACACATTATAAGGCATACTAGGACCCCTAGGGAGTCCCCATGACCCCTTTTGACATATTTGATTGCTTAAGTGTGTTCGAAGGGGTCATGGGGACTCCCTAGGGGTCCTAGTATGCCTTATCATGTGTTAGGACCCCTAGGAAGTCCCCATGACCGCTTTTGACACATTTCAATGCTCAAGTGTGTCTGAAGGGGTCCTAGGACCCCTTCAGACACACTTGAGCATTGAAATGTGTCAAAAGCGGTCATGGGGACTTCCTAGGGGTCCTAACACATGATAAGGCATACTAGGACCCCTAGGGAGTCCCCATGACCCCTTTTGAACCATTTCAATGCTCAAGTGTGTCCGAAGGGGTCCTAGGACCCCTTAAGACACACTTGAGCATTCCAATGTGTCAAAAGGGGTCATGGGGACTTCCTAGGGGTCCTAATGTGTGATAAGGCATAGTAGGACCCCTAGGGAGTCTCCATGACCCCTTTTGACGCATTTTAATGCTCAAGTGTGTCCGAAGGGGTCCTAGGACCCCTTAAGACACACTTGAGTGTTCTAATGTGTCAAAAGGGGTCATGGGGACTTCCTAGGGGTCCTAACATGTGATAAGGTGTACTAAGACCCCTAGGGAGTCCCCATGACCCCTTTTGACACATTTCAATGCTCAAGTGTGTCTAAAGGGGTCCTAGGACCCCTTAAGACACACTTGAGCATTCCAATGTGTCAAAAGGGGTCATGGGGACTTCCTAGGGGTCCTAACATGTGATAAGGCATACTAGGACCCCTATGGATTCCCCATGACCCCTTTTGACACATTTCAATGCTCAAGTGTGTCCAAAGGGGTCCTAGGACCCCTTAAGACACACTTGAGCATTCCGATGTGTCAAAAGGGGTCATGGGGACTTCGTAGGGGTCTTAACACGTGATAAGGCATACTAGGACCCCTAGGGAGTCCCCATGCCCCCTTTTGACATATTTGAACACTCAAGTGTGTCTGAAGGGGTCCTAGGACCCCTTAAGACACACTTGAGCATTCCAATGTGTCAAAAGGGGTCATGGGGACTTCCTAGGGGTTCTAACATGTGATAAGGCATAATAGGACCCCTAGGGAGTCCCCATGACCCCTTTTGACATATTTCAATGCTCAAGTGTGTCCGAAGGGGTCCTAGGACCCCTTAAGACACACTTGAGCATTCCAATGTGTCAGAAGGGGTCATGGGGACTTCCTAGGGGTCCTAACACATGATAACATGTACTAGGACCCCTAGGGAGTCCCTATGACCCCTTTTGACATATTTCAATGCTCAAGTGTGTTTGAAGGGGTCCCCATTTGACACATTTCAATGCTCAAGTGTGTCTGAAGGGGTCCTAGGACCCCTTCGGACACACATGAGCATTGAAATGTGTCAAAAGGGGTCATGGGGACTCCTTAGGGCTCCTAATGCATGATAAGGTGTACTAGGACCCCTAGGAAGTCCCCATGACCCCTTTTGACACATTTGAACGCTCAAGTGTGTTCGAAGGGGACACACTTGAGCATTCAAATGTGTCAAAAGGGGTCATGGGGACTTCCTAGGGGTCCTAATGCGTGATAAGGTGTACTAGGACCCCTAGGGAGTCCCCATGATCCCTTTTGACACATTTCAATGCTCAAGTGTGTCTGAAGGGGTCCTATGGGGACTCCCTAGGGGTCCTAACATGTGATAAGGTGTACTAGGACCCCTAGGAAGTCCCCATAACCCCTTTTGACACATTTCAACGCTCAAGTGTGTCTTAAGGGGTCCTAGAAGTCCTAACGCATGATAAGGTGTACTAGGACCCCTAGGGAGTCCCCATGACCCCTTTCGACACATTTCAATGCTCAAGTGTGTCCGAAGGGGTCCTAGGACCCCTTAAGACACACTTGAGCATTCCAATGTGTCAAAAGGGGTCATGGGGACTTCGTAGGGGTCCTAACGCGTGATAAGGCATACTAGGACCCCTAGGGAGTCCCTATGACCCCTTTCGACACATTTCAATGCTCAAGTGTGTCTGAAGGGGTCCTAGGACCCCTTAAGACACACTTGAGCATTCCAATGTGTCAAAAGGGGTCATGGGGACTTCCTAGGGGTCCTAACACGTGATAAGACATACTAGGATCCCTAGGGAGTCCCCATGACCCCTTTTGACACATTTCAATGCTCAAGTGTGTCCGAAGGTGTCCTAGGACCTCTTAAGACACACTTGAGCATTCAAATGTGTCAAAAGGGGTCATGGGGACTTCCTAGGGGTCCTAATGTGGGATAAAGTGTACTTGGACCCCTAGGAAGTCCCTATGACCCCTTTTGACACATTTGAACTCTCAAGTGTGTCTAAAGGTATCGTAGGACCCCTTACAACACACTTGTGGGTTCTAATGTGTCCAAAGGGGTCATGGGGACTTCCTAGGGGTCCTAACATGTGATAAGGTGTACTAGGACCCCTAGGAAGTCCCCATGACCCCTTTTGACACATTTGAATGCTCAAGTTTGTCTAAAGGGGTTGTAGGATCCCTTAGGACACACTTGAGGATTCCAATGTGTCAAAAGGGATCATGGGGACTTCCTAGGGGTCCTAACACATGATAAGGCATACTAGGATCCCTAGGAAGTCCCCATGACCTATTTTGACACATTTGAACACTCAAGTGTGTCCAAAGGTGTCTTAGGACCCCTTAGGACACACTTGAGCATTCCAATGTGTTAAAAGGGGTCATGAGGACTTCCTAGGGGTCCTAATGCATGATATGGTGTACTAGGACCCCTAGGACACACTTGAGGATTCCAAGTGTGAATTATTCTTCAAAGCCTCCATTTCTGCGTAACTAGAGTTTACAACGTCTATAAAAGGCACAACTATGCCCCTATAGGGACTCATGCTCGTGCTCATAATCATATTATTTTCATGCATTCCCTAACATTTAATACAAAGATTTAGCCAGCTGCCTTTAAAGACCTAGAAGAAATGAAAAATAAAAATTAGGCCAAAAATACATACCACATTTCTGTATGTGGTACTGTTAGCTTCAACAATCCAGTCGGCTTCCTCTACTAAGGCATGAAGAACTTCATTAATGTCTGCTCTGGGAGGAAGATTATAATTTCCATATTTCCGCAAGTGCTAATTTTTTTTTGTCGTTATTGCTCTCTACCTCTGCTCTCTCAATTTAGTCGTCTCCCTCTCAGCTGCACTCAGCTTAGCCATCCTTACCTACTCTTTAATAGGGATTCTCCAAAATTTGTATACAAAGACATCCTATAGGAAAAAATGAAAAGTTTCCTAGAGAATATCCACAATTCATATACAAAAGCATCACACAGGAAAAATGACAAAAAATTAATAGCTAAAAGGTAAAATTTATCATTAATGCCGGTAGTACGAAGGTCATACCCACTATCAAATCCTTTCCTATGACGTGAAAAAGGAGCAAAGCAAGTAAAATGAAAGGGAAGTATGGATCAAATAGCGATGGTGCATCAAATCAGATCAATATCATAATAAATGTAGAAAATACTATTATGGACAAAAATATTTGCATATTAATGGGAAAGAGTGGGAAGAGCTTCTTGGACCCATGATAGAAGTTATAGATAAGGAGGAAGAGCTAGGAAGGGGAAAGAAGCAAAGGAAAGAAGTAAGATATGCGTGTGAGCCTATGTCAGATGATGATGATGAGTACTCACCATTTGGTAGTAGCTGAAGTAGTGATAGAAGCTCTTTAGTGCACATGTACACTGACACAAAAAATTCAGATAGAGAAGTAACAAGTGCTGTGGAATTATCCACAGAGCAATGTGAAATGAAGCCTCAAATTGGTTCATTAGCAGGCAAAGAATTTGGTCATGCACTTCATTCTAGCAGCACAAATATTTCTATTAGAAATGCCTATTCATCAATGGCCTTGCATTTACGGGACTTGGGAAACTGAGTTACTCATGTTGGGCAATATCCCTCAAATGTAAGTTCATTGCCACCTTTGGCAAGGCAGTCTCACTCCTCATTTTACAACAAAGGGAAGCCATCTATGGTCCAAGGTTTTAATTTAGCTAAAAAATGGAGAGCTTCTCAAGGTACTAATCTCTTTCATAGAGAAGTTCCTGATTCATCTCAAGGTTCTCATTTAGATGACCAACTCCTTCGAGGTCCACAAATAGACACATTGATTTCCCAAATTGGTAAAAGGGTAGATGCAATTTTGGAAAGAGTATCCCAATTGAAGAGAAATGGAAATTCTAGTGAGCATAAAGAATTTCCAGTTAGTAGGCAAAGAATTTGGTCATGCACTTCATTCTAGCACCACAAATATTTCTATTAGAAATGCCTATTCGTCAATGGCCTTGCATTTACGAGACTTGGGAAACTGGGTTACTCATGTTGGGCAATATCCCTCAAATGTAAGTTCATTACCACCTTTGGCAAGGCATTCTCACTCCTCATTTTACAACAAAGGGCAACCATCTATGGTCCAAGGTTTTAATTCAACTGACAAATGGAGAGCTTCTAAAGGTACTGATCTCTTTCATCGAGAAGTTCCTAATTCATCTCAAGGTTCTCGTTTAGGTGACCAACTCCTTCGAGGTCGACAAATAGACCCATTGATTTCCCAAATTGGTAAAAGGGTAGATGCAATTTTTGAAAGAGTTTCCCAATTGAAGAGAAATGGAAATTCCAGTGAGCATAAAGTTATTGCAGATCCAATGGGAAAAAACACTTTGTAACATGCTACTATTATTTTCACTCTTCTGAAGTGAGCTCGGTTAAAAGCCAACCCTGTCAAAGGTTACAATACACACTGTCAGGTGTGACCCAGTTAAAGGATTTCAATCACCCTATTAAAAGTGAGCCTTGTCATAGGACTTACATACACTCCATTAGAATGAAACCTTGTTCAAAGGATTTAACATATGACTATTAGGTCAACCTCTGTTAAAAGGATTTTGACTGTTACAATGGTTAGAAAGTAGCAGTTTATCTAAAAAATATATAACTCACTTTGCAAATATCAGATCTAATTCTGTACACTAATGCTGGTTTACTGACTTTGAAACTTTTCCATCTCTATCTCTGATCTACTCGGAACTTTTCTTCAAGCAACCACCACAATTCTCCTTCAGCCTTTTCTGCTTATACAGTCAATAAAACTTTACTTCTCTTCCAGCATTCTCTTTTTCACCCATGCACACACATATCCAATGCTTAGGTTCCCTTAATAATTTCCTCAATTAGGTTAACTCATCTTATGCCACTCAATCTCATTTGTAGATCTTAGGGTTAGGTCAGATTCACTGAATCTACCCACTGTACACACAAAATAGTCACTTCTGTGGATCATTACAATCAAGAACACTCAAGAATAAGGCCTCAAAAATTGATCCATAGCTCTCTATTCATGGAGTTGCAAGATTGTAAAATTGCTCTCAGCTAGAGCTAATAAACTTGTGACCTTGCTAGTCAACCACACAATGAGAAATTCAAGTGAAGACAAGGGCAAGAATGCCAATATCTCCAAGAATCAAATGAAATGCAATGCAAGTAAGCTAAGAATAAAGATGCAAGCTAAGCTAAATGATAACAATGCAATTCTTGAAAGGAAATCTAATCTATGAAAGGAAAGTACAAGTCTTACAATCCCTCCTAATTAAACTATGTGAGATTAATCTATTGCATAAAAGGAAATCTAAGCTAAGAATGCCATGATTAGACAACTATGAAAGAAAACTAAATGAAATGCAACAACAATGTCTTCAAAGCTTGGATGCAAGGATATCTTCAAAGAACTCCAAATAACTTAGAAAACCTGTAGCATAATATTAGTATTCAAAAGATGGATATGCAAATGAGAAGAGAGCTCTTCTTTTATAGGAAATGAGGAGAAATGGACCATGGAGATTAAGAGGAAAAAGATTTAATCAACGGTGGAGCATCAAAGAAGAACAATCCATGTGCACAAATATCCTCCAATAGGAAAATAAGAGTTGATTTTTGTGTCCATATGAGACAAAAAGTGCTTTTTCCCTTTTTTATAAAATAAGATTAATGCTTTATTTGTGCAACTTAGGATAAGATGAAAAGGTGAGGGCTTTTTATTTATTAAAAGGGGAGGAAATATTCCTTTTAAATAAATAAAAACTTTAGAATAAAATGGTTAGCCCAAGGCAAATAATCGAAAATGATAAAACAAGATTTGATCAAGGAAATTGATATAATTGATAAAATGCTGATTTTTGAAAATATTGATTTAGGGATTTGATAAATTACAAGAATGGGGCCCAAAGTCTAGGTGACCATTTTAGGGTGCATACATTTGCCCCTCTTTGACTAATGTGTGATCATCATGGGAACACATGTAGTCAAAGAAGAATTGAAATGTGAGATTGATTTGGGATCACAAAACAACCCAGATGTGTGTTCATTTTGGGAACACATCAGGACAAAAATAAGCAAAAAGCTAAAAGAAAAGACCAACACCGACACTGCTAGGTGCAAATCAAGTCTTAGACAAAACTATCACCATCGCTGCTAGGCAATAATCAAGTCTGAAAAATAGGAGATAAAAATCAAAAGATGAAATCACCACCGTCGCTGCTAGGTCATAATCAAGTCTCAAAATAAGAATCTCAAGCTGAGCTGAATGATAAAGATAAATCAAAGATTAAAGCTGATAGGTACTGCCCCCTCAGAATCAAAATTGAAATCAGGTAGAGGAGAAACAGTAAATTGATAAACTTGATCAAAGCACTAGAAATCATAGTCGAAGATAAAGGGTAATAGGATAACCATTAGGCAGTGAAAACATGCCCTAGTTTGACCAAGTCAAACTCAACAAAATGAAGTGAGTGAAAATGAATGATAGACTAGGAGTTTTGAAAGAGATGGGGGTGAAGAAATGAAGATGCCCCAACAAAGATCGAAGAATTAGGCCTCAAATGGTCAGCCAACTGCGTAAATGAGGGTGAAATTTTGAAATGTGATTTTGACTATCAAGATTAACTCAGATTTGAATTTCAAATCTGAAAATAGATCCAGGATGTCAAAATTAGCTAGGGGTGCAATTTTCGTGCAATTTTGAGGTATTTTGAAAATTAGGTCAAAAAGTCAAAATACTATATAAGGGGCAAAAAGTGTCATTTTCAAAATCATTTGACTTTTATTGATTTGAGACTTTTGAGAGCTTAGAGAGAGAAAATGGCCCAGCAAGCTTTGATTCCAGTCCACAGGCATTAGTTTGAGCGCGGGCGGTTGCACAACCGGCCTCCACACTATGCTGCCCCAGTGAGTTTTCAGAAAAAACTTCACTTTTTTGAGTCATTTATGAGCATTTAATATATTAAAACATGTTTTTAATTATTTTTCAAATTTCAAATTTTTAGTTTAGGCAAAAAGTTGTGCGATGAGGTGAGACCAGCTTGCCGACAGACATAGGGACAACAGGAGTAGCCTGTGGGAGGGGAGGACCTGAGAGCCCAGATACAAACTCTAGAGATAGAGATGCAACAACTGAGGATCACCATACCAGTGAGAGACCAGCAGCTAGCTGACTTGAGGGTAGAGAGAGATCAACATATCATTGATCTCAGGGTAGAGATAGCATGTCGGGAGTAGGTGGCATAGGTTGATGCAACAGAGATCCAGAGAGAGACAACACAAGCTGCTTATTACCATGGACTCTACCTACAGGTTGTACCCAAGGGACAGAGAGTGCCATCTTACTCTTAGAGGGTAGATAGATTAGATATGGTGCCAGATAGAGCCGCAACACCACCTCCACCACCACCACATGATAGGGAGAGTCAGACCTAGGTTTAGGGCTTAGGTTTAGATGTTTTGGACATATCATGAGACTTGTGATCCAGATTTTGGGATCTCACTTTGTACTATGTATCATGACTTATATATATGAGATTACTAGATGTTTGATATATCATGTGTGTACATCTCACTTTTGATGGATGTATTAGTTTATGTATTGTCTTATCATTTTGGTCAAAATGTTTATGTATATTCTCTCTCATAGATGTATGTTTAATTCTCATGTGTATGATATAGACTCATGTTTTTGAAAATGACATTTTTGAGATAGAGAGATGATGATATGATTAACCCCTTGTGATGACAGGAACAGGCCATGATGAAAGATAAGGAGTGAAAGACATGATTGACAAAAGGGAAAATGAGCGCAGTTGACCGACAGGTCCATGTAAGATGAAAATGAGAGCTCTCTCCATATGCAAAATGCAAAAACTAATCTAACATGACCCTAAAAATGCAAGCTACTATGAAAAGTGGTTGACTTGCAAGGTCACAACGCTTATAGACATCTAATTATCATCATCGAGCATTATTGGTAGCGTCATAAGATCATACAATACACACTAGTATGACTATGTGGATCTGAATATGATCCATATCAGATGAAATGTGGAAATCCCACCTAGGCACCAAAGACATATAAGTCAAGATGACTAGTGTAGTGAGATTACCTAGGTTTGCTATAGCGAGATTATGCTTGCATCAGGACACAAGAAGGTCAAGATAGCTATAAGCATGCACTCGAAAAACAGTCAAGGATAATACCTTGTCAATCCCTAGTGTCAAGTAAGACCAGCATAAATGCTCATGATAGTTAGGATCAATGAAATATACCCACAAGTAGATAAAGAAATAAAACATGTTCTCATACCCTCAGTCTTCTAGCTATGCATCATCGAAGATGTCTCAGGGAGAGAGCACTCATCAAATAAATCTTCATAGACAACACACAAAGAAAAATAAAGTCAACATATCTCAATTGAGTTGATTGTTTAAGTGCATGTGTGTTGGTCATGGAGTCAAACTTTGAGTATCATATCTGCTAATGAGAAATATCGCATCATACTTAGACTGGTAGGTAAGACATCTGATAAGTGTTGAGAAACACTCGACACTAGGGTAGTGTTGAAAAACACTATTTGGGGTGGTGTTGAAAAACACCTATTTGCAAGATGTCCTAAAGACCAACGCATCCTAAAGGATCAAAGCTGATATAGTTATGCCCCCTAGACAAAGACAAAGACCAATTCCAGACCAAGTCAAATAAGGTCAAGGCATGATGGAGAATGGCTAAGTGTCAAGGATGCATGCTAAAAGACAAGGGTGCAAAGGCCTCAAGTAGCGCCTGTTTCCAAGTTTTCACGACTTGGAGATTTTTTGATTTTTGATTTTTTTATATTTTTGCTACCAAGGTGCCTGTTTCTAGGTTTTCACCAAGGTACTTTTTCTATTTTTTTGAATTTTTTGAATTTTTTGATTTTTTTTGTATTTTTTTTGTATTTTTTTCAGGACTTTATATGCTTTTTAGGATTTTTCCAGCATCATATATGAATTTTTGGTATTTTTTTAGGACCCATAAATATGTACAAAGGATGCCCCCAACAGAATAGGCATCATGGATAGAATTTCTTGAGGTGCAAAATATTAATAGGATCAAGGGGCTATTCCCCCTATTCATCAGATAGCAAGTATGCACCTGTCCCAAAAGCAGCAGTAATAATGTATGCCCCAAGCCAATTAGGTTCAAATTTGCCTTTTTGTTCTCGATGTTGTTGGTTCTTAGGATTCTCATGCAGGACAAGATCTCCTACTTGAAATTCTCTAGGGCGAACCTTCTTGTTGAATGCTTTGGACATATGCTTTTGGTAGACTCTCATGTGATCAAAAGATGCTCTTCATTTCTCATCAAGAAGTTCCAATTCTTGGAACCTCATGGCACGATAATCTTCATCTGTAATCAAACCTTTGAGAGAGACTCTAAGTGAGGGAATCTCTACTTCTAAAGGTAATACTGCTTCAGCACCATAAGTGAGGGAAAAAGGAGTAGCCCTTGTGGGAGTATGTATACTCATTCTGTAAGCCCATAAGGCTGGATTAATCTGTAAATGCCATTCTCGACCATTCTTGTGAACTGTTCTATGGAGAATCTTAAAAATGGTTTTATTAGAGGCCTCTGCTTGTCCATTTCCTTGTGGGAAGTAAATGGAGGACCAATGCTATTTTATCTTGAATTTCTTGCAGAGGTGTGTAAGGTCCTTGTTTTTGAATTGACCTCCATTGTCAATGATTATCTCAGAAGGTATCCCAAACTGACAAATGATGTGAATCAATATGAGCAAAGAAATTGTCTTTCCTGAGGCAACATATAGTGGAATGGCGTCGACCTATTTGGTAAAGTAGTCAGTAGCAGTAATTATGAATTTATGTCCACCTGATGAGTTGGGATGAAACTGCCCAACAAGGTCAAAGGCCCAGCACTGAAATGGCCAATGAGAAATAGAAGGAATAAGCTCCCTACCTAGAGCATGAATCAGGTTTCCATGTTTCTGACATTTTTCACAAGACTTGGCAAAAGCTATAGCATCCATCTGCATTGTGGGCCAATAGTACCCCACCCTAAGTAACCTTTGGGCCATGGAAAGACCATTGGAATGTCCTCCACAAATGCCCTCGTGAATGTCAACTAACGCTTGGTCGGACTCATCCTTTTCCAAGCACCTAAGAAGTGTCCCATCTAAACCCCTCCTATACAGATCACCAGAGATAAGGGTATGGCGAGAGGCATTATGGACAAGGTTTCTTCATTCAGATCAGTTAAATGATTTGGGAATGATGCCATCACGAAGGTATGAATAGATAGCACCATAATCGGAAGACTCGTGAGTGACCAAGGTACAAATGACATGGCTTTTAGAGGAGTCAAAGATGGGATGGTGTAGCTCTTCCACCAAGAATTCAAATCTTGATTCATGTTGTTCCAATTGAAGGAGTGAAGCTAATGTAGCCATAGCATCTGTGCCTTGTTTTCTATTATAGGGATCTGTTGAAATGTTACAAATGTGAAATAGCATTGCAATGAATCAACCATCTTTTTGTAAGGTATCAACTTATCATCCTTAGTTTGGTACTCTTCATTCACTTGGTTGATAATCAATTGCAAATCCCCAAAGAAATGCAGCTCTGTAATTCCCCATTCAATGACCATTTTCAATCCTTTGGTTAAGGCCTCATATTCAGTAATGTTGTTTGTGCATGGGAAAAACAACTTATAGGACTTGGGAATAGTACACCCATGAGGGGAAACAAACAACAAAGAACATTTTCCAAGTACGTGTGGTCATGTACATGATATGCTCATCTGGGAATTCCACTTGAATAGGCATGCTATCCTTGACCGGGAAAGTAGCAAGTTGATCTGCAATAGCTTTCCCTTTTATAGCCTTACGCTCAATGTACTGTATATCAAATTCCAATAAAAAACCATCATCCACTTAGCAAGTCTACCCGTGAGAGTAGCCTTATTAAGCAAATACTTAAGAGGATCAATTTTTGGAACAAGATGTATAGTATGGGCAAGCATGCAGTGTCGCAACTTTTGGGAAGCAAACACTACTACAAGACAAGACTTTTCAATACTATTATAATTGATCTCATAGGATACTAGAGTACGACTAATGTAGTAGATGGCTCTTTCCTTCCCTGTATCATCAAGTTGAGCCAACAATGCCCCCAAGGAAGATTCTATCATTGAGATGTACAAAATCAATGGTTTTCCTGGGATAGGAGGCATCAAAATTGGAGGATTATCCAAGTATTGTTTTATTTGATCTAGGCTCTTTTGGCAATCCTCATTCCAAGCACATGTGGCTCCTTTATGCAATGTCTTGTTGAATGGTTGTGCTCTATCTGCAAGCTGTAAAATAAACCTCCATATAGATTGGAGTCGTCCTTGAAGACTTCTCATCTGACTAATGTTCTTAGGAGGTGGCATATCTAATATGGCTTGAACCTTTTCGGGATCCACCTCTATTCCTTTGGCTGAAATTACAAATCCTAGAAGTTTACCTGAGGTAACCCCAAATGCACACTTTTTCGGATTCAATCTTAACTGAAACTGCTCCATTTGATCTAGAATTACTTCCAAATCTTCTAGGTGTGTACCCCTTTGCTTAGATTTGGCCAAGGTATCATCCACATAATCCTCCATGTTTTTATGCATCATGTCATGAAATATTGTGGTCATAGCTCTTTGGTATGTGGCTCTTGCATTTTTTAAGCCAAATGGCATGACGTTCCAACAATAGGTTCCCCATGCACATGTGAATGTTGTCTTTTCTTGATCCTCAGGAGCTATCTTTATTTGGTTATAACTGGAAAAACCATCCATTAAAGAGTATATCTCATAGCCCGCAATCATATCCACTATCATGTCTATGTTAGGGAGTGGAAAGTCATCCTTTGGGCAAGCTTTGTTAAGATCTCTGAAGTCTGTGCATACACGAATGGACCCATCATGCTTTGAAACTGGAACAATATTTGAGATCCACTCGACATAGTCAATAGCTCTAATAAATCTTGCTCCCAAGAGCTTTTCTAATCTAGCCTTAACAAGGAGAGCTATGTGAGGATGCATTTTCCTCAACTTCTATTTTATTGGTTTAATTCCTGGAGCTATAGATAAGTGATGCATAATAAGATTAGTGTCAAGCCCTGGCATGTCTGAATATATCCAAGAAAAATTGATTTTCTTCTTTTGTAAGAACTTTGTGTATGCCTCTTTTTCTTGCACTGACAAAGATTGAGCTAGATGAATCACCTATGGAGCCTCTTCTGTATTAAAATTTACTAGTTGTATAGGCTCAATAAGAACTGATGACCTGTCTTGGAAATAAATCGGCAGGTTATTAAGTACCCCATCCTTAGGTGCCTCAAAGAGGTTTTCACCTTTGGATATGTCCTTTCTTTTTACTTTTTTGGGTTCTGACACTGCCACATAGTGGTTTTTGCCATCAGAACCATTTCTCTTTTTTTTGTTGCTTTTCTTTTATTTTGTGATTGAGGTACTTAATATCTGGCTCTGTCATACTTGTTGTAGGTTCATTGGTGGAAGAGACTATGGGTTCAAGAGCATTCAAGTAGCAGGCTATCTCGTAGTCATTGTGAAAAGTGAGGAGTTGAGGCTCTTGACAAAGTTGTGACCAATCAATCAAATGATGGTTTACAAGGGGTAGGTCAATGTCTGGTTCAACATTATTGATATGAAAGTCATTATCTCTGGTGATCGCATAGTTAGGATCTATCAAGTTTCCCTCTAAGATACCCGAATTAGGACTCGTCCTACCAAATGAAGCATCGTCCACTAAGGCAATCCAAGGAGTCCAATCCTCTAGTCCTACACTAGGTTCGTTGGTCACATCGGGTTGAGTAATATAGGTGTGGACAACATCCATGTCTAAATCAACTGTTCCATCTAAAAGAGAGTCCCATTCAAACTCATGCAAATCTATCTCTGAATCTCTGTTGGGATGTTTACACCAAGAAGGCTTGGGATGCCTTGATGTAGAAGCTTCGAGATGGTGAAGGGTATCACCTTCTCTGGTGTCTATATTTTCAGCTTTTGAATCATCTAAATCCCCCCAAAGGAGATTGGTGGTAGGCACCCAATCATTAGTCATGTCTTGTTGGTTTTGGAGATTAGGTGTATAATCTGAGTCACTGTCACTATCCGTCACAGCTAGGATAGGACCACTTTTGTTCTTTCCATTATCAAACCCTAGGCCAACCGTTGACTTAGTCCTATGACCAAAAAGAGCATGGTTGAGTGGTTCAGCCTTGGCATCTAACCTATGACTGAGAGGGCCATGACCTGGGTAGCCCATGTTGGTGACCAATGTGTATCCTCTCCCATAAGTCTTAGGAGATGGAGAAAATTTTTCATTATGTAGGTACTTTTCTTCTCTATATATCCAATCTCTAATAGCCACCTCTTCTTTCTCATGCTGAATAGGTATTGAAGACTCTACAAAAGTATCGAACAAAGTCATGGCTAAAGATGAGGGACACATCTCTTGTGATGATTTACCATAGGAGCTAGGTGAAATTGGCAATTTTGTAAAGGAGTCAATTTGATATCCTCCCATACCAAGGTCTATGGACTTGAATTTATCTTTACATTGCTCAAGAGTTGCCCCAAAATTGTCCACTTCTCTATTTAAGGGAACATGGGCCCCTACTGAAATGGCATTAATAGATAAGGTACTATCACCTGGTATGCAAACTTCTATGTCATTGTATGGAAACTTAACACATTGGTGATAGGTAGACGGTATTGCTTGCATGTCGTGATTCCATGGTCTACCTAGTAAGATGTTGTATGCTAGAGGACCAGCATCAATGATTTGAAACAAAATATCCTTTTCAACAGGACCAATTCTGACTGGAAGAACAGCTAACCCCTTAGAACTTCTCTCAGCCTCATCATAGGCTTTGATAGTAATTTTCTTCTTGGTATCAATGGCATGCTCTGAGTAACCCAGGTTTTTCAAAAGACTTAGAGAACAAATATTGAGCCCAACACCCCCATCTATCAACACAGGCCTAACACGGGTTTTATGGATCATGACCTCAATGTGAAGGGCGAGATTATGCGGATGACTCAAGGCTTTATCATCTTCTTCAAAAAATGTAAGGTAATGTGGGCTAGAAAGATGATTGACCATGTTCTGGAATTGGTCGACATCTATATTATTAGGGACATTTGCTACACGCAAAGCATCCTCAAGGACACGCTTATGTCTAGGAGACAATTCTAAGATCTTAACAATAGAAATCTATGCTGGCATTTGCTGTAACTGATCAACAAGATTGTAACTCATATCAAGACCAACTGCAGACTTGGAAGGAACATTTTTGGACACTGGTTGCTTGGATTTACTAGAGTTAGGACCTCTAATGATCATAGGACCTTGGGATTGACCCCTAGTAATAGCATTGAGAGGCTGAGATGACCTTCAAGATTGAGGACCTCTAAGCACAACAACGGGTCCATCAAATATTGGAGGTGAGCTTACATCATAGTCATGGGGATCATTCCCTCTCATCATGTTGACATCATTGTCCACAACCTCAAGCATATTAATGACATTTTCTGAAGTTGTATAGGTATAATTGATTGTGGCCTTGCCATTCTTGTTTTGAGAGGTCTCCCCCTTCTCATACTTAGGCAAGGGCTCCTTAAAGGCTTTGTGGTCTGCATTTGTGGTCAACCCATTAACTTGTAATTTCCCACTCTCAATAAGGTCTTGAACAAGATGTTTGAGTTTAAAACAACCTTCAATGTCATGTCCAATCCCATTGTGGTATACACAGTAAGCTTTCTCATTCCACCAATAAGGTTTAGGATCCGGTATGCAAAACTGTGTAGGATCCTGAGGTTGTGCCAAATTATGAGCAATCAAGGTCTTAAAAATGTCTGCATAAGAGTCTCCAAGCTTAGTGAATTGCCTCTTTCCTGACTTAGGTTTACTTTGATACTTGGGCTTGTGCTCTTGTTGGTCTAAGGATTTCTGCAACTTCATAGCTTGAACTATGTTAGATAAATTAAGAACTCCTTGTTCCTTAGGTTGTGGAGAGTCAACAACTCCGTCATTGACTACGTGCTTATTTTTGTTCCAATATGAGTTCTTTTTATGCTTATTATTGTTGCTATTATTTTGGCCTTTGTTGTTGTTACTTTGTTTGGCCAAAATACCTTGTTCTTTTAAAACATCCTCGATGCGACATGCAATTTCTACCATAGTGTCAAAAGAATTAAAGACCATTTTTCTAACTTCATATCTTAGTTCTGGCACTAGATTGCTGACGATGATATCAATCCTTTCTTCTTCAGGGATGGTCCTAGAATATTTGGAACATAAGCGTCTCCACCTTTGTAAAAATGTCACAAAGGGTTCCCCTTGATTCTGTTTTAATTTACACAAATCAAGCATGGTGACTGACCTTGATAAATTATATGCAAAATGTTGCACAAATCTTTGGACAAGTTCTTTGAATGTTTTAATAGGAGGGGTAATGTTAGTAAACCACTCCATAGCTTGGCCTCTAAGGCTCCTTGGGAATAATCTCATAAGGTAGGAGTCCTCATGATGAAATTCAAAGCTCATGATATAGAACTATCATACATGGTCATGGGGGTCACCACTACCATAATATTTGTCATATGTGGGGATTTCAACCTTTCTAGGAAAATCTACCATAACCACACTTTTGTCAATGGGATTAGGACATATAGAATCCAAGTTGAAGGAACTCTTAGAACCCATCATTTTCTCCATAGTCTTTTGCATCTGCTTAATCATCTCATCAGTTGAAGGGTTTTGCTTCTTAATCTTTTGGTCCACATCAAAATTGTATGGGACTTTTGCACCCTTATTGATTAGACTTTCTAAGAACTGATCCTTATTTTGCTCCACATACTTCCCCACATATTGTTGGAAGGATGGTTCTTGTTGCATTGTCATAAAATCAATAGTATCAAAGTTGGCATTACTTCCTCCATGTTGAGAGCCATGATGAGCTCATTGGGAGGGTTGTCTTGAGTATCTAGGAGGTGATTGTCTCCTATGATGGTTATACCAAGAAGTCCTTCTTCCTCTAGGACTAGGTGATCTTGATGGGGTCCTTGACCTTCTTCTTGGACTTGGTGAGGGAGTAGATGGTGGAGAGTTGGTTCCACTGTTGGTACCCCTATTATTGAATTGATTATGGAGTTGTTGCACTAGGAGCCTATCTTGTTCTTCTTGTGTGGCTCTTCTCCTTATGTCTAGCAAAGCTCAATCCTCATCCTCCAATTGTTTGAACCTTTCTTTCTTAGCAGCTTGTTCATCTAAGAAAGCTTGTTTCTCCCTCTCAATGCCCTTCAACCTGTCACTTGTGTATCGTGAGGTGTCTCTAAGTGGAGAAGGTTGTCTTGAATGTCTGGATACATTAGCTACATTGATATGAGCATCACTAGACTTGTTGTTTTGGTCTTCATGTTGTGACCGTGCATCTGAGTGAGCTTGCCTATGATGTTTCTCAGCTCGTTGATGATCATCTAGATACCTTGTGTTGATAGGAGGTGATCTAGGTGGACTATCAGAAGAAGACCCAACAGACATCGCGTCACCCCTATGTCGTTGGAACATGTCATTAAGAGTTTTATTCATTGCTTCTCTTTGTTGTCTAGTGAAGGTGTAACTCATATCCATATTTGAGGAACTAGGTGCTAAAGAGGTACTTAATCTATTAGGATTATTCTTTGGGTCAAAACAAACTTTAGACTCACTTTTAGAGGATTGATCGAAAATGGGTTCTTTTCCCTTTTGCTGTTGATGAGTCTTAACTAAGGGTAACTGATTAAAGACAACCGGGGGTCATTTTCCTTGATTCACTTGGTACCTTGTTGTAACTGACATGAAAGAAAATGATTCTTGAAGATAAGACAATCATTCAAAGTGTCAATCACCAAACTAGGATAATTAAAGTTCTCTAATGTCCCAAAAGAGATGGAAAGATAGAAATTGCAAATGGCGTTACCAACACTGTCAAAGAGGTACTAAAATCAAAGGATCAATATCCTTGCATGTTTGAATTAGGAGGATGGACTTAGCCCAAATTGTATAATTGAAATTGAATTTGAGTGGAAATGATTTGGACAAAAAGAGTACTAGAATTCTCTAAGAATGTTACTAACAACTCTAGAGATATACTTTCTCAACAGGAATAATCTTCTAACTTGACAATTCTTCCCAAAGTGACTTTGTAAATCAAATGACACTACCCCTAGAGGGATAAAATAGAAATTCAGAGTAAAGATAGGCTTCCAGTGGCAAGATAAGCTACCTTCCTAAAGACCCAACCAACTAAAAGCAATTGCGAAATGACTGAAACTAGGTATATAGCAAAAAATTCTTAGGCGACACTTTCTAGGCTAACTAGGTGACACTTTAAGACCAGGCAACAATTCACGCAATACAGGGTGACACTTTCTAGGCTAACAGTGCGCCACTTTCTAGGCAAGCGAGGTGACAATTGTGCAGGGACAAACTATCGTGCGACATTTCTCAGAATAGGGTGCGACAACGTTTCAGTGTCGTATGACTCTCTGACCAGTGAATGTGAAAATCTTAATTTTAAGGCCTGTTTGTTCAATATTTTCAGTTTAAGGGTTGATTTTTTTGATCTTAATCACAATATCAGCAAAAATTTGACAGGTTTGCAAACAGTAAGGGATCAAACATGTCTTAAAACACTTGAAACAAGGGCAAAAGAAACCTTGCCAAGACAAACACTTGTGATATCAAAATAGAAAAACACCCTACGAATCTACCGATTACTTGAATGTTCAAGAACGTTAACACTGGTATTACATAATCGAAGACACTTCAAGCAATATCTATCCTAGAAAGTCAAGGCTCAATACTTAACAACTTGGCCCACACTTGATGCTCCCTTGCCTCACACAAAGTGGTTGCCCACAATAGATATTGGCTTTTTCATGGAAGTGCCAAAGACACAACCAAAGGAACACATATGGTGAGTAATCTTGGGGTGATCTGAGTTATTCCACTTGGATCAATCCTTGCACCAAGAAGCTAAGCAGAAAAATAGGGTGGCCTCCATCTATGGTTCTTAGTAAGGGCTTCCATTCGTAGTACCCCTCTTGCTCCTCATAAAGGACTGGGACCTCATGACCTTAAGAGTACCTTAAGCATTCTTGCTCAACATTTTTCTCATGGTCACAATCCCACAAGTACTCACATCAAGCAAAGACAAGCACTACATCTACCAAGGTTTTGTGTCCTTGATAGCCTTAAGTTTATAGTGGTCAGAATAGCTAGCAATAAGCTTGTCCCCACTTGTGTCGTTCCTCTTGATTGCTCAAGAGCAGGCCTGCTAAAGGATTCTAACAATCTAAACAAAATGGATCAACTTATGAGGTTCAAGGATTTTGTCTCACCACAAGGGTGAAGAACATACTCCTTTATCTTAGACCCTTCTCCCAAACACACCAAGCAAAGGTTCAATTACCCTCTTGCTTTCAAAATCCAAAGATGGGTCAAGATTTTTTGGTTCACCGCAAGGGTGAAGAGCATACTTCTCCTACCACCCAAGAATTCCTACAACAAGATATTAAGTGCCTATGAAATGAAACAACTAGCATATGCCACACTCAATAAAGAAAGCAATTAAACAAGTACTTGATTGGGTTTTTATGCTTTGGGAAACCCTGCAAAAACCATTAGTAGCCCTTGTGCATTTGAAGCTTTGACATGCGTTCTTTTAGCAAAATATTTCAAGAAAATGCACCTACAACCACAACTTGTTAGGCCAACAAGGTTAGAACAATCCAAAATCCAATTAGCTCTAAGCAATCCACTATCAAAAGTATTTAAAGCACTAAAGGTGGAACACTTAACTCACCAAGGGTGAAGTGAGTCCAAAAAGTGGAACATTTAACTCTTCACACAAACTCAAAGCAAGTCAACACCTTAGAAAACTAATGAGATCAAGAAAGCATAAAAGGGAGAACTTTGTGGAACACTTAACACTCTTTTCAAGTAGACCCCTTCCCTATGTATGAATGTTGACTTTGCATCCAAAGGGTGGAAATGAGGGGTGATTAGAAATAATCGAGTCCAACACCCAATGTAGCCAACAAGATCAATCAAAAGTACCCCTCAAGTGAGTGTGAAGTGAGTCCAAAAAAGTGGAACATTTAACTCCTCACACAAACTCAAGGTGAGTCCACACCTTAGAAAACTAATGAGATCAAGAAAGCATAAAAGGGAGAACTTTGTGGAACACTTAATGCTCTTTTCAAGTAGACCTCTCCCCTATGTATGAATGTTGACCTTGCATCCAAAGGGTGGAAATGAGGGGCAATTAGAAATAAGCGAGTCCAACACCCAATTTAGCTAACAAGATCAATCAAAAGTACTCTAAAGTTGCTTATCAATACTACTCACAAATGAAAAAGGGTTGAATCAATGAAATATTTAACTTTCCAAGCAAACATAGAGTGAGTCCACAAAGTGGTGCATTTAACTCCCTATGTAAACAAGGAATGAATCCATGCCCCCAATCACTCAATGAGATATTTGATATTGAAAATCAAGAAGCATTCACTTACACAAACTTGTAAAAACAAATCTATGTTCTTTCATTCACCATTAAGAGCATAAAAGAGATGTGCCTATGAAATCAAGTAAACATTCAAGCCAAACACATGATAGGTTCTTTTTAGATCCAAAATCCAAATGAAATTTGAAAATGAAATCTATCTAACTACAGTAAATCAAACTAGCAAACGAATTAATCTAAACTCGGCCAAAAAGGTCTTAAAAAACTCACTGTCAGGTACAGGTGATAGTACAGTCACCAAAAATGTTGCGTGACACTTCTCTACATACAGGGGCAACAGTTTGTCCTAGGGCGATAGTTCTTCTTACCTGCAGGCGACAAAATGCATAAAATAGAGCGACACCTTCTGTCAAACAAGGTGACACTTTTAACTGGTAAAGTGTCACATTTCTATATAGGAAACTATCGCATGACATTGATGAAAAATGTTGCATGACACTCTGAGACCGAAAATAAAGCCAAAAATTGATGAAAAATTTGACGGAAATGCAAAAAATAAGGGACAAAATGCTAATGTTCTACCCCATGGTGGGTACTAGAAATGTACACACAAAATAGTGCACTTCTATGGATCATTACAATCAAGAACACTCAAGAATAAGGCCTCAAAAATTGATCCATAACTCTCTATGCATGTAGTTGCAAGATTGTAAAATTGCTCTCAGCTAGAGCTAATAAACTTGTGACCTTGCTAGTCAACCACACAATGAGAGATTCAAGTGAAGACAAGGGAAAGAATGCCAATATCTCCAAGAATCAAATGAAATGCAATGCAAGTAAGCTAAGAATGAAGATGCAAGCTAATCTAAATGATAATAATGCAATGCTTGAAAGGAAATCTAATCTATGAAAGGAAAGTGCAAACTAGACTATGAAAGGAAAGTACAAGTCTTACAATCCCTCCTAATTAAACTATGTGAGATTAATCTATTGCATAAAAGAAAATCTAAGCTAAGAATGCCATGATTATACAACTATGAAAGAAAACTAAATGAAATGCAACAACAATGTCTTCAAAGCTTGGATGCAAGGATGTCTTCAAAGAGCTCCAAATAACTTAGAAAACCTGCAACATAATATTAGTATTCAAAAGATGGATATGCAAATGAGAAGAGAGCTCTTCTTTTATAGGAAATGAGGAGAAATGGACCATGGAGATTAAGAGGAAAAAGATTTAATCAATGGTGGAGCATCAAAGAAGAGCAATCCGTGTGCACAAATATCCTCCAATAAGAAAATAAGAGTTGACTTTTGTGTCCATATGAGACAAAAAGTGCTTTTTCCCTTTTTTATAAAATAAGATTAATACTTTATTTGTGAAACTTAGGATAAGATGAAAAGGTGAGGGCTTTTTATTTATTAAAAAGGGAGGAAATATTCCTTTTAAATACATAAAAACTTTAGAATAAAATGGTTAGCCCAAGGCAAATAATAAAAAATGATAAAACAGGATTTGATCAAGGAAATTGATATAATTGATAAAATTTTGATTTTTGAAAATATTGATTCAGGGATTTGATAAATTGCAAGAATGGGGCCCAAAGTCTAGACGACCATTTTAGGGTGCATACACCCGCTTCATGTTCTTCGGCTTCATTTCTAGAATCATCTCAAATCTCTTAAATATTTACAATAAAACATTTTACAGTGCATTTAATGCTTTCAAACAATCAATAAATAAAGTCAACACATTTTACATAATCTAAGAATTCAACAATGTCGGCTCCAAAACTAAATTCTCTTCAAATATAAAAATGTTGATGCTCGGTCAATACTGTGATCAACTACTCGGTCTTCATGTAGAAAGCTCAGTTATTACTAGAAATATTTCCTTAGCTTATACTGTCTTCCTTGGCAATTAACTATTGTTTGGTCGACACTAGAATTTTGCTCGGCATACACTGACTTGATCGACACTAACATTACTCGGCTTAAACATGATTTCTCCATTTTTTCTTGGTCAAGCCTACCAATTTAGTCTTCAGTCTTACTAAGATAAACAATACATTGTCTCATCATTGTACAACATAGTCAAGTACACTTTGTAGTATCAAGATAACTCAACCTTTCCCTAGGTGCTATTGTTACCAACCTTGCCTATCCCCTTAGCAACACTCAAATAGATATAGTACTTTCCTAAGTAGCAACAGTCTTACCAATTAAGGTTTGACATCAATGACAATACAAAAATTGTTTCAATTACAGTTTCCAACAGATTTTTCATTGCCACTTAAGGGCATAGTTTGGCCCCTTATGATCTTGCACATACCCTTAAAGATTACAAACATATTTGCTAGATGTGACCTTGTTAGGGGATTTTCACCAAAGATCAACTAGACATGTCACCCTATAATGAGTGGCCATATTAGAGGACTTTAGAATAATTGTTAGAATGCCACCTTACAAAGGATTTAGAAATTAGGACTGTTAAATCCACTTGGTTAAGAGATTTTCTGCTACAATGGTTAGAAAGTAACAGTGAAATGATCTGATAAAATATGCAGTTACCTTTTCCTGTTCAGATCTCCTTTCTACTCATTTGTCCTCTTCAAACTCTTCCTTTCTAGCTAATCAATCCACATACTTCATCTCATCACTTTTCTTCACTTCATTCACACAATCCTTCAACTCTGTTATACTCGGTATATCCTTATTTTCTAGTTTGGCTATCTAGTCTAGATATCAATAATTCAACAACAACAACAATATCAACATCAACAACATGATCATTATGACCATCCTTTATATAGATAATTTTTTTCACTTAATTCTATCACCGCTTAATCTCATCCATTCGATCAAATCTATAGCTTGGTAAAACTTTTTATGATTCTTTCCAGCTGTATCTTCACCTTGGAACTTGAACTTTTCTTGGATCTCAAAACAATCACTAAATCTTCACCATCTGTTTGTACCTAACAATTTTGATTCATTGATTTCATTAACTAACTTTGTTCCTTCCTTAGAATCTTCTAGATCAATCTAGATATTCAATCGATGTTGTATTTTACTTGATTCCTTATTTAACCGATCAACTTCATCTACTCGATTAAGTCTTTCTACTCGGTTAACTATGACCGACCAATATCTTTACTTACCGACAACTATTTCTAGCTTGGTAAAACACATTATTTCCTTGTCTTTTCACTTTGCAACTTCAATCCTTTATTACCCACAAACATAACTGACTTGTGTATCATTCTAACACTTTATTAAATAATGTAAAATAATCAAATCAATACTATCTTGTCATAGACCAATTCAACAATTGCCCAATTAAGCTCACATACTTAACATCACTTCTTTATTTCATCTTTTGTCTTTACCAATCATTTCTTGTCTCAACATCACATATTTTAGATTGATATAGAAACTTTAAATCAACAAGTCAATAGGCTTGACATCAATGAAAACATAACAACTGATCCAATCCTTCTACATACCTTTCATTGCTCGGTTGACCTTGTTCATTCTTAGCATCATAGTATCAGTTAGGTAATAATCTTATCAGTTTAGCAATCTCATCATTTGGGGTAACACCCTTTGCAAATGAACCTGAATTCCCTTTTATAATAATAAGGGAGAAACAACAACTTTAGGTCAATTTAACACATTGCATCATTAGATTTTACTACAAGCGAATATACCATGAGCATCTTAAATAAAAGTTCCATTGACTAAGAGAAGGAAAAATGGTTACAACTAAATTTGTCATTCTTGAACATGATTTGATTATCTAAGTTGAGTTTTCCATGATGACTTGGAAAATAACAAAAGGTAGTTTAGATACTGACTGATGTGGACTCTAGCCTAGAGAGACAAAATTTCCTATGGTTAAGAATGACCAAGGCACTAAAATATTTTGGATCATTAAAACCTAACTTTCTCACCACTTGCTTCTCTAAAAAAACTCATTACAGGCCTGGATGTCTGCATCATAAACTAGATTGGTCATTGATGCATTTTTCTTATTTAAAATTTTCACACTATATTCCAATTCATAAAGACCATCTAAATTTTTATGTAGATTTTCCTCTAATTTATCAACATCATCTGTTTCTTTATCTATAACATCATACAAAAGGACTTTTCCTAATTCCTTTCTCCATTCCTACTCTATTTTATCTTCTCTGTATCTTTTACAAATGGTGGAGTTTTACCTTATAGCTTATTAAACCTCGCAATACTTTTGATATATGAGCATGGAATTTATGATGCTCCACTAATTATGTATCCATCTCTACCATTACAATATACAAATCATCAAGCATATTCTTCCATGGTTCTTCAATTTTCCTATGCTCAACATAGCCATGAATACATTGCAAAAGATGCAAATTATGAACAAATTTTTGATAACCAATTTTTAAACCCATTTCAATCTTCTTCTACTTCTCAATAATTTTCACAATGCTCTAATATCTAGTCCACATGACTTGCAAATAGGTTAAAACTTGTTGAAATATAGCCTTAATTAAATCTTGAGCCATTTTGAACTTTAAGGTTTTCAGTTCCCTTTTGCAAAATATATTCTCATCTTGTAATTTGACCATTTTCTCTCATCCTCTATTCTATTTACTATTTCAAGGCCTACATCTACCTTTAGTTTTGATGTTTTAGCTTCATTTATCAATAAAAGGCCCTTTCCTGTAGATGCATTTAATAATTGTTCTTGTTCCTTTATCTTTTTCTTTATTTGTGACTATTTTTCCACTTTTTCTCTAATGAACATTGTAGTGTTTACATTAGCTCAACTACTTATTCAACTGATATGTGCTTATATCTATAAACCACGAATTTACAAAGGATCTACTATGGTCCAATCACTATTATAGGTGTTTTTATCTCTGGGTTAAACACCATAATGAGAAAGTATTGTGAGTTGGCTTTAAATTTGACCCAAAGAAAATATTATCCAATCCTTCATCCGACAATTTGCAATCTATGTTTTGATACCTCCTCAAGTTATCAAAGGAAATGCAAGATGAAATATCAAGACTATGGATTAAAAGACAACCAAATTTTATTAGCAATTATCTTCCCCTCTCTAGTGTCATATCACTTAGTTCTTGCCTTATATCTTCCCAAAATTTCTTCTTATCTTCCTCATTCTTCTCAGGAGGGATGACACCTAATTTATCAATCAACTCTCTCTCTCTCTCTCTCTCTCTCTCTCTCTCTCAATAAACAACATAAATTATTTAGAATGAACAAACTTATCATTTGGCATAAAACCCTTATAATATCTCCTCCTCATATCCTCTTTCAAATAATCAATAATAGCCTTGAGATCAATTTTTTTTATTTAGATGAACATAGGATTGTAAAATTACCTCTTGTAACACTTCTATATCTTTATGTTGACCTGAGCTTTCACTTGATTCTGTAATCACCAAAAAGTGGACAAGATCATTCATGTGATTAATCAAGGAAAAACTAAGGAAAATCAAGGCAATTGAATCGAAACAAGCATTTAGCCAATCAAAATTCAAATCAAGCTTTAATTCAATTTAATTAAAAATCAAAGCCATAAATTCAAGTTAAATCAATCAAATCATGATAAATCAAATCAATGTGCAATTAATCTAATTAATTGTATAGTTCAATTTAAAATCAAATCAACCCATTCAAGGGGTACACATGGCTAAAAAAATTAATTAAATTCAATTAATTAAGTCCCATTTTCTCTCAAAACCACATGGGAGGAAAAAACCTCAACCAATAGGATTTAAGGAAAGAGCTCACATGGATCAAGCCAAAATGAATCTCAATCACTCAATTGAAAAGAACATCGTGTCCACTCATCTTGTCTTCTTGTCCCAAGCTTTGAGGATAATCCATTTAAATTGTCTCCAAAGGGTGGAACCAAGGACTTAACCCCAAATCAATCATGATCTTGACTCTACTACACCCCCTACCTTTACCAAATCCTATAAAAGTAAGGCACAAATCACTCATAAATCATCCACAAATATGAGAATTGCATCTAACCTCTTGAGATTTTGAGCTAAAAAGGAAAATATAGAAGTTAATTAGCATTTCAATTTCGAATTGAGCTATTTTAGCTTGCTTTATCATTTATTCTCATTCTAGGACTGTCATTAATGGAGGCTTGCTGAGAGCTTCATCATTAACATCCCTAGCTAGAGATCCATAGAGTGCTTAATTGCTCTTTATTTGTTAAAATAGCTCTTCCTTTGTGGTAATTTAGTTATTTTATTCAATTATTTGCAATACTAACCTTATGAAGGTACAAATTCTAGTACACAAAATGGCACCCACCATGGGGCATTAGGCTTCACTTTTCTAAAAATCCAAAAAAAATTATATTTTCAATTTGTTTGCATGTTTAACGCTCTATTTTACACATGAAATAGCGCGTATGATCATTTTTGCAACGCTTTTCATAGGTTCTCTAGCGCATTTGATAATTGAAACAATGCCTTAACGACAAATTGTTGTGCCTTTACACAGAGTTTTAGCGCGTTTGATTCCTTCTATTTTCTGTCTTCATTCTCTCAGCGCTTTTTCCCTGACTAGCCAGCGTGTTTGATCCATTATCCAACGCTTTTGCGATATTTTTGATGCCTTTACATAGGATTTTAGTGCTTCTGCTCTCTATTTATGAGCTTTTAACTATTTTCTTTAGCATTTTTAATTCGATCCTTAGCATGTTTGAGCATTTAAATAGCACTTTCAATAAATTTAGTAGCACTTTTGCTTAAATTGAAAATAAACAAAATCTGACTGTCGGAATTTTTTTTCTCTTTGTATGTAGGATGACTAATCATAAAAGAGTAAAAAAACCAGAGAGCAGATTCAATCAAGAAGGAAAAGCTTTAACAAAGAAGATCAAAGAGGAGAACATTGCTCACATTAAGTTGGTTCTTGAGGATTCTCAGCAAGAAATCAAGGTACATGAACATTATCTAAAAGTTGTAGAAGCATATTGTGTGTGTGAATTTTGTACCTAGCTGTAGACACAACACTTCAGTAAAACATTTGAGGTTAGCAAAAATCAAAATCTTGCAAATAATTGAAACTAAGCTAACCAGGCGATTTACTGCCTTCTAGTAGGTGTGAGTATGATGTTTTCAGATTGGAATCGAGATCAGTGATAATACAACACCTACATGAAGGATTTGAATGCAAAATATGAAAGACTATATGAATGTAGATTATTCTATATTTTTGTATTTTCTGTACAATAATATGAGGAACTGTATGAATCTAAGCTATATGAGTGAAATTGAGATTGAATGTAGATTTAATCTAAGAATGCTATGAATGAATATGAAATTATGCAAAAACTATGATCAACTATGAAAGATCTCACAAATCGCCTGTCACAAGTGCTTAATCCTTCAATCGCTAATTTGCCAGAGTAATTGTGCAAATTCAAGTGTTGACGATTATGAAGAGTTGAGCCTTGATTTTATAGAAATACAGGGCTTTGAGGATGCAAGAGAAAAACCATAAATCACTCTTGATAAACTCAGGTTGATTTTTGAGTTATCAGGAAATTAGAGATAATTAACTTACAAAATCATGCAAAATGTAGTGTTTAACTCAAAATAGAGTTTAGATAAAATTTCAACTCATCATCAGATGTTGAGCTTCAATTTTAAAATTGATTGTTAATTTCTAGTTGTCTGCTTTTCTAGTTGTGCATGATTTAATTATAAATTGATTTAATTATAAATTGATTTAATAAATAAAGTGATTTATTCTCAACTTAACTGATTTTGAAATAAAACAATTGATTTATGGGTTAATCAATTATTAAATCAAACTTTATTAAAAAACTATATTATTAAAGATTGACAATTGACATTAATTAATTAAATAAAAATTTAATCAATTAGTCATGAGATTTTAGATTTATTGTCAAAATAAAATAATACAATTTAGGAATAATTTAATTAAATTTAATTAAAAAATTAAGTGGCAATATTAAATCTAATTAATTAAATATTCAGAATATTCAATTAATCAAATTTTAGGATAAATAGGATTTATCGCCAAATAATTATTAAATTAAAGATAATTAGGATAAATAAGAATATTGCTAGGAATATTCCCCGATGTAGAATTTAGGATAAAATCAATTAGGATTTGATAATGTGCAGATGTGCCTTTGGTTAGGACTTTGATGTCGATTTTGTTCAAATTGAAGATGTAGGAGGTTAATGAACCTATAGCCTATTTTTGGGGTATTACATTTTGCCCCTCTTTGAATCACTATGCAAAGTACAGTGGTTCAAAGAATAGTCTGTGTTTGATATAGATGTATGAAACTAATTTGAAAGATTAACCAATTCTGAGACAGAAACCGATTTAAAAGATTTGAAGATGTTAGGTCCTGAATGACCAAAGATAATGTTAACTATAGCAACAATGAACCGGTGATTATGAAAAAGTGCCAAAATGCTTGATTCTGAACCTTATTATTGTGAAGAAGTGAGTGACTGATTCCATAACTGATTGTCCTCAAAAGAATCATATTGGTATCACATCCTGAACCCATCAGTTACGAAGAAACAAGGAAATAACACTAATGAACTGATGGTTATGAAAAGATGATACAGTTTACAAGATAGATTTAGGATACTAGATTGATGAATGTGATATGCCCCAAGGATCAATAGATTTTCCCCAAGCGATGAGGACTTTAGATGAATCAACAACTAGATGTGGTTGTTGAATTGATCACTGAAAGAAAGATTTGATTGACATAATTGAGTTATAAACTTTGAATTGAGTTTACAAACTTTGAATTGAGTTTATAGACTTTGAATGATGTGTAATACCATGCCCCCTTCGGGATTAAAATTGAAATCTGACAATAAAAGTCAGCGTTGAATGGTTTAGAAGCATGTTAATTGATTTGAGAAGTGGTTATACACGTTCAAGAACATGTTCTACATCTTTTAGAAGTCATGGAGACTAAGTTTGACTAGGTTTGACCATATGTTGACCATGGTTGACCAAGTTGAAATTTTGATAGTTTGATGTAAAATAAGCAGTTAAGTTGAATTCTGGATTTCATTGATAATTGAAGGTTGATTATGCAAGCAGTCTGAAAAATTTTAAATCATGATTTTGACATAGGAAATGATCTTAGATTTTGATTTTGATCCTGTAAATGGGTTTAGAACATCGAAATTAGCCAAGGGTGCAATTTTCATGGAAAATGGAAAACTTTTGAAAATTAGGTCAAAAGCTATATAAGCACCGAAAGGGTCATTTTCAATTCATTATTCACTTTTGACTTTTGAAACTTTGTGGAGCCCTCTGAGGGAGAAAATGGCTGAGCCAAGGGTACCTGTCTCTTCCCACCAATTTGAGCACAGTCAGAGACATCAGCAGCCTCCGCAGTATGGACATCTAGTAAGTGGACCTCTGTGCCTCTCTGTAAATTCCATTTTTTCATGTTTGTAGCATTTTTAGGTTGTTTTCGTACATTTTTAATTTTTCAATTCTTGCATGCATAGAAACTCGTATGACTGTCCTCCGTGACTCATACGACTTTTCAATGTCATGTAGAGTGTCATGTCAGAACCCTCAGAAACTTGTTTGAGAGGGACCCAAGAGTCGTATGACATTTCATCGGGTCCCTCATATGTTGTACGGTGATCCCTAGAAAGTCGTATATGCATGTTTTGTCGTATGGGACCCTACTGAAACTCATACAAGTTTTGGTGCCAGACCATGTTGTCGCATAGAAAATAGTGAGCTTAAAACTCATCTTTAGGTCAAAATTTTTGATTTTCTGATTCCTTAGGCTGATTGTTGAGCATTTAATGTACCTTCTGAGATAGTGAACTTTTGAATTTGTGTACTGTTAGCCTATTTTTCAACCAAATTACTGATGGGATTCCCCATTTTTGTTCCATGTAGGTTATATACCTTGATGTTCATGTGCGCATTTCACATCCTGCTATGCAGAGACTTTGTGTTTCACTGCCTGACCGTATGAGGGTACATCTTGCTTCCTGTGGGTTCGAGTATTTGATTCAGTTGCTTGAGATTAGGGTTAACCATGGATTGTTGACTGCATTGATAGAGAGGTTTCATTTAGAGACCCAGACTTTTCATCTCCCTACTGGAGAGATTACCGTTACACCAAAGGATGTATATAGGATATTATGTATACCATTCCTTGGCCCTCGTCTAGCTTATGTGAGTTCGGGACAGTCTAGATTACATGCTTTTCGTAGATTGTTCAGAGATGACACACAACTTACTGGTTCCATTTCTTGGGAGTTATTAGTGCAGTGCTATGGGTAGACCCATAGATTAGAGTGTATCATAACAGGCACGATAGGAGGCATCATCATGTCCGACCATCAGCAAAATGGTCTATTGATGGGTTGGGCCCCGATGGTTACACGATTGATGACCACTCCTTCTGAGTTAGCTTGGGGTCAGTGCATGCTTGCACATATGTTCTTTGAGATGCATGAGATCATGTATCAGGAGGGCCATTCTTTTTCTTCTGGTGCATTAGTTCTTCAGATATGGGCTTGGGAGCACATCCCAGTTTGTAGACCAGTGTGTCAGACACATCACCAGCCACAGGAGCCAATCATATATATATACTCTGGTTATATTACATAGGTGCACATGGGTCACACAAAGTACTTTAGGCGGTGTCTCGATGATATGACTTTTGTAGTATGGAGACCGTACTTGCTGATAGAGGCCTAGCCCACTGCGAGGGAGCAGTTTAGTTATTTCTATCAGAGCTGTGTATTGATTGGATGATCCACTACTATTATTGAGCACTTCCTTATCACTAGAGTATGGAGGTAGTATGGCATCATTCGAGATGCACCAGAGGAGCTTGCAACTTATGCAAGGATTCATAGAGAGATCAGATTAGGATGGGGCCCTAGATTATCATATGCTCTCTATACACAGGAGTACAATGGTATTGTTGGTAGGGATTGGGATTATAGAGCAGATGTTCCAGATGCTGGTGTGATAGATGGTTTCATTGGATGGCTTGCAGAGCATCCCACACACAAGTTTTCTAATCCTACAAAGTTGATACCTTCCATGGAGGAGGCCATGGATGTCATAGGTGCATAGGTTCTGATGGGTTGAGGACAGAGACGTACATAGGTATAGATGCCCCAGCCTACACCTCCAAGGCTAAAAGTGATATTCACACCTCCACAAAGACCATCTAGACAGATGAGACCACCTCATCCCTCTAGCTCTTCAGTAGGTAGACCTATAGTTTTGCATAGGAGATTAGCTAGAGGAGAGAGTGGTACTTTGGGTAGTGTTGGTACAACTGATGAGGTTCTTGGTGCACAATAGGATGTAGGTGCTAGTCCAGATCCTTTATAGGGTGATACCAGTTTTGATCTTGGTGCTGAGGTTAGATGTTGTAAGGCACAGATAGCAGAGACCACTGAGCAGCTAGTGGTAGACACTAATATGCATGTGGTAGATGTAGATCCTAGTGTACCATTGACTCCACAAGAGATCATTAGATGATTCAGATTATAGGTTAGGGACCTGAAGGTATGAGAGTGATTCACTAAGGCTGATAGATAGAGATTTGAGCTCCAAGAGGAGAACAGGTGATTACAGGCAAAGGTGACACATCAAACCTCAAGAGCTACTTATTATGTTTCTACTTACTATGATATTGTTCCTACTACTCAGAGAGTACCCACATACTCTCAGTATATGATAGATTCAGAGGGAGTGAGGGCACCTAGAGCCGAGGTAGTGCCTGATGCACCACCACCACCTCCACCAGATGTAGAGGATCAGGCAGACAACTGATCTATCTAGACATATTTTGATAGATTTTTCCCTTTTTGTTGTTCATGTATACTATTCTGACATCTGATAGCTCACATGAGCTCATTCTTTTGTACTTTGTGCTAGTAGTGCACCCTTGACTAGTTCGAGTTATATGATATGAGATCGAGATTTTGGTTGTGACTTCATGTGTACTTGTCATTTTTTATTTATTTATGATGATATCATGTGATGTAAATGCTATGAGTAGAGTAGAATGTATGTATGGATTTATGCAATGCAATGGTTTCTTTCAAATGTATGGATGTTATGCAAATGTGATTGATTATGTAGAATGTATGTATGGAAATGTATGCAATGCAATGCAATAGATGGGATGATCATGAATATGTAATGTAAATGCAATGATACACATGATATGTTTTGTAGGTAATGATGAAGACAAGTACTTAGTCTTATGTCAAAAAGGATGTTTAACCCAGGATGGTGACTGCTTGCAGTTCTGTGAGGAAACCTTCGTGTGAGATTCAACTCTTCATTTCCAATTTAAGTTTAGTTTAGAATGATTGTTGAAGTGTTCAAGCAATTTGTGAGATCATGCAATCATGCAAAGTGCAAAATGACATGCAAACCTAAGACCTAGGACCTAGTCACTAATCATGTGTTGATTTGTTATCATCATTGAACTTTTTAGGTAACCAAATAAATCAATACAATGCCCACTAGTCATGGAAACTATAGACATATGAATATTGATTTTATATGCGCAAGAATCAATACAACAGCCACTGGTTAGACAACCATGGACATATGAATATTAATTTTGTTTTTGGAATGTCAAATTAGATATAAGCACCAAGGCACAAATGCCAGGATGACCTGAATATCATGTCCATTTTGATATAGCAATTTGTATAAGCATCAAAACATAAACGTTGTGATGACCATAATACACCTTGTGTAACAAACACATCAAGCAGTCAAGAGATCATTCTAAATCCAAAGTGAATTACCCGTAGTGACCCTTTATCATTCACATCCTTAGGTAAGATCACATTTCACAGTAGGAGAAAGAAATCACTCAAAAAGACAATAGTTAGATCAAATTTCCTTGAATTTTTTGGGTATCAATGGTCGAGGTACTCATGGCCATCCACTTCGAGATAGAGGCTCTTACAGACGGACACCATTTCAATCCAAAATTTCCAAAGTTTTTAGATTTTCACATACAAGCAGAAAACAAAGAAAAGATTATGCCCCCAGTCATCACTCTTGAAATCCTGTAAAGGAAATCATCGAAGAGTTCAAAAGGACACAATATGCAAAAATCTCAATTCGAATCAGTAAGCATACAAGGAGATAAAATCATGTAAATCATATTGTTTTCAGTTTGTGTTGATGTTTGATTGCATTGTTGTAGATACAAAATCCTTTTTGGAGAGGAGACTAACTCACTGACTCAAATGAAGCTTCAAAGGACTCTGACTAGATATGACATGTCTAACACATACATTGGAGGCCATAGGATATGACATTGATTGCCCCCAAGTTTTGAACATTGATAGGATACAGACGCTTGAGCCGATTGGTGTACAAACTGACTTATTGAAAATAGGAATGCGGGAACAAACTGGGAAATATGTACAAACTAAAGCAAGACTGAAAGCTGGGAAAGACCAAGATTGCACTAATAGATGGAGCATTTTTTGAATAAGTTGCACTCGTTTGCTGGGTTTTCACCATCTTGGCAGAGATTCTATTTGTGCTACCAAGGTGCCTGTTTCCAGGTTTTCACAAAGGCACTTTTTCCTTTTTCTCATTTTTTTGTATTTTTCATTTTTTTTATTTTTTTTGTGATACATCAAGGTGCCCATTACTAGGTTTTCACCAAGATGATCATTTTTTTTAGGACTTTTTCCAATTTTTATGATTTTTTAAGGACATTTTTGAATACTGAATGCCTTAGGTGTAGAATTTCTTCAGATGGAGAATGTTGATTGGTTCTCGGAGCTATTCTCCTTCAGTCATTGAGAGTCAATAGGCACCAAAGCCAAAAGTAGTAGTGATTACAAAGGGACCCAGCCAGTTGGGTTCAAACTTCCCCTTGCATTCTCTATGTGATTGATTTTTAGGATTTTCTCTCAAGACTAGATCGCCAACCTAAAATTCTCTATGTCTGAATTTCTTGTTGTAGCCTCTAGACATTCTTTTATGATAGACTCTGAGATGATCATATGTTGGTTGTCTGCACTCATCTAGTAGCTCAAGTTCTTGCAACCTAGACACTCTGTAGTCATCATCAGTTACTAGACCATGCATTTTGATTCTTAGTCATGGGATTTCAACCTCAATAGGCAGTACCACTTCAGACCCATAAACTAAAGTGAATGGTGTAGCCCCAATGGGCATTCTGATACTTAATCTATAGGCCCAAAGAGCTAGATTGATCAAGAGATGCCAGTCCCTTCCTAGTTTGTTAACTTTACGGTGCAAGATTTTCAATAGATTCTTGTTTGAAGCCTCTACTTGTCCATTCCCTTGAGGATAGTAGATAGATGACCAATGTTGTGTAATCTTGAATTTAGCACATAAATCATCTAAGTCTCTGTTCTTGAATTGACCACCATTATATGTGACTATAGAATGTGGAATACCATACCAACATATGATGTAGTTCTGAATGAACATAGAAATTTGCTTGCTAGTTGCTTGTGTTAAAGGGACCGCTTCTACCCATTTTGTGAAATAATTTGTAGCTATAATAATGTGGGTGTGCCCATTAGAAGAATGAGGATGTATAGATCCTATAAGATCAAATTCCCATTGGTGAAAAGGACATTGTGTAGTGAAGGGAATTAGATCTCTCCCTAGGACATGAATTAAGTTTCCATGTACTTGGCACTTTTGACAGTTCTTAGCAAACTTAATAGCCTCTTACTCCATTTCTAGCCAATAGTACCCAGCCCTAATAAGTTTTTGGGCTAGTGTTAAACCATTCGAGTGTGACCCAAAAATACCATCATGGACTTCTTCTAACGCACGTTGAGACTCTTCCCATTCTAAACATCTAAGTAGCATACCATTTAGACCTCGTTTGTACAAATCATGATCCATGATGACATATCGAGACGCATTACAGATAAGGTATCTCTTTTCATGGTGGTTAAAGGTATCAGGAATGATTTGATCTTTGAGATAGGAGAATAGGTTCTTATAGTAGGATGAATCATGACCTACAACTATGCAAATCATGCGGGTTTTAGGGGAATCATATGCAGGATAAGATAGTGCTTCCACCAAGAACTTGTAGCATAGCTCATGTTTAGGCTGCTATAGTAAAGTAGATAATGTTGCCATAGCATTGACAACCTTGTTCTCTGTTCTAGGTATTTTCTCAAAGGTGATAGATATGAAGTATTTCTTTAGATCATCTACCATTCTCTTGTATGGAATGAGCTTTTCATCTTTCATTTGATACACATCATTGACTTGATGAATTACAAGTTGTGAGTCTCCATGAATGTGTAATTATGTTTCTCTCCACTCAATTGCTATTTTCATACCATTAAGAAGGGCTTCATATTCAACAATATTGTTTGTACAAGGAAATTTGATTCTGAATGCCTTAGGAAAGGAGTATCCTTGAGGAGTGATAAACAAGATGCCTGCTCCAGACCCATTCTATGTATAGGAGCCATCAAAGAACAATTGCCATTCTCTATAAGAAAGATTCATGATAGAAGAATCTGGAAATTCTATTTGCATTGGTGTGCCATCAAACAAAGGTGCATATGCTAGTTGATCAGTAATAAATTGGCCTTTAATAGATTTTCTTTCAACATATTAATTGTCAAATTCACTTAAGAGCATGACCCATTTGGCTAATCTACCTGTGAGGGAAGCTTTGTTTAGTAGGTACTTTAGTGGATCAATTTTAGCTACTAAATGCGTGGTATGAGCCAACATATAATATCTCAGTTTCTATGATGCAAAAATCACAGCTAGACAAGCCTTTTCAATCATATAATAGTTCTTTTCATATGCCACCAATGTTCTACTGATATAGTATATAGCTCTTTCCTAATTGTTCTCATCATGTTGTGCAAGCAATGCCCCCAATGATGTCTCTGTAGCGGAGATATATAAGATCAAAGGCTTCCTTTGAATGGGAGGCATCAAGATAGGAGGATTTGATAGATATTTCTTGATATGATTAAAATTATTTTCACATTCCTCATTCCATGCAAAGGTTACACCTTTATGTAATGTCTTTGTAAAAGGTTGTGATATGTCAACTAGCTGAGATATGAAGCATCTAATAGATTGAACTCTCCCTTGTAATGTTCTCATTTGACTGATATTGTTGGGAGGTTGCATCTCCATAATAGCTTTAACTTTTGCTAGATCAACTTCAATTACTTTTTTTGAAATAATGTAGCCTAAAAGCTTTCCAGAAGTGACACCAAAAGCACACTTCTTAGGGTTTAGTCTAAGACTATACTTCTCCATTCTATCTAGTATTTTTCTCAAGTCATTCAGATGTTCAGATCTTATCATAGATTTTGCTAAAGTATCATCAACATAATCCTCCATAGTGTGATGCATCATGTCATGAAAGATAGATGTCATAGCTCTTTGATATGTAGCACCAACATTCTTAAGCCCAAATGGCATGACATTCCAATAGAAGGTACCCCACGCACATGTGAAAGCAGTTTTCTCTTGATCTTCTAGAGCAATATTTATTTGATTATATCTAGAAAAACCATCCATTAAAGAATACATTTCAAAGCCCGCAGTCATGTCCACTATCATATCAATGTTAGGTAATGGAAAATCATCCTTAGGGCATGCCTTGTTTACATCTCTGAAATCTGTGCATACTCTTATTGATTTTTCTGGTTTTGAAATAGGTACAAATTAGAGATCCATTCAACATAGTCAATAACATAGATGAATTCATCTTTTAGTAGTTTCTCTAATTCAAATTTTACCAAGAGTGCAACATGTGGATGCATCTTTCTCAATTTCTACTTAACAGGTTTGACATTTGGAGCTATAGATAAATGGTGCATTATAAGATAAGGATCCAACCCTGGCATATCTGAATATTTCCATGCAAAATTGATCTTCTTTTCTGTTAGGAATGTGGTAAATTTATTCTTTTCTTCTTCTGATAAGGATTGTGCTACATGGATCAAATGTGATTCTTCTGCTGTTCCCAAGTTGATAGATTGAGTGGGCTCAATTAGAACTAGATATTTGTCCTGTAAATGACTTGGAAGGACATCAAATATTGCATCCTTAGGTGCCTTAGAGAGGTTTTCACCTTCAGATACTTCTTTTATTTTTACTTTTGTAGGTTCTGAGACTGCCACAAAGTGGTTTTCACCCTCAGAATTCCTTTTCTTTTTATTCTTATTCTTATTTTTTTGACTAAGATACTTGATTTCTGACTCCGTCATGCTAACGCTCGGTTCACTAATGGAAATCCTCATATGCTCAACTGCATTAAGGTAGCAAGCAAGGGCATAGTCATTTGGAAAGGTATAAATACCTTGGCTTAGATTCATAGAGGTTTGGTCAAGAAGTTCAGGATGTTGGATAGTCAAAGTGGTGAAAGATTGGGAAATAGTGTTTACAAATATGGATCTATCATCATTGGTCCTAACCTGACGCTTGAGTTCAAAGGTGATATTAAAAATTAAGAAGTTTAATTCGTGAATAGGCTCAATGTCATTGTGAAAGTCCACTTCAGCCATCAGTGGATCAGACTCGTTAAGTTCATCATTTCACTCTAGACTTATGTTGGGTTTTGGTGCATATTGGTGAATAACATCAATATTTTTTTCTGTGATAAGCTCATCTTCTTCTGGAATGGCTCCCCATTCATAGTCATTTGATTCCTCATCTATGCCTCTAGGAAATCTAAGAACATGAGTAAAGTCAGGGTGAATAACCCAAGAAGGGTTACCCTCAGATTCTGATTTTAATTCATACTCATGAGAATCTATCTCAGAATAACTACCACCTTCTTCTTTAACTCTTTGATTACCTTCGAGATTAGCTAGTTCTTGCGGTGCAATGATCTCTTGCTCTATAGTAGGTTCTTGTGTTTCTACTAAATTAATTCTTTTTACTGGATCATCTTTAGCTTCAAGGAGGTCTTTTATTTCTTTAGGAAAATGCTCATAAGGAATAAGATCTTCAGTGGTGTCTGAATCATCACTATCAGATTGTTCTATTATTTCTCCCTTTAATTGATTTGTTGTGGATGGCTCAATCTATTCTAGAACATGTGGGGAGTTCTTGCTAAGACAGAAAGGCTTCTTCTTATATCCTAGACCTATTGTATTCTTATTTTCTCAACCACGATGATCAAGAGGTGATAGAAGACCTTTACCCTGTAGTCCTAGAGGTCCTTTTCCTGTATATCCCATTTTTGTGATCAATTTTTCCCCTGGGCCATATGACTTAGAAGGGATCTTTGGTGTTTTAGATTCACATGTTTGAACAACTTGAGATTCTGGTTCCTCTTTGTATAGCCATGCAAGCACAACTTCATCCTCTTCAAACTCTTGTTTAGATACTTGTTCTGCAACAAAATTTCCTTTATATGCCTCAAGAGGTTCTTTAGACTCAATTTTAGATTATTTTAGAGTTTTCCCATAAGACTTAGGCGAGATAGGGAGACATGTCAAAGATAAGACTGGATCTATAATATATTCTCCTATACCATTTTCTTTGATTTTAACCTCTTTAGCAATGTCTTCCATCTTGGATGTTGAAGCAACGTCTAGCTTCTTAGTGGAAGATTCTCTATTATTGGGAACAAGTTTATCAACACTTTCTTTCAATGCATTGCAAGTTGTATATAGATCAGATGGAATCATCACTTATAATCCTTCATAAGGAAATTTCAAACACTGATAATATGTAGAAGGAATAGTTTTCATTTCATGTATCTAGGGTCTTCATAGAAGGATGTTGTAAGCCAAAGGTAGATCAAGAACCTGACATATAGTATCTCTGATGACAGGACATGTTCTGATAGGTAAGACAATTGTTCCTTTGGAAGATCTTTCTTGCTCATCATATGCTTTGATAGTTATCTGCTTTCTAGGATCAACGACCATTTCTGAAAATCCCAATTGTGTAATCAAGCTGAAAGAACAAATGTCTAGACTAGTGCCCCCATCTATCAATACACATTTGACACGATGGTTTTGGATCAAGACTTCAATATGCAAGGGCTGGTTATGCAGATGACTCAAGGAGTTATCATCTTCCTTTGAAAAGGAAATATACTATGGAGATGTAAGATGACCAACCATAGTCTGGAATCTGTCTAAATCAAGGTTATCAGGAACATTGGATCCGAGCAAAGCTTTGTCTAGAATGGCTCTATGAGCTAGAGATATCTGAAGCAACTCAAACATGGAGATTTTTGCATTTGTATGCTAGAGTTTTTGGACAATACTGTATGATGTAGGCCTCATGTCTTTAGGATTTGAAGATTTAGATGTAGTCTTCTATTTAGAAGCAGATGAGAGATTGAAAGGTACCTTATGGACATTGGATGAATCTGGTATTTGTCCTTGCAGATGTGCTTGAGCTTGTGATCAAGTAATTGCATTAGATGATTGATTTTTTCTATCTTTTCTTACAATTGTAATGACATTGCAACACTCAGATAGACATGGTTCAACCATATTGATGACATCATTTTTTCCAGAGTAGGCATAATTGACTTTAGCACCCATATTAGGTTGAGAAGAAGAATCTTCTTTACCATGTTTAGGAAATGGTTCTGTGAATGCTATATGATCATTATTTCTCTTATGATTGTCAATCGTAATTTCTCCCTTATCAATTTTGTCTTGTATGATGTGCTTCAAGCGAACAGAGTTATTAGTCTTATGACCTTTATTACAATGGAAGTCATAGAAATCATTCTCTCTCCACCATTTTGGTTTAGGTTTAGGATCAAAGACTTTTATCTTAGGCAAGTAGATGATTTTTTTTGCCAATAGAGTTTTCATGGCAGATTCCAAGGATTCTCCAAGAGGAGTGAATTTGTGGTTAGGATTTGTAGCCCAAGGTTTATAATCAGATGACTTTTTGTTGGGCTCTGTTGCTTTAGCTTCAGAAGCTTTGATGGCTTGGGTGCCAATAGTGAGATTGAAAGCATGTACCTTAGATGGGGCATGAATATTGTCAACAACGTCATTTGTGACAATGCCTTTATTCTTATTCTAGTTTTTGTTCTTGTCCTTAGAACTAGATCTAGATTCATACTTGTCCTTTTTAAGTGTGATGTATCCTTTTTTCACAAGTACTTTCTCAATTTTGATTGCATTATCTACCATCTTATCAAAAGATGTATGATTTTGCATTTGTAAAGGGTTGTTGATTTCTGGAACAAGATTATTGATGAAGATTTCTAGCTTTTTAGTTTCTGGAATGGGTCTAGCATATAGAGAAAATTTCTTCCTCCATCTCTTGAGAAATGTCAGGAATGGTTCTCCTGGATATTATTTCAAATTGCAGATGTTGATCATGGTGACCAGATGTTGAATATTGTAGGAGTATTGTTGATAGAACAATTTAATTAACTCCTCAAAAGTTTTGATAGTAGAAGGCATTTTAGAGAACCAATGAATAGCTACTCCTCCCAGAGATCAAGGGAAAAGATACATTAATTAGGTTGGTTTGTGCATAAAATCCATAGATTGGGTGTAGAATTCTCTGACATGATCTTGAGGGTTAGAGTTTCCATCATACTTATCATATTTAGGCATCTCCACTATTTTAGGGAATGGTGGCATGTACAAGTCTTTATCAAATGGAAAAGGACATAGGGCCTCCATGGAGAACTCCTTAAGGTCCTTTTCTTTTTCTAGTTTGTTGAGCTTGACTTGCATGGAATGCATCTATTTCATCATAGCCGTGATAGGGGTTTCTTCCTCACGTGTAATAATATTTTCAACATTAAAGTTTGGAGGAAGTTTAGCTCCTTGATGAGCTAACTCTAGAAAGTATGCCTCTCTATCTTCTTTCAAGAAATGCTTCATCATCATCTTGAAGTCATCATAATTTTGATATCAAGTAATTTCAGAAGGTGTAGGTTCTTGATCCACATCATGTTGAGAATGAGGTCCTTGGGACCCATGTTGTGTCCCTCCGTGAGACATGTTAGGAGTTTTAGGACTCCTTGGGATAGATTGAGGAGGAGTTTGTTGATTACCTCTATGAGTTGATGGAGGGGGTATGTAACCAATTTTCTATCAAAAATTTCCAAGACAGTCATCTTCATAAAGACCTGAATTTTAGAGTTGCTCAAGAGTTGGACCCTTGTGAGTAGTCAAAGGTATGGTGTTGAGTGCTTCTCTAGATTTATTTTGTGAGGAAGCTCTAGTTTCCACCATTAACCTTGGGTGAAGAAAGAAAGCAAGATGAAGACAAATGAAGAAAGATCTGATTCAAGAAGATCGAATGACGTGACCTTGTCAAGATTGAATTGATTGAAGATTAGATTAGATGTAAATGAAGGATACTGTGCCACAGTAGTGTGGGTAGATGCCCAACAGATGATGGGCACGAGCTCACAACACTTAGCTGGTTTAGTAAGAAGATCGAATTTGAAGATAATTTTGACACAAGATGAAAAAGACTCAAATCGATAAATCAGAAGGCTAAATCAGGCTCAAGAGACCACTTTAGGAAAATGAATGAATTTGTTTCTAGTTTCTGCTCTATTCCTGACATAGTGAATATTTTGATAGAATCTAGAAATAGGCTGTAAAAATTGGATTTCTAAAAACTTTTTTAAAATTCTCAAACGAGTTTCAAAAAGCTCGTACGACATTGGGTATGCTCTCAAATGACAATTGCAAGACTCGTACGACAATTGGTGCTAGGGATAATTGTTCTTTGAATTTCTGGTGACAACACTTGTACGACAATATACTAGATACCATACGAAAATATACGGGTTGTGAAACAACTTTTGCTAAAAAATCGTATGACACTCTAAGACTGTGGTATGACTTTTGACTCTAGAGAGTAATTTCACTTTAGATTTTGCAATTTTTTGATTTTCAATTTCAGATTATTTGCAAAGTTTTTTGTCTAGTTTTGAAGATCTGTGTAATAGTTCATTTCAAATAGTCCAAGTAGATATCAAGCATACAAAACAACAAGCAAGGGAAGCAGGCAATCGTCTGAAAACAATGAACAAGGGAAAAAGCAACCTTGCGCATGAAGAAGCAATAGTGACTTATTGTGCTAATCCCTAGAAATGATAACTGTGTATGTTCCAAAAAGTTTTTCAATAACACACATATTCCTAGTAAATGAAAAATTTGGCCTCACTAGGGTTTGTAGTAATGGTTTGACTCTGCAAATTTTGTGATCTCAAGAGGGCAAACTCCAATCTAGGTGCACTGGGGTTTTGACACAGTCCAAGAAATTAATCAATCAGGAGCTGCTAGGGAGATCTGACAGCCCAACAAGAGACCACACCTATGAAGATTTCCTCCACAAGGACATTTATATAGCAGCTGCTGCTACCACGGTGAAAATGGCTATTACCGCTTGAGGTTTCATCCAAATGGTTAACCTAATTAAGGGAATGTCCACTATAGTTAACCCTCTCTAAAGGTGACTCACAAAAGATACCACATGGAGACTGGTTCTAGATTCAAGGATCCAAGTTTCTGGTACTACCCAAGAAGGGAGTAGAGCATAGTCCTCTAGCCTTTTCACTTTTGACCAAAACAAAGCAGACAGATTAATCTGACATGCTAAGACCAAGATTATCTCACAAAGATCTATGATGCCAACCTCTTATGATCTATCAACCTCTCTAGAGAGAGAATGTATCAATCAAAAGTTGAAGACACACAAATCTAGTAGAACGTGAGACACTCTCAGTAACCTCCCTACCTACAAGGGGATCCTTCGTCAAGAAGAGTTTCACATGTGTGAACAAGTGAAAGAAGCCCACTCTCTCGAGATCATCCACAAATAGTGTTCATAGGGCCTATTTACTATGTGTAATATATATGTAGAAAGCAAATCTATGTTCATTTTATAGCCCAAAATGAAGTATGTGATATGAAAGTGAGAAAAATCACACAAGCTTGACACGTGAGAGTTTGTTTTATGTCCAAATCAAAATGTTATCAGATCATAGTAGAATACCTAAATTCCTTGCAATGTGCTTAGTAGATTTTACCTGTTTTAGAAATTTAGTTGCACTTTTCCCAATCAGATTCAGCAAATATGAGTCAAAAACAAAAGATTTCAATTGTTAGGGTTAGCTGTTAGTCCAAATCTAAAAAACTACCAAAAATTTTGAAACAATAATTGAATCCTGGAGTTAAAACTCGTACGATAGTGGGTTACCTTCCAGATGATAGTCGGGAAACTCATACGACAGTGGGTGTCTCACCAAATGACAATCAAGCTCCCAAATGACAATGTATAGCTTCTGATACGAGCCTTGATAGAATCAACTATTGTACAATAGTGGGGTCTTCCTGGTATGACTTTCTGACAAAATTCATACGAAAATTGTACGGACAGAGAATGAAATCATAGAATGGACCAGAAAATGATAGAAAAATAGATAGAAGTGAATTAGAAGAGATGGAAACCTGTTTCAGGGCCCCACGGTGGGTGCCAAAAATGGGTGTGTGAATTTTGTACCTAGCTATAGACACAACACTTCAGTAAAATATTAGAGGTTAGTAGAAATCAAAATCTTGCAAATAATTGAAACTAAGCTAACCAGGTGATTTACTGCCTTCTAGTAGGTGCGAGTATGATGTTCTCAGATTGGAATCGAGATCAGTGACAATACAACACCTAAATGAAGGATTTGAATGCAAAATATGAAAGACTATATGAATGCATATTATTCTATATTTTTGTATTTTTTGTGCAATAATATGAGGAACTGTATGAATATAAGCTATATGAATGAAATTGAGATTGAATGCAGATTTAATCTAAGAATGCTATGAATGAATATGAAATTATGCAAAAACTATGATCAACTATGAAAGATCTCAAAAATCGCTCATCGGAAGTGCTTAATCCTTCAATCGCCAATTCGCCAGAGTAATTGTGCAAATTCAAGTGTTGATGATTATGAAGAGCTGAGACTTGATTTTATAGAAATCCAGGGCTTTGAAGATGCAAGAGAAAAGCCATAAATCACTCTTGATAAACTCAGGTTGATTTTTGAGTTATCAGGAAATCAAAGATAATTAACTTACAAAATCATGCAAAATGTAGTGTTTAACTCAAAATAGAGTTTAAATCAAATTTCAACTCATCATAAGATGTTGAGCTTCAATTTTAAAATTGATTGTTAATTTCTAGTTGTCTGTTTTTTGGTTGTGCATGATTTAATTATAAATTGATTTAATTATAAATTGATTTAATAAATAAAGTGATTTATTCTCAACTTAACTGATTTTGAAATAAAATAATTGATTTATGGGTTAATCAATTATTAAATCAAACTTTATTCAAAAACTATATTATTAAAGATTGACAATTGACATTAATTAATTAAATAAGAATTTAATCAATTAGTCATGAGATTTTAGATTTATTGTCAAAATAAAATAATACAATTTAGGAATAATTTAATTAAATTTAATTAAAAAATTAAGTGGCAGTATTAAATCTAATTAATTAAATATTCAGAATATTCAATTAATCAAATTTTAGGATAAATAGGATTTATCGCCAAATAATTATTAAATTAAAGATAATTAGGATAAATAGGAATATTGCTAGGAATATTCCCCGATGCAGAATTTAGGATAAAATCAATTAGGATTCGATAATGTGCAGATGTGCCTTTGGTTAGGACTTTGATGTCAATTTCGTTCGAATTGAAGATGTAGGAGGTTAATGAACCTATAGCCCATTTTTGGGGTATTACACATATAAGGCAAAGTTTGTTTCATTGAATTGGATTTATTCACCTTAATCAAGTTTTTCTTAAATTTGACAAATAAGGCTTTAAATTCAATTTTATCTTGCTTTCTTCATTTTTGCTAGTTGTGTTGACTAACTTGTTGGAGGAAAAACACATTGGAAAGGAACGATTGTCACTAGGTGAACATTAAAAATGAAAAATTAATAAAAAATGCCCCTAGCCTTTGCTAGCTTCATTTGAAGGTAAGTCTAAACTTAGTCATTTTTTTACTTAAGTTGTGACTTTGTTGTTTTCAAAATCTAGTAATTAAAAATAGCCTATTATTGTTTGAGGAATTAGACATTAGGCCTATGCTCTTCACTTTCTAAGTGAATCAAAATGCCAAAAGTGTTGAACTCCTTGATTAAAAGAAAGGCTACGTAAATCAAGCACTAGATTTAAACAACCCCTTGTTTGTAGAAAAGAGTAGAAATACTCGATTCTCTCTAGTTAGTGGGTTTGGTAATTGAACCTTGTTAAACGTGTTTGGGAATAGAGAAGTAGATAGGGATATGCTCTTCACCTTTTTGGTGAATCAAACTTCCACAACCTATCTCTTTATTCCACTTTATTGCTTTCAAATGAACATGCTAGATCAATAGTTGGGTTGACCTCCTGAGATTTGCCTTAATGAGGCCGGTGAGAGGGACAACCCAAAGTGGGATACAATCACCTTTTCCATGATCATCCAACCTGGTATAAAACAAAATGCATGCATACTTAATGGGGTGTGTGACAAAAGGGAGTTAAATTTTTGAACTTCCTTGAGTAGTCCTTCGGGATTGTGCAAAACTCCGACATACCGATGGTGGGAAGCCTCTTAATATACTTGGAGGATGAAAGTTTAATATCCATTTTGAATGGAATATTGATTAAAACCTTGTTAACTTAGTAAGTACTACCTTATAGAGCCATGTTTATGAACCAAATCTTGAGCTAGGTAGATTGCTTGAAGTGTCTTTTTGTGCAAAAACCCGTGATAACGTCCTACAAATTCAAACACTTTTTGTGTAGAGGGTTAAAAAGAACAAGTGTACTTGTGATTTTTGTGTTTGAAAAATACATAGAAAAAGTGAAAGAGATATCCATTACAAATCTCATTTTATATTTTTAATCTCTTCAATGAAAATCAACAATTACCAACTTGAGGATCAATTCGAAATCAAACTTTCTCGAATGCCAGCTTCTACAGGTTCTCACAAACTCAAATTATCTTTAAGAGAAGAAAAAACTTGCATTGCAAAAGAGGTCCTTGAATTTGAACATCAAAGTATTTTCAACGATCATGACTAAGGGGATAGTGATGCAAAGCGGGCAGCCAGAAGCGCTAACAAGGACCAAACTAGTCCTTCAATAAACCTCAAAAGGTTCTAGGTAGGGATTGCAAGTAAGTTTCCCAGTAGTAAGTGCCTCTCACACTTATCACAAGTGTAGGAAATGAATTGCTTCTAGGTTATCACAACCTAATCTATAGGGTACTAAATCACCGAGACCTATCAAGTCTTCCAAGTCCAACTAATCACTAGTCGACAACCAGACACTTAGGTTATTTTGCAAAGTATTTCCCCAAATGTTACAATGAGAACTAGGGGTGACCATACACATTTCCTTGGTCTATTTAGGTTCCTAACACAAGAGCGCAACTGCTCATATACAATAGAAAATATAGTTTAGACATATTAGCCTTACTGAGCTAGTTTTAGGCTTGTAGCCTTTCAGAAGCATAAATGCTAACTGTGAACACACTATTCCACACAACCCTAAAAAATAATCATAGTTTTTGATACCCTTTTGGGCCTAACACAACATGCTAAGAGTGCAAGACTTCACTGTGAAGACAAGACACAATGAAATGTTGATTTCACCTTGGAACTAGGCCTAATTAGGATCTAGTTTGCACTACAAGTACCTTTTCCATACACCCAAATCCAAATCCAATGCTTGGATCATGTGAGGGCACATATGAGACTAAGAAGTTCCAAGTCACAGATCTTGATGATTCTTTGATGGCGAGTTGTGTGGATTGGTGTCAAACCTCAGAAAGGTGCACACTTAGAGTATGTACACCTAGGGCATTAGCAAAAACCCATCTCCCTACAAGTTGAGGACCTGCACCTACAAGATCTTAAAGAACACATTAAAAACATGAATTCCACCAAGGGTCATCAAATTTTGATGGTGGAATTGTGAATTATGCACAATTTTTGTCGAAACCTTGGTTCAGGGTTTAAATTTGGAAAACCAGGAACTAAAACTTAAATAAATTTCAACACCCAATGAATCAGAACATGCGATCAACAATAAATGAGACCAAATCATAGACACAACTAAAAATATTAGTCTTTCATACCCAGGCTTTCGTACACGTCTGTACGAATTTTCTGATACTCAAAATTGCAAGAAAATGGTTATATTTTATTGATTTCAAAATGCCAGATTACATCATTCTACCTTCCACCCACCTAGTAGGGCTTATGAAGGCCTCCCCCATCAGTTACAAACTGATTTTCAAACCATCAGACCATTGGGGGGTTATTTAAAACTTTTAGCAAAGTTGTCAAAGTTGCTCAACAACTTTGCAACTTTTGTTGCAACATTTTGCAACTTTTATCCTAAGTGACCAAACTTGGTCCCAAACTAACTTATGTGATCCCTAGAGGATCCAAATAGAAAAACATAAAAACAACCTAGGTTTTTGGACAATCATGACCAGTAGTTGACCAAGGGCTCATAGGATGCCAATCTTGGAACTATGGTCTTACAAAAGAGTCCAATGATTAACCATTATTCTAACATGACTAGAGGCCTCTAAGGACCTTGATGGAAACTCTTGGTGCCAAAGAAACACTTAGTTCATTTAGGGTGCTCCTGCACCATACTCCCCATGAGATTTGAACTCAAGTTCCTACTTGAGGTTAACTGGTCAATAGTGGTGCCATGTTGTTTGATCTGATCCTCGGTCATCCAAGTAGCATCAATTGGAGGGAGTCCTTTCCATTTCACTAAGTACTGCATGTACTTATTCTTCCTTGTTTGTTTCAACACTTTGGTTTCCATATTTTTCTCTAACTCCATTGGTTTTCTTTGTGGGAGATATGTCACATAGTCTCCATTATCTTCAGCATGTGAACCCTGCACATTAGAAACATCTACAAAACACTTGTAAGGGGTAAGGTCTACAATATTAAATATAGGAGAAATCAGTAAGGTATGGGGGTAATGAGATTTCATAGGCATTTTCACTCATCTTGTTGAGGATGGTGCAAGGACCAATCTTCTTCATGTGTAGCTTTGAATATTTGCCTTTAGGGAGTCTTTCCTTCCTTAAGTATGCCCAAACTTTGTGTCCTATCTGGAAGTGAACTTCTCTTCTTCTCTTGTCAGCTTGCTCTTTATACTTCATGGTGGACTATTGCAATGATTGTTTTACTTCTACCTATACCTTAGTGATGAGTTCTGCCAATGCTTTTCCTTGAGCACTGACTCTAAAGTCATGTGGTAAGTCTACCAAATCCAAAGGACCTTTAGGATGGAGTCCATACACTGTTTGAAAAGGTGTCTTACCAGTGGACTTATTCAATGAATCATTGAATGCAAATTATGCTTGGGGAAGTATCATGTCCCAACTTTGATTGTACTATTTTGTTACACATCTTAATAGGTTTCCAAGTGACCTATTGACCACCTCTGACTGTCCATCGATTTGGGGGTGGTATGCTGAACTGTAGGTCAAGTTTGTGCCTAGTTTCTTGTGTAAAGTCCTCCAAAAATGTCCTTGAAACTTCACATCTCTATCTGAAACTATAGTCTTAGGGATACCATGAATTCTCACTACCTCTTTAAAGAAGAGATGAGCAATATGAGAGGATCATTAGTGCTTTTACAAGGTACAAAATGTACCATCTTACTGAACCTATCCACAATGATGAAAATGATGTCATGACCCTATTTTGTTCTGGGTAAACCCATTACAAAGTCCATTGAAATTGATTCCCATGGCCTGGAGGGAATCGGTAGGGGTTGGTACAATCCTTGGTTAGTGGATACTGATTTTTCTTGTTGGAAAATAGTACAAGATTCTACAAACTTCTTGACTTCATTCCCCATTCTTGGCCAAAAATAACTTCTTTTTACTAAATCAGTGGTTTTATCTATTCCAAAGTGACCACCTAAGCCACCATAGTGCTTCTCTTTGATGATATTTGTTCTCATGGAACATTTAGGGATGCACAACTGAGCTCCCTTAAACAAAAGACCATTTTGAATAAAAAATTCACAAAAATTAGTGTGATATCTCCCTATTAAGTTGGTGCATACCTCAAAGGCTTCTCCAAAATCTGGATCTCCTGCATATAAGTGCTTTAGTGAGTCAATTCCCACACTTTGAAGCTGAATTTCTTCAATCAGTCCAACTCTCCTACTAAGAGCATCAACCACTTTATTGGCCACTCCCTTTTTATGTTTTATATTGAAGGTGTAAGCCTGCAATTGTTCCATCTACTTGAAGTGTTTCAGCCTTAGTTTATCTTGAGTATTAAGAAAACTCAATGCATGGCTATCAGTGAAGACTATAAACTCCTTAGGAAGCAAGTAATGCCTCCATTTATTAAGTGCTTGGACCATGGCACACAGTTCTAGATCATAAGTAGAATATCTTTTATCATTTAATTTTTCTGAGAAAAATGCCACAACCTTACCTTCTTGGCTTAAGACTGCACCTATGGCCAAGTTGCTTGCATCTGTCTCCACCACAAACACTTTATTGAAATCAGGAAGAGTGAGGATTGGATATTGAGAAACTCTATTCTTTAGGTATTGGAAGGCATCATTAGCCTCTTTAGTCCATTAAAACTTAGTCTTTTTACCACCTTTTATTGTGTCCAACATAGGAGCACACACATGACTGAAATTTTTAATAAATTTTCTATAAAAAGTTGCAAGGCCATGAAAACTTCTAACATCACCTTGATTATTTGGTGTAGGCCAATTGATGATTGATGCAACCTTTTCTAGATCCATTTTGATAGTGCCTTGGGAGATGAAAAATCCTAGGAAAACAAGTTCCTTCTTCATAAACATACACTTTTCCAAGTTAATCACTAACTTGTGTTGATGAAGTCTCCTCAAAACTTGTTCCACATGATCAAAATGTTCCTCTTTGCTATGATTGTAAATCAGAATGTCATCCAAATATATGACCACAAACTTACCAATAAAATCATTGAAAATCTCATTTATGAGCCTCATGAATGTACTAGGAGCATTGCTCAAGCCAAATGGCATAACAAGCCACTCAAACAAACCTTCAGTTGTCTTGAATTCTATCTTCCATTCATCTGTTGGTTTTATCCTGATTTGGTGATAACCTGATTTTAAATCAATTTTTGTGAAATAACCAGTAGTGCCTATTGATCAAGTAAATCCTCCATTCTTGGGATTGGGAACCTATGCCTTATAGTAATTTTATTTAGGGCTCTACTATTAGTACACAACCTCCATTTTCCATCCTTTTTAGGGGCTAGGATTGATGGGATAGCACATGGGCTGAGGCTTTTCTGAATTATTCCTTTTTCTAATAGTTCACCAACTTGTCTTGCAATCTCTTCATGCTACGAAGGTGTCATCTTGTATGGGGCCTTGTTGGGTAGGGATGAACTAGGTATCAAGTCAATTTGATACCTAATATCTGTTAAGGGAGGGAGGCTTGTGGGAAGGTCACTAGCAGTGACATCACTATATTTTCCAAGTAGTTCCTTGACTTCATTTGGTATAGGATCCTCCTTATCAGACCTTATGTTATCCTTAGGTTTAGAGATTAGGATAAAGGCTTCAATTTCAGGTTCCTTCAATGTTTTCAACATTTCTTTCTCTCCCATGATGATGACAATAGGTTCTTTCTCAAATTTGTTATTAGGCAGGGGCTTCATAGTGAAGGTTTTCCAATCTTTAGTGATGGAGTAGGTGTTCTTCCTACAATGGTATATGGCATCTACATCAAATTGCCAAGGCCTACCTAGAAGGATGTGGAAAGCATCCATTTAAACAACATCACAAAGAACTTTATCTTTAAAGTCTACAATAGAAAATTCTATCCATGCTTGTTCAGTTACTAAGGTTTGCTGACCTTTAGTTAGCCAAGAGACATGATAGGGAAAAGGATGTGGCTTCTTAGGAAGATTTAGTTTTTGAACCATTTCACTATATACCAAGTTTTCAATTGATCCAGAATCTATGAGTAAGTTACATACCTTCCCATGGCATTTGATCTTTGTTCTGAAGAGGTTTTTCCTTTGTGGAGGCTCTTGGTTCTGTGGCACTTGAAGAAAAACTTGTCTCATCATCAAACATATTCCTTCTTTTGGTTCCAAGTCCCTTGTATTAGCATTGTCTTCTTGTTTGTCCTCTTGAATGAGTTGTGCTCTTTGCTCACCTTGATTGTTATTGTTCCTCTTCTCAGGGCATCTTCCCGCATGGTGTCCCAAATGATTGCAGTAGAAACACTTTAGGGGTCCATTTCCTCTTCCTGTGTTTGTTCTTCCTCTATTGAAGGGTCTCCTTCCTCTATAGTTCCCTCTTGGGTTTGAATCACTATTTTCTTTGTCTCCTTGGTTAGGAGTTCTACTGCTGCTGCCACCATTTTGTCCTTTGTTCCAAGAGGTTCCTCTTCCTCTAAAGTTCTTGCCACTGTCATTTGTCTTTCCCTTACCTAATTCCCACTTTCTTTTCCATTTCTCCTCTACCTTTAGTGCCATTTGATAGCACTTGTTGACTGTGGTAGGGTAGTGTAGGCTAAGTTCCTCTTGAATGGATACTTTCAGACCATTCATATATCTTGCTAATTTTTCTTCTTCATCTTCAGCCATATTTGTCTTCATGCATAATCTTAGGAAATCCTTGGTGTATGAACCTATATCCATGTCTTTCTGCTTTAAGCTTTGCTTCCTCCTATGGAGTTGTACCCCATAATCTTCAGGTACATATGTTTCTTTGATCAGGGCTATCATTTTGTTCCATGAATTTATCATGCTCCTCCCATTCTTCACCCTCTCTATTTGGATGAAGTTCCACCAAGTTAGGGCTGCTCCCTTCAACTTGGATCTTGCCATCTTTACCCTTTGTTTCTCAAGGATGTCCTCACATTCAAAGAATGTTGTCAAGGCCTCTATCCAATCCAAGGCCAAATCTGCATTCATCTTACCATTAAAGACTGGTAAGTCTATCTTTTCCTCCATGGTTCTTCTCCCCATGGATTTTAAGGCACCAATGAGAGGCCTTTGGTTTGTAGGGATGTTATGATTAGGAGTGTCTTCCTCCTCTTCACTCCCTTCTTCATTTTCAGACCCATCCTCTTTATCCTTATCTACCTTCTTCTCAAGTTCTTGGAGCCTCTTTGTTAGGGCTGCATTCACTGCCTTCTGTTCTCTCACACTCCTTGCTAGTTCCATATTAGTAACCCTTGTAGGAATATCTTCATCCTTAGGAGAAGACATAGCTCTAATACCACTTGATGCAAAGTGGGCAGCCAAAAGTGCGAACAAGGACCAAACTAGTTCTTCAAAAAACCTCAAAAGGTTCTAGGTAGGGACTGCAAGTAAGTTCCCCAATAGTAAGTGCCTCTCACACTTATCAAAAGTGTAGGAAATGACTTGCTTCTAGGTTATCACAACCTAATCTATAGGGTACTCAATCACTGAGACCTATCAAGTCTTCCAAGTCCAACTAATCACTAGTCGACAACCAGACACTTAGGTTATTTTGCAAAGTATTTCCCCAAATGTTACAATGAGAACCAGGGGTGACCATACACATTTCCTTGGTCTATTTAGGTTTCTAACACAAGAGCACAACTGCTCATAAACAATAGAGAACACAGTTTAGACATATTAGCCTTACTGAGCCAATTTTAGGCTTATAGCCTTTCAAAAGCATAAATGCTAATTGCGAACACACTATTCCACACAAACCTAGAAAATAATCATAGTTTTTGATACCCTTTTGGGCCTAACACAACATGCTAAGAGCACAAGACTTGACTGTAAAGACAAGACACAATGAAATGTTGATTTCACCTTGGAACTAGGCCTAATTAGGCTCTGGTTTTCACTACAAGTACCTTTTTCGTACACCCAAATCCAAATCCAATGCTTGGATCATGTGAGCACACATATGAGACTAAGAAGTTCCAAGTTGAAAATCTTGATGATTCTCCGATGGTGAGTTGTGTGGACTAGTGTCAAACTTTAGAAAGGTGCACACTTAGAGTAGTACACATAGGGCATTAGAAAAAACCCATCTCCCTACAAGTTGAGGACCTGTGCCTACGAGATCTTAAAGAACACATTAAAAACATGAATTCCACCAAGGGTCATCAAATTCCCATGGTGGAATTGTGAATTATACACAATTTTTTCCAAAATCCTAGTTCAGGGTTTAAATTCGGAAAACCAGGAACTAAAACTTAAATAAGTTTCAACACCCAATGAATCAGAACATGCAATCAACAATAAATGAGACCAAATCATAGACACAACCGAAAATATTAGTCTTTCATACCCAGGCTTCCGTACATGTCTGTACAATTTTTTTGATACTCAGAATTGCAGGAAAATGGTTATATTTTATTGATTTCAAAATGCCAGATTACATCATTCTACCTTCCACCCACCTAGTAGGGCTTATGAAGGCCTCCCCCATTGGTTTCAAACTAATTTTCAAACCATCAGACCATTGGGGGGTTATTTACAACTTTTAGCAAAGTTGTCAAAGTTGCTCGTCAACTTTGCAACTTTTGTTGCAACATTTTGCAACTTTTATCCTAAGTGACCAAACTTGGTCCCAAACTAACTTATGTGATCTCTAGAGGATCCAAATAGAAAAACATAAAAACAACCTAGGTTTTTGGACAATCATGACCAGTAGTTGACCAAGGGCTCATAAGATGCCAATCTTGGAACTATGGTCTTACAAAAGAGTCCAATGATTAACCCATTATTCTAACATGACTAGAGGCCTCTAAGGAACTTGATGGAAACTCTTGGTGCAAAAGGAGCACTTAGTTCATTTAGGGTGCTCCTGCACTAGATAGTCTCCCAAATCTATTTGAAAAAGGACTTGAATCAATGGATCGAAACCTCGCATTTCATGATTACAACCAAGGAGGAAACAATTAAAACATCAATAACGCTAATCATGAGCCTAAAGAAACCATTGAAGAATGAGCTAATAGAGCAGCTCAAGATATTGATTTTCTTGAAGTCATGGACAAACTAATAGATAGGGATAGGGATAAATTTTTCCTAAATCTAGCCCAAGCAGGGCTAAAGCTCCCACATGACTATGATGTGGATCATCTCAAGAAAAGAAAAGAAGAGGAAAACCTGATGTATGCTATGACTCAACAACTTAAAATGTTCCAAATGCAAATAGACTTAATGAAGAAGGTCGCTGAGCCTAAACCTTTCTCTATTGAGGCTTTGTGTCCATTCCCATTTGACAAAATCTTAGTCATGACACCTTTTCCTATCAATACATTTTTTCCTAAATATGATAAATACATGGGTAAATAAGACCCATAGGATCTCCTTAAAGAGTTTTGCACTTTAAGTATTGAATTTATGCATAACCCCATGTACTTAATGAGACTTTTTCCAAGAATTTTGGGAGGGCAAGCCATGGAATGGGTCTCTAAACTTCCGCAAGGGATTAAGACTTTTGAGGAATTAGCCTCCAAATTTGTAACTCATTACTCCTACAATATAAAACATGAGATTACCATGCTAAAACTATGTGATACAAAACAAAAGGATGGTGAATATTTCTTAGGGTTCCTTCAAAGGTGGAGGACCATTTTCACAAGGTACCCATGAACTATCCTTGAAAAGGAGAAGATGGAGATATTTATGAATAATTTAAATATGGAGATGAACTATAGGCTCCAACTTCAATGTCCCCCTACATTTGAAAAACTTATTAAGAATGGGATTAAGATTGAAGATGTATTTGTCAAAAGGGGTGAAATCAAATTGTTCAAAGACAACAAACCCTACACCAATACTAGTTATAATCATTATATATCTAATTATACCAACAATAACAATGACAAACCTAAGCTATGGTTGAAAAATAATAACAAAAATCTTGTGAATGATGGGGTTGTGGAAGCCCACACCTTGAAGGCTACCCCATTTAACTTATCAAGTGGAGAAAATTCAACATAGAATGTGAATCAAATGAATAAAGCTCCTTTTAATAATGCCAATTCCAACAACAACAACAACAACAACAATGCTAATAATAATCCCTTCAATAATGCTAATGGAAACAAGTTTAAACCCTTCTTTTCCTCTTATCAAAAGAGAGAATTCACCTTCTTAAGTGAACCATTGGAGAATGCATTAAGGACTTTGGTAGCCAACAAGATTATTACTCTACCCAAGTTAAGGCCCTATGAACCCCAAATTAAACCAAATTGGTGGAATTATTCTCACCATTGTGAGTATCATTGAAATAAGGGTCATAAGACCAATGAATGCATGAAGTTAAAACATTTGGTGCAAGACCTAATTAATGATGGTACAATAAAATTTGAAGGGCCCCAAAAAAATGAAGATCATACGGCCTTCAAAAATCCATTTCTAAACCATGACAAGGGTGAGTCACCAAACACTAATCAAAATAATGAAAGGGGTAATGAGAAAGTAAATTTTTCTCATACCTATGATAACACAATTAATGATTTAAGTGGTGATGAAAGAACCATAAATTTTATTGTGGTAAAATAAAAACTAAGAGAAGCAACATCTAATGTTGTGACTAGGGGGCAAGCTTCAAAGATTACTCTACCTAATAATGCTCCAAGAATTATTCTACCAAATCAAGCTTCATCTTCATCATCAAAACAATATAATTTGGTGGATCAATTACAAGGAACTCCCACTCAAATCTCTATTTTGGAATTACTCAAACTCTCACCAACTAACAAGGAAATTCTGGAAAAGGCCTTGGTGGAGACAAATGTACCTCTAAATTTGGAGGGAAATAAATTTCAAAATATGGTGGGACATCTTATTGCACCTCATTGCCTATCTTTTTTAGAGCAAGATGACATGTCATTAAATCACCCACAAACCTTGCCTTTGCATATAGAGGTTGTAATTCATAAACATAGGGTAAAAAGAGTCCTTATTGATGGAGGGGCCGGCCTAAATATTTGTACCCTATACTTGGTGAAAGCCTTAGGATTTTTTGAGGAGGCTATTGACCCAAATAAAAAGATAACTATAAAAGCCTACGATGATGAAGAAAGAGCTTCTAAGGGTGTCATAGTACTCCCTATTAGATTTGGCCCATTTCAAAAAGAAACCATTTGTCAAGTCCTAGACCTAAAGCTTACTTAAAATATCTTACTAGGGAGACCTTGGATTCATGAAATGCAAGCCGTGCCTTCTACCTATCACCAATGTCTTAAGTTCCCTTATCTAGGGCAGGAAATCATGGTAAGCAGGGACTCAAACCCCTTCCAATATTGTAATAACTTAAAGCCTATCAATGATTCCCTAGTCCCATATAATGCAGAAGTGTCCATACCCCTAAGATAGAGCAAGGTCAAAGCTCTAAAGATCTCCCATCTTTGAAGGGAAAAGAAAAAGAAGAAAAAGAAGAAGTTGTTGAAAACATCCAAAGTCCCACTAACCTATCTACATCGACAAAAGGGAAAGAAAAGGTTAGTGAGGAGAGTACTCTTGAGACAAAGAAAGAAGAACAAGATAGATCCATTCAAATCTACACTAAGGAGGCTCATTACCAAAAGATGGACCACATGATGAAAAACTTTGAGAAACAATGTAAAATCAAATAAAAGGGAGTAGGTGAATACTCCTTATCCATGATGGACCTACCCTTATCTCCAAGGTCATATAGAAATCCATCTAATTTGCCTCATAAATAAACTGATCACTTTGTGAGGGCTAATACATCATCATTCATGGAGGAAGAGAAAAATGACTAAACTGGTTATACAAAGATGAAGAATCAAGTACCCATGAGAAACACATACAAAATATAAGCATTCCCACACATCAATATGGGAAAGGATTCAAAATTATGCGAAAAATGGGATATAAAGGAAAAGGACCTTTAGGAACAAGAAATGAAGGACTCCTTGAACCCATTGAAATGACCTGGAGAGACAACAAAGAGAAGACAAGATTAGGTTACCTAGAACAAGGATATACTCAAAAGAACTATCCTAAAGTCTATGATCAAATATTACAATTAGAATCACACAGTGATGAAGAATCAAATGAATGGAAATGGGATACTTTGTCCAATGAATCATGTCAAGATAAAGGTATTGATGTCATTCATACTTAATACTCCTAGCAAAGGGAAGGAATTAATTATAGTTTTAAGTCAAAATCAATCTTCAAGCTCAAGCCAAGTGGTCCTAGATAATGTACTAATTCAAGAAATTTAAATAAATCAATGGGTAGGAGAACCCTACATACCATCATGGAGACCTGATATGGAAGAATCTAACATTAGGTTTAAACCACGAGATTTTTACCCAATAGAAACCTTAGAGGATTCTAGTAAGGGGGATTTTGACCCTAGTTCTCTAGATCATCTCGAAGAGGCACATGTCATAGACTTAAATGATAAAATGTTCAAACCTTCCAATGAAGTCTTGTCCTTAAACCATATGGGCTTAAACCAAAACATTGATCCTTTGACCCTCATTTACCCAGAATTAATTGAATGGGATTCCATCGAACCTACCATACTTCCAACTTTTTTAAATGATAATTTGGTGTCCCAATACTTAAATGTGGTCGAACCTTCTTGTACCATGGAATATCAGGAAGAAGAGGAAAAGGAAGGTATCCAAACTCCTAATTCAATAAAAAATGAAAAAAAAAACAAAAAAAACAAAAAATGGAAAGAATCTTAATGTTGAAAACCACATTGTGGTAACATTAGATAAAAAAGAGAAAGAAATAAAGAATGATTCCAAAGGTGAAAACCCAATTGAGGTGCCTAAGGAAGGGGGTTTGGATACTTTACCAGAGCATTATGAGGAAAGATCTCCTCTCTTGATCGAATCAATAGAAAAGGTGAACATTGGATTTGAATCAGAACCTAGGATCATACACTTAGCAACATCTTTATCTAGTGAGGAAAGAAAATAATTCATCAAAATTTTCAAGGAAAAGAAAATCAATTTTGCATGGTCTTATGATGATATGCTAGGATTAGATCCAAATTTAATCATGCATCACTTGAACATAAAAGAAGGAGCAAGACCAGTCAAGCAAAAATTGAGAAAGATGCATCCACATATAGCTTTTCTTGTAAAAGTGGAGTTAGAAAAATTGCTAAAAGTTGGGTTTATAAGAGCCATTGATTATGCCCAATGGATTTCAAACATAGTGCCAGTTTCAAAAGTAGACAAGTCCATAAGAATTTGCATGGATTTTAGGGATCTAAATCTTGCATGCCCTAAGGATGACTTTCCATTACCAAGCATAGATGAAATAGTGGATATAACAGTGGGACATTTAATGGTCTCTCTTATGGATGGTTTCAATGGCTACAATTAAATAAAGATAGTGCCCAAGGATCAAGACAAAACACCATTTCCATGCGCATGGGGGAAATTCTGTTGGAATTTTATGCCCTTTGCTCTAAAGAATGCCGGGTTAACATATCAAAGAGCTATGACACCAATATTCCATGATATGATGCATAAGTTCATGGAGGACTATGAAGATGATATACTAGCTAAATCTCATTCAAGAGATGAACATTTACCAATCCAAGAGAAAATCTTTGAAAGATTGGAACAATTTAAAGTAAGGCTAAATCCTAAAAAGTGTGCATTTGGCATCCGATCAGGAAAGCTGCCAGGGTACATTATTTCAGCAAAAGGAATAGAGGTATAACTAGCTAAAGTCAAAGCCATCATGGAAATGGAAGCACCTAGAAACATAATTCAGATGAGATCTCTTAAAGGCAGGATCCAATCCATAGGAAGGTTCATCTCTCAATTGGCAGAATAGAGGTTTTCAAATGAGATGAAAAATGTGAAGAAGCCTTCAACATGTTGAAGAAATATATAATGAACCCACCAAATTTGATGCCACCTATAGGAGGAAAGTCTTTGATTCTTTACATTTTAGTGACTGAGCATTCATTAGGGGTACTCTTGGCACAAGAAGATGAATCAGGAAAAGAGAAGGCTATCTACTACATAAGTAGAACTTTGGTAAAATATGATTTGAACTAAACCTTCATCGAAAGAGAATGTTTGGCTGTATTTTTTGCTTCCCAAAAATTGTGCCACTATATGTTATCCCACAAGATTAAACTCATTGCAAAAATAGATCCCTTGAAATATCTTCTTAGCAAAACAACATTGAATGGAAGACTAGCCAAATGGGTCATGGTGCTAAGTGAATTTGACATAGAATATGTGGATCAAAAATCTATCAAGGGCCAATTCATAGCTGATCAGTTAGAAGAATCACCATACAAGATAACTGCCCAATACAAGTGGAATTTCCAGATTCTAAAATTGTGAATGTGAAAGTGAAAATATGGTGACTATATTTTGATGGTTCCTACACACAACATGGGTTAGGAGAAGGCATACTTTTTATTAATCCTCAAGGGTCTAGAATTCCTAAATCATATGAATTTCTATTCCCATGCACAAATAATATATCTGAGTATGAAGCAATGGTCATTGGAATCAAGCTAGCATTAGAGTGTAAAGTGACAGAACTACAAGTCTATGGAGATTCACAATTAGTTATCAATCAAATTAATGATGAATATCAAATGAAAGATGACAAAATGATACCTTACAATAATATGGTTGAAAATATCAAGAAATACTTGACTCTTATCACATTTGAGCAAGTACCAAGAGAGAAGAATAAAGCAGTAGATTCAATGACAACTTTGGCATCACTTCTCCAAGTACTAGATCAAAGCGTCATATATGAATTCCTGGTAGAAGAAGTTGAGCAACTTGAATTTGACCCTACCCATCCTCATAACATTTTTTTTCTAACAAAAAATGACTCACCTTGGTATGGAGATATTTACACTTATTTAAAAGACCAAATCACACTTCTTAGGGTTCAATCTGAGACTAAAATTTTCCATTCTGTCTAGTATTTTATTCAAATCATTTAGATGTTTAGATCTTATCATAGATTTTGCTAAAGTATCATCAACATAATCCTCCATAGTTTGATGCATCATGTCATGAAAAATAGATGTCATAGCTCTTTGATATGTAGCACCAACATTCTTAAGCCCAAATGTCATGACATTCCAACAGAAGGTACCCCATGCACATGTGAAAGCAATTTTCTCTTGATCTTCTAGAGAAATTTTTATTTGATTATATCCAGAAAAACCATCCATTAAAGAATACATCTTGAAACCCATAGTCATGTCCACTATCATATCAATGTTAGGTAGTGGAAAATCATCCTTAGGGCATGCTTTGTTTACATCTCTAAAATCTGTGTACACTCTAATTGATTTTTCTAGTTTAGAAATAGGTACAATATTAGAGATCCATTCAACATAGTCAATAACAAGGATGAATCTGACTTTTAGTAGTTTCTCTAATTCAGCTTTGACCAAGGGTGCAACATGTGGATGCATCTTTCTCAAATTTTTCTTAACAGGTTTGATGTTTGGAGCTATAGATAAATGGTGCATTATAAGATCAAGATCCAATCTTGGCATATCTGAATGTTTCCATGCAAAGTTGATCTTTTTCTCTGTTAGGAATGTAGTAAATTTTTTCTTTTCTTCTTTTGATAAGGATTATGCTACATGAATCAACTGTAGTTCTTCTGTTGTTCCCAAGTTGATAGATTGAGTGGGCTCAATTAGAACTAGAGATCTATCCTATAAATGACTCAGAAGGACATCAAATATCTCATCCTTAGGTGCCTCAGAGAGGTTTTCACCTTTAGATACATCTTTTATTTTTACTTTTGTAGGTTCTGAGACTGCCACAAAGTGGTTTTCACCCTTAGAACTCCTTTTCTTTTTATTTTTATTCTTATTTTTTTGACTAAGATACTTGATGTCTGACTTCGTCATGCTAACGCTTGATTCATTGATGGAAATCCTCATAGGCTCAACTACATTAAGGTAGAAAGCAAGGGCATAGTCATTTGGAAAGGTATAGATACCTTGGCTCAGATTCGTAGAGATTTGGTCAAGAAGTTCAGGATGTTGGATAGTCAAAGTGGGGAAAGATTGGGATATAGTGTTTACAGATATGGATATGTCATCATTGATCCTAACCCAAATCTTGAGTTTGAAGGTGATATTACAATTCAAAATGTTCAATTCGTCAATAGGCTCAATGTCATTGTGGGAATCCATTTCAGCCATAGGTGGATTAGACTCGTTAAGTTCATCATTTCACTCTAGAATTATGTTGGGTTTAGGTGCATATTGGTGAATAGCATCAACATGTTTTTCTGTGATTGTAATACCCCAAAAATGGGCTATAAGTTCATTAACCTCCTATATCATCAAATCATATGAAATCGACATCAAAGTCCTAATCTAAGGCACATCTAAACATCATCAAATCTAATTGATTATCTTAAATTTTGCATCGGAGAATATTCCTAGTAATATTCCTAATTATCTTAATTATCTTTAATTTTATAATTATTTGGCAATAAATCACATTTATCCTAAAGTTTGATTAATTGAATATTTTCATATTTAATTAATTAGATTTAATATTTGCCACTTAATTGTGTAATTAAATTTAATTATATCTATTATTAATTGTATTATTTAATTTTGACAATAAATCTAATATCATGTGAATAATTGATTAAATTCTTATTTAATTAATTAAAGCAAGTTGTCATTATTTAATAATATAGTTTTTAATAAAATTTGATTAAATAATTGATTAGCCCATAAATCAATTATTTTATTTTTAAAAGCAGTTAAGTTGGAAATAAATCACTTTATTATTAAATTAATTCATAAATAAAACATGCACAATCATAAAAGCAAACAACTATCAATTATCAATTAAAGCTAAACTCTATTTTGAGTTAAAACTTAGCTTTTGCATGTTTTTGTGAGTTAATTATCTTTTATTTAAAAATAACTCAAAAATCAAGTTGAGTTATTTGAGTGATTTATGGCTTTTTCCCATGCACCTCCAAAGCCCTGGATTTCTATAAATTAAAGGCTCAGCTCTTCACAAATCATCTCATATTTTGCACAATCACGCTGGAGAATTGGAATTGAAGAATCAAAGCTCTTGCGAATCAACATCTTTGTGAGATCAATCTTATTTTTGCATTCATATTACATATCATTGTTAGATTCATAGCATATCAGTTTTCAATAGCATTCATATCATATCAGTTTTTATCATTCTTATTGCATAGAAAATATCAAAAATATAGATTAATTGCATTTATTCCATATCTAAAATTGCATTCAAATCCTTCATTTAGGTGTCGTCTAGGTCACTGATCTTGATTACAGTCTGAGAACATTAATCTCGCACCTATTAGAAGGCAGTAAATCGCTTGGTTAGATAGCTTTCAATTTTGCATGATTTTGATTATAGCTAACCTCTAATATTTTACTGAGTGTTGTGTCTACAGATCAGGTACAATTTTCACACACACATTTCTGGCGCCCACCGTGGGGCAACCCACCTTTGCATGCTAGTTTTGATTTTTTTTGGGAGCTAAAACCCCAAAGTTTCAAAGATTTAATTTTATCTCCCAAACGGCTTGAAATTTTGGTCTGAAATTTTTTTTGCAAGTTGGTGACATGTCATGGAAGCTACAGTAAAAAATTTAGAATTTTTTGAGATGTTTTGAATTTTTAATAATTTGTTTTTGAAATTCCAGAAAAAATTAATATCTGACGCAAATCAGCATATTTTTCAAAATTTTTTATATTTTCGAAAAGATCTTTAAATTCTACAGGGGGTCCATTCTTTGTGTTTTAAATTTGGACATGATATCATAGCTCAAATAGTCAATTTACAAAAACTGGTCTGTTTTGATAAAATGGGTCTCTAGGGCACAAATGAAGAGATTTTTCTAAAAATTTTGCATTTTTGGAAAGCTCTCTATTTTTTAGTAGGGGTCTCTATTCTGAATTTCTATTTTTGTAGCCAAAATCATATCAAAAAAATTAGATCTTGTTGACTAGGTCAAATGCAAAAAAAAAAAAAAAGTTTTGTGATGGGTATGCACTTATTTTTTTTACATGGTTCAATGAATGATATGAGTTGTCATTTGGGTTGATTGCTAGTTATTATTACTGATAATAATTGATTTTTAGAGCTAACCCTATAGTTTTCATAAGTTGAATATATTTTGCATATCTTGTTTGCTTGTTTGCTTGTTGGAGAGTTCGTCACTTGCTTGCATGGAAAAGCTCAACAAAAATTGCTAAAAATCAAGTAAAATTTACTAAGCGCGTTGCAAGGATCCCAGGTATTCTCCTTCATCTAATAATATTTTGATTTGGGACTTAAAATAAATCTCTTATGTGTCAAGCTTGTGTGCATCTTTTCATGCTTTTGATCTATTTCTACACACTTGCATAATTGATACTAGGTTGTGAACCCTTAAGGATTCATTAAGTAGTCTTAGAATACTTGTGATTGATCTTGATTGCTATCTTGGGTTATTGGACTCGCTAATCCGCCGGCCCCTCATTTCCGCCCCGTGGTTGCAATCTCAGCGCCATAAAGGGGAGGGGTCAACAGGACAGAAGCGTTAAATGTTCCACTTGGCAACCCTTTTGTGCTTTTAGGAACTCCCTTGTTTTCTAAGTTGTGGACTCATTTTTAGCTTGTGTGAGGTGTTAAGTGTTCCACCTTGTGGACTCATCTCATATTCGCTTTAAACGTTAAGTGTTCCTCTTTCTACTTTTTGGATGCTTTTGGTAGATTTGCTTTCGGAACATACATCTGTGCTCACATAGTAATTAGGCCCTATGAACACTATTTGTGATTCTTGAGAGATTGGATTCCTAGCGAAATCCTTCTTGACGATAGAATCCTTGTAGGTAGGAAGGATACTTAGTGCGTTTCACATTCAACTTAGTTAGTGAGTCTTCTCTTATTGATTGACACATTCTCTCTCCGGAGAGGTTGATAGATCACGTGGGGTTGATATCATGAGCTTTGGTGAATCAAAATTGGTTAGTGCGTCTTCTCTTATTGATTGATACATTCTCTCCCCGGAGAGGTTGATAGATCACGTGGAGTTGATATCACAGACCTTGGTGGAACAAAACTTTGTCTTAGCGTGTCGGATTAATCTGCTTGCTTTGTTTGGGTTAAAAGTGAAGAGGTGTCAAAACCTTGAATCTGGAGCCAAGTCCCCTTGTGGTATACTATTGTGAGTCATCTTTAGAGAGGGTTAACCGTAGCGGACAATCCCTTCACAGGGCAAACTGCGTTGACGGAACCTCAAGCGGTAATAGCCATTTTCGCCATGGTAGTGACAACCACTATATAAATGTCCTTGTGGAAGAAATCTCCACGGGTATGGTTCATTGTTGGGTTGTCAGATCTCCCTAGCAGCTCTTGAAGATTAAGTTCTCGGACTGTGTCAAAACCCTGGTGCGCCGGGATTGGAGTTCACCCCTTTGAATCATAAAAGTTGCAGAGTCAAACCATTACTAAAAACCCTAGAGAGGCCAATTTTTCATTCTCAGGTATATGTGTGTTATTGCAAAACTTTTCAGAACATACACAATTAGTACTCTCAGGGATTAGCACAATTTGGTCACTTGATTGTTCATGCGCAAGGTTGCTTTTGCCCTTGTTCATTGTTTTCAGACGTGCTTGGAATCACTTGCTTGCTATTCTGCGTGCTTATTTATCTACTTGGCTATTAAAAATGATCAAATCTGGTATAACCTTCAAAATCTGGACAATACAATTTGCAAACAATCCAAAACTGAAGACCTTACATTTTGCAAAAATTGACGTAAAATCTTTTCTGGAGTCAAAAGTCATTTCAGGAAGTCAAAAGTCGTACGAGTTTTGTCAAGTGTCATTTCAGTATTACCCAACTATCGTATGAGTTTAGCAACTGTCATTTCATAGACTACCCAGTGTCGTACGAATCTGCAGAGTGTCGTTTGGAAAAATTTGAGAAAGTTGTCAGAAATTGTCAAATTGCAAGATATCCAATGTTTCCAGCCTAGTTCCAAAATCTGTCAAAAATATCATTGTGTCAAGAACAAATCAGTAGCTATTGAGAATCAGTACACATGTCTCAAAGAATCAGTAAACAAGAGGAAGAAGCTCTGATCGCCACTATAATGAAACAGATACATGCTATGCAAGTCCAGCTTGACAAACTTGAGAAAGAGAAGGAATCTAAAAAGTTCTCCATGGAATCTCTATACTCTTTTCCATTTGATAAAGACTTGTACATGTCACCATGCCCCCGGAAAAAAATTGAGCAATATGATACCTCTTCCACGGAGAGTGACACATCTAGCTTTGGAGACTATGATGACTATGATGACAGACAATGTAATGATACCTATGACACCTCTGTTCCTAAGAGTCCTCCTCGTTGTTCATTCCTACTTACTACAAATGGGCCATCACATTGGATAGATCAGGAGAGTGATCCATATGATTCTGATTATCAAAGAGACTTTGATGATTTCTATGCACAATACCCAGATGATCCATCTGTTTCACTTGAGGAAGAGAAAGTTTACCACGCTGATTATAAACATGCATACTATAAGGATCTCTCCTCTAAGAACTCTCAGGCTGAAAATAAAGATTACACTCTCAAGCAAGATCATGTTAATGTTGGACCTTTGTCTTGTGATGGTTCCCTTCCATCCCCTACTTCCTCCAATACCCATACATTTCCTAAAGCTTCCGAGTCTTTCAAATCTTTCACAGAACCTTCATCTGACACAAGCTCTAATATTTTTCATGTGGTTCCCTATAGTTATCCTCCAGGGCTACCTCTTAAAGAAACTCAAGCTAACCTTCACTTGGCTGCAAATACTTTCAATAATGATAAACCTAAAGAGCCTAAGCCTTCATATGCTATAATGCCTACTTCAGCTAGTCCTTCACCATCTCTTCAAAAATCATCCATACAATCCCAACATGCTTCCTTGTCCTTAGAAGTGGCTCCATGTCAAGAGGACTCTAAAAATGATAAAGAAAAGAACATAAGGAAAGATCAAGATCAAGAAGCCTCCATGTCATCCACTCCTTTTTCTAATGTATCTTATCCACCTCAGGGTTCTTTTGATCCTGTACCCCCTTTTTCATACATTCCACCATGTCTTAAGTCTTCTCTTAAGCAAGATCAAGCTACTACTTACACTAATGAGCTTATTGACAATCAAAATGACCTTACTACGCTTGCACTTTCCAAAGATGATACTTCCATTAAGGTTGGTAAAAATGGTGTTCCTTCCAATGTTAAGCCTATTGAAAATCAAGAGACAAATTATGCACTTGTGCTATCCAAAGATCCTTGTCAAGATCAAAGTCTTCCATCTTCTTGTTCTACCACTCCATGTTCACTTTCACTTTCTACTCTTCCTAAGTCTTCGCAAGCTTTGAATGATCCTATCAAAGAAAATGCTCTTATTCAAGATGTCCATGATTCTCTTGAAAATTCTAATTCTCACTCTAAAGATGCTGATATCCTTGGTTGTTATATAGATGCTGATGAACTTATTGATTATCCTTTTGCGTCTTCCACTTCCATCCTTGGACCTCTTCCACCACTACTAAGGGCTTCATGCCTTCCTTCCATCTTGGGTCCTTATGTCCCTTCACTTTCCCCTCCTAACTCTCCTAATTCGCCATCCATCTTGGGTCCTTACATACCTCCATCTCCCATCTTTCCTCAAGATCAACATAGATGCATACCCTTGAATCCTTTTCATCCACCCACCCATCTAAACCAGTCATATCCTCCTCCTTCTTCCACAAGTCCCAAGTCCTTTGGAAGTAACTTGAATGTTCAATACAAGAAAAAGAAGCAATACAAGAATCCATCAAAAAAAGAAAATCACCATGTCTCCTCTAAACAACATGGAAGCATAAAGTTAAAAGAGATATCTAAGAAAAAAACTACAAGACAAGTATGGGTTCCAAAATCCATCATTGAAGATATTATCTCTAAATCATCAAAAGGAAATAAAAAGCCTACGACTATATGGATTCCAAAGTCTCTCTTGAAAGAGTCTGGTGTTGAACAAAAAGTGAAATTGACATTCAAGCTTCCAAAGGCTTCCACTACATCTCCTTCCAAAAATATTCTTCCATTTCATGCGCCCAAACCTCAACCTCTGCTATCCATTCGCCATATTCCTTCACGTATTCCTTCATTCACGATTCCTCCATCCTCTCACCACCCTTCAAGGTATGTGTTGACGTTGATCTTGCCTTCCTTTCCACCTACCCTTTTACAATCCTTCCATGCATTAACCTTCTACCTTCTATCCTTTTTCCTCATTTGCCTATTCCTCCTATCTTCCAACCTCACTCGCTTTACATAGAACCCTATCCTCCATTTTTCTTTTTCATCTCCCTTTCCCTATCAGCATCTTTAAGCGTATCATTTTGAATCTTTGGCATATCATGGTTTATCCTTTCAAGGAGCATTACATAAAAAGCTTGCCTTCTTCAAAAAAAAATTCAAAAAAAAATAAAATAAAATAAAAAAATTGAAAATGTGCCTTGGTGAAAACCTGGAAACAGGTGCCTTGGTAGCAAAAGTAAAGAGAAATAAATTCATCCTATGGTGAAAACCACTCCCTTGTGGCGCCTTGGATAAGTACCATGATGAAAACCTAGCAATCAGGCATCATGCGTAGTTCTTCTACATATTTCATCCATCCCACCTTCTTTCTTTGATCTTGACAAGGTTGATCTATACATGAATATTTGGCTATTTTGTGAGCTATCTTACAGTGATCTTGCATTCATTCCTTCCATGTTTAGCCTTCATATCCATCTTCCTTCATTCTTTTTCACCTGTCACTATCCTTTTCCCCTTTGGTCTTGATCTAAGAAAGAAAGAGTAAAACACAGTGCTATGAAGCCTCTTGACATGTCTACTCTTTTGGACTGCATCCTTTCCTGCTCTTGCATCACGCTTTTGTGACTTATCCTATGCTAGCCTTTCATTGCTTGTCCAAATGCGCTTTACATGACAATTTTTCCCTAGCTTGGGTATTCTTGAGGAGTTTCCCCTTGAGGATTTCTTCCTTTCATTTTCCTTCATTCTCTTATCTTCCATCTCTTCCACCAGCCTGCCAATCCCTCTTGTTCTCCACCTTGCTAGACATTGGGACTGCACGATATGATCTTGCTTGGGAGTTTGCAAATGGAAAAAGATGCTATCAAGTATACCAAGTATCAAAACAATTATCAGAATCAGTATCAGAATCAGTATCAGAACCAGTATCAGAACAATTATCAGAATTAGTATCAGAATCAGTATCAGAACCAGTATCAGAACCAGTATCAGAACAAGTATCAGAAAAAATATCTCATGATCAATCCAGCTATTTGGGCATATAGAACTAGTATCAGAACACCTACAGGGGTTACACCTTTCACTTTAGTTTATGGGTCTGAAGCGGTACTACCTATTGAGGTTGAAATCCCATCACTCAGAATCAGAATGCATGGACTTGTCACTGATGAAGACTACAGAGTGTCGAGGTTACAAAAACTTGAACTACTAGATGAGCGCAGACAAACAGCGTATGATCATCTCAGAGTGTATCAGAAAAGAATGTCTAGAGGCTACAACAAGAAAGTCAGACATAGAGAATTTCAGGTTGGCGATCTAGTGTTGAGAGAAAATCCTAAAAATCAATCACATCGAGAACGCAAGGGGAAGTTCGAACCCAATTGGTTAGGTCCCTTTGTTATCACTGCTACTTTTGGCTCTGGTGCCTATCAACTCTCAACGACTAAAGGAGATCAGCTCCGAGAACAAATCAACGTTCTCCATCTGAAGAAATTCTACGCCTAAGGCATTCAGTGCTTGGTAAATGTTCTGAAAAAATCTTAAAAATCAAAAAAAGTCCTGAAAAAATGAACATCTTGGTGAAAACCTAGCAATAGGCGCCTTGATGATTCACAAAAAAAAATCAAAAAATATCAAAAGTACAAAAAAATTGAAAAAATGAAAAATACAAAAAAATGAAAAAAAAAGTGCCTTGGTCAAAACCTGGAAACAGGAACCTCGGTAGCAAAAATAGAATCTCTACCAAGATGGTGAAAACCTGGCAAACAGGCGCCATTTGTTCCAAATGCTCCATCTATCAGCACAATCTTGGTCTTTCCCAGCTTTCAGTCTTGCTTTAGTTTGTACATATCTCCCGGTTTGTTCCTGCATTTCCAGTTTTCAATAAGTCGGCCTGTACACCAACCAGCTCAAGCGTTTGCATCCTATCAATGTTCACACTTGGGGGCAATCAATGTCATATCCTATGGTCTCCCATGTATCTTAGACGTGTCATATCCACTCAGAGTCCTTTGAAGCTTCAAGTTGAGTCAGTTAGTCTGTCTCGTCTCCAGAAAGGATTTTGCATCAACAACAATCAAACATCAAAACTCAACTGAAAACAATCTGTGCTTTTCATGCTTTTATCTCCTTGTAGGCTTACTGATTCGCATTGAGATTTTTGCATATTGTGTCCCTTCGAGCTCTTCGATGATGTCTTTTATAGGATTTAGAGAGTGATGACTGGGGGCATAATCTTTTCTTTGTCTTCTGCTTGTATGTGAAAATCTAACAGCTTTGGAAATTCTGGATTGAAATGGTGTCCGACTGTAAGAGCCTCTATCTCGAATTGGATGGCCATGCATACCTCGACCATTGATACCCAAAAAATTCAAGGAAGTTTGATCTCACTATTGTCTTTTTGAGTAAGTTCTTTCTCCTACTGTGAATGCAATCTTGCCTAAGGATGTGAACGATAAAGGGTCACTACGGGTAATTCACATTGGATTTAGAATGATCTCTTGACTGTTTGATGTGTTTGCAATGCAAGGCGTACTCAGGTCATCACGAAGTTTATGTTTTGATGCTTGTACAAATTTCTATATCAAAATGGACATGATATTCAGGTCATCCTGGCGTTTGTGCCTTGATGCTTATATTTAATCCAACATTTTGAAAACAAAATCAATATTCATATATCCATGGTTGTTAACCAGTGGGTGTTGTATTGATTCTTGCACATACAAATCGATATTCATATGTCTATGGTTTCATGGCTAGTGGGCATTGTATTGATTTATCCGGTTACCTAAAGTTCAATGATGATAACAAATCGACACATGATCAGTGACTAGGTCCTAGGTCTTAGGTGGCATTTCATTTTGCATGTCTCATTGCATTTTGCATGTTTACATGATCTCACAATGATTAAACGAACTTCAATGCTTAAATGATTCTTCAAATCGCATCTTCAAGTCTAACAAGAGCTGAATCTCACACGAAGGTTCCTCCAATGAAATAGCAAGTAGAATCCTTTTTCGGGATCAAAATTCAAATCTGAGATCATTCATATTATTAACTACTTGCATATTCGACCTTCAATCATCACAGAAATCTAGTATTCAACTTAACTGATTATCTTACATCACACTATCAAAATTTCAACTTGGTCAACCATGGTCAACTCATGGTCAAACCTAGTCAAATTTGGTCTTTTGGACCTCCCAACGATGCAGAATGCGTTCTCGGACGTATATAACCACTTCTCAAATCAATTAACATGCTTCTAAACTATAACGCTGACTTTTCTTGTCAGATTTCAATTTTAATCCCGAAGGGGGCATGGTATTGCACATCATTCAAAGTCTATAAATCAAATTCTATCGATCAAATCTATCAATATCTTTCATCAGTGATCAAGATAACAATCACGTCTAGTCACTGATTCATCAAAAGTCCTCATCGCTCGGGGCAAATCTATCATCACTTGGGGCATATCAGATTTATCGATCCATATCAATCTGGTATTCTCCTAATCTTGTAAACTGTATCAGTTTTTTGCAACCATCAGATCATAGTGTTCTTTCCTTGGTTCTTCGACAACTGAAGGGTTTGGATGTGATACTTGCTAGTTCTGCTAAGACAATCGAGTCTAGAACGGGTCACTCACTTCTTATCAATCCTAAGGTTTAGAATCAGGCATTTTGACACTTTTTCGCAATCATAAGTTCATTTGCTGCTACAGTGAACATTATCTTTGGTCATTCAAGACCTATTATCTCCATATCAATTCAATATCAATCAACTCCTATCTCAATATCTCTCAATCGTTTTCTATCTTGAGATCGGTTTATCTTTTGAATCAGTTTCATATCTCTATCAAACACAGACTTTCTTTGAACCACTGCACTTCGCACAGTAATTCAAAGAGGGTTAAAATGTAATACCCCAAAAATATAGCTCCCAGATGACAGTTTTGAAACTCATATGATAGTGGGTGTCTTACCAAATGATGATGTAGCTCTCAAATGATGATTTGCAGTTGCTGAAATGAGCCTTGAGAATGCCAAAAGTCATATGACACCTAGAAGGTCCTGGCATGAGTTTCTGACAAAACTTGTATGAAAATTGTACAGACAAAGAATAAAATCACAAGGTTGATCAGAAAATGACATAAAATAGATAGAAATTGAAAAACTTTTTGGAACATACATAATTAGCACTCATAGGGATTAGCACATTTAGTCACTTGATTGTTCATGCGTAGGGTTGCTTTGTCCCTTGTTCATTGTTTTCAGACGTTCTTGAAATCACTTGCTTGGTGTTCTACGTGCTTGTTTATCTATTTGGTTATTGGAAACAAATGACCCCGAAATAATCTTCAAATCTGAACAAACAATTTTGCAAACACACTGATTCTGAAAAACTAAAAAATTGCAAAATCTGAAGCAAAATTCCTTTCTGGAGTCAAAATTCATCCCATAGGGTCAGAAAGTCATACGAGTTTTGACCATTGTCATTTCAGAACCCCTGTATTGTTGTATGCAAGCTTATAGATTATCATACGAGCTTTGTTAGAAATTACAAACAAAAAGCCAAAATCTGCTATCAACTATCGTGCGAGCTTTGTAATTGTCGTACGAGTTTTGTCAATTGTCATTTCAGAGCCTACAAACTATCGTATGAGCCTGCAGAAAGTCATATGAGAATTTTTTGAAAAATTGCCAGAAAGTTGTCAAAATTGCCAAAAGTCCAGCTTTTACAACCTATTTCTAGAATCTGTCAAACAAACCATTGTGTCAAGAATAGAGCAGAAACTAGAAAGAATCCAATCATTCTCCCAAAGTGGCCTCTTGAATCTGATCTAGCCTTCTGATTTATCGATTTGAATCTTTTTCATCTTGTATCAAAATCTTGTCATAATCATCAATCTTTAATCAATCTTCAAAATGGCTAAGTGTTGTGAGCTCATGTCCGCCATCTTTTGGGTATCTACCCATACTACTAGGGCATAGTATCCTTCATTTATGTCCAATCTAATCTTCAATCAATCCAATCTTGACAAGGTTGTGTCATTTGATCTCCTTGAATCAGGTCAATCTTCAGTTGTCTTGATCTTCTTCTTTTGCTTCACCCAAGGTTAATGGTGGAAACTAGAGCTTCCTCACATAACAAATCCAAAGAAGCACCCAATACCATACCTTTGTCTACTCATGTGGGTCCAACTCTTGAGCAACTCTACAATTCAGGTCTTTATGAAGATGACGGTCTTGGCAATTTTTGATTGAAAACTGGTTACATACCCCCTCCATCAACTCATGGAGGTAATCAGAAAACTCCACATCAATCCATCCCAGGGAGTCCTAAAACTCCTAACATGTCTCAAGGAGGGACAAACCACGGGTCTCAAGGACCTCATTCCCAACATGGTGCAGATCAAGAACCTACACCTTCTGAAATTGCTCGATATAAAAATGATGATGACTTCAAGAAAATGATGAGGCATTTCTTGAAAGAAGATAGAGAGGCATACTTTTTAGAGTTAGCTCATCAAGGAGCTAAAATTCCTCCAAAATTTAATGTTGAAAATATCATTACGCATGAGGAAGAAACCCCTATCATGGCTATGATGAAATAGATGCATGACATGCAAGTCAAGCTCAACAAACTAGAGAAAGAAAAGGAACCTAAGGAGTTCTCCATGGAGGCCCTATGCCCTTTTCCATTTGATAAGGACTTGTACATGCCACCATTCCCAAAGAGAGTGGAAATGCCTAAATATGATAAGTATGATGGAAACTCTGATCCTCAAGATCATGTCAGAGAATTCTGTACTCAATCTATGGAGTTCATGCACGAACCAACCTACTTAATGCATCTTTTCCCTCGATCTCTGGGAGGAGCAACCATTCATTGGTTTTTTAGGATGCCTCCAACTATCAAAACTTTTGAGGAGTTAATCAAACTGGTCTATCAGCAATACTCCTACAATATCTAGCATCCGGTCACCATGATTGACATCTGCAATATGAAACAATATCTAGGAGAACCATTCCTGACATTTCTCAAAAGATGGAGGAAGACATTTTCTCTATATGCTAGACCCATTCCAGAAACTGAGAAACTAGAAATCTTCATCAATAATCTTGTTCCAGAAATCAACTACCCTTTACAAATGCAAAATCATACATCCTTTGATAAGATGGTAGATAATGCGATCAAAATTGAGAAAGTACTTGTGAAAAAAGGAGACAATACACTTCAAAAGGACAAGTATGATTCTAGATCTAGTTCTAAGGATAAGAACAAAAACTGGAATAAGAATAAAGGCATTGTCACTAATGGCATTATTGATGCTATGCATGCCCCATCCAAGGCACTTGCTTTCAATCTCACTATTGGCACCCAAGCCATAAAAGCTTTCGAATAAAAAACAACAGAGTCCAACAAAAAATCATCTGAATATTGTATACACCTAAAAATGGTCACCTAAACTATTAGCCCCTTTTGCTAAATCATAAATTTCTTATTCTTGATCAAATCCTAGTTCTATCATTAATTTGATTATTTTCTATGGGCTAACCATTTTATCCTAAGTTTTTATTTATTAAAAGGAATATTTTCTCCCCTTTTAATAAATAAAAAGCCCCCCCTTTTCCTCTTATCCTAAGTTGCACAAATAAAACAAAAAGGGAAAAATCACTTTTTGTCTCATATGGACACAAAAGTCAACTCTTATTTTCCTATTGGAGAATATTTGTGCACATGGATTGCTCCTCTTTGATACTCCACCCTTGATTAAATCTTTTGCCTCTTAATCTCCATGGTCCATTCCTTTTTCATTTCTTATAAAAGGGGAGCTTTCTTCTTCATTTTCATATCTCAACTTTTTATGCTAATGTTATGCTATAGGTTTTCTAGGTCACTTTGTAGCTTTTGGAGATTTGGAGCATTCTTGGCTTTTGCATCTATATGTTATCATAGTTTTCATTTCTTGCATTATCATGACATTCTTAGCTTAGATTTCCTTTATGCTTTAGATTAATCCATCTAGCTTAACTAGGAGGCTTTGTAATACTTGCATCTTTCATTTTCATAGCTTAGCTTGCATTTCCATTTCTAGCATAGCATTGCATTTTCATTCTTGATTCTTGAGGATATTGGCATTATTTCCCTTGTCTTCATTGAATCTCCCATTGCATGGTTTACTAGCAAGGTTATAGGCTAAATAGCTCTAGCTGAGAGCATTCTTAAAACCCTTGCACTCCATGCCTAGGGAGCTATGGATCAATTTTTGAGACCTCATTCTTGAGTGTTCTTGAATGTAATGATTCATAGAAGTGTGACATAATTATAGCACACAAATATAAACCTTGGGCTTCAGATCCTAAATGCAAGTTTACTCCTCTTGGAGAGTCCTTGGAATATTCTATGAAAACTCTGTTGGCCAACAACATCATCTCCTTGCCTGAGATAAAAGTCTTTGATCTTGAACCTAAACCAAAATGGTGGAGAGATAATGATTTTTGTGACTTCCATCACAATAAGGGTCATAAAACTAATAACTGCATCCGCTTGAAACACATCATACAAGATAAAATTGATAATGGAGAAATTCTAATTGATGATCATAAGAGCAATAGTGATCATACAACATTCACGGAACCATTTCTGAAACATAATCAAGGAGATTCATCTTCTCAGCCTAATATGGGTGCTAAAGTCAATTATGCCTACTCTAGAAACAATGTTGTCATAAATATGGTTGAACCATGCCTATCTGAGAATTGCAATGTCATCACAATTGTAAGAAAAGATAGAGAAATTAAATTAGCTAATGCAGTTACTAATCACAAGCTCAGGCGCATCTGCAAGGACAAATCTCAGATTCATCCAATGTCCCTAAGATGCCTTTCAATCTTTCATCTACCTTTAAACAGAAGGCTACATCTAAATCTTCAAATCCTAAAGACATGAGGCCTACATCATACAATATTGTTCAACAACTCTAGCATACAAATGCAAAAATCTCCATGTTTGAGTTGCTTCGGATATCTCTAGCTCATAGAGCCATTCTAGACAAAGCTTTTCTCGGATCCAATGTTCCTGATAACCTTGATTTAGATAGATTCTAGACTATGGTTGGTCATCTTATGTCGCCACAATATATCTCCTTTTCAGAGGAAGATGATAACTCCTTGAGTCATTCACATAACCAACCCTTGCATATTGTAGTCTTGATCCAAAACCGTTGTGTCAAATGTTTGTTGATAGATAGGGGTGTTGGTCTTAACATTTGTTCTTTTAGCTTGATTACACAACTGGGATTTTAAAAAATGGCCATCCATCCTAGAAAGAAGATAACTATCAAAGCATATGATGAGCAAGAAAGATCTTCCAAAGGAACAATTGTCTTACCTATTAGAACAAGTCCAGTCATCGGAGATACTATATGTCAAGTTCTTGATCTACCTTTGGCTTACAACATCCATCTAGGGAGACCCTGGATACATGAAATGAAAGCTATTCCTTCTACGTACCATCAGTGTTTGAAATTTCCTTATGAAGGAGTAGAGGTGATGATTCCAGCTGATCTATATACAACTTGCAATGCATTGAAAGAAAGTGTTGATAAACTTGTTCCTAATAACATAGAATCTTCCACTAAGCAGCTAGACGTTGCTTCAACATCCAAGATGGAAGACATTGCTAAAGAGGTTAAAATCAAAGAAAATGGTATGAGAGAATATACTATAGAGCCAGTCTTGTCTTTGACATCTCTCCCTATCTCACCTAAGTCCTATGGGAAAACTCTAAAATAGTCCAAACTAGAGTCTAAAGAACCTTTTGAGGCATATAAAGGAAATTTTGTTGCAGAACAAGTGTCCAAACAAGAGTTTGAAGAGGATGAAGCTGTGCTTGCATGGCTATACAAAGATGAACCTGAATCTCAAATTGTTCAAACATGTGACTCTAAAACACCGAAGATCCCTTCTAAGTCATATGGCCCAAGGGATAAATTGATCACAAAAATGGGATATACAGGAAAATGACCTCTAGGACTATAGGGTAAAGGTCTTCTATCACCTCTTGACCATCATGGTCGAACAAACAAGAATACAACAAGTCTAGGATATAAGAAGAAGCCTTTCTATCTTAGCAAGAACTCCCCACATGTCTTATAACAGATTGAACCAACAAAGGAGGAAGCACAACAATCTAATAGTGATGATTTAGATACCACTGAAGATCTTATTGCTTACGAGTGTTTGCCTAAAGAAATAAAAGACCTCCTTGACGCTGAAGATGATCTAGTAAAAAGTATCAATGTAGTAGAAACACATGAACCTACTATAAAACAAGAGATAGTTGCACCACAAGAACCAAATGATCTTAAAGGCAATCAAACAGAAAAATAAGAAGGTAGTAGCTATTCTGAGATAGATTCCCATGAGTGTGAATTCAAATTAGAATCTGAGGGTAACCCTTGTTGGGGTATCCATCTTGACTTTACTCATGTTCTTAAATTTCCTAGAGGCATAGATGAAGAATCTAATGACTATGAATGGGGAGTCATTTCAGAGGAAGATGAGTTTATCATAGAAAAACATATTGATGTTGTTCACCAATATGCACCTAAACCTAACGTAAGTCTAAAGCAAAATGATGAACTTAACGAGTCTGATGCACCGATGGCTGAAGTGGACTCCCACAATGACACTGATCCTATTCATGAATTGAACATCTTAAGTTGTCATATCACCTTCAAACTAGAGCATCAGGTTAGGACCAATGATGATAGATCCAAATCCATAAACACTATTTCCCAATCTTTCCCCACTTTGACTATCCAACATCCTGAACTTCTTGACCAAACCTCTACAAATCTGAGCCAAGGTATCTATACCTTTCCAAATGACTATGCCCTTGCTTGCTACTTCAATGTAGTTGAGCCTATGAGGACTTCCATCAGTGAATCGAGCATTAGCATGATAGAGTCAGACATCAAGTATCTTAGTAAAAAAAATAAGAATAAAAAGAAAAAGAAAATGAGTTCTGAGGGTGAAAACCACTTTGTGGCAGTCTTAGAACCTACAAAAGTAAAAATAAAAGATGTATCTGAAGGTGAAAACCTCTTTGGGGTGCCTAAGGATGAGATATTTGATGTCCTTCCAAGTCATTTACATGACACATCTCCAGTTCTAATTGAGCCCACTCAATCTATCAACTTGGGAACAACAAAAGAACCAAAATTGATTCATGTAGCACAATCCTTATCAGAAGAAGAAAAGCAAAAATTTACTACATTCCTAATAGAGAAAAAGATCAACTTTGCATGGAAATATTTAGATATGCTAGGATTGGATCTTGATCTTATAATGCACCATTTATCTATAGCTCCAAACATCAAACCTGTTAAGTATAAATTGAGAAAGATGCATCCACATGTTGCACTCTTGGTTAAAGCTAAATTAGAGAAACTACTAAAAGCCAGATTCATCTGTGTTATTGACTATGTTGAATGGATCTCTAATATTGTACATGTTTCTAAACCAAATCAATCAATCAGAGTGTGCACAAATTTCAGAGATTTAAACAAAGCATGCCCTAAGGATGATTTTCCACTACCTAACATTGATATGATAGTGGACATGACTGCGGGTTTCAAGATGTATTCTTTAATGGATGGTTTTTTTGGATATAATCATATAAAAATTGCTCTAGAAGATCAAGAGAAAACTACTTTCACATATACGTGGGGTACCTTCTGTTGGAATGTCATGCCATTTGGGCTTAAGAATGCTGGTGCTACATATCAGAGAGCTATGACATCTATTTTTCATGACATGATGCATTGAAATATGGAGGATTATGTTGATGATACTTTAGCAAAATCTATGATAAGATCTAAACATCTAAATGATTTGAGCAAAATACTAGACATAATGGAAAATTTTAGTCTCAGACTGAACCCTAAGAAGTGTGCTTTTGGTGTCACTTCTGGAAAGCTCTTAGGCTACATTGTTTCAAAGAAAGGCATTGAAGTTGATCTAGCTAAAGTTAAAGCCATCATGGAGATGCAACCTCCCAAAAATATCAGTCAAATGAGAACATTACAAGGGAGAGTACAATCTATTAGATGCTTCATATCTCAGCTAGCATACATATCACAACCTTTCACAAAGACATTATATAAAGGTGTGACCTTTGCATGGAATGAGGAATGTGAAAATAATTTTAATCATATCAAGAAATATCTATCAAATCCTCCTATTTTGATGCCTCCTATTCAAGGGAAGCCTTTGATCTTATATGTCTCCACCATAGATACATCACTGGGGGCATTGCTTGCACAACATGATGAGAACAAGAAGGAAAGAGCTATATACTATATTAGTAGAACATTGGTAGCATATGAAAAGAACTATTCCATGATTGAAAAAGCTTGTCTAGCTGTGATCTTCACATCACAGAAATTGAGACATTACATGTTGGCTCATACCACACATTTGGTAGCTAAGATTGATCCACTAAAGTACCTACTAAGCAAAGCTTCCCTGACGGGTAGATTAGCTAAATGGGTCATGCTCTTAAGTGAATTTGACATTGAATATGTTGAACAAAAAGCTATTAAAGGCCAAGTTATTGCTGATCAATTGGCGGATGCACTTATGTTTGAAGATACACCAATGCAAATGGAAATCCTAGATTCCTCTATCATGAATCTTTATTCTAGAGAATGGAAATTGTTCTTTGATGGCTCCTATACACAGAATGGATCTGGAGTAGGCATATTTTTTTATCACTCCTCAAGGATACTCAATTCCTAAGGCATTCAGAATCAAGTTTCCTTGTACAAACAATATTGCTGAATATGAAGCCCTTCTTAATGGTATGAAGATAGCAATTGAGTGGAGACTAACAAAACTACACATTCATAAGTACTCACAACTTGTTATCCATCAAGTCAATGATGTGTACCAAATGAAAGATGAAAAGCTCATTCCATATAAGAGAATGGTAGATGATCTAAAGAAATATTTCATATCTATCACTTTTGAGCAAATACCTAGAACAGAGAATAAGGCTGTTGATGCTATGGAAACACTCTCTACTTTATTACAGCAGCCCGAACATGAGCTACACTATGAGTTCCTGGTGGAAGCACTCTCTTATCTTGCATATGATTCCCCTGATACCCACATGATCTGCACTATTATAGGTCATGATTCATCCAGATATAAAAAAAATTTCTCCTATCTCCAAGACCAAATCATTCTCGATACCTTTAACCACCATGAGAAAAGATACCTTATCCGCAATGCATCTTGGTATGTCATCATTGGTCATGATCTATACAAATGAGGTCTAGATGGTACACTACTTAGATGTTTAGAATGAGAAGAGTCTCAACATGCATTAGAGGAAGTCCATGAAGGTATACATAGATCACACTCGAATGGTTTAACACTAGCTCAAAAACTTATTAGGGTTGGGTACTATTGGCTAGAAATGGAGAAAGAGGCTATCAAGTTTGCTAAGAAATGTCAAAAGTACCAAGTACATGGAAACTTAATTCACGCAGTAGGGAGAGATCTAATTCCCTTCACTACACAATGGCATTTTTTTTTGTATTAACATAGTTGATAAACTGAGTTACATCAGAACTCTCGGTATACATGATTTACATCAGAGAAAAACCTTAAGATTAAGTCATATCAATACATATATAACATTTCATAAGTTTTGAAAGTGGGGTACTAAATACAACTGATGCTTGTTAATACAAAAAGAGGACTGCAATCCTTTGGGTATCTGCTACACTGCAAACTGGTCAAGAATAAAAAAAGAGGAAGTTCCCTCACTAACTTTGTGTATTAGGTCCTGGCATCCTTCTATCTTCAAGCTGCATATCTTTGATGAATTGGTTAAGAATATCAAGCTCCCTCTTCCGAAGCATATCTTTGTGCATGGAGAAGTATTGGCAATAAACAATGTCATCTTTGTAGATCAACAACTGGCCTTCTCTCATAAGGATCATAAACCCATCCCTAGAGATCTCTAAAGAAGCAACAACCTATGACATGATGTGGAAATGTGTGAGTTTACATACAAACTCAGTAAGCTATCTTCTTCGCTTTTGAAATATCTCACTATTCCGCTCTTTCCATAAAAACCATAGAATTTTACATGTAAGAGTAGACCAAAAAGAATTCATTTTAAAATCAAAAGACTCAATATAGCCGGCAAGAATTTTAGACCAAGACAGACCAGGTTTACAATTCTAGACAACCAGAGACCCAAGAAAGATAGACCATATACACTAGGCATATGCACAATTAAAAAATAAATGCTCATAGGACTCAAGGACAGCACAAAAATCACACCAAATAGGTTCTCCTAAACCATGTGGCAGGGTGTTACCCACAACAAGTTTCTTTAAGAGCAAAAGCCACCTAAAACAAGATTTCTTAGGTTCACAATGGGAGTGCCAAAAAAAGTTAAAAAAGGTTTTCCATTTAGATACCGGGAAATCCAGTCCCCAGCCAAGGTTCACCCTCTCAAAAATGTCACTTTTATCTTTCAACATATCATAAATATGCTTAGTAGAGATCTTGTGGAACTCACTACTATCCTTCCATTTGACCCACTGCATGAACTAACTAGTGGTCGTACATTTACCAGGAAAAAAAGAACCCACAACCTTAGAAAGGATAGAATATGTCTTTTTCTGTGAGCTTGGGATATGGTACTTATTGGATAGTTCCTCCCAATCCCCAAGCCAATTGTCAATCAATACATCTTGAAAAGTATAGATACCATAATTATCCCAATTCTTGGTAGATCAACTTTGAGTTAAAGCCAAAGGCTTTCTGTTTTCCTCCACCGTTCACCAAATCAATCTATCGACCATCGAGTATGTAGGAGGACCACCACTGGCACCCCTGACTAGGAGAAGATCTCTGACCTGAACCCATGCCTTCCAAATGGACTAAAACACTTTAGAACCAAAAACTGACAAATTCATGGACCCCATCAATTTGTCCCAAAGAGGCACATCTTTTTATCCTTTCCCTTTTTTGATATCTGATTTATTGATGTTGTTCTTGATCAAGACCTTCCACAGTTCATCGCCTGTCATAGCTTGTGTAACTCATTTGGATGCCAAAGCCATACAATAGCATTTTCACCAATGGGTATTTGATCTTATAGGATCCATACATCCTCATTCTTCTAATGGACATACCCATATAATCGCAGCTACAGATTATTTCACAAAATGGGTAGAAGCAGTTCCTTTGACTCAGGCGACTGGCAAGCAAATTTCTATGTTCATTCTGAACTACATCATATGCCGGTATGGTATTCCACACTCTATAGTCACAGATAATGGTGGACAATTCAAGAACAAAGACTTAGATGATCTATGCACCAAATTCAAAATTACACAACATTGGCCATCTATCTACTATCCTCCAGCTAATGGACAAGCAAAGGATTCTAACAAGAATCTATTGAAAATCTTGCACCATATAGTTAATAAAATAGGAAGATATTGGCATCTCATGATCAATCCAGCTCTCTGGGCCTACAGAACAAGTATCAGAACACCTAATGGGGCTACACCATTCACTTTAGTTTATGGGTCTGAAGTAGTACTGCCTATTGAGGTTGAAATCACATCACTAAGAATCAAAATGCATGGTCTAGTAACTGATGATGACTACAAAGTGTCTAGGTTGCAAGAACTTGAAATACTAGATGAGCACAGATAATCAGTGTATGATCATCTCAGAGTATATCAAAAAAGAATGTCTAGAGGCTACAACAAGAAAGTCAGACATAGAGAATTTCAGGTTGGTGATCTAGTCTTGAGAGAAAATCCTAAAAATCAATCACATAGAGAGCACAAGGGGATGTTTGAACCCAACTAGCTGGGTCCCTTTGTTATCACTGCTATTTTTGGCTGAGGAGCCTATCAACTCTCAATGACTGAAGGAGAACAACTCCAAGAACCAATCAACATTCTCCATCTAAAGAAATTCTATGCCTAAGGCATTCAACATTCAAAAATGTCCTGAAAAAATCATAAAAATCAGAAAAAGTCCTGAAAAATGAACATCTTGGTGAAAACCTAGCAATAGGCACCTTGATGTATCACAAAAAAATAAAAAAAATTGAAAAAAAAAATTAAAAAAATGAAAAATACAAAAAAAAATGAGAAAAAGAAAAAGTGCCTTGGTGCAAACCTAGAAACAGGCGCCTTGGTAGCAAAAATAGAATCTCTGCCAAGATGGTGAAAACCCAGAAAATGGTTGCCACTTGTTTCAAAATGCTCCATCTATCAATGCAATCTTGGTCTTTCCCAACTTTTAGTCTTGCTTTAGTTTGTACATATCTCTTGGTTTGTTCCTGCATTCCTATTTTCAATAAAGTCAGTTTGTACACCAATCAGCTCAAGCGTATGTATCCTATCAATGTTTCAAACTTGGGGGCAATCAATGTCAGATCCTATGGCCTCCAGTGTACCTCAGATGTGTCATAGCCAATCAGAGTCCTTTGGAGCTGCATCTGAGTCAGTCAGTCAGTTTCCTCTCCAAAAAGGATTTTGCATCTACAACAACGCAATTAAACATCAACAAAAATTGAAAAAAATCTGTGCTTCATGCTTTTATCTCCTTGTATGCTTCTGATTCACATTGAGATTTTTGCATATTGTGTCCCTTTGAGCTCTTCGATGATGTCCTTTATAGGATTTAGAGAGTGATGATTAGGGGCATAATCTTTTCTTTGTTTTATGTTTGTATGTGAAAATCTAACAACTTTGGAAATTCTAGATTGAAATGGTGTCCGTCTGTAAGAGCCTCTATCTCGTATTAGATGGCCATGAGTACCTCGACCATTGATACCCAAAAAATTCAAGGAAGTTTGATCTAACTATTATCTTTTTGAGTGAGTTCTTACTCCTACTATGAAACATGATCTTACCTAAGGATGTGAATGATAAAGGGTCACTACGGGTAATTCACATTGGATTTAGAATGATCTCTTGATTGCTTGATGTGTTTGTACCGCAAGGCATATTCTAGTCATCATGGCATCTATGTTTTAATGCTTATACAAATTTATATATCAAAATGGACATGATATTCAGGTCATCCTGGCATTTATGCCTTGGTGCTTATATCTAATCTGACATTTTGAAAACAAAATCAATATTCATATGTCCATGGTTATCTAACCAGTGGGCGTTGTATTGATCCTTGAGCATAAAAATTGATATTCATATGTCTATGGTTTCATAACTATTGGGCATTGTATTGATTTATCCGGTTACCTAAAAATTCAATGATGAAAAATGACCAACACATGATCAGTGACTAGGTCCTAGGTCTTAGGTTTGCATTTCATTCTGCATGACATTTTGCACTTTGTATGATCTCACACTTTGCTGAATAAACTTGAATGTTTAAATGATCCTTCAAAACTAAACTAAAACTTGGCATAAAGAGCTGAATCTCACACGAAGGTTTCCTCACAGAATCCGCAAGCAGTCACTATCCTGGGTTAGACATCCTTTTTGACATAAGACTGAGTACTTGTCTTCATCAATACCTACAAAACATATCATGTGTATCATTACATTCACATTACATATCATAATCATTCCATCTGTTGCATTTACATTGCATACATGTGCATAATCAAAATCATACATATATCTTTCCATAATCAATTACATTTGCATAACATCCATACATGTGAAAGAAATGATTGCATTGCATAAATCCATACATACATTCTACACTACTCATAGTATTTACATCACATGATATCATCATAAATCAAAACATGACAAGTACAAATGAAGTCATAACCAAAATCTCAATCTCATATATATCATATAACTTGAACTAGTCAAGGGTGCACTACTAGCACAAAGTACAAAAGAATGAGCTCATGTGAGCTATCAGAAGATCGAAACAATATATCTATGAACAAAAAGAGCAAAAACATCAGAATATCTAGACAGATCAGTTGTCTACTTGATCCTATGCATCTGGTGGAGGTGGTGGTGGTGCATTAGGCACTGCCTCAGCTCGAGGTGCCCTAGCTCCCACTAACACTATCATATATTGAGAGTATGTGGGTACTCTCTGAGCAGCAAGAATAAAAGCATACTAGGCAGAAACATAGTAAGCGGCTCTCTAGAGGTCTGATGTTCACCTCTGTTTGTAATCTCTTGCTCTCCTCTTGGAGCTCAGATCACTGTCTATCTGCCTCTGTAAAATGCTCCTCAAATTAAGTACTCCATACCTTCAGGTTCTTGACTTGTAATCTGAGTCACCTTATGATCTCCTGAGGAGTCTATGGTACCACTCTCTCCTCTAGTCGATCTCCTTTGTAAAACTATAGGTCTACTTGCTGAAGAACTAGAGGGACAAGGTGGTCTCATCTGACTAGATGGTCTCTGCGGAGGTGTAAAAACTGCTCTTGGCCTCAGAGGTGTAGGCTGGGGCATCAAAACCTGTGCACTTGTACGTCTCTGCCCTCTCCCCATCGGAGCACCTATGACATCCATACCCTCCTCCATGGAAGGTATCAACTCTGTAGGATCTGAAAACCTATAAATTGGATGCTCTACAAGCCATGCAATAAAACCATCTGTAACCCCAACATCTGGAACATCTGACCGTAGTCCCAATCTCTACCGACAATACCGCTATACTCTTGTGTGCAAAGAGCATAGGACAATCGAGGGCCCCAACCTAATCCAAGCTCTTTATGTATCCGTGCATAAGCAACATGCTCCTGTGGTGCATCCTGAATGATGTCGTACTACCTCCACACTTTGGTAATAAGGAAGTGCTCAAGCACTGCAGTAGACCAACCAATCAATACTCGACTCTAGCAGAATAGCTAAACTACTCTTGTGTAGTAGGCCAGGCCTCAATCTATAGATATGTACACCAGATAACATATGTACTATCATCCAAGTAGCATCTAAAGTACTTTGTATGACCCATGCACACTTATGTAACATAACCAGAGTATACATATATCATCGGCTCCTGTGGCTGGCGTTGACCCTGACATATTGGTCTACAAACAGGGATATGCTCCCAGGCCCAAATCTGAAGAAACAACGCACCAGAAGAAAAATACTCTCTCCTGATACATGATCTTGTGCATCTTGGAGAACATGTGAGCCAACATACACTGACCCCAACCCAACTTAGAAGGAGTGGCCATCAATCGTGAAACCATCGGGGCCCAACCCATCAAGAGACCGTTCTACTGATGGTCAGACATAATAATGCCTCCTATCATACCAACTATAATGCACTCTAATTTATGGGTCTGCCCATAGTGCTACAATAATGTCTCCCAAGAAATCAAACCAGTGAGCTATGTATCATCTCCAAACAATTGTCTGAAGGCATGTAATCTAGAGTTCCCCGAACTCACATAATCTGGATGAGGACCATGGAATGGAATGCGCAAAATCCTATACATGTCCTCTTGTGTAACAATAATCTCTCCTATAGGGAGGTAAAATGTCTGGGTCTCTGAATGAAACCTCTCAATCAAAGTAGTGAGGAGTTCGTGGTTCACCCTAATCTTAGGCAAACGAATTAGATACTCGAAACTGCAGGGAGCTAGATGTACCCTCATAGGGTTTGGAAGTGAAAGGTATAATCTCTGAGTCACGAGATGAGAGATATGCACATGCACGTCATGGTATATGACCTACATAGAATAGAAACATAGAATCCTATCAGTAATTTGGTTGAAAAACATGCTAATAGTATAGAAATTCAAAAGTTCACTATCTCAGAAGGTACATTAAATACTCAACAATCAGTTTAAGGAATCAGAAAATCAAAATTTTTGACCTAAAGAGGTGTTTTAAGCTCACTATTTTCCATATGACAACACAGTCTGGCATCAAAACTCGTATGAGTTTCAGCAGGGTCTCATACGAAAAACCATGGTTATACGACTTTCTAGGTCTTACCGTACGACATATGAGGGACTCGACGAAATGTTGTACGACTCTTGGGTCCCTCTCAAATGAGTTTCTAGGGGTTATGATACGACAATCTATAAGAAATTGAAAAGTTGTATGAGTCATGAAGGACAGTCATACGAGTTTCCATGCATACGAGAATTGAAAATTCAAAACGTACAAAAAAAACCTAAAAATGCTACAAACATGCAAAAAATGGAATTTACAAAGAGGCACAGAGGTCCACTTACCAAATGTCCATACTGCGGAGGCCGTTGATGTCTTCGGCTACGCTCAAATTAGTGGGAAGAGACAGGTACCTTCATCTCAGCCATTTTCTTGCTTAGAGGGCTCCACAAGGTTAATTCAAAAGTCAAATGTGAATAATGAATTGAAAATGACCCTTTTGGTCCTTATATAGCTTTTGACCTAATTTTCAAAAGTGCTCCATTTTCCACGAAAATTGCACCCCTAGCTAATTTTGACGTTCTGAATCCATTTTTGGGATCAAAATTGAAATCTGAGATCATTTACTATGTCAAAATTGCAAGTAAAAATTTTCAAACCTAGGATGGCCGACTGCTTGCATAATCAACCTTCTAAACATCAAAGAAATCCATTTTCAACTTAACTGATTATCTTACATCAAACTATCAAAATTTCAACTTGGTCACCCATGGTCAACTCATGGTCGAACCAAGTCAAACTTGGTCTCCAGGACCTCTAAACGATGTAGAATGCCTCTCCGGACGTGTATAACTAATTCTCAAATCAATTAACATGCTTCTAAACCATTTAATGCTAACTTTTCTTGTCAGATTTCGATTTTCATCCTAAAGGGGGCATAATATTGCACATCATTCAAGTCTATCAATCTAATTTTGTTAATCAAATCTTTCCTTGGTGATCAAGACAACAACCACGTCTAGTTGCTAATTCATCTAAAGACCTCATCACTTGGGGTACATCGCTTGGGGCATATCAGATTCATCAAGATCCATATCAATCTGGTATCCTAATCTATCTTGTAAACTATATCAGCTTTTCGTAACCATCGGTTCATTAGTGTTATTTCCTTGGTTCTTCGTAACTGAAGGGTTTAGATGTGATACCAATATTGATTGCTTTGGACAATTAGGTCTGGAATTATGTCACTCACTTCTTCATAATCATAAGGTTCAGAATCAGGCATTTTGATACTTTTTCATAATCATCGATTCATTGTTGCTATAGTTAACATCATCTTTGGTCAATCAGGACCTAAAATCTTCAAATCTTTCAATCGATTTCTGTCTCAAAATCGGTTAATCTTTCAAATCAGTTCCATACATCAAAAAAAGATTAATATTTAAACCACTACGCTTCACACAATAATTCAAAGAGGGGCAAAATGTAATACCCCAAAAATGGGCTATAGGTTCATTAACCCCTTACATCAACAATTCGATCGAAATCGACATCAAAGTCCTAACCTAAGGAACATATGCACATCAGTTTATCAAAAACCTAATTGATTATCTTAATTTTGCATCGGGGAATATTCCTAGCAATATTCCTATTTTAATTATCTTAATTTAATAATTATTTGGCGATAAATCTTATTTATCCTAAAGTTTGATTAATTGAATATTCTGAATATTTAATTAATCAGATTTAATACTGCCACTTAATTATTTAATTAAATTTAATCCTATTTATTCATAAATTGTATTATTTAATTTTGACAATAAATCAAAAATCTTATGACTAATTGATTAAATTCTTTTTTTTTTTTTGATAGGTAATGGGCCGAAGCCAAGATCAACATGAGGCTCAAGAAGACTTGAACCCAAGACCTCCCAAATGAGAGGCTCACAACTTACAGTTGCGTTGTGGGGTGTTCCTGATTAAATTCTTATTTAATTAATTAATATTAGTTGTCAATATTTAATAATATAGTTTTTCAATAAAGTTTGATTTAATAATTGATTAACGCACAAATCAATTATTTTTAATTCATTAATCAGTTAAGTTGAGAATAAATCACTTTATTTCTAAATTAATTTATAATTAATTCATGCACTATCAGAAAAGTAGTCAACTAGAAATCAACAACCAATTTTAAATTTAAACTCAACATCTGATGATGAGTGGAAATTTGATCTAAACTCTATTTTGAGTTAAACACTGCTTTTGCATGATTTTTGTGAGTTAATTATCTCTGATTTCTCGATAACTCAAAAATCAACTTGAGTTCATCAAGAGTGATTTATGAATTTTCTCATGCATCCTCAAAGCCCTGGATTTCTATAAAATCAAGGCTTGGCTCTTCACAATTCACCCACCTTGAATTTGCACAACTACTTTGGTGAATTTGCGATAGGCGATTTGTGAGATCTTTCATTGTTGGTCATAATTTTTCATAGTTTTCATATCATAGCTTTGCATTCATAGTTTTCATATAATTCTTAGATAAATCTTCATATCATCTCAATTTCATTTCTAGATTAGATCCATATCAGTTTTTCATCCTAATTGCATACAAAATCAAAAAAATAGATTAAATCTGCATTAATTTCATATCCATCTTCTGCATTCAAATCCTTCGTTTAGGTGTTGCATTGTCACTGATCTCGGTCCAGTCTGAGAATACCATACTTGCATCTACTAGAAGGTAGTAAATCACCTGGTTACCTTAGTTTCATTTACTTGCAAGATTTTGATTTTGGCTAACCTCTAATATTTTACTGAAGTGTTTTGTCCGCAGCTAGGTACAATTTTCACACACACAATATGGCCCCACAGTGATCTCTCAGCTTGAACCCGAGCATATATCACAATGCCCTGGGGCATACTCTGTGTCCTACCATACTATCGTAGTACCCTCCAAAAGCAAAATCTATCTATAATGTAAGGGGTATGACCAATCATCCAACGAGGATAGAACATATACGGAAGCTCAGAATCATCCTCTGGCCAAAACTCACATTCCAGATAAGGATGCCAGACTACCTGATTCATATCATCGATCACACGACACCAGTAATCTAACTTCCCCATATGGGTCTGCACTACCATCCCCTCATACATCCAGGTGAATGGCCAACCCAGATTTCAGTGTCATGCTACAATAGGTCGTGTCACTGGGATATGCTCTTATGTCCAAAGCTGAAGTAATATACCTCCTACTAAGAGAGTGGAGGAACGCCTATACACAATATTATGCAACTCATGATAGAGCTGCGCTAGAACACACGATCCCCAATCAAACTGTTGAGGCTGAGCCAACAAGTCCTCTAGAATGGGACCCCATCCGATCAAAAATCCATGACCCTATCTATTTGGTAGGAGGAACCCTCCAATCAATGCACCCAGAACCGCTAGCAAAACTGGAAAAGAATGAAACTAAGACCACTGAATGTGATCATCACCAATAGTAGGATCCTGAAAGACCCATCGACATGCTGCACCATCGTAGACCTGATCATAAAATACCAACTTGTTAGGAATGAATGCTAAAGTGTTTGGCAGCCATTCTGTAGCAGTTGTTGTTGCATTCATGACTATGATTGTCATTGATGTCAACACAGTGATTTATCGAAGACTTGCAGAGAAGCAGACAGAGTTTGGATTAGCGCACGTGGGTTATTGTAGTTGGAGCTTTACAATGTTGAGGTTATACTCTTTGATATGTCATATGTCTATGGTTAAGAGTGCAGACAATAATTAATTGATTCATGGAAGTTATGATCATTTTGGTGGAAGCAGTGTTCAGGCAGTGTTCCTGAGTAGCGGTTTGTGGAAATCGGATGATATCTCCTAATCGGGATGGAATCTAGTTTTGTGCAGTTAAAGGGAAGTTTAAGACACATTGATAGTGATGTGGATGAAATCATAGACTTTGAGGTTACATGAGTTAAGGTTTATTGTATTTGGAAGCCGATAATTTTATGTAATTTTGGTGTAGCGTGTGGAAACTTTTATTTTGTAATTGTATGCTGACTCATTTGTAATTATTTGAGTGTGGTATAAAGGAAGGAATGTATTTCCTTTTTGATATGGAATTGTAATGTAGTTTTAGTGATGATGTGTGATGCGGTATTCATGTAGTGAAGAAAATAGCTAAGTATGAAAGTGAATTTATGAAGGAAGACATGCGAAGTACATAGATTTGAAATTGAGATCTGATGTAATAGTGAGTGTGGTTTGGAACATTCAAAGAAGAGGTAACATATTATTCTATTGAGTAATGAAAAGATTATTTAGACAGTGTGTTCAGTGATCTTACCCTGAAGCTGTTTGTGCAGTGGGTCCTTTTGTCTTCTATAACTCTTAACCAGGTTAGAATCTTTTAACAGGGATTCAAAATCTCCTAATAGGGATTCATATGTACTGAATGTATTTCATAAGACTCCTAATAGATTCCATCCTCTCACAAGGAATATTCATATTAGTGCATCTTTTGTGGGCATCATTCCCATCGGGGTTTACTCTTTGATCAAGAGGTTCCCTAGTCAACATATCTTGTGTCATTGTGTTATTGTGTATGAATATCTTTCTATGGTTGGTAATTATATTGCTTATATGGTTTAATGCTATTGAAGATGATAAAATTTATAATTATCTGATAACTGATTCACCCCCCCCCCCTCTCAATTATCTTGGTGGACTTTACTTTCTAACAATTGGTATCAGAGCAGCAGGTCCTTGAAAGAGAAGTTTAACACCTTAAGGAGATCCATGGAAAATTTCAGGAAAGAAAGCCCTAAGTTTGATGGAGTAAATTTTGACAATTGGAAAGAAAAGATGAAGACACACCTATTATGTTTAGGACCAGGTTATTGGTTGATTACAAAGAATAATAAGACTATCATTGAAAAGGACAATCTTGAAACATGTATTACGGAAGAGAGAGATCTATTCATGTGTAACATACTTGCAAGAGAAGCAATTTTGATAGCACTACTGGAGAATGAGTACAGTCTAGTAAAATATTTGAAAAAATCTCATGAAACTTTTGAAGGTGATGAACATGCAAAAAGAGTTAGATTGCATAATTGGATATGTGCATTTGAAGATATAAGAATGTTGGAAGATGAATCTGTTAGAAGTTATATTGGTAGAATGTCAGAGATCATTTCTAGTATAAAATATTATGGAGGAACAAAGTCAAAGAATGAAGTGATATGGAAAATTTTGAGGACATTGACTCCTATATTTAAGCAAACAACACAGATGATTGAACAAGTGATACCTTGTACAACAAAATTTACAAGAGAGACTCTTCTTGGAAGATTGAAAGCAGCAGAAATGAACTTGAGATTATCAGGAGACTTACCTAGAATGGAGACAACATTTAGTGCTCTTAGTGTTCACCCTACTTTGTCAAGAAGCATCAGTGTGAGTAGAGATTATGCTGGCAGCAACAGATCTAGAAATGAAGAAAACAAGAAGATTGAAGAAGGTATTTCCTTTCTTGTGAAAAGAGAACTAGATGGTAAGAAAATTTTTAAATGTTGGACTTGTCAAGAATATGGTCATTTTGCATCTAAATGTCCTAAGAGAGTTAAAAAGTATAGAAGCAATTTCAAACCTAGAAGATCTAAGGAATGTTATTATGCTAATGATGAAGATCTTGAAGCTAGTATAGAAAGAACTTTAAGTGAAAGTGATACTGAGAATAATGATGACATAGGATTTGTAGCAATTAAAGAAGAAAATCAAGAATTTGATGTTAAGGAAGAAAAAGCCTTAGTTTCTCAAGTTGAAAAGAAAGCTGATTGGATTATAGACATTGGTTGTTCACATCATATGACTGGAGACATGAAAAGGTTCATACAGTTGAATGAATATGATGGTGGAGTAGTTAGAGTTGGAAACAATGCACCTTGTTTGATTAAGGGTATAGGATCTATTACTCTTGATGGAAAGACTAATAATGATGATGTTTATTTTGTCGATGGATTGAAACATAATCTTTTGAGTAGTGGACAGTTAGTTGATAAGGGATATCAAGTTTGGTTTACTAAGAAAACTTGTGTGATAAAGGATAAAGATAGAAATCTAATTGGAATTGGATCTAGAACCAGAGGTAATGTATTTTAGTTGAATCCTACTAAGATGACATGTTTTATTACTAAAATTGATGATAGTTGGTTATGGCACATAAGGTTTTGTCATATAAACTTTGATAACATTGTGAAAGTAAGTACTACACTTGCAGTAAGAGATTTACCTAGAATTATAAAGCCTACTAACATGATTTGCAAAGAATGTGTAATGGCTAAACAGAAGAGAAGTTCTTTTCCTAGTAAGAAGTTTACATCTACAAAGAAGCTAGAGATTGTTCATACAGATTTGAGCAGTCCTACTAGGACTAGAGGATTCTATGGAGAAAGGTATTTTATGATTCTTGTTGATGATTTTACAAGAATGATGTGGATTGCATTTCTTAAAGAAAAATATGAAGCATTTGATAAGTTTAAGATTTTTAAGAATAAAGTTGAGAATGAATTTGGAATGAAGATTAAATGTTTAAGATCTGATAGAGGTGGAGAATTTACTTTTAGAGAGTTTAACAACTTTTGTGAAGAAAATGGCATTAAAAGACAGTATTTAGCTCCTAGAACACCTGAACAAAATGGCATTGCAGAAAGAAGGAACATATTAGTGACTGAAGAAGCAAGAGCTATGTTGTTTGAAAATAATTTGGCAAAGATATTATGGAGAGAAGCAATAACACAACAGTATACACAATGAACAAAGTAAAAATCAGAGCAGACACAGACAAGATACCTTATGAATTATGGTTTGGACATGCACCCTTAGTTAAGTATTTTAGAATTTTTGGAAGAAAATGTTATATAAAGAGAGATGATGATATAGGAAAGTTTGATCCTAGAAGTGATGAAGGTATATTTCTTGGATATTCTTTGAAAAGAAAAGCATATAGATGTTTCAATAAAAGAACTAAGACTATTATTGAGAGCGCAAATGTTAAAGTTGATGAAAAGTTCAAAATTTAGGAAAGAATGCTTGATTATGAATCTGATGAAGAAACTCATCCTAAGCCTAATACTGGAACTACTGAATTGATTTATGAAACTAACAATGATTTTTTGAATGAAAGCCATAATGAAGTTATTGAAGAACCTACATCTGAAGAGAGATCTGAGACAATGACACCTAGCAAGAGTTTGTTAAAGAATCATCCTTTTGAACAGATTATTGGGAGCATCAAAAGAGGAGTTCTTACTCGAAACAAGGCACAAGAACAATTATGTTTGATTTCTCAAATTGAACCTAAGACTAATAATGAAGCTTGTGAAGATGAAAGTTGGACTAATGCTATGAAAGAAGAACTAGATCAGATTGAAAAGAACAAGACATGGGAATTGGTCCCTAGACCTAAAGACAAGAATGTTATTGGAACTAAATGGGTATTCAGAAACAAGATGAATGAACAAGGAGAAGTAGTAAGAAACAAAGCAAGATTGGTTTGTAAGGGTTACTCACAACAAGAAGGAATTGACTACGAAGAGACTTTTGCACCTGTTACAAGAATTGAAGCAGTAAGAATGTTTTTGGCATATGCAACTTACAAGAAATTCAAAGTGTATCAGATGGATGTGAAGTCAGCATTTCTGAATGGAGAATTGGAAGAAGAAGTCTACATTGAGTAGCCTGAAGGTTTTCCTTTAACTCAAGAAGGAGACATGGTATGTAAATTGAAGAAATCTTTATATGGACTTAAACAAGCACCTAAAACTTGGTATGCAAGACTGGATAAGTATTTGTTAAAGTTGGGATTTATAAAAGGTAAAATTGATAGCAATCTGTACACAAAAGAAATTGAAAATGGTTTGTTAGTTATAGTTATTTTTGTTGATGACATTATCTTTGGAGGAGGAGATGAATCTAGTGACAAATTTACTGATGAAATGAAGACCGAATTTGAAATGAGTATGATTGGTGAAATGAAATACTTTTTGGGATTACAGATAACACAAAACAATGATGGTATCTTTGTAAGTTAGATAAAGTACCTGAATGACTTGTTGAAAAGATTTGGAATGGAGGACTGTAAACTAGTTGGAACACCTATGGTGACCAGACATAAGTTATCTAGCATAGATGAGACTCATGCAGTATAACAGAAGAAATACAGATCTATGATTGGAGGATTGCAGTATTTGACTCATACAAGACCTGATATAGCACATTCCGTTGGAATTGTAGCAAGATTTCAAGTTGAACCTAGAGAATCACATTATGTAGCAGTAAAGAGGATACTGAGATATTTAAGAGGCACAATGGACTATGGATTATGGTATGAGAAATCTGACAATTTTACCCTATGTGCATATACACATGTTGATTGGGGAGGCAATATTGATGATAAGAAAAGCACCAGTGGAGGAGCATTTTTCCTTGGAGGAAGATTAGTTTCTTGGCTAAGCAAGAAATAGAATTGTATCTCACAAAGCACAACACAAGCAAAATATGTAGCAGCAACAAACAATTGTAACCAGATAATTTGGATGAAGAAGATGCTGAAGGATATTGGAATAAAATTTGTTGAACCTGTTGTTATACATTGTGATAACACCAGTACAGTTAGTATGTCTAAGAATCCTGTATTACATTCTAAAACAAAGCATATAGAGATTAAGTATCATGTTGTAAGAGAGAAAGTTGTTGAAAAAGAAGTTAGACTTGAGTACATAAGTACAAAGGAGAAGATAGTAGATATATTCACAAAGCCTTTGCCTAAGGATACATTCGAGTATCTAAGAGGTATGCTTGGGGTTATGCCCCAACCTACTTTTGAGAAGTGATGTAGTTAGTTGCATCCGTCCAGTGGTATATGAGCCTTATCTTTCTTTTGGACTGGATGTTGGTACTTCCTCTAGGGGGGAGTATGTGTATTTGAGCTGAGTCATGAGGACTCTAGTAAATGTATTTTCTGAAAAAGTGTCTTTGACATTGAGTTGTTGTTGAATTAGTGATGGAATTTCTATCATTGATGTCAATGGGGGAGAAGTATGCATGAAAAACAATATGAGACATTTTTTGGAGAGAACTGAATAGGATAACGAAGCAAGATTTGATTGATGAAGAGGATTTGAAGAAGCAGTGTTGTAGTATTGGATTTTTGGAACATTGGATGTTTTTCATCTATGTTTCCATCAATTCCAATAGGGGAGATTGTTAGGAATGAATGCTAAAGTGTTTGTCAGCCATTCTATAGTAGTTGTTGTTGCATTCATGACTATGATTGTCATTGATGTCAACACAGTGATTTACTAAAGACTTGCAAAGAAGCAGACATAGTTTGGATTAGTGCACATGGGTTATTGCAGTTGGAGCTATGTGATGTTGAGGTTATACTCTTTGATATGTCATATGTCTATGGTTAAGAGTGTAGATAGTAATTAATTGATTCATGGAAGTTATGATCATTTTGGTGGAAGCAGTGTTCAGGTAGTGTTCCTGAGTAGCGGTTTGTGGAAATCGAATGATATCTCCTAATCGGGATGGAATCTGGTTTTGCGCAGTTAAAGGGAATTTGAAGACACATTGATAGTGATGTGGATGATAGTGCAAACTTTGAGGTTACACGAGTGAAGATTTATTGTATTTGGAAGCCAACAGTTTTATGTAATTTTGGTGTAGCATGTGGAAACTTTTATTTTGTAATTGTATGCTGACTCATTTTTAATTATTTGAGTGTAGTATAAAGGAAGGAATGTATTTCCTTGTTGATATGAAATTGTAATGTAGTTTTAGTGATGATGTATGATGCGGTATGCATGTAGTGAAGAAAGGAGCTAAGTATGAAAGTGAATTTATGAAGGAAGACATGCGAAGTATAGAGATCTGATGTAACAGTGAGTGCAGTTTGGCATAGTTAGAGAAGAGGTAACATATTATTCTATTGAGTAATGAAAAGATTATTTGGACAGTGTGTTCAGTGATCTTACCCTGAAGCTGTTTGGGCAGTGGGTCCTTTTGTCTTCTATAACTCTTAACCGGGTTAGAATCTTTTAATAGGGATTCATATGTACTGAATGTATTTCATAAGACTCCTAACAGAGTCCATCCTCTCACAAGGAATATTCATATTAGTGCATCTTTTGTGGGCATCATTCCCACCGAGGTTTACTCTTTCATCAAGAGGTTCCCTAGTCAACATATCTTGTGTCATTGTGTTATTGTGTATGAATATCTTTCTATGGTTGGTAATCATATTGCTTATATGGTTTAATGTTGTTGAAGATGATAAAAGTTATAATTATCTGATAACTGATTCACCCCCCCCCTCTCAGTTATCTTGGAAGACTTTACTTTCTAACACAACTCTCCTCGAGTCAGAATACACAAGAGCCGATACACATCCTTAGCCCGGTGATGGTCATCTCACCCATTGGCAAGTGAAATGTATTATGGTCTGAGTGCCACCTCTCAGCCATAACAGTAATCAATCCCTGATTCACTTAGAATCAAGGTAGAACCATAAGGAAAGATAATCCACATCAACCGATCTCTCTCTGATCCACACCGCTTAGATCATTGATCATACTAAAAGGCAACGGGTACAAACCACAAACACCTAGTGACTTAAGCACTGCCTACAAACAACAAGTTCAATTACATCAGATTTGAAATCAGTTATCATTTGAATTATCCTAAGTCAATCACACATTTACAAAATATCAAACCACAATCAATTTTCCTGATTCTATTAAGAGAGGACAGAAAATTCATCATCATCCATCATCTAAATTTAGATTGACGATCAAACATTCAAACTATGACTGAATCAAACTGACATCCTATAACTTGCTATCAAATCAGGTTTATTACCTACGCCAATCAATTGATCGACGATACTGAGCAATTCAGAAAACTGACTAAGGCATTTAAAATTTTTTCCTACCAGGGTAAAAGCATTGTTTAATTGCTTAAATGCGCTAAAATGCAAAAGCACTTTTTAAAAGATTAAAAGCGACATCCAATTTATCAAACATGCTGTTTGAAGCATACGCGCTAAAACAAATCAAAAGCGCTATTATAAAATTTGAATGCGTCAATTAAAAGGTCAAAAGCACAATGAAATTCATACACGCTAAAGTAAAAAACAAATGCGAAACATGCCCTAGAACAGGTGTGTAAAAGTGCAATTCCACTTCGTGGAAGCACTACTTAAATATGCGAAAGTGCTAAAAAAGAGGCATATGCGCTATTTAAATTGGCAAAAGTGCTATTTCATTTCAAAAATGCAAAAAAAGAGGGTTTTTCTATATAAAATTCATTTTTTTTGAAATTGAAAGCATGAATTTGAAAACTAAGAGGTTCAGGCACTCACCGGAGGTCCATAGGTCAGTGGCCGCTGAAATCGTTGCCCACGCTCGAACCTATGCTCATGAATCAAAATCACCATGGCGGAGAGCTCAGAGGAGTTAGAGTGGAAAAGTGAAAAGTCCCTAGTTTCATTTACTTTTTACCCCTTTATATAGGCCCTTTTGACCTAAAAAGGGTATCTTTGACCTAAAAGGGACATCTTTGACCAGAAAATGCTCGGGGACCCAATTTTTTCACCAAATCTGCCAAATCAGGGGCATTCATCATCATGCATACACAAAAATATTATCGAAAATGAAATCAAAATTCATTATAAATTAACCTAATCAATGCAAACTGACCTAAACCGTCAACATTTTCAAAACACTTATCAAATTTCATTTCATTTCTGAGGGGGCATACACTCAGATAATCAAAGAACAACAACAACATCATCGAATAAGGGACACGACCTTCAAATCATAACATAATATTTTATCAGGAATTTTTTCGCTAATTAATTGAAAGGGGCTTCAAACATCAAATCGAATCAAATCAGGTACCATATCAGGCAATCTATCATCGAATCGACCATCAAAAATATCAAATCAATTAGAACTGCATCAATCCTATCATCAAAATTTGCATCTCATATCAAACATTAAGATCGACCATCGACAGAACCAGAACCTTTTATCAAGTTGGATCAGAACATTCTTTGAATCGACATGCTTTGCATGTCAACTCAAAGAGGGGCATATGTAAACACCAAAAAGTGGACAAGATCATTCATGTGATTAATCAAGGAAAAACTAAGGAAAATCAAGGCAATTGAATCGAAACAAGCATTTAGCCAATCAAAATTCAAATCAAGCTTTAATTCAATTTAATTAAAAATCAAAGCCATAAATTCAAGTTAAATCAATCAAATCATGATAAATCAAATCAATGTGCAATTAATCTAATTAATTGTATAGTTCAATTTAAAATCAAATCAACCCATTTAAGGGGTACACATGGCTAAACAAATTAATTAAATTCAATTAATTAAGTCCTATTTTATCTCAACACCACATGGGAGGAAAAATCCTCAACCAATAGGATTTAAGGAAAGAGCTCACATGGATCAAGCCAAAATGAATCTCAATCACTCAATTGAAAAGAACATCTTGTCCACTCATCTTGTCTTCTTGTCCCAAGCTTTGAGGACAATCCATTTAAATTGTCTCCAAAGGGTGGAACCAAGGACTTAACCCCAACTCAATCATGATCAACTCTACTACACCCCCTACTTACCAAATCCTATAAAATCAAGGCATAAATCAATCATAAATCATCCACAAATATGAGAATTGCATCTAACCTCTTGAGATTTTGAGCTAGAAAGACAAATATAGAAGTTAATTAGTATTTCAATTTGGAATTGAGCTATTTTAGCTTGCTTTATCATTTATTCTCATTCTAGGACTGTCATTAATGGAGGCTTGCTGAGAGCTTCATCATTAACATCCCTAGCTAGAGATCCATATAGTGCTTAATTGCTCTTTATTTGTTAAAATAGCTCTTCCTTTGTGGTAATTTAGTTATTTTATTCAATTATTTTCAATACTAACCCTATGAAGGTACAAATTCTAGTACACAGATTCCTTGTCATAGCACTATGCTTACAAATAGGGCAAGGGACATTTGAGTCAATGGTGTTGCAACAACAAGTCCTTTAGTTTCGACCATGAAAGGAGAAAGCGATGGTGGAGAAATTGTGGACCAATATGCCAATAATGAGCAAGTTTCTTAACGCACCAGTAGTAGTATATATATACTATAGTTGCATCTACACATATTTAAACCTGAAGCCCATCAATTCGCTCCCACCCCCACCCCATCCTTATATAGTTATAGTTAGATCCCATCCCATTACTCACACTCGAGAATTTTTACACCTCGAGTGAGGTAAGCTCAGGGGCCAACTGAACTTCTATGGTACATCATCTACCCCAACACTTACATTTTGTATGAGATCAATTCCATCCTCTTGAATCTATCATCTTCGTCAACAAATAGACCAATGTATTTGGAGTCATCAAGTCTCTTTCTACTCTCAATCTTCTATACTTTGAAATAAGTGGACTGCCTTTCTCTTTCTTCCTTCCATGAATGAATATTTCTCATAAGTTCCTCCTTTAATAAAAACTCATGGGAATAAGACCTCACATTGGAAGATTTAAATATAGAATTATAATACCCTTTTGGATCAAATATCCATGCCTCCAATCCGATTGGCAACTTCTATGAGTTTAACAACTTGACAACATTCTCATATCCTTGGATTGTGTTAATAAAAAAAATCACCAATAAATATGCAAAAAGGAAGGAAAGACCCATTTTTATACTATTTAAATGGTGTAGATACCTCAAACATTTGCCAAATAATTTCTGAAGCAGCCAACTTGTTAGGCATTTTGAAAAGAAGGACATGTGTCTTACCCTTGAATCTATACACCCTAATGTAGATGTACTTTTCTTCCTTATACCAATCTTCCTAGTTGTGATTAATACGCACCTTGAGCACTTCTTCCTTCCCTTTTGGTCTTAGAAAGTTGATGACTTGCATTGTCAACCTTGGAAAATAAATTCCATAGGCATCATATATCTTGCTAATAAAGAACTGCTCAAAAATCAAACCTTTGGCATTTTGATAATTATAATCCCAAATAGAAGTCCACAATTGGACTGGCTTCTTGTCACCCTTGATATCAAACGGTCTCACATGAAGTTCAGATCCCCAAGAATTAAATTGTTGTCTTGATACAAAAACATATGCATCAACAAGGAATACCACTTAAAGTGTACAATGAAATTATCTTGCTTGATTTTTATCAAAGCCTCATGCATTGCATCTGCAAAAAAATGAGGATAATCACATGTTCTATAATTTTCACTACTTTGGACATCAAAAGCTACCAAGGTTAGTTCCTCTGGCATACATGCCCCCCCTCATGTTCTAACACCTAACTATGAGCATAATATGTCATCTCAAAGTACTTATAAAATAAATCAGCCTTGCATGGGGGTTTATTTTTACTCCCAAACATTTGCAACTAACCTCCAAACATTGGCTTGTGTAAGGGCAACCACTTCCTTCTATACATTTCCTTAGTAGCTTGATATTCTTCCTTCAAACTTGCAAGATCAATTTTCAGGATGCACTCCTTGTACTCTTCCATGTCAAAAACCTCAATTATCTTATCTTTGGTAGTTTTTAGAAAGGAACCATTGACATATTTGATATATCTACCCCGAGGATTATAAAATCTAGCCAACACCTTAAACAATTCAACATTTACACAAACATTGAGGACAACTAGTCTTGCAACCCCTAATCTCCATGAGTTACAATAAAAAACTTCTTCATCTAATTTCAAGTAAGAACTTGAAAATATTGTGTCCCCTAACAGAAGGGTAACTTTCCTTACAATTGCACTATTATCATAAAACTTAGGGACATTTGATCCTATTTTAGACCTATGGGATGAGCCGAGCAACTAGGCAATCAAATCATCACTCAAATTATTTTCTCTTTTCTATTTCTTTTCCCTTGGCTCTTTTGATCATTCTAAAATCTTAGAGGTCATTGACAAGACTATGGATTACACAAATAATTCTACTAATTTTTAGTAGAAACCCTAACATAAGGTTTCAAAATCTCGTGCTAACCCCTTTAAAAATAAATATCAATTGCAAACGGATGAAAGAAAATGAACTTACTAGCTCAATTCATTGATTAAATGCACTTGAAAACCCGCAAAAATATGCTTTCAAGATGTAGGCTCTCAATTCCCCACTTTTAATTATCCCTTTCTTTAGAAAATTGTGAAAAAATGGATAAATTATGCTTTTATTAGCTCGCTGCCCATATTCAATGCAAATCTGTGTGAAGTTGTAGCTTACATTGAGCAAATTTCTTCAGTTTAAATGTCAATCGTTGATCAAATGCAATCAATGATCCCTGGTAGAATTCAAAATCCTCTTACCGAGTGCATCCTTCACTTTTTCCTTTTGAACACACTAGGAAGTCTCCAGAGCTTCACCGGGCAACACAAATATATTTTAAACCAATCAACAGTCACCATGTATCACCCCCTTCCAACTAACTACAAAACTATCTTTACAACCCATACTCGACTAGCCAGTGAAGCAAAAGAAGGCCTTCAATGGGCCCCGAGCATCGCTTTATATTTGTTCATACTGCCACCATAGACAACCCATAGGCTTCTCCTTTTCCTTTATTTACTCCCTGAATGCTTGTCAAAATTATTTAAGTGTCTCAATGGGCACCGTGTGCAGCTTTGAATACTCTCCATCAGTTGACTCCACACCATTTGGCTCAAAAGTTAACTGAACAATTTTCATATTCCTAGACACCTATTAAGACATGAAGAGCCTCATACTTGGGACCGAGTTCAAATTTATGTTCCCTTTACCTACTAACTTCCTAGACACCCATTAAAATATGAAAGAACTTCCAACGAGATTTGGGCACCATCGTCAAACTATAAACTTTCCACCTCTCATGTTACTTTTCTTCAACCAAAAGCCTCCCTGGACACCTGCTAAGACAAGAAAACAGTCTCGATGGGCACTGAGAAATACCATATGTACCAATTATGAGCTACGTCAGTATCAAACTACCACCTTCATCATCACTTGGGATCCCGATGAGACCATATAAGTATTTTTCCGGGCTTTCGACATCCAATCATTTGAATCGCTAGCACAAGTATCCACCATTCACCCAATTTTTACACAGATTATATCTGATCCTTCCCCCAGCCACCCGTCAAGACCAAAAACGAACCTCAACAAGTTCTGGGTTGTTGTCCTTATTTTTTCCATAGAATCCACATAGGATCTCGGGACTCTGAGAGGGGCAAGAAAAACCTCACCGAACACCCGCGATGGATTTACAATAGCAAAATAAACTGACCTAGACTTAATGATGAGGATAAAGCAGACCAACGAGGCAAAAATGAAACTCCAATAGGTTTACGAATGAAGGGCTCCTCGCTTAAAACCACATAAAGTCACACGCACAAAAGGTTATGTCACTAGGTTGTCATAAATAGGGGCCAAATATGAGGGACCAACTATGAAAGACACCACGATACTAAAATTTTCATTGCTAAAGGCATGGATAATAAGTTTCGTAACAAGACTTGTTGACCAATATACATGGCTGGGTTATCATGATTAAAAACCCTTTAGTGGACAACTTAAAGAGGCACTAATCAGATGGACGAATCAACTACCAACATAACATTGGAGACCATCAAAACATATTTAAACATTTGAAAAATCCTAGAAGCCTCCAAAAAAGAACCCTAGATACTACATGAGAGTGTAGAAAAATGCCCTAACTTCTCCCCATATGATCAAGTTTGGGAGGATGATAATGGGAGGACGATGATCTGAACTTGGGGACCCATGAGGTCTTTCCCACTTCTACATTTGTAAATTAGAGTGTTCTTGTTTGTCTTCTCTTATGGTTGTCTTTAAATGTTGTGCTCCTCTCTAGGACCCAAGTTACTTCATTGGTACTTGGAGACAGAGTAAGACAATTTGTACACTTCCTCTATTTGTTATATATTTTTAGATATTTATTATATATTGATTTTTGACATTTGAAGATCATGCAAAGTGTTGGGGGCATTTAGGCCTTCTTCCTTGTTGACCTAGATTTTTTTTTTTGTCTTCATGTGCTTTTTTTCAGATCTAAAGACTTTGGCCTTGATGAAATATCCATATGTAGTTGAATATATTAAAAATATTCTTACTCTTATGGGTTCTAACATTGATAAACTAGATCCCCTATCTCTGCCTGTTTGTTTTGATGTTGTGGATATCATGTGTCACCTATTGTGGGGTACCGTTCCATGGAAACATCTCACCATGTTGACACACCACATTGTCTCTTTTCTCCTTAGAATATATCATGTTCTCCTCTGTGCAACATTTTCCATTCTAAGGGAGGGATATTGTATATAATTGTCTATATGAAAAGTTTTTATGGTTTTTTTTGAATCTATTGTATCTCCCTCCATGGGGGCCAATCCACCTATCAAATATTTTTCCCTATCATACAACCATCTAGAATCCACTACCCATATTGATTATGTCAAAATCTCTAGCCCTATCATATGGCTATGTAGTATTTTCTACTTATATTGGCATGATCAAAGTTGTACTATCATACAACTATCTAGATTTTACAACTTGTAGCAATGCAATCAAAATCACCCTATCATATGGCTATTTAGCATAAAAAAAATTACTACCCATACTGACATACTATCAATGATCACTATCTTATCATTGTCGCTTTCACCTAGCATGCTGGTTTGCATCTTGCATGCTACAATGTGATCTCACAAGATTTAGGTCTTTTCCTTGGAGGCAACTCCATGTGGACAAAAGACTACGAGCTCAAGTAAGTTTTCTCTACTTTAGCTTGTATCTTCACTAATGTCAAGCTTGATAAAGTGGGGAAAAAATGTAGTGTCATAAATTGCACACCATATAATTTCTCATTGCGTAATGCCTCCAAAAAATTAAAATTCCATGTAAGCCTTTGCATCACGCCATCTAGTTTGTCATTTTTCCTATCCAAATTATTGACAATATGACTTGTTTATCTTAGGACCATGTGTGTGTTGTAGAGATGTTTGCAAGATGTACACTCATCCCATGAATCTACAAATGCACATGTGATTGCTAAGACATTATAATTTATATTTCTGCATTGCAATTTTTCTCTTCTCAGCACCCACTGACACAAAAAATCATTCAAATTTCTTAAAACTTTACAAATTAGCTTCATTTGATCTTATTCTTGGTCATTCAACTCTCTTCTCTGTGATTCAAACTTCAACTTGGCTCTTGACAACTTTCTTCATCATCTTGGACAACTTTCACATCTCTTTGACTATCCTACATTGCTTCTCTACCATCTTCATCACTCATCAACTAAATCTCACCTTCATTCCACCAAACTTTGGCTTCTTTGTATTGAAAGTGAGTTATGTCACACTTGACTCATCTTATTTGTCAACATATCATAGTGTCTTATCATTTTCTTTTTTTATCTATTTTCATTTATCATTTATCATTTATTGATTATCCATTATCAATCTATCTATTTTGGCTATCCGTGGAGGTGGAAACACCAAAGTAGGGGTTTGAATATGGTAGACCTCTTATTCAATCAACTCCAAAAAAAATCTTTCTATTTGTGTGTAGGTTTTGAAGGAGGCAACAAGTGATCTTTGGATTCTTTTACCTCTGGGTTGTACGAGCTTTCTCTCTCCCTCTTGAATTTTTTTGTACTTAGAATAGTTACTTTTATAGCTTATTTGTGCCTTTTCTTTCTCACAGTTAGTCTAGATTGAATTTCCATTCAACAATCTATTAGTTTTGTACCTTTCTATCTCAATTTTTGTATCTTGTCCATGTACAAGATTCACTCTTGTGGCGCCAATGTCTTGCATTCGTGCTATAGTCCTAGATTTGTGTAGGCATCTAGGATAGTGAGCTCATGAAGCTGATTAGCCAATCTTGACAGTTTTCTTTCCTATTTTTAATACTCTAAATATTTATATTTTTTTAGTGTCATAGAGTTATTTTAGTTTTATTAATTTACCTTACATTCATTTAAGTTTCAAGTTCTAGTTGATGAATTAATCTTCTTGATCACCCTAGCTCACCAAAGCACTATTTTAGTGAGGTGGTACAAGGGTCAATTTAACCCTTAGGATTTTATCTTGAGGGTGGTGAATTCCCTTCTCCATCTAGACTATAATTATAATAATTAGTAAAATTTCAAGAATTATACTTTTGGATTGCTTCATCAAATTCTCAATATATTTTCATTTTCTCTTCTAGGTTCAATTTCTGTTGAGGTATTTGTTCTTCCTCCTCATACTTGGATCTTTATCCTTCAAAGAAATTGGAAAGGTTAGATTGAGCCTAAATTAATTCTTATAGTGCTTGGATCATCAAGATCCACCTCTTAGTTAGTGACTTACATCCATGTTGGTAATCCCAAAAATTAGGTGCCTTTAGATTGTCTCAAGATTTAGACTTTTATGCATTCTTCTTTGGCCTACCCTTAGCCCAAGCTATAGGATGATGGATTTATAGCCTCTTATAACCTCTTTGTTCCTTCTCAACTATATTTATTCTCATGTAGATTTACTATCTTTAAAGGTACAACCCTTTAGCCTACTTACATTTCTAGATTTTGGGATATTTTAAATCTACTATTATTTTCCAACTCTAGAATCCTAGAAACAAAGTTATGTTATTTTTGCTAACAAGGATGTTGATTGTAACTTTTCTCTAACAAAGAAAATGAAAATTATTTCTTTACAATGTAAAATAAAATTCCACAATTTTTTTTACACATGTAGTATGTGATCAACTAGCAATGGAGTGCCTTATACATAATGAACTGAGTCACTGATCAAACCATACCTCCACTTACTATTCATAGATGTAGCAACAATTCCTCCCGTAATCATGGCTAGTTCCTCCCACTACTGGTGCAACATCTAGATGCTCTACCTTCTTAGGAAGGCTATGATCATGCATTTGGATTTCACCAAGAGTTTGTATATTGTGAATTCACCATCAACGATAAATCACCATAAATTTGGAAAACCTTGGTCCCACTCAATGTATAGGATTACTTAACTTCTTAAAATGTATCAGTAGCTCCAAATGTGTCCAAATGAGTGGTTCCTAGGAGTGATGATCCTCATATTCTTTTGTAATTATGTGCTTCTATATAATTTTGTGATTAATTATGTTTTTAATTATGAATGTGAGCTAATCACCTCTTCATTTAAAATTTTTTAATAATATTTTAAAACTCTTTTAACAATTAATGTAATAAATTAAAAATGCTTCTAACAAATGTATAGAAATATTTAAGGTCAAAACATTTTGCTTGTAGGTGCACTTTCAAAGGATTAAGCTCCTAAACCTTGTGAGATTGGTGAGGCTATGTGTTTATAGATGAAAGGAGAAGATTCGAATCCACAATCTATTACTTTCAAGCAAAAAGCTTACCATTCAAATAATCAGCATATTTATATACAGAAATAACAAAATCTTATAAAATAGGAAAAAAAATGTATATCATTTGAATTAATTAAGCCGATAGGCTTACTCCTGGGGAGATGCCCGTCGATATTTTCAGACAATCCGGCAATCTTACGCAGGGAAAATCACCGGAAACCATGCTGTCCGGAAACCGGTGGATCCAAATTTCAACGCTCCAGATGGCTCAAATATTTAAGAGTAGGGACGTCGTGGCAGATGCAAGTGCACATGTACGTGTAGCGGCCAACTATTTAGGAGTAGCGACCACCTGGAAGATGCAAGGTACGTGTATATGTAGTGGTTCTTCATATTATTTTTTATTTCCCATGCTAAATTTGTAACATTTGGGCTTGATTTTTTATTCATAGTAGTAATAGGAAGCACAGTTGCAACTAGGAAAAAATTACAGGGGCCTCAAGCCAGCAACAATGCAAATACCGTGAGTGATTTAATTAGATAAATTTGTAGAATTGCATGAAAACTAATTTCTACTCTGAACTTATATCTGCGTGTATTCATCATTCACCATCTTTAAATCCCCCAATTCATCCTGCGTGATTTCATGATCAACACTGAAGTGGTTATGTTTGGATACCTTTATCTTTGCCTTGCATTTGAAATCTTTAAGATACTTGATCTCCTTTTCAAGCTCTCTGACATAATTTATTATCTTTGTGACAATAGAGGCCTTGTCTTTCTCCAAACTCAGACACACAAACATTGCACCATCAAACTTTTCAGAAACTGAACCAAAATGGGTATAAGTACAAAAATTGTGGGTAGATAAGGAAATATAATGGGTATTCTTAAACAGTGTGAAAGGAAATATAATGGGTATTCGTAAACATTGTGAACTGAAATTTTGTACCAGAGGCATTGAATTTTCACAATCTATGTTAATATGCTTGAGGTTTTTGGATATTAATTGTGTTATTTTGAATCTACATTGTAGATTATATTCCATGATCTACACTGGCCTTGGATGTTAGGAGAGTTTGTAAAAGAAGTGCTTCATTTCCTCCTAGGCTATCCCAGCATAGCCTTCCAACCTAGATACTTCCTAGCAAATATTATCTCTCAAGATGATAGATGATGGCTCAGACACTATGGATAGAGACAAGAATGTTCAATAAGGTCTTCTTCCAATCTTCACCAGCACAGGCTTTCGGAGTTTTAGTTCTTCCTTCATTGCTAGGAGAAATTCCGGTGCACACACAATGTTCTAAAAGCTGCTTCAGGTTGCGGTGCCCTAACTGAGTGATTATGCTCACCACGCAACATATTTCTTTTTCCCATGTCGATGCCTGAGAATTTCAAGGAATCAATGGCATTAGAATATAAAAGAAGCGCTATTGCCTATAATTTGATAGGGCTGTTGTGCGCTGGTGTGTGGAATATGGAAGAGGGAGACGTCTGGGGTGAGGGTCGCCAATTATAGCACACATTTGTGTAAGCGGTTGCATTATCTCCTTCTGGTCTGAGCGTTGTCTCTCCTCTCGGTGCATTCTTCGAATCTCAATCATGTTAGAGGTGACATTCCTACTTCCAGTCTGACTGCATTATTTCCTTGTCTGAACTAGGTTGTCTTCTTAAACTTCATTATCCCGACTCGATCATTGGAGGGCCCTACCTTTCCATAGTGGCTCTCCCATGCTATTATCGATTTGTACACAGAGCCGAAACTCCTTGTTATACATAGAATGAGATTTTGTCAGTGACCATTGTTTTTGCTCTGTATAAATTCGATGGAAGTATAATACACTTAAACTTTTATTGCAGTCATATGCATTACAGTTTGGTGATCCGAAAAATTAATTGATTCTCTGGCCTGTGTTTGATGGAGGCATTTTCACAAGCGTTGTGTAGCTTAACATTTTACATTTGGTGGAGATTTAAAACCCTCATTTATAGCGGCGACGTAGAACATTCATGTATGTAAATCCTATTCCCAACAGTATTTGTTTATATGTGCAGATAGAAAGCACATTGAACATGAGTATCATCATAGGTACAAATATAGCATATGTACAAATGTTTTTTATAAAAACTTTATTTACTTAACAATTCTAGGTGGTTTGTCTCTTTAGGTGAAGGGATATCAGATATCTGTAAAGCTTTTTGCTCTGTACAAGCAGATTAACTAGAATTTGGCCCTTTACAATCCATAAGCTTTTAAATGAACCAATCCCGTGTAAAGAAATTGGTTCTTATTTTTCTGCCAAAGATCATTTATAACCCAGGGTAATATCTACACTATATGCACAACTTCTAAATTTTTTTGACAGAGCGGCTTAGTAACAAACTATTTCGCAGTAGCCATGCTATTGTTCTAAATTGTTTTAAATAAAAAACATTTAAAAAATTGCCTATATTAGTAGAAAATTGTTGTCACCATACACGTTAGGAAATGTTAGCTCCATTGGTGAAGGCAACAATAACAGTTCTGGGCCCCTTATATTGGTTCAGGAAAGTGAACAAGAATGTGTATTGAAGTTGCATTCTTGCATCATCTTTTCCTATCTCAATATATTTGAAAGTCCTCTTCTTAGAAATGCCTCCCTTGTTTAGTGCGAATCTCATAGTTTGTTGATTCATTACCAGAAATCATTAGGTTCTCCAAGTTGAGTGAGTACTATTATGCCACTTTTGGATCATTGCAGGGACCAGATTTGTGGACATACAAGGTCGCTTGATTCTGAATGGCTTAAATAAAGTGATATGAGTTTTAGATTGTTATTTTTGTAAGTTCAATTATAACTATTTGATAGGTGTCATATAAAAATATGTATTTTGTAAAAATAATAAAAATTAAATAATATCTATACTAAGATTTAGGTTACAAAGTAGATAGCTAAGTTTATATTTATTTTAAATATAAAGTCATGAATGATCTCTTTTAAGAAAAAAGACATGATATTCAAAACAAATATTTTGATATTCAAAACAAATATTTTGTAAAATATAGACTATAATAAAAATATATAAACTTTAAATAAAATAAAATTTAAATATACTATAATTCAAAATAATCTTATTTGGATTTCTCTATGTAAATCTTCTAAAGGAATGGGTGAATAATTGTGGTTTCTTTGAACAAATCAATGGACTTTATGTTCGGTGCCCCACACTTTGCAAATGTGTCTTGTTATTTCTGGTCAATGCTTATGGGCAACATTCCAAATTAAATTTTTAGTAGATAATAAACTATATATTAAATTTGATTGACTTAGAATTACAATTTACCCCATTCCAAATGGGTGAATAATTGTGGTTTCTTTGAACAAATCAATGGACTCTATGTTCGAAATGGGTGAATAATTGTGGTTTCTTTGAACAAATCAATGGACTCTATGTTCGGTGCCCCACACTTTGCAAATGTGTCTTGCTATTTCTGGGTCAATGCTTATGGGCAACATTCCAAATTAAATTTTTAGTAGATAATAAACTATATATTAAATTTGATTGACTTAGAATTACAATTTACCCCATTCCAAATTAAATTTTTAGTAGATAATAAACTATATATTAAATTTGATTGACTTAGAATTACAATTTACTTTGATTTTAATATGATCTTGGTTATTTTGATATTGATTAAAATTTGATTTATGATTATAGATCAAAGAAGAATGAAACTTTATTCTAGGAATGGACCCCATTCCAAATTAAATTTTTAGTAGATAATAAACTATATATTAAATTTGATTGAAATAGAATTACAATTTACTTTGATTTTAATATGATCTTGGTTATTTTGATATTGATTAAAATTTGATTTATGATTATAGATCAAAGAAGAATGAAACTTTATTCTAGGAATGGATTGGGCTTAGGTTGAGATCATTGTAGAATAGTTGAACATAAAATTATTATCTTTTGAAATGAAATGCTTATGGTTTATATGTAGGTTTGAAATAGAGGCTCAAAGGAATGTATTGCAGATGAGAATGTTACAAATGTTACTAGATGGAAACTATTTCTTCAGAGCCCTAAAAGATCAGCTTTTATGGAGCATCGTTTAGACTTTGAACCTTTCTTTCCTCAAAAAGATGAAATGACTTTTGAAAAAAGACTATAAAAAAATGGCAGAAGATGGAACATGGGCAGACCATTGTGAGATTTATGCAGCCTCCATCGTGACACACACCAACATTCATGTGCACCACTTGAAGGGCCAGGTATCCTAGATCTACAATTTTGATAGCGTAGTTCTTTTCACACTTCATCTCATATCATGATGAAAACCACTACAACAATTTGTGCTTCATTAATGAAAATGACAATGATTTTGCTACACTCATACTTCTGGAGGAGGACAATAAAAGCACAATCCATTCTGATCAAGAGCTTGTGAAATTCGGTGTGGATGAAATAGGGTGTAGAAATAATGGTAAAACTTGCGAAGAAGACAACTTTTTGAAAAGAAAGGATGAACCTTTGCGAAGGAAAAGTCTAACATGGTGTATTCAATGGGTACGAAGGAAGAAAAAATAATAAAGATAAAGTTAACCAAACTTTCTACATCAACAATACAATGACATCATTTAATATATATAACACTATTGGCGTAACTCTTGCACCCTTCAAAGATGCAAGTGCTAGTTAATATTCAAAGTCACTTGATACACCACACCCACACAATTTTTCCCAAAATCACCTTCACCAATATCATAGAGCATTTAATATTCCCCTCAAAATATTTTCCCTCGTATCATTCAATGTTCAAAAAAATCTAAAAACTTCACCCCTATGACCATCAAATTTAAGTCCTCAATCAATTATTCTTTTGCACGGTATATCATTGCAATGTGAGGATAGGCAAGGTATTGGACCATGAATCACTATCACACGAGCCAAAAGTGGCTTATAACCCTAAAATGCTGAATAAGGAAAAAGTTTGGTCGGTTGGTCCGTGTGCAGTAAAAGGAAACAATAATTGAGAAAGGCAGTTAATCCCCTTTTCACTTTCGGCCTGCAACTCAGATAAGTTGTGACAACGATGTCTTCTTTTCTTGTGCATATATATATACATATGCATACGCCACTCTCTCCATTCATTTTTTTTCTTCTGCGCTGGTTCTCTCACCATGAAGGGCAGTTTTGGTTTTCCAACTAAATTGAAAATAGTTATGAATATCATAAAATGGCAAAGATTTGTCGTGAGAGGGAGAGGAAGATCGAGGTATGTTCCAGCGGATGTACCAAAAGGCCATCTGGCTGTGTTTGTGGGAGACAACGAAGTGAAGAAGCGCTTTGTCATCCCTGCCAGTTATGTAAATCACCCACTTCTCAGCACTTTGCTGGATAAGGCAGAAGAAGAGTTGGGAGTGAAAGAAAATGGACCGATTCTTCTCCCTTGCCATCCCCTCATCTTTGATCGTAATGTTCTCTTCCTCATCAGAACCAATGGGGGTCTTTCGCAGCATGAGATTGAGCAGGTCTTAAGTGGTTCTACTTATTCTTCATCATCTTCTGACCCTTGCCATGATCAGGTGTACAGTTACATATCAAGTAAAAACAATGCTAAATCTTTGAAGAATAAGATTACGCTACATTGTACCAAATTAAGTCTTCTAATGGGAAGTTGCCATCATTGAAAATGAATGGAAGAGGTAACCAGTCATCTTAACAATTGTATTCTAGGGAGTTGACTATCCCCTTTCATGTAAAAATGGATGATGACAAATTTATTACTCTATTTTGTTTACTTTTCCATTTAATACATTTGAAAATATTATTATGATTATTAATAGAATATCTTCTATATTTCATATAAATAATTTTTCAAAAGAAAATTGATTATTTGTAGAATAATCTAAAGGTAGAGAGCATAAATTGTTAGGATTATAAAAAAGGTCAAAGAGTGTAACTATAATAAACATAGCAAAATGTACTTTGCATCTACATATAAATTCCACATAATGATGATAGTATTAGTGATGATGTTTTTTAAATCTTATAATTATGGTTATAACTCTCATCTTGATGATGGATCATGGAGTTTGATCCGAAACATTGATACTAAAAAATTAACACACAATCTTGCCCACAACTATATCAGTAACATTTCTTTGCATTCTTTGCATTCTTATACTCTCTCATCCTAATGATGGATCATGGAGTTGGATTTGAGACGTTGATGCTAAAAAATTAACACACAATCTTATCTAGAAGTATATCACTAACATTTCATGGATTGTGGAAATCTTCTATTGTTAATGATTATAACGTTCACTCATAGATAATTGATTAAATGCTTCTTTTTTTATTCTAAATATTTTTAATGGAAGTAGATTTTTGTAGAGATAACACTTCTTATATGATAGTTTTACCTTTCTTGTGTGGGAAAGGTAAAACTGTTATCAAATGATAGTGGAGTTGAAATTACTTTTTATTTATTCTACATTTAAGATTCCATTCTATGACTAAAATAAATAGAAGTGGCATGCTACTAATCTTGAGAAAGGTGACTACAAAATAGAAAGTAGAGCATTGCTTTTGGTAAAGAATTATTGGGTAGGAACAATTTAGTTATGTTAAATGCTTGTAGTTTATGTAACTTATTTATATATATATATATATATATATATATATATATATATATATATATATATATATATATATATATATATATATATATATATATATATATATATATATATATATATATATATATATATATATATATATATATATATATATATATATATATTGATGGGCATTCCACAATTTGATGCGGTACAATCTATACAAAGGCATAAATTATCTAGGATAGTTCATCTTAGGGAGAAGGGACTAAAAATAATAGACAATAAATATATAGATAAGGATATTTTTAATTTTTATCTTGATTTTCATTATGTGAATACTATCTTTTGTTAAATAAAATAAAGATACATTTTCTTCTAATAGCATTAAAGAAGAAGACATTTTAGAGTTGATAAATACTTACATGTTTACTTCAATATATGTATAATCTGTCAGCAAATCTATTTTTATGTTTATTTCATAGATAATTTCTTTAAAAAAAATTGGGTTTACTTGAACCAAAATATAAATATTAATTTAAACATAAATTTACTTTATGTACATGAATTAAAGTAATCAATACACATGAAAATTAATAATCTAAAAATTAATAAGGTTGTTGGAGGTGGGGTGAGTTTTAACTAGAATGAAGTTAAGAAAGATTTCGTGAAATAAAAAACCATTCCAATTTATGCACCATAGAAATAGTATAGGTGATAAGAGAATGAATAGGACACCAAATGAAATATTTAGAAGTATGATTAGTGGTGTTAAGATAGAATGCAGGTTTTGTTTTAAAACCATGAGCATTCCATGTAAAATTATGAATATATTTCTTATTTTTTGTGTCATTGATAAGATTCTTATGAAGTTTAGACAATTAAAATGGTTTGATTTAAGGTCTAAATATTTTTAGTTATGAGAGTTTTGTCATTTTTCCAAAAATAAATTATTGAAGTTAGCTAAAAAAAAGTATTTTCAATATTTATGATTAAAATGTAACATGATAAAAGTTAGAATTTATTTACTCGAAGAGATTATTCTATTCCTAAAATGTAACTTCTAAGGAATTTATTACCTTTTCTAGTGTAGTAAGATGAGGAACATGAAAAAATTATGATTTAGATGATAAATGAGAATAAGGTTTTCAAAACTCCACTCTTGTATATGTCGATAAGAAAATAAATGCGAAATGAAAAAGGTAGCCCATCCAACTTTCATTGTAGAATTTATTTTCCTAATATTGATAGTGAACCTAGTTTTATGAAGGAAGATATTCATTTAAAAGAGCACAAGTCTTGTAAAGAGGTCCCATAAAATATGAAAACTCACTCTTGTTAAAATTTAATACATGTTACATGGTTGATCTCCTTAAAAAAATAAATATCACTAGTTGGATGGGGTATTAAAATAAATACAATATACATACTAATATTAACAAAAGGTTATAAGGAAATATTCTCTTCTATTGGTAAACAAAATTTAATTTGATTCCCACCTTATTTTAGTAAATCTTTAAGTTTATTAGAAAAAGAGAAAATCATGTTTTTACATGATTTTCACATTAAGATCTAGATGAAGATATTATTCAATCTAAGCCTAAAATTTTCTTTTTTTAAGGAAGAGAAAATGATTTTTAAGTTTTGTTGTAAATGGTAAAAAATAATCTCTAAAGATGTTGAACCATTTTTTATGAACTTATGCATTAATAATTGGACAAGAATTCCTAGTGTATATTTCTCCAGAATCTAAGAGATAAAATAAAATCTCAATAACAAAATGTGAGCCCAAACTCGACCATAGATTGCTCGATGCAAATTAAAAGTGTACAAATAGGTATAGAGGAGGGAACTAACTGCCACAAAGAAAGGAAGAGGAGTAAAAAATAACATGACACAACTATAAGACTCTATCAATCAATTAGAAACCTCACTTAGAACAAGTCAAATAGGTGACACCTAAATAAGACACATAACTAGGCTTAAAAAAGCTATATGGAAAATTAAAAATACTAACACCCCCCTTAAGCATAGCTTAGGTGGATATGAAAGAGATGAGCCCTGTAAAAAGGCTTGATAGGTACTCATTTACAATGCGACACCTCATAAATAGATAAAAAAGGAGGAGAACCAGTGGGAATAAAACTTCTCTCCAAAAAGAGAAAATGCAAATGTAATGAAATATACAAGTGATGAAGAAGAATAATGAAAGATGGAGGACTCATGATAATCCCATAAGGACTAATTCTACTGCAATGTACAATATGTTCTCCCCATAGGAGAGAGAGTAGAGAAGATCATATGATCCCCCAGAAGATATAAAGTGATGAATTATACGTAGTACTCATGGTAGATTCTCAACACTAGATGCTAAATATGATCCATGAACGTTGAACAACTTTCCTCCCCTTAGGAAGAAGCAACACCATAAATGTGTGCAAGATTACTTCCCATTCTGGATAGGAATATGTAGAAAGAAAAATGAATGTCTCTGAATGTTTCTCATATCCCAAAGACTGAAATGATGCTAGTGATACCTTTGAATGGTGATCAAAGATATCCAAGCTAATGTTGATGTGTGATGGATCATGTACCATGAAATATTATGGAATAGAGACCATGGGAGTATGGTCATGTTTGGACCGATGTGAATTTGATATTGTTTCACATGAAGATAGTTGAGTTAGATATCAAAAATCACAAATGTTTGCACACTCTATCACGATAGGAGCTGATGTAGGCGAGGTAAGAGCAATGTCTAACGATGGAAATGGTGATGCAACTTCATGAAAGTCATCACCAAATAGAATATGAATATATTCAATGCTATTATCCAAATTTGCAAGGAGGGACTCTACAAACAAATATGTTATGTTTGATAGATATGAATCCCTATACTTTCCACAATATCCACATTTGATTTTCCATTTATTAAGAGGATTCTATAGAATACTCAAATAGAAGGGATTATTTGTGAGAGACTGTTCGATTAATTTATGGAAATTTCATTACTGAGAGGGGAGGGGTGAATCAATACTCCAAAAACTTTTAACTAACTTTCTTAACCATTCACCGAATTCATAACTTTGCATATAGCAACATAAAAATATATAAAACAATATTATGAAACACAACTCATAACACCATGATTTTGGTATTGCAAAAATCCTTGGTTAGAGGAAAAAACTACGGTGCAGATGACACCCATAAAACTTCACTACTATAGTATAAAGATTGCTCGGTTAGAGCAACAATGTTAGCTATTTCTGATAGCTTACGGTCCTATTAAGAGTATTAACCATGTTAAGAGTCTAAATACTGATTAAGTCTACCTTTATAAAATATTTTACAACTCTAATCTAAGAGATGTACCATATTAAAGGATATATAATATAAGACTTGTTAGGATCTACTCGGTCAAGATATTTTACAATTCTAATTTCACATTAATTAGTACACAAACTTGTCTCTGAATGATCATCACCTACTCTCTGCAATTTCTCTTTCACACATACACTAATCTTCAGATACTGATCCATTTATACTCAATTCTAGAAGCGATGGAGACAATCTAGAATCATCTCCTTGAATGGTGCTAGCATTGGTTACATCTCTAATGCATATATCACATTTAATTCTCATTGGCGAATCTCACCTTGTAATCATACAAAATCATCATGTTTGAATCTATAATGTATTTCTAAATAATTTCCTCAAGATTTGTAAATTATTTTCTTCTCGGTGTCCAAATTCAATGTATCTGTAGATTCTTCTTTTGTCGGCCTAAGTTGCTTGGTAATACATTTTTCTCCTTCTCGGTAAGATGCATGTTCTCTCAGTTCAGTAACTATTGTAACTCGGTACTTCTCGGTGCTTGGTGCTTGGTTTTCCTTGCTCAGTGTCTGCTCCTTATTCCTTTTACCAAAATTGTCTTTTCCTTACTTCCCTTTATCGACTAGCTTATTTCTTTACCAACTTGAATATCCTTCTTTACTGATTGAATTTGACAATCATTATGACTTAATCAAAAGTAATGACAAAAAAATAACTCTATAGGGGTATCAATCTCCCCCTTTGGCATTAGTTTGGTATCTTTGTTAAAAACTTCAAAGTCATCAAAATTTTGTGTCCTTAGCAAAATTTGACCATGTATACACTCCTTTATAAAACTCCTTATATCTCAATTATCTAATTACTTAATACTCTTTACTTATTACTCCCCTTGTAGTAATAATCCCTATATACATATCTATCCATCTTCTTTACATATAAAATATATCCCCCTTTATCACATATATATCCCCTTCTTACCATAACACTCTATTATCCATTATCCCCCTTATGACTATACAATGTTATCCCCCTTTTTTAACAAAAATACCAAAAACAATTACTTATTGTTTATCCGGTGGAGGGATCTTGTCAAAAATAGATTTATACCTCTCCTATGAATCTTTCAGTGATGCCTTCCATGATTGCTTTATTATTTGTAACAATACAATGTGTTCACCAATATCAGTTTCTAGACTTATCATGCTATCCATAGAACTTACATCAGGGGTGTTCACTAAGTCTTTAGCTTTATGAGTATGCTTCTGCAGTGACTCTATATGTGGTATCAAAGATGTTTAAAACTCCATGAGTTCCATTCTGATTTGATTCTCCTCTTTCCTTAACTCATGTTGCACTCCCATTAGGTACTTCAGCCTTTGATAATAAACTTTGAAAGTATCAGGCTTAGTTGTTACCTTTTCTATCTGCTCAATCAGCTCCTTCTCAACTAATTCATCTTTTTCCTTTATGTCCTTTTTGAAATTTGAAATAAAAAAAAATTGTTGAAATAATGAAAGATTATCTTGTAATTCTTTTTCTAGCTCAGTAACCAATTCATAAAGTGTTACATTATCAAGTGCCACTGATTTAAGTAATTCTTTAATTACTTTATATTCCATTGTCTTCCTATGAACTTGCATCAACTATTTTGTGGTCTCAGTACCTGGTTTATTTATCCAACTCACTAGTTCACCCAATTGGCTATATATATTACCTTTCTTATTAATATCTACATCTAGTACCATTTCCTGCAGTATCTCCTTAACATTCTCTAGCACATCTATTTTCTATTTCTTGGCCAACAATTTTTCTTTTGTTTCTTTCCTTTTGAGTAAAACTCTAGATTCTTACAATTATTTGGGGCTCAAGGTGGAGATGTCAAATTTTGATATTACAATAGGTTGGCTCAAATCAACCTTCTTTTTTTCACGCTTTCTCTTCTTTGACTTAGCCTTTTCTATTTGCATACTCTCTCTGGTAGATAACTTAGGGGAACGTGATGCCTACTTTGCATTAGATGTAGTAGTTGTATCTTTGGTTTTCTCATCTTTTTCTTCCTTTTTATTCTCTTCTTGTTTATTTTCCTCCTTTTTCTCTTCTTGTTTTTCTTCTTTATCCTTTTCCTTCTCCTTGGGTTTCTCCTTCTCTAGTTCTTGTGATTGACTGGGACTTGTAGTCTCAGAGGGATCACCATCTCTTGATTTTGATCTTTGGCAATGTCGGTCTCCGTAGTGTCCTTTTGTGTAGTCTCCTTTTCTAGTTTGGTAGCCCATCTTCAACATCAGTTGGAATTTCATTTGTAACTTCTAAAATAACTTCTTTAATCTCAGGAAAATTCATTATTTGTTCAATAACATGATCTACATCCATTAAATTTTCTTTTGTTGAATCATCAACATTCAATTATTTAGTATCCTTTACATTGGTTTCCATTACATCTTCATCATTTGTTATTTCCTTTGCTAAGTCTTTATCTATTATATCTTTTATTAAGACCTCATCTTTGTCTGTTGTCAAATCAATAGGACCTGACTTCCCTTGGGGTTCCTTGATTTTATTCGGTAGGTCAGGAAAGAAAATATTTCTCCATAATTCATCTGTCTCCTTTTGCACTTCTTCAAGTTTACCGACCATTATTCTCAATGCTCTACCCTTGACTAGAAATCTCTTGGAATATTCCTATAATGCTTCCTTTATTCCTCTTGTTGAAAATTCAAGTACAGTGATAGCTAGGGATCTTTCCCTCATTTTTTTCTCAGATGCCAAGACATATTTCCATATTGCATCTATCTTTTGGTATAACTTATTTGATACTCGGCTGGCCATCTCAACCAGAGTAGTTCTAAAATTGTGCTGAGTAAACACAATAACTTCTTCAATATTTTATTTTTCCTCATATGTTCTGATTTCATATTTAATCTATTTTATTCCAGAATAACCTCCATACTTCTTAAGTATTTTAAGAGACTCATCTAATTTTCCCAGTTTAGGTGTCTAGCTTTGTACAACTTTAAATTGAGTTACATCTTCAGATTCAATTTCACTATCTTCTTGTAATCTCAACTTCCTTCTCAGTCTACCAGAAATCTTCTTTTCTCTCATTTAAATTTTAGTCTTTGATTGTTCCGCTTCTTGTTTCTTCTTCTCTCTCGGTGTGGAGGAAGACCTTGTTAATGGTCTTGCACCGATTGGACTAGGGGTTTCCTTTTTCATTTTTAATTTATTCCCTTTAATCTCTGAAGGAACAACTTCATCTTCTTCAACAGTATCTCCTAAATTTTATGACAGACTACCAATCATCCTATTGGTTTTCCTTAATGCCTTAGGTATCAATTTACCTAGCTTGATTTTATTCTTTACTTCGTCATAGGTTCCATACTGAGTGACTTTCTTATCAGCTGGTTTCTCTAATAAACCTTCAATTTGCAATGATGCAACATCAATATCCATTTCATAACCCATTGGTGGTAGCCACATGGTTCTACAACCCTTACTATACATGTTTCAGTATCCACTTCAAAAAATATAGTATCCTTGTATTTTTCCACTAGTTGAGGTGGAATTCTAAACTTTTTATGCATTTTAGCTTGAAATTTTGAAAAATAGTCATACATGATCATGTCAAAGGTATCTCCTAAAATTTGAATATACTCATTTATTTGGTAAATAATCAGTTTGTCCACATTCCACACTACACCACCAATTGATGGTAAGAAGTTCTGAAAGTAGAAAAATATACATACCAAAATGATCCAAACTTCAGTGTGTTGGTCTTTTCTATCCTGATTGTATTCATATTGTCATCCAACTACTTCAATAAGATCTCACATAGATCTATCTTCATATCTTTCTTTCCAATCTTGTAGGGTATATCCATAGCTCCACAAGGTACACTGTCTACCCTAGATGACTTAAATATTTGGTAGGATATTACATTGCATGTGAATCTCAATTTAGGATCATCAATTGTAGACAATTTTAGACCTCTTTCATCCCATTTTTCTTGACTCAGCTCGCACAATTTATTCTTGTCAGTTTTCTTTTGCTCCCTCGATCTATCACTAATTGGCTAACCTGTAACAATGTGTAGTACGTCTTTTGTAATCTTCACAGGTGCATCAAGCCACATGAGTTGATCATGTACTCGGATTAATACAATTCTCATCCATTCCAACTTAAACATTTTTGGTATATGCATGGCATGAATCAAACCCTTGGTTTCCAATGTATATGTTTGTCTTTCAATTTTCCATTAACACATAGATTCTAGTAGGATGTATCTATATAAACCTAGAAAATATCTATCTTACAATGGATGAAAGAACGAATGTATTAAATAAGTATTACTCTCAGAGGGATTAAAGATAGGGCTCATATTTTGTCTAGTTCAATGACTATGGCTGGAGATATCTTATACTTGCGATTGATTGGATCAATCTTCTCTATGACAATAGGATTATGTACTTTTGGTGCCATTGCTACAAAGATTAATCGCTTGATCGTAGGGTTTCTTTTGAATGATGACTCATTCATATTTGCGCAACTCGAGAAAACACTAGAAATAACTTGAATGCACTTGACAATTCTTGGATTGGTTCTCTTGATTGCTTAGATGCTCTTGGTAGTCTCAATTCTGCAAAGTACTACAAATGCTCTCGTAAATGTAAGGTGAAAATGAAATGACAAGGGGTCTATTTATAGTTTTTCCCCTTTTTTAGGGTTTTCAACAGCTATAATTTTAGCATTAAATGCTCTTTATCGACTCCCTTTTCACCGATTACCAAATATACTTTCCTTTCATCGAATGAGAAAAAACTTAACACATACTCTTACCAATCAAAATATGAAATGTCAACTTCAAAACATATATCCAAATGCATCTTAATATTATGATATGGATCTTAACACAAATGTTAGGAACCAATTTAAGATAGAATTTTAGTTATCAACTCCTACACATACCTTTGACCAATTAGGTTAAGATAGGTGCACCCAACCCAAAGGACAAGGTTCTATCTGTAATACCCCAAAAATGGGCTATATGTTCATTAACCTCCTACATCCTCAAATCGAACGAAATCGACATAGAAGTCCTAACCTAAGGCACATCTGCACATCATCGAATCTAATTGATTATCTTAAATTTTACATCGGGGAATATTCCTAGTAATATTCCTAATCATCATAATTATCTTTGATTTAATGATTATTTGGTGATAAAATCCTATTTATCCTAAAGTTTAATTAATTGAATATTCTCAATATTTAATTAATTAAGTTTAATTTTGCCACTTAATTATTTAATTGAATTTAATTATATTTATTCCTAAATATTATTATTTAAATTTGACAATAAATCAAAATTCCTATTATTAATTGATTAAATTAATAAAAGCAAGTTGTCATATTTAATGATATTATTTTTGAATAAAAATTTGATTAAATGATTGATTAACCCATAAATCAATTATTTAATTTAAAAAATCAGTTAAGTTGAGAATAAATCACTTTATTTATTTATTAATTCATAATTATCCATGTGCACAATCAAAGAACAGTTAAACTCCAAATCAGAAAATCAATGCAAGTTATTGACTTTTTGGAACTCAACATCATTTTTGAGTTTTAAAGTTGATCTAAACTTCTAATTTGAGTTAAAAAGCTATTTTTGCATGATTTGCATGTTTTTGTGAATTAAATTATCTTTATTATCAGATAACTCAAAAATCAAGCTGAGTTAATCTGAGTGATTTATGGCTTTCTTCCATGCACCTCCAAAGCCTTGGATTTCTATAAATTAAAAGCCTCAGCTCATCTCAAAGCATCTCATAATTTTGCATAATCACGATGAAGAATTGCTATCTAGAGAATCAAAGCTTATTGCGAATCAAGGCTATTGTGAGATCAATTTGGTTTTTATTCATATCATATTATTTCAAGATTAGCATATCATAGATCAATTTTCATATTAGCAATAGATTTCATATCAGTTTTGATCATATCATTGCATCTAAAATCCCCAAAAATAGATTAATTGCATTCATATTCCATATCCATCAATTTTGCATTCAAATCCTTCATTTAGGTGTCGTCTAGGTCACTGATCTCGAAACAATCTGATAACATCAATCTCGCACCTACTAGAAGGTAGTAAATCACTTGGTTAGATTAGATTTTAATTTTGCATGATTTGATTATAGCTAACCTCTAATGTTTTACTAAAGTGTTGTGTCTACAGATCAGGTACAATTTTCACACACACATTTTTGGCACCCATTGTGGGGCCCTGAAACGGGTTTCCAATTCAATTCTATCAATTTCTATCTTTTTCTCCTCAGTTTCTGTGCAAAAATATGATTTTTATTTTTTGTCCGTACAATCTTCGTACGAGTTTTTGACAAAATTCATTTCACACTGAACCCACTATCGTACGACAGTCTATCAGATCGAGAATCATGCTAGGTTGTACACACTATTGTCTGGAAATTCAACTATCATTTCATCATACACCCAGTGTCGTACGAATTTCCAAACTGTCATCTGGGAGCATACCCACTGTTGTACGAGTTTTGGGGCTGTCGTCTGGTAACAGACCCACTGTTGTATGAGTTTCAGCATCAAGTTTCAACTGTCATTTCATTTTTTAGGGCAGTTTGTCATATTGGGTTTTCAGATTTTGACTAATGGCTAATCTTAACAATTGAAATTCTCTATTTTTGATTGACTCCTGCTAGTTTTGATTGGAACAAGTGCATAAATTGCTAAAAATTAGGTAAAATCTACTAAGTGCGTTGTGAGGATTCCAGGTATTCTCCTTCACCTAATAACATTTTGATTTGGACTTAAAATAAATCCCTCATGTGTCTAGCTTGAGTGCTTCTTTTCATGCTTTTGTTTTACACACTTGCATAATTAATACTAGGTTGTGACACCTTAGGTATTTATTGGAAGTCTTAGATTACTTGTGATTGATCTAGATTGCTATCTTGGGTTATTGGACTCGCTAAATCCACCGGCCCCTCATTTTCACCCCGTGGTTGCAATATCAGCACCACATTAAAGGGGAGGGGTCTACAGGAAAGAAGCGTTAATTGTTCCACCAAGCAACCCTTTTGTGCTTTTTGGAACTCACTTATTTTCTAAGTTGTGGACTCATTTTTAGCTTGTGTGAGGGGTTAATTGTTCCACCTTGTGGACTCACCTCATATTCTCTTTAAGCGTTAAGTGTTCCTCTTTCTAATTTTTGGGTACTTTTGGTAGATTTGCTTTTTGGAAACATACATCTATGCTCACATAGTAATTAGGCCCTATGAACACTATTCGTGATTCTTGAGAGATTGGATTCCTAGCGAAATCCTTCTTGATGACAGAATCCTTGTAGGTAGGGAGGATACTTAGTGCGTTTCACATTCAACTTGGTTAGTGCATCTTCTCTTATTGATCGATACATTCTCTCCCAAGAGAGGTTGATAGATCATGTGGGGTTGACATCATGAGCTTTGGTGAATCAAAATTGGTTAGTGCATCTTCCCTTATTGATTGATACATTCTCTCTCCGGAGGGGTTGATAGATCACGTGGGTTTGATATCATAGACCTTGGTGAGATAAACTTTGTCTTAGCGTGTCGGATTTATCTGTCTGCTTTGTTTGGGTTAAAAGTGAAAAGGCATGAAAAACCTTGGATCTAGAGCCAAGTCCCCTTGTGGTATACTATTGTGAGTCATCTTTAGAGAGGGTTAACCGTAGCGGACAATCCCTTCACAGGGTAAACTGCGTTGACGGAACCTCAAGTGGTAATAGCCATTTTCACCGTGGTAGTGACAGCCGCTATATAAATGTCCTTGTGGAAGAAATCTCCACAGGTATGGTTCATTGTTGGGTTGTTAGATCTCCCTAGCAGCTCCTGAAGATTAAGTTCTTGGATTGTGTCAAAACCCTGGTGCACCGGGATTGGAGTTCACCCCTTTGGATCATAAAAGTTACAGAGTCAAACCATTACTAAAAATTCTAGCGAGGCAAAATTTTTATTTTCTAGGGTATATGTGCATCATTGCAAAACATTTTTGGAACATACACAATTAGCGCTTCTGAGGATTAGAATGAATAAGTCACTTGATTGTTCATGTGCAAGGTTGCTTTTGCCCTTGTTCATTGTTTTCAGACATGCCTGAAATCACTTGCTTGTTGTTTTGTGTGCTTGCTTATCTATCTGGTTACTGAAAACAAACAAATCTATTACAATTCTCAAATCTGGACATTGAAATTTGCAAACAATCCGAATTTGAAAACTCAAAATTTGCAAAATCTGAAGTAAAATTCTTTTCTGGAGTCAAAAGTAATCTTAGGAGGTCAGAAAGTCATACGAGTTTTCTCAAAGTGTCATTTCATTACAGCCCATTTGTCGTATGATTGAGTACCCAGTGTCGTACGAGTTTTCATGCCAGCAAATTCTCAAAGTCAAAATCTTGCAACTGTCGTATGAAATTTTCAACTGTCATTTCGTTGCATACCCGTTGTCGTACAAGTTTTGAAACTATCGTACAAGTTTTACAACTGTCATTTCATAGCATACCCACTGTCGTACGAGTCTGCAGAGTGTTGTTGGGGAAATTTTTGAGAGTGTTCAGAAAATTGTCAGAATTGCTAGATATTTAGCTTTTTCAACCTATTTCCAGAATATGTCGATCAAATCACCATGTCAGGAACATAGTAGTAGCTATTGAGAATCCGATCATTTTCCTAAAGTGGCCTTTTGAATCTGATTTAGCCTTCTGTTTAATCAATTTGAGTCTTTATCATCTCATGTCAAAACCTTGTCATAACTATCAATCTTCAAATCAATCTTCAATCAATCATCAAAATGACTGAGTGTTGTGATATCTTGTCCACTATCTTTTGGGAACCTACCCATACATCCAAGGCACAGTATCCTTCATCCACGTCTAATCAAATCTTCAAATCAATCAAACCTTGACAAGGTTGCGTCATTTGATCATCTTGATTCAATTCATTCTTTGGTTATCTAGATCTTATTCTTTTGTTTCACTTGAGGTTAATGGTGGAGACTAGAGCTTCCTCTCACAAGAAATCTATCACCACTCTCCAAACTCCAACTCTTGAGTAACTCATCAATTCTGGTCTTTACGAGGATGACGGTATTGGCAACTATCGATTAAAAACTGGTTACATTCCTCCTTCATCAACTCACAGAGGTACCCAAAAAACCCCACATCAATCTAATCCAGGGAGTCCACAAACTCCTACCATGTCTCAAGCAGGGACAAATTTTGGCTCTCAAAGAGCTCAATCTCAACATGGCATAGATCAGGAACCCACACCTGAAGAAATTGCTCAATATCAAAATGACGATAACTTCAAATGGATGATGAAGCATTTCTTGAAAGAAGATAGAGAAGCATACTTTTTACAATTAGCTCATCAAGGAGCTAAGCTTCCTCCTAATTTTAATGTCAAAGCTATCATCACACATGAGGAAGAAACTCCACTCACAGCTATGACGAAACAAATACATACTTTACAAGTCAAACTGAATCAACTCGAAAAAGAGAAGGAACCCAAAGAGTTCTCCATGGAGGCTCTATGTCCTTTTCCATTTGATAAAGACTTGTACATGCTGCCCTTTCCAAAAAGAGTGGAGATGCCGAAGTATGATAAGTATGATGGACACTCAGATCCTCAAGATCATGTCAGAGAATTATGTACACAATCAATGGAGTTCATGCATGAACCAACCTATCTGATGCGTCTCTTCCCTCGATCTCTAGGGGGAGCAGCCATCCATTGGTTCTCTAGACTGCCTTCAACTATCAAAAATTTTGAGGAGTTGATCAAATTGTTTTATCAACAATACTCCTACAATATTCAACATCCAGTCACCATGATTGATATCTGCAATCTCAAGCAATATCCAGGGGAACCATTCCTAACATTTCTCAAGAGATGGAGGAAGAAGTTCTCTCTATATGCCAGACCTATTCCAGAAATAGAAAAATTGGAAATCTTCATCAACAACCTTGTTCTAGAAATCAATTATCCTCTACAAATGCAAGATCATACATCTTTTGATAAGATGGTGGATAATGCTATCAAAATCAAAAAGGTGCTTGTGAAAGAAGGAGAAATCACACTTCAAAAAGACAAGTACGAATTAGGATCCAGTTCTAAAGACAAGAACAAAAATTGGAACAAGAACAAAGGCATCATCATAGATGGCGTTGTTGACACTGTTCGTGCCCCATCAAAGGCACCAGCCTACAATCTCACTCTTGGCACTCGAGCCATTAAAGCTTCAGAGAAAAAGTCTTCTGAACCATCTCAAAAGAAGCCAGAATATAAAAGATGGGATAAACATCGAAAGTTTACTCCTCTGGGAGAGTCTTTAGAATCAGCTATGAAAACTCTACTGGCTGATAACATCATCTCTTTACCACCAATCTGACCAAATGATCAGGACCCCAAATCAAAATGGTGGAGAGGAAATGAATTCTGTGATTTCCATCGGAGTAAAGGTCACAAAACTAATAATTGCTACCACTTGAAGCATACCATTCAAGATCTGATCGATAGTGGAGACATCACAATTGACAATCCCCAGAGCAATAACGATCATACAACATTCACAGAACCATTTTTGAAACATGGTCAAGAAGTTTCAACTTCTTAGCCTAATATGGGGGCAAAAGTCAACTATGCCTACCCTGGAAATAATGTTGTCATCAATATGGTTGAACCATGTCTCTCTGAAAGTTGCAATGTCATCACAATCATACGAAGAGACAAAGATCATTCCTTAGCTAACACATTTACTCGATCACAAGCTCAAACACATCTGAAAGGACAAATCCCAGATTCATCAAATCTCCCTAAGGTGCCCTTCAATCTTTCATTTGCTTCTAAATAGAAGGTTGATTCCAAATCTTCCAATCCAAAGGATATAAGGCATACATCTTATAGCATTGTCCAACAACTCCAACACACTAATGCAAAAATCTCCATGTTTGAGTTGCTTCGAATATCTCCAGCTCATAGAGCCATTCTCGATAAAGCTTTGCTTGGTTCCAATGTTCCCGATGACCTTGATTTAGACAGGTTCCAGACTATGGTTGGACATCTTACATCTCCGCAATATATCTCCTTTTCAGAGGAAGATGACAACTCCTTGAGTCACCCACATAATTAGCCTTTGGATATAGAAGTCTTGATCCAGAACTGTAGAGTCAAACGTGTGTTGATAGATGGGGGCACTGGCCTAAACATTTGTTCTTACAGCTTGATCACACAATTGAGATTTTCAGAATTGGTTATTGATCCTAGAAAGAAAATAACTATCAAAGCCTATGATGAATAAGAAAGATCTTCTAAAGGCACCATTGTCTTACCTATCAGAGCAGGTCCAGTTATCAAAGATACCATCTGTCAAGTGCTTGATCTACCTTTGGCCTACAAAATCCTTCTAGGGAGACCATGGATACATGAAATGCAAGCTATTCCTTCTACATACCATCAATGTATGAAGTTTCCTTATGAAGGAGTAGAGGTTACTATTCCCGCAGATCTGAATACAACTTGCAACACCTTGAAGGGAAGTGCCGATAAGCTTGTGCCTAATAACATAGAATCTTCCATTGAACCAACTAAAGAAGCATCCACATCTAAAATGGAAGATCTTGCAAAAGAGGTTAATATCAAAGAAAATAGTATGGGAGAATATACTATCAAGCCAGTCTTATCTTTGACATCTCTCCCTATCTCGCCTAAGTCTTATGGGCAATCTTTGAAACAATCCAAACCAGACTCTAAAGAACCTCTGGAAGCATATAAAAAGAATTTTGTAGCAAAACAAGTATCCAAGCAAGAATTTGAAGAGGATGAAGCTGTGCTATCATGGCTATACAAAGATGAACTTGAATCTCAAGTTGTTCAAACTAGTGACTCTACAGTATCCAAACTCCCTTCTAAGTTGTATGGTCCAGGAGATAAATTAATAGCTAAGATGGGATATTCAGGTAAAGGACTTCTAGGAATCAGAGGAAAAGGTCTTGAGGAACCTCTCCCACATACTGGTAGAGAAAATAAAGATAAAGTTGGCTTAGGCTTTAAGAAGAAACCCTATCACCTCAAAGGTAATTTCTCTCATGTCATAGAGCAGATCGCACCAGGAGAACCTCTTCTTAAGAAAGAAGAAATAGAATCATCAGATTGTGATTCAGAGAGCTCAGAATCATATCTTGAAAATAATAAAGAAGAGGGAGGTGGTAGTGATTCTGAGATAGATTCCCATGAGTATGAATTCAAATCAAAATCTGAGGGTAACCCTTCTTGGGGTATTCATCCTGACTTTACTCATGTTCTAAGATTTCCTAGAGATCTTGAATTAGAAGCTAAATCAAATGACTATGAATGGGGAGCAATTCTAGAACTAGATGAAGATGAGCTTATTACAAAGAAACATGTTGATATTATTCACCAATATGTACCTAATCCCAATGTGAGTCTAGAGTGAAATGATGAACCTATCGAGTCTGATCCACCTATGGCTGAATTGAACTCCCATGATGACATTGAGCCTATTCATGAATTGAATGTCTTAAGTTGTAATATCACCTTTGAACTCGAGCATCAGGTTAGGACCAATGATGGAAGATCCATATCCGTAAACACTATCTCCCAATCTTTCCCTACTTTGACTATCCAATATCTAGAACTTATTGATCAAACCTCCACAAATCCAAGCCATGGTATTTATACCTTCCCGAATGACCATGCCCTTGCTTGCTACCTCAATGCAATTGAGCCTATGAGGACTTCCATCAGTGAACCGAGTGTCAGCATGACCGAGTCAGACATCAAATATCTTAGTCAGAAAAACAAGAATAAAAAGAAAAAGAAAAAGAGTTCTGAGGGTGAAAACCACTTTATGGCAGTCTCAGAACCTACAAAAGTAAAAATAAAAGACATATCTGAAGGTGAAAACCTCTTTGAGGCACCTAAAGATGAGATATTTGATGTCCTTCTGAGTCATTTATAGGATAGATCTCCAGTTCTAATTGAGCCCACTCAATCTATCAATTTGGGTACAATAGAGGGACCACAATTGGTACATGTCGCACAATCATTATCAGAAGAAGAGAAATTTTTTTTTACTAAATTCCTAACAAAGAAGAAGATCAACTTTGCATGGAAATATTTAGATATGTCAGGATTGGATCCTAATCTCATAATGCATCATTTATCTATCATTCCAAATGTCAAACCTGTTAAGCAAAAATTAAGAAAGATGCATCCTCATGTTGCACTCTTGGTAAAAGCTGAATTAGAGAAGCTCCTAAACACTGGATTCATCTGAGTTATTGAATATGTAGAGTGGATCTCTAATATTGTACCTGTTTCTAAACTAGATGGTTCAATCAGTGTGTGCACAGAATTTAGAGATGTGAATAGAGCATGCCCTAAGGATGATTTTCCACTGCCTAACATTGATATGATAGTGGACATGACTACGGGTTTCGAGATATATTCCTTAATGGACAGTTTCTCTGGATATAACCAAATAAAAATTGCTCCAGAGGACCAAGAGAAAATTGATTTCACATGTGCATGGGGCACCTTCTGTTGGATTGTCATGCCATTTGGGCTTAAAAATGCTGGTGCTACATATCAAAGAGCAATGACATCTATTTTCCACAACATGATGCATTGAACTATGGAAGATTATGTTGATGATACTTTAGCAAAATCTATGATCAGAACTAAACATCTAAAGGACTTGAGCATGATCCTAGACAGAATGGAAAAGTTTAGTCTCTGACTAAATCCTAAGAAGTGTGCTTTTGGTGTCACTTCTAGAAAGCTCTTAGGATACATAGTTTCAAAGAAGGGCATTGAAGTTGATCCAGCTAAAGTCAAGGCTATAATAGAGATGCAACCTCCCATGAATATTAGTCAAATGAGGATGTTGAAAGGAAGAGTTCAATCTATCAGAAGATTCATATCACAGCTAGCGGACATATCACAACCTTTTACAAAAACATTACATAAAGGTGTGACCTTTGCATGGAATGAAGAATGTGAGAACAAATTTAAACATATCAAGAAGTATCTATCAAATCCGCCTATCTTGATGCCTCCTATTCATGGGAAGCCATTGATCTTATATGTCTCCACAACAGCCACATCACTGGGGGCATTGCTAGCGCAACATGATGAAGACAAAAAGGAAAGACCTATTTATTATATAAGCAGAACATTGGTGGCGTATGAAAAGAACTATTCTATGATTGAGAAAGCTTGTCTCGCTATGATCTTTGCATCAAAAAAATTGAGACACTATATGTTAGCTCATACCATGCATCTAGTAGCAAAAATTGATCCACTAAAATACCTACTAAGCAAGGCTGCCCTCACAGATAGACTGGCTAAATGGGTCATGCTTCTAAGTGAATTTGACATTGAATATGTTGATAGAAAAGCTATAAAAGGTCAAGTTATTGCTGATCGACTAGCAGATGCACCCATGTTTGATGACACACCAATGCAAATGGAATTTCTAGACTCCTCTATTATGCGCCTATCTTCTAGAGAATGGCAATTGTTCTTTGATGGCTCCTATACACAGAATGGATCTAGAGTAGGCATACTGTTCATAACTCCTCAAGGATACTCCATCCCAAAAGCATTCAGACTAAAGTTCCCTTGCACAAATAATATTGTAGAATATGAATCCCTTTTGAATGGTATGAAAATAGCAATTGAATGGAGAGTAACAGAGCTACACATTCATGGAGACTCTCAACTTGTTATTCATCAAGTCAATGATGTGTACCAAACTAAAGATGAAAATCTCATTCCTTACAAGAGAATGGTAGATGATCTTAAGAAATATTTTATGTCTATCACATTTGAGCAAATTCCTAGAATGGAGAACAAGGCTGCCGATGCAATGGCAACACTATCTACTTTATTAGAGCAGCCTGAACATGAGCTACGCTACAAGTTCCTGGTGGAAGCATTCTCTTATCCTGCATATGACTCCCCCGAAACCCGCATGATCTGCACCATTGTTGGTCATGATTCACCCAGATACAAAGACCTCTTTTCCTATCTCCAAGACCAAATCATTCCTGATACCTTCAACCGCCATGAAAAGAGATACCTTATCCTTAATGCCTCCTGATATGTCATCATTGGTCACGATCTATATAAATGAGGTCTAGATGGTACGCTACTTAGATGTTTAGAATAGGAAGAGTCTCAATGTGCATTAGAGGAAGTCCATGATGGTATTTGTGGGTCACACTCGAATGGTTTAACACTAGCTCGAAAACTTATTAGGGTTGGGTACTATTGGCCTGAAATGGAGAAAGAGTCTATCAAATTTGCTAAGAATTGTCAAAAGTGTCAAGTACATGGCAACCTAATTCATGCTCTAGGGAGAGATCTAATTCCCTTTACAACACAATGGACTTTCCATCAATGGGCATTTGATCTTATCAGGATGATTCATCCTCACTCTTCTAATGGACATGCCCATATAATCACTGCTACAGATTATTTTACAAAATGGGTAGAGGCGGTCCCTTTGACACAAGCAACTGGAAAGCAAATATCTATGTTCATATTGAACTATATCATATGCAGATATGGGATACCTCATTCCATAATCATAGATAACGGTGGACAATTCAAGAACAAAGACCTAGATGATCTATGTGCCAAATTCAAGATCACACAACATTGGTCTTCTATCTACTATCCTCAAGGGAATGGACAAGCTGAGGCCTCTAACAAAAATCTATTGAAGATCTTGCACAGAACAGTAAACAAAATTGGTAGAGACTGGCATCTCATGATTAATCCAGCTCTATGGGCCTACAGAACAAGTATCAGAACACCTACTGGGGCTATGCCTTTTGCTTTAGTTTATGGGTCTGAAGCAGTACTACCTATTGAGGTTGAAATCCCATCACTAAGAATCAGAATGCATGGTCTAGTAACTGATGATGACTACAGAGTGTCTAGGTTGCAAGAACTTGAACTACTAGATGAGTGCAAACAAGTAGCGTATGATCATCTCAGAGTATATCAGAAGAGAATGTCTAGAGGCTACAACAAGAAAGTCAGACGCAAAGAATTTCAGGTTGGTGATCTAGTCTTGAGAGAAAATCCTAAAAATCAATCACATCGAGAACGCAAGGTGAAGTTTGAACCCAAATGGTTGGGTCCCTTTGTTATCACTTACTACTTTTGGCTCTGATGCCTATCAACTCTCAATGACTAAAGGAGAATAGCTCCGAGAACCAATCAACGTTCTCCATTTGAAGAAATTCTATGCCTAAGGCATTCAGTCTATGGTAAAATGTCCTGGAAAAAAAATCTTAAAAATTGGAAAAAGTCTTGAAAAAATGAACATCTTGGTGAAAACCTAGCAATAGGCACCTTGATGATTCACAAAAAAATCAGAAAATATCAAAAGTACAAAAAAAATTGAAAAATGAAAAATGCAAAAAAATGAGAAAAAAGAAAAAAAAGTGCCTTGGTTCAAAACCTGGAAATAGGTGCCTTGGTAGCAAAAATAGAATCTCTGCCAAGATGGTGAAAACTTGACAAACGGGTGCCACTTGTTTCAAAATGCTCCATCTATCAGTGCAATCTTGGTCTTTCCCAGCTTTTAGTCTTGCTTTAGTTTGTATATATCTCCCAGTTTGTTTCCACATTCTTATTTTCAATAAGTCAGTTTGTACACCAATCAGCTAAGCATCTTTATGCTATCAATGTTCAAACTTGGGGGCAATCAATGTCATATCCTATGGCCTCCAGTATATCTTAGACGTATCATATCCAGTCAGAGTCCTTTGAAGCTTCATTTGAGTCAGTCAAGTCTGTCTCATCTCTAGAAAGGATTTTGCATCTACAACAACAATCAAACACAAACTAAAAACAATCTATGCTTTTCATGCTTTTATCTCCTTGTATGCTTACTGATTCGCATTGAGATTTTTTCATATTGTGTCCCTTCGAGCTCTTTGATGATGTCCTTTATAGGATTTAGAGAGTGATGACTAGGGGCATAATCTTTTCTTTGTCTTCTGCTTGTATGTGAAAATCTAACGTCTTTGGAAATTCTGGATTGAAATGGTGTCCGACTGTAAGAGCCTCTATCTCGAATTGGATGGCCATGCGTACCTTGACCATTGATACCTGGAAAATTCAAGGAAGTTTGATCTCACTATTGTCTTTTTGAGTAAGTTCTTTCTCCTACTGTGAAACATGATCTTATCTAAGGATGTGAATGATAAAGGGTCACTATGGGTAATTCACATTGGATTTAGAATAATCTCTTGGCTGTTTGATGTGTTTGTCATGCAAGGCGTATTCAGGTCATCATGACATTTATGTTTTGATGCTTATACAAATTGCTATATCAAAATGGACATGATATTTAGGTCATCCTGGCGTTTGTGCCTTGGTGCTTATATCTAATCTGACATTCTGAAAATAAAATCAATATTCATATATCATGCTTGTTGACCAGTGGGTGTTGTATTGATTCTTGCGCATACAAATTGATATTCATATGTCTATAGTCTCATTGCTAGTGGGCATTGTATTGATTTATCCAGTTACCTAAAAGTTCAATGATGATAACAAATCGACACATGATCAATGAGTAGGTCCTAGGTCTTAGGTTGCATTTCATTTTGCATGTTTCTTTGCATTTTTGCATGTTTGCATGATCTCACAATGGCTAAACGAACTTCAATGCTTAAACAATTCTCCACTTGTCTCTTCAAATCTAACAAGAGCTGAATCTTCAATGAAGGTTCCTCCAATGAAACAACAAGTAGAATCCTTTTTTTCGGGATCAAAATCAAAATCTAAAATCATTCATATTGTCAACTGCTTGCATAATCGACCTTCAATCATCACAGAAATCCAGTATTGAACTTAATTGATTATCTTACATCAAACTATCAAAATTTCAACTATGGTCAACTATAGTCAACTCATGGTTTAACCTAGTCAAACTTGGTCTTTTGGACCTCTAAACGATGTAGAATGTGTTCTCAGACGTGTTTAACCACTTCTCAAATCAATTAGCATGCTTCTAAACTATTAGCACTGACTTTTTTTGTCAGATTTCAATTTTAATCCCGAAGGGGGCATGGTATTGCACATCATTCAAGTCTGTAAAAATTCTATCAATCTTTCCTCAGTAATCAAGACAACAACCATGTCTAGTTGTTGAATCATCAAAAGTCCTCATCGCTCGGGGCAAATCTATCATCACTTGGGGCATATCAGATTCATCAAGATCCATATCAATCTAGTATTCTCCTAATCTTGTAAATTGTATCAGTTTTTGCAACCATCGGATCATAGTGTTCTTTCCTTGGTTCTTCGGCAACTGAAGGGTTCGAAAGTGATACCTGCTAGCTCTGCTAAGACAATCGAGTCTAGAACCGGTCACTCACTTCTTCGCAATCATAAGGTTTGGAATCAAGTGTTTTGACACTTTTTTTTTGCAATCCTCGGTTCATCGCTGCTACAGTGAACATTATCTTTGGTCATTCAGGACCTATTATCTTCATATCAAATCAATATCAATTAGCTTCTATCTCATATCAATTATCAATTTCAAATCAGTTTCATATCTCTATCAAACATAGACTGTCTTTGAACCACTACGCTTCGCACAATAATTCAAAGAGGGGCAAAATGTAATACCCCAAAAATGGGCTATATGTTCATTAACCTCCTACATCCTCAAATCGAACGAAATCAACATAGAACTCCTAACCTAAGGCACATCTGCACATCATCAAATCTAATTGATTATCTTAAATTTTGCATCGGGGAATATTCCTAGTAATATTCCTAATCATCATAATTATCTTTGATTTAATGATTATTTGGTGATAAAATCCTATTTATCCTAAAGTTTAATTAATTGAATATTCTCAATATTTAATTAATTAAGTTTAATTCTGCCACTTAATTATTTAATTGAATTTAATTATATTTATTCCTAAATATTATTATTTAAATTTGACAATAAATCAAAATTCCTATTATTAATTGATTAAATTAATAAAAGCAAGTTGTCATATTTAATGATATTATTTTTGAATAAAAATTTGATTAAATGATTGATTAACCCATAAATCAATTATTTAATTTAAAAAATCAGTTAAGTTGAGAATAAATCACTTTATTTATTTATTAATTCATAATTATCCATGTGCACAATCAAAGAACAGTTAAACTCCAAATCAGAAAATCAATGCAAGTTATTGACTTTTTGGAACTCAACATCATTTTTGAGTTTTAAAGTTGATCTAAACTTCTAATTTGAGTTAAAAAGCTATTTTTGCATGATTTGCATGTTTTTGTGAATTAAATTATCTTTATTATCAGATAACTCAAAAATCAAGCTGAGTTAATCTGAGTGATTGATGGCTTTCTTCCATGCACCTCCAAAGCCTTGGATTTCTATAAATTAAAAGCCTCAGCTCATCTCAAAGCATCTCATAATTTTGCATAATCACGCTGAAGAATTGCTATCTAGAGAATCAAAGCTTATTGCGAATCAAGGCTATTGTGAGATCAATTTGGTTTTTATTCATATCATATTATTTCTAGATTAGCATATCATAGATCAATTTTCATATTAGCAATAGATTTCATATCAGTTTTGATCATATCATTGCATCTAAAATCCAAAAAAATAGATTAATAGCATTCATATTCCATATCCATCAATTTTGCATTCAAATCCTTCATTTAGGTGTCGTCTAGGTCACTGATCTCGATAACAATCTGAGAACATCAATCTCACACCTACTAGAAGGCAGTAAATCGCTTGGTTAGATTAGATTTTAATTTTGCACGATTTGATTATAGCTAACCTCTAATGTTTTATTGAAGTGTTGTGTCTACAGATCAGGTACAATTTTTACACACACTATCCATTGTTCCAAGTTCAGTTCCATCATCTTGAGAATTTCTTCTCCATGTTCTACTCATCTGATCTCTTATCTCTTCAACATTTACTTGACCAATTTCACTCGGTTGGGGCTTTGCCTTGGTACCTGCAGTCTTTGGCTAGGTGACCGACCTTGTGACAATGAAAACAAGTCATTGTAGAATTTATCCATGATCTTCTATTATTCCTTCCATGAATTAAAATGCAGTTTGCTGCAAGATGTCCAAATCTCCCACATGTTGTACAAGTGATTCTTGTATTGTAGTCCCATGGTATAGTTGATCCTTGTCAGTTGTTTTCTATATTTTGTCGGTTAGGTACACATTTCACATTCTTCCTTTGTGACCTGCATTCTTCATACTTGTAAACATATTTGTTGTAGTTATAATAGTAACTAGCAAGTTTTGGCTTCCTTGTATTGTTAGCAATCCTTGATCTACAATCAAATACTTTATGATCATACTTATTACAATTGTAACAATAACCATTAAACTTAGGAATGATTAGTGGATTACCTATTTTTCTCCTGTAGATATTAGTTGTATGACCTAGTTTCCCACAATGATATCAAGTAGGCTTATTTATCTTTGGTGGAGTAGCATATCTCAATTGGCTGCTTGTTTTGAGGACTCTACCTTCTCGATAGTAATGTTTGCATTAAATCCAAGTCCAAAAGTATCTCTCGGTTGTCTCTGACCTATTAGTTGTTCATCCAGTATCCTAAATTTTTCTTCATTCCTTTTCAAGACTTCATTAGCATCCTTTTCAGATTTTAGTTCATTCTTCAAATGTTCATTTTTTGATATGAGTCCAACAATCTCTTCAAATTTTCTTGCAATCTTTTGATTAGCACCGACTAGTTGATCTGACATATTGTAGTGAATTTGTGTCAACCTCAATATTTCCACATATTTCTCACTTAGTCTTTCATTCATTTATCTTCTCTCATCTTCAACCATTCTCTTATCATCTTCATCTTTTCTCTTTTGTTCTAGGACTTCACACATTCTTATTGATTGAGCTTCATGTTCTATTTTCAGTGCTTTACCTGACTAGTTAAGTTTTTGTTCTTTTCAGTAAGTTCTAATATGGAAGCTTTAGATTCATCACATAAACTTCCCTTTGATTATTCTTCAAGTTCTTCAACCTGATCTTGTGAATCTTTCAATTGATGGGCTAGCTCCTTTCTCTTGTTGAGTGAATGTTTCAGTTTCCTCCTTAGTTCATCAATATGGTCATCTACAATCCTCAGTTCCATTTTCATGTTATAAATCACCTTTTCATGCCTACAACTTCCCATCTCTCTAGATCTTTCCTCTCAAGTGGTTAAACTTCTAAATAAGAGACTTTACTCTGATACCAATTATTGAATTAATTTATGGAAAGTTAAGTACTGAGAGGGGAGGGGTGAATCATTACTCCAAATTTTTTTGACTAGCTTTATTAAGCATTCACCAAGTTCATAAATTTGCATATAACAACATAAAAATGTATAAAATAATATTATGAAACACAACTCATAACACCATAATTTTGGTATCGCAGAAATCCTTGGCTAGAGGAAAAAACTATGGTGGGGATGACACCCACCACACTTCATTGTATTGCAGTATAAAGATTTCTTGGTTAGAGCTACAATATTAGCTATTTATGATAGCTTACCATGTTAAGAATATTAACCCTATTAAGAGTCTAAAGACTGATTAAGTATACCTTGCTAAAGAATTTTACAACTCTAATCTAAGAGATGTACCCTGTTAAAGTATTTACAATATAAGTCCTGATAGGATCTACTCAGTTAAGAGATTTTACAATTATGATTACACATTAATCGTACAAAAAATTATCTCTGAATGATCATCACCTTCTCTCTACAATTTTTCTTTTGCACATACCCTGATCTTCACATATCAATCCATTTATACTCAATTCTAGAAGTGGTGGAAACAATCTAGAATCATCTCCTTGAATGGTGCTAGCATTCGTTACATTTCCAATGCATATAGCACATTTAATTCTCATTGGTGAATCTCACCTTGTAATCATACAAAATCATCATATTTGAATCTCCAATGTATTTCCAAATAATTTCCTTGAGATTTATAAAACATTTTTTGCTCGATGTCCAGATTCAATGTATCTGTAGATTCTTCTTCTATCGGCCTGAGTTGATTGGTAATACGTTTCTCTCCTACTCGGTAACATGTATTTTCTCTCAGTTTGGTAATCGTTGTAACTTAGTACTACTTAGTTCTTGGTGTTCGGTCTGCCTTGCTTAATGTCGGTTCCTTATTCCTTTTACTGAAATTGTCTTTTCCTTACTTCCCTTTATCGACTTGCTTATTTCTTTACCATCTTGACTATCCTTCTTTATCGAATGAATTTGACAATCATTATGATTTAATCAAAACTAATGACACAAAAATAACTCTATAGGAGTAACATAGACATAATCTCTTGAACCAAAAAAATAAAAAATAGAAACACACCAAGATTTCCCCCTTGATTATATGGTTCTCCCCCTAATTTGGAACTTTATAGGGAGTTCATGTAAAGTATCCAAAAGAGGCATAGATAGGCACTTTATAAGTTGAGTGTGATAATATGAACTTTTAGAGTAAAAAAAAGTTATTAAACTTCATAATTTTTATCCTTTACAAAAAAATTGATCCCCCTTCAAATAAATTCTCTAGTTTTTAAAAAACTAATTTCAGTGCAAAATTCAGAATGGAAGGAGAGAAAATAAAAAAAGAGTACACCCAAGTTTTTCCTATGTAAAAAAAAGAGAGACATTTTTCAACATCAATAGTAACCCCAATGGCTAGTCTAAAATTGAAGGCCGTCATTCTTCTTTTCATTAAAAACCACAAGGGCATGCTTTCTCAAATTCCAGAGGCAGGTTTTCCAAGTCACAAAGGTTTTCAAACCATGGGTGGGTTTGAGAGGAGAGGCGAGAATTTGTAAACCCCTCTTGTTCAAGTGTCCAATATAGAAAATGGTTGCATGAGGGACCAAGTAGACAAGGGAGGGTTGAGGTGGACTACACTGCCTTTTCCCAATGCGTGGGTCGGTGACCATTGCACATAAGTCGTGAATCCTTGCAGCTAGGATTCATTCACTAGCCAAAACTTGGTGATAGAAGGCCACATTTTTTCAAACTAAGCCACACATTTCCTTCTCAAACTATCAAGCAAAGGTGGAGGGCCATGAGAAAACACCTTCAATGAACTTTTTCAAACCACATGAAGCCTGGACCAAGTAAAAGAGATGCAATGAAGGGGTCCAAGAGGCCGAATGCATAATACATGCATAGACCAGAGCATGTGTAGAGAAAAAGTGGAGCACAAGCACCTGAAGCCTCTTTATGTGCACATAACGTAGATAGGTGCCAATGCAAGCACATGTAGTAGATGAAAACCAAGGCACCGATGAAGGAACATAGGAGATGTGATGAACAAGAGTTCGATGAATTTCTCTTGAACACACATAGATTTTTTTTGAAAAGGAAGGTGTAGATTACAGGCTTAAAACAAATATCAAAATGGCTCTGATACCATGCATATTTCTCCAGAATCTAAGAGATAAAATAAAAGAACAATAACAAAATGTCAGCCCAGAGTTGACCATAGATTGAGATGCAAATTGGAGGTGTAAAAAGAGGTAGAGAAGAGGAAAAAAACCTCCACAAAGTGAGGAAGATGTGTAAAAAATAACATGACACAACTACAAGACTCTGTCAACCAACTAGACACTTCACTTAGAACATGTCAAATAGGTGGCACCTAACTAGGCTTAAGAAGGCAATGTGGAAAATAAAAAACACTAACACATAAGAAAACATAATAATTATGTTTATTATAATAAGTTTGATGATAATCTTGTAATCATTAATTTTATGCTAATCTTCATGCTTGCATCTTCATTTTGAATCTACCATTATATGGTGCACCTTGCAAGGGTTTCTTATTGAAGTTCATTTGAGAGCCATTATCCATAATCCTTACATTCTTGCATGTCATAGATAGGAAGCTATAAGATGCCTCTTGGGATATCCTCTTTCATGGATTCTCTCAAGAACAATGGTTTATAGAAGTGTGTCACACTTTGATCACACATCTTTGGCACCCACCGTGGGGCTAGACATGCATTTATAACTCCATTTCTTGCATTTTTATATTTTTGGTGTTGCAAATTCATCAAATCTATTTTGCAGGCCACAAAAATCACACGACATTCTATAGTACACCTAGGCAACATTTCTTAATATTACCAAGTGAAATTTGACATTTTCTGGAATTTCATCTTGCTTCTTTGTGGAATATCGTACTTCTTTGTGAAATATCATTATTCCTTTATGAGGTATATCGTATTGTATTGAAATATCATTTTTCATCTTTATAGTATATCATACAGATTTTTGACAAATTGATTAAATATCACCCAGATTTATTTTCTTTCACAGTCTGAGTTTTTAGCTGATTTCTTGCATTTTTATTTTATTTTTTGGTCTCTTAACATCTAACAAGTGATTTTGCAGGGTTATTGCTTTCATTTGCATACTTTTTGTGACCTAACTTATGGTTTTGTAGGATTCACTTGTCAAAGACTCATCTTGAAACTACTAATCATTAGTTTTGCAGGTTGCCTTGGAGATACAAATCAACTTTGTGCTTTCATACGTTTGGCTTTCTATGCACCTAGCTCTAAATAGGAGATTTCTTTTCTTGTGATTAGTTAGGTATTAGGAGAGTATGCTCTTCACCTCCTAGAGGACAAATTTTAACAAATCTTGACCTACTTGATTGGTTGCTTATGAAAGGAATCTTTGGTAAATGAAAAAGTGTTTGATGTATTGGGGAGATACTATGGAGTAGGAGAGTATTCTCTTTTCCTTGTGGAAAATCATAAATCTAGACCTCTATTAGTTATCCATTTACTTTCTTGCATTTACCTTTAGAGGGCCTGCCAAGAGAGCAATCTTTTGGGAATGACCCAAGTGGGGAACAAGCGGACCCGGCTACTCCATCTCACTATAATAAAATGCTTCCTTCAATCCAAAGAGAGGGAAGGCATGGCCATTTCTACTTCTAATGCTTGTTCATGTGTAGGGCCTAGTTGCCTAAATCTTGCTAAGTGAGACTACATTTGACTAGGCACTTGTAATCTTGTTAACAAGATTACAAGGGAACTAAATTCAACTTGTGTAGGGCTGAGAGGTCTAAATATTGATTACAAAACTATGTATTTTGGGTGCTTGTAGGGCTATAGGCCTTAATTATGCTTGCGGAACTATAAGGGGTAGTCATGAATGAAGACCCTTATTAAGAACCTAGGACTTAGAGGCTAACCAATTTGGCCATGTGACTTCCTTTGTGCAAGGATTGATCCATGTAGATGATGTAGTCAAGGTTGGTGGATCCAATTAAGGACTGACTGACCTTGCATCCAAACCAATACATAGCAGAAATACACAACAACAACAACAACAGATCTGATGTAGAACATAAATCTTTACTCATCAAATTACTAATTACATGCAATGTGCTAGGCTATAAGGCCTTCCTAGTTTCGGCCAATTATAAAGCAAGTAATAATCTACAAGATCTCGTAGGATCCAAATCTCTTCCATAATTTCACCACTCAGCTAGCCCAGGTCTGCAACATGATGGGACACTGGTAGGACCCCAGGAAAGATCTAAACTTGTACTCACAACTTCCAAGCAATCTTCTTGATGCCTAATCTCGCAAGCTACTAACTCTCCTATCTTCTTGGTGATGCCTAAACAACTACCCAAACATCTACTTAAATACTGATTTCCAGCCACAAGTCAGCTTGATGAAATCATTAACTCCTATAAATAATTATTAAATGCCAAAACATTAGTCGTCTCTCAATAGCCTTACAATAAATAAAATCATCCAAGATGGCCCCAATGGTCATCAAATCCACATAGAAGAATGAAACATGCCAGATCTAGGTCCCCACACATCCAATGGTCAATCCCTAACTCGAGGAATGCGACCCAAATCAATAGAACCAGTCAACCAAGCTGATCCAACCAAACAATCCAGTCGATAAGCAAGAACACCGAGCAACAGAGGAAATAACCGAGCACCAGTCAACCGACCACGCCAAGCATGACGGAGCAACATAGTTATCATCGAGCACCAGGGAACCGATGCCTTCAGTTATCGAGCATTCTTCAGAGACCGAGTACCCCGGTAACCACTGAAATTGAGCAACCAATCTCCCAAACTGAGCAAGTACTCCACCAAACTAGGATCAAAACTAACAATCTACCTTCAAAGACAAAAATATTTTTGGTTGATAGAGGATTGCCAAGAATTCTAGGATGTTCCTGCATCAGTAGACTTACCCAGAACACCCCAAGACACTCACCATATGTGCTCCCTTGGATACTAAAGCTTGAATATGGTAATATGGAAAGACATTCGATTCGAGCATTATTCTTCTCCAATTAATCCATAATTTGCATAGTCCTAGGAAAATCCACTCAACCACCTAAATGTGGGACTCAGAACATCAAGTTGTGGGAAAAGGTTGAAGCACTTCCCTCTTGACCTTAGATAGAAATTTCTTGATGTGTCTTCGATTTCTGTAAGACTTGTAGAAATTATTTGAACATACACATTTTAGTTCTATTCTTGGAGTTTCCCTTTGAGACTTCACAAATATTTGTATCATGCAAGGTTGCTTTGTCCCTTGCTTGATTGTTTTGAGACTACTCTATATGCCACAATTTATTTGAAAACATCAAACTTTCTATGAAACTTGCTATTACACACTATCACTTTGCCGGATTAGTCAAAACAACTGATCAAAATGAAGATTTTAAGTCAAAACTAATTCTTCGCTATTCTTTATTAAACATTGTCTGTCTTTAGTGAGAAATATCGCACGACACTTTAAAGTGTCACCTATAGTTTAGAGAAGTATTGCCCCACAGTACTGGGCTATATCATCCCAGTTGTATACAGTATATATTGCATTGTCTTAAAGTGTCATCTCACTTCATTGGGGTCTATCGTATAGATTTTGTCTCCCGTCTAAGTGTCATCTAGTTATTTGAGGTCTATCACCCAAATTTTCTCTTAGCTGGTTTGGGGAGCTTACATTTGAATCTTTTTGGTTTCTTAGTTTGAAATTAACAAAATGTGAGTTGTTTTATCTAAAACAGATTACCTAGATCCCTTGGTTATATTCTTGACTAGTAGAGATGTTCACTTGTCTAAATCTCTCTTGGTTGTCTTATCTTATCTCAACTTTATCTTTTGACTCAAGTTGCAAGTGTCGTACCTAGGGATCTTACCCATAGCTTGGGCACTTTGTGATGAGTCATCTTTCTCTATCTCTTATTCTCTTTTTCTTTTGCTTTGGACAAGAGAACACTTTGCTTTTCTAGGATAGACATCAAGTTGTCTTGTATCATCTTAATTGTCTCTTTACACTCTTATTCATGCTAGTAACAACTAGATACCAAATTGATCAAGGAAAGAAACCACCAATTAGGTTTGAAGAATTACCCTTTCCCACTAGGCGTCAGCATCATCATGACAAAGACCCTCAAGTTATCTTTGACAAGGAAGAGGAGAATACTGAAATCCGGTTTGATCCTTTTGGAAGTAATTTTTCTAGCACCTGTGATACACCTATTTCCTCATCGAAATCTAAAAATATTCTATCTTTCACCATGTCTAGATAAGAACATAATAAGAGATTCAATGATCTTTTCGAGCAAAATGAAAGATTACGATGAATTAAAATGGAAAGAAAAGCCTACATGGAAGAACAAACAGTATGATTGGCTCAACAATTTAACAACAATTTCTATGGGAGTAATGGAAATGATGGAAATAATTCACCACCAAGATCACCTCCAAGATCTCGACACAATGGATATGATTTACCTCCAAGTTCTTCACATTCTCAAACTAGAAATGGTAACAATACGGAGCAAGAAATTACTGAAGAAGAGCTCTTGAATTTTAAACAAGATGATCATTACCAAAATCTTATGTTGAAGACATTAGAATAAAATGGTGACCAATACTTTTTACATATAGCTTCTAGAGGATTGAATCTTTTGCATGACTTTGATGTTGATGGATTAATTTAGAAAAGAGAATCCTCAAATTTAGAGGTCACCATGAAAGAAATATAAAGTTTGAAAAATGAGATATCAAACTTAAGAAAGGACACAAAGAAACCTAAATCATCATTTTTGGTAGAATATATATGTGCATTACCTTTTGACAAGAGTTTGTACATAATGCATTTCCCAAGTGATATTGAGATCCCTAAATTTGACAAATACGATGGTAATGAAGATCCACACAATTATGTCAAACATTTTTATGCTAGATAAGTATGAATTTAATGCATGATAACACTTATCTTATGTGACTCTTCCCTAGGAGTCTAAGTGGACAATCCATGGAATGGATTATAAAGATTACACCTCCAGTTAAGTCTTTTGATGAGCTTGTGCAAAGATTTATACAATAATATTCAACATACGGTAACTATTCTCGACTTATGCAATATCAAGAAAAGACAAGGTGAACCCTTTCTCACATTCTTGCAAAGATGGAGAAAGTAGCACTCAAGATATCCATGACAACTTCTTGAAAATGAAAAGATTGACATCTTTGTCAATGATCTTATTCCTGAATTACACTATGACTTTAGAAAGCAAGTCTTCTTCACTTTTAATTACATGATCAAAAGTTCTTTTTGCATAGAAGATGTCTTGGTAAAAAAAGGGTGAAATCACTTTGAGAAAAGAGAAGTGCAACACCAGTAATGGATACAACAAAGACAGGAGAAAGCCTTGGAACAAAAAAAAGCATATGGTTAATAATGGTGTTGTTGATGAGCCCAAGCCTAAGGATCCCATTTTAAACTTGGCCAGTGCTATCTTGAAAACTCAACAAAAAGAGGCTACAAGGACCACTAATTCTAACAAGACTAGACGTCCATGGGTGCCTAGGCCTAAGAAAATTTTTAAACCTTTGGGAGATTCACATGATGTGATACTCAAGACATTACTCTCCAACAAGATTATCACAATGCTAAAATATACTAAGCCTTATAAACCAAAGGTAAAGACCAAATGGTGGAATGATAATAATTACTGTGAATATTATAAGAACAAAGTACATAAGACTAACAATTGCATAAGGTTAAAACATGTTATCCAAGATCTTATTGAGAAAGGGAAAGTCAGAATAGATGGTCTTGTCAAGAATTCAAACTATAAATATTTTAAAGAGCCACTCCCTAAGTATGATAAAGGGGAGGCATTAATATCCAAAAAGGAAGAAGGATCTAAGATCAATTATACCTGCACAAACAATGACAATGTGATCAACATGCTCAAACCAATGGATGAAAGTGTCAACATGGTGAGGGATTATGGACTTGACTATGATTCAAATTTCAATGAGACACCTAAGGTCATCTTGAGAAGTGCTAATTCTTCCATGCCACCTCGACCTTCTGATGAGTCTACCCATATGATCATGCTTAGGGGTGTCAATTCTCCTGCACCTAGGGAGAGTCTCAACCCTATTACTAGAAGTCAACCCAAAGTCATGCTTAGAGGCCCAAACTCTTCAAAGCAAGAAAATCCAAAGAAAATGACCTCTTCTAAGAAAACCTCTACTTATAATAAGTCTAGCTACAGTCTAGTGGATCAATTCCAATGAACTCCAACTCAGATTTCCATATTTGACTTTCTAGAACTATCATCTATGCACAGGGAAATATTAAAGAAAGCTTTGCAGAAAACTAGTGTCCCTAAGTGTTAGGAATAGTCCCAAGAGATAAGTGAGAGAGGGGGGGAGGGTGAATTAGTTATCTACAAGATTCAATTCTTTATCCAATTAAGTACAAAAGAACATTAAGCATAAACACAATATAAGAACACTTAACACAACACCATAATTTTGGTTACAGGGAAACCCAAATAGGTAAAAACCCCAGTGGGAATTAGCACCCACTATAAACTGCACTAGAGTATTATGATCCCTATTAGAAGATATTACAACCCCGTTAGGAGTTGATCTTTACAATGCATTAAGTATAGTGACCTAGTCAAGGGTCGGACCCTATTAGGAGTCTTTTAAAATTAACCTTGTTAGGGGTGAGGACACACTGTCCAAGAGCACATTGCTCAAAGGGGTGAAGGCTGCAACCTTTTGTTTAATAGATACACACTATATCTGGATCTTGGTGAACTATGAGTAGACCTGTTGTCTTGATTAGTTCCAATGAATAGTATATAATCTCTACTTTGTCACATAGACCTTCTACTAATAGCTCAACACATTGCACTCTCTGCTCTGCTATTATCTTTCAACTATTTGCCATACTTAGCAATCACAAAATTACTACCTATAAATATCTTCCTCTAAATGATATAATCAAGTTGACCTATTAGAACCATCTTGAAATCATATTAGAGAAATAATACAACTCTCAAAATAACATCTCAGTTAGTTGTACTAAGAACACAACACAAATTAGGACCGCCCAACTCAATATGAGTAGACGTGTCGCTTCACACTGTCAGCTCCACCAAATTAACTGATACTTTCTTCTCATGCTGAATTACATCATGCACTCTTAACCAAAAATTCTTAATTCTTCTCCAAACACTAATCCAAGAATGCATATCAAGATGATAGGCGCAACTACTACAACAATAAAAACAATGTCGGCTTCACCAGATAAACTCAAGAAACTGTAACTGTCAACTGGAAACTTCATAACTCAACCTGTACTACATATTTGACTCTACGTCCATGAACATAGCATTGTACATATGTCTATAACATAAATATAAATGCACAAGGTTTCATTACAACCATACTATAAATCACATACATAACTCTTCCTAGGACCTATCAAGAACACTCACTGATACAAACTATTGTATTATTGTCTTCACTAAGAATCAACCTCTGCATCTATGATATCATGTTGATAACATATCTAGGAAATATATACTCAAGGCTCTCTCCATCAGGCTTCCATGCATGCTGCTTACCATATGTTTTCATCAATGACAAACATACATTCAACACTCTGACTTGCTGGAAAATCTCCAACAATCTCCCCCTTTGGCATTGATGGAAACACATGGAATGAAAAACAACACCAATCCAAATGTACAATCATTTTATAATATTCTCCATTTCCTCAACAAAAATCCCCCAAGGATGAATCCTCCATCTCTTACTATTTTGTTTCTTCTTGCTAAATACTCACTCCCCCTTTCTACAATTCTTTTATAACATTCTCTATTTCCTCATCAAAACTTCCTCAAGGATGAATCCTCCATCTATTGCTGAATGATTTGAATATCAACTGTTGAATCCACTTACTATTTTGTTTTTCATGACTAAATACTTACTCCCCCTTTGACATCAATGGAAAATGGTGCCAAACAATTAAGCACCAGTACTACTCTTGAAGTAGAGTAGTCAAAATTTCATCAGTCACTGAGGACTAATGCACTCATGCAAACTCTAATCAGATTCAGGGAAGGGAATTACTCCCATCTTCTCCCTGAGATACTCAAATGTATCCTTAGGTAAAGGCTTTGTGAATATGTCTGCTAGCTGATCTTTTGTGCTCACATAGTCCAACTTTACTTCTTTCTTTGTTACTTTCTTTCTTAGGAAGTGATATTTTATCTCAATGTGTTTTGTCTTTGCATGCATCATAGGGTTCTTTGACATATTAATAGTGCTAGTGTTATCACAATGAATAACAATAGGATAATCAATCTAAATACCAAAATCTTTTATCATCTACTTGATCCACACGATTGTAGAGAAATTTAATGTTGTTGCAACATACTCTTCTTCTACTATGGACTGAGAAATGTAATTTTGCTTCTTACTTGTCCAAGTAACAATCCTATCTCAAATAAATATTGCTCCTCCTGAGGTACTATTTCTATCATTAACGCAACCTTCCCAATTTGAATTTGTATACACATGAAGTTCTACATTTTCTGAATTAGGATATCATAAACCATAGTCTATAGTTCCTCTCAAGTATTTGAATATCCTCTTTAATTCCATGAGATGAATTTGTTTAGGATCTGTTACAAATCTTCCAACAATACCAACTGCATTGGAAATATCAGGTCTAGATTGAGTAAGATAGATTAGTTTACCAATCATAGACTTATACAAGGTCATGTCTACTGCTGCTGAATCATCTTCTTTTGAAAGCTTGCATCCTGTTATCATAGGGGTACTTATTGGCTTGCAATCATCTATCTTGAATTTATTCAATATTTCTTTCACATACTTAGACTGATTAATGAATATACCTTTATCTTCATGTTGCACATTCAGTCCCAAAAAGTACTTGATAGGTCCAATCATACTCATCTCAAATTTTCTCTGCATCTCTTTAGCAAATTCAGCACTGAGCTTGTCATTGCCACCAAAGATAATGTCATCAAAAAATATATAAACCAACAACAATCCATCAGATGTTTGTCTTATGAATAAATTACAATTTGTTGCTCCTTTCTTGAATCCAATCTTTGTCAAGTATCCATCAAGTCTTTCATACCATTCTCTAGGGGCTTGCTTAAGTCCATAGAGGGATTTCTTCAATCTGCATACCATATCAAGTCTATTTGATAAGGTAAATCCTTCAGGCTGCTCTATGTAAACTTCTTCTTCCAGCTCTCCATTTATGAATGTTGACTTGACATCCATCTGGTATACCTTAAAGTCTTTGAATGTATCATAGGAAAATGTATCAGAATAATCAATTCCTTCTCTTTGTGCATATCCTTTACATACTAGTCTTGCTTTGTTTCTTATCACTATTCCATCTTCATTCATCTTATTTTTGAATATCCACTTGGTTCCAATCACATTCTTATCACTAGGCCTAGGGACCAATTCCCATGTATCATTCTTAATTATCTGATCTAGCTCTTCTTTCATTGCTTCATTCCAATTTGAATCATTACATGCATCTTCAACACTTATAGGTTCAATCTGTGATAGTAAACATACCTCTTCATTTGTTGTGGAACTCTTTTCTTTTGATCTTTTCATGACTTTACTGTTCTGTCTTTCTTCCTTTGAATGATATCTAGATGTGAATTTAGGAACATTAGGTGTCACTCTCTCATCTAACTTCTGTGATTCTTCTTCACTTGTTTCAGGGTCATTGAATAATACATCAATTCTCTCAAACATTTCATCAACAACTATTTCTCTAGTGGTAGGTCTAGGTTCTTCTTCAATTATAGGTGCATAATCATGATATCTTTCTTAAATCATAAACTTCTCATCAATCTTAACATGAGAACTTTCAATGATCTTCTTCAATCTCAAATTAAAACATCTATAAGCTTTGCTTTTAGTAGAGTAACCAAGAAAAATGCCTTCATCACTTCTTGCATCAAACTTGTGAATTTCTTCATCTCTCTTAATGTAGCACTTGCTTCCAAAGATTCTGAAGTATTTTACTTTAGGAACATTCCCAAACCATATCTCATAAGATGTCTTGTTTGCTCCTGGCCTCAATTGAATTCTATTGATAGTATAGACTGCAATATTGACCACATCTCTCCAATAAGTGTGTGTGAACTTTCCTTCAATCATGATGGTGTGTGCTGTGTCAAGTATGATCCTATTCCTCCTTTCTGCAATTCCATTTTACTGAGGGGTTATAGGACCACTTAGCTATCTCTTTATCCCATGTTCATCGCAGTACTCATAAAATCTGTCAAAGGTGAATTCTCCTCCTCTACTTGATCTCATACATTTTATCTTCAATCTAGACTCATTTTCCACCTTAGCTTTGAATATTTTGAACTTCTCAAATGCTTCAGATTTATCCTTTAAGAATGCAACCCACATCATTCTATAATAATCATCAAAAAACTAAATAAAGTACCTTTCACCATAGTATGATCTTGTTTTAGTTGGTCCACATAGGTTTGTATGCACTAGATCCAATTTGTTCTCTATTGAATTATGCTTACTTCTGAATGAATTCCTCCCATGCTTTCCCATCAAACATTCCCTGTATATTGTATCAAATGGTTTTTCAATGCTAGGAAGGTCTCTTACTGCCTTTAATTACATTGCTTATCTTCACAATGTTGTCAAAATTGATGTGACATAGTCTTTTGTGCCATAACCAACTGTCATCTACTTTAGCAACAAAACAACTTGCTTCAAGATTAGGTTGAAAAACTTTACCTTTAGTCTTTGATCCTGATGCAATCATTTCTCCTTGTTATTAATGATACACTTGTTGTCTTTTAATTCCAACTGATATCCTTTGTCAAGCAACTGTCCAACACTTAGTAGGTTATGCTGCAAACCATCAACATAAAGAACATCATTAGTGTTGTTCTTTCCATCCAAGGTGATAGCTCCTCTACCTATGATAGGTTTAGGAGTGTTATCTCCAAATCTAACCATGTTGTGTTTGTATCTATCCAGATGTACAAATCTATCCTTGTCTCCTATCATGTGATGTGAGCAACTGTTGTCAATGATCCAATCTGTCCTGATGTTATCTTGTGAAATCAATGCTAACTCTTGTGCTTCCTTTTCATCTTCAAGGTCCATTTCATTAAACATTTTGTCCATGTCTTCAAGAGAAATGAATCCAATTTCATCCTCTACTGACTCTTCATCTGATATTCCATCACCAACATATCAACATTCTTTTGTATACTTAGTCTTGTAGTTAGTTTTGAACTTCTTGACTCTTGTAGGACACTTAGATGCAAAGTGACAGATCTTGTTACATGAAAAGCATTTGAATGGTAACTAACCTTCATATTTCCCTTTTTCTTTCCTTTCTTTCTTAGGAATCAAAGCAATGAAATCATCTAGTTATTTCTCTTCATCATCATCATCAAAATTACTAGAAGTGTTCAAGGATTTTTTACCATGGACTGAGGCTTTGAAGGTTGTCTCACTTTTAGGCTCTATCTTCAAACTTGATATCTCAAAAGCTGAAATCTTGCTGATTAAGGTCTCTCTTTTGAAGTCTTTTGAGAATTGCATAGTCTCATCTAGGATTGTTATCTTGCTCTCATATTTTGGTGTCAAAGTAGTCATCACATTATCCATTATGTCTTCTTGGGAAATCTCTCCACCATTGTTTCTAATTCCTGCAACTGATTCATTAATCCTTTGATTGCACGCTCTAATTTTCTCTTCAGGTAGCATCTCCAATTTATTTTACTTTTTCTTCCATGTCTTTCTATGTGCATTCTTAGCTTGGATGTCTCCTTCAAATATGTCTTCTAGATACTTCCATATCTTGTAGGCGTTATCAACTTTCTTGATTTCTGAAAACTCACTGTCAGACAATACGTTGATAAGGGCTTCTTTGGAAATAGCATTTTGAGTGAACATCTCCTTCTGCTTAAGAGTTGTATCTTCCTTTGCAAGATCCGCTAGAGAAGGAATCTAAACTTCTTTGGTAGCTACTTCAAAAATCTCAAAGGCAATGCACTGCAAATGTGTCATTGTCTTGTTCTTCCAATCTAGATAGTTCTCTCCATCAAACTTAGGAATTTATTTTCTAAAGAATGCCATCTGATCAACCTCAAGTTGTTAAATTTTCTCTTCGAGGAACTTGGCTCTGATACCAATTGTTAGGAATAGTCCCAAGAGATAATTAAGAGGGGGGGTGAATCACTTATCTACAAGATTTAATTCTTTATCCAATTAAGTAAAGAAGAACATTAAGTATAAACAAAATATAAGAACACTTAACACAACACCACAATTTTGGTTACGGGGAAACCCAAATAGGTAAAAACCCCAGTGGGAATTAGCACCCACTATAAACTGCACTAGAGTATTATGATCCTTGCTAGAAGATATTACAACGTTGTTAGGAGTTGATCTTTACAATGCATTAAGTACAGTGACCTGGTCAAGGGTCAGACCTTGTTAGGATTCTTTTACAATTAACCCTATTAGGGGTGAGGACACACTGTCTGGGAGTACACTGCTTAAAGGGGTGAAGGCTGCAACCTTCTGCTAAATAAATACACACTATATTTGGATCTTGGTGAACTACGAGTAGACCTGCTGCCTTGATTAGTTCCAATGAATAGTATATACTCTCTACTTTGTCACATAGACCTTCTACTGATGGCTCGACACTTCACACTCTCTGCTCTGCTCTTATCTTTCAACTATCTACCATACTTAGCAATCACAAAATTACTGCCTATAAATATCTTCCTCTAAATGATATAATCAAGTCAGCCTATTAGAACCATCTTGAAATCATATTAGAGAAACAATAAAACTCTCCGATAACATCTCAGTCGGCTGTACTAAGCACACAACACAAATTAGGACCGCCCAGCTCAATATGAGTAGACGTGTCACTTCACACTGTCAACTCCACCAAATTAACTGATACTTTCTTCTCATGTTGAATTACGTCATGCACTCTTAACAAAACATTCTTAATTCTTCTCCAAACACTAATCCAAGAACACATATCAAGATGATAGGCACAACTACTACAACAATAAAAACAATTTCAGCTTCACCAGATAAACTCAGGAAATGGTAACTGTCAACTGGAAACTTCATAACTCAACATGTACTACATATCTAACTCTGCATCCATGAACATAGCATCATACATATGTCTACAACATAAATATAAATGCACAAGGCTTCATTACAACCATACTATAAATCACATACAAAACTCTTCCTGGGACTTGTTAGGAACACTCACTAATACAAACTATTGTATTACTGTCTTCACTTAGAATCAATCTCTGCATCTATGATATCATGTTGATAATATATCTAAGAAACATATACTCAAGGCTCTCTCCATCATGCTTCCATGCATGCTACCTACCATATGTTGTCATCAATGACAAACATACAGTTAGTACTTTGACTTGCTAGAAAATCTCCAACACTAAGAACATTGACGTAGATCAATTCTAGACTATGGTTAATCTTATTATTGCTCCAGATTTCCTTTCCTTTTTAGAGGAAGATGAAAAATATTTAAGCCATCCACAAAACCTTCCCTTTCACATTGAGATTCAAATCTATCGAACTCGAGTCAAATGTGTGCTAATAGATAATGACGTTGGGTTGAATATCTATTATTTTAATGTAATCAAGCAGTTGGGATTTCCAGAATTCACTATTGATTCTAGGAAGAAGATAATCATTAAGGCTTATTATCAAGTTGAGAGGTCCTCTAAAGGACTAATTGTGTTACCCATTTGGGTTGGTCCAATTGAGAAAGAGGTGATGTTCCAAGTTCTTGATATCCCTTTTACCTATAACATAGTTACTAGGGAGACCTTGGACTCATGACATGCAAAAATTCCCCTCTACTTATCACCAGTGCATAAAATTCCCTTTCAACGGGACTGAGATCTTTATCCTAGGAGATAATTACATGTATATTAATGCACTCATTGTTGAGTCCTTGGTACCAAACAATAAGGCTTCTGGTGAAAATATGACCACTCTTTCTGATTGTGAGAGAAAATTTAAAATGTTGAATTTAGGAATGGGAGAATAACAACTTGACTCCATTGTTACACTTCCACTTTACCCTCGCTCTTATGGGAAACCTTCAGAAGAGAACAAACCTTCATATTCTTACATGACATGTTATGGTACTTTTTTTGAGTCCTGATCACCTTTAGAAGATAAGTGAGAAGAAAAATCTATTAGGGAATGGATCTATAAAGAAAAAAAACCTGAAGAGGTTGTTCTCACTACTACAATATCTCCTAAGAAATATGGAAAAGGATATGAATTCCTAGCTAAAATGGGTTATCTTGGTCATGGTCCTTTAAGTGATAAGAAACATGCTCTTTTCGAGCCTATGAGTCATACTAATAGGAGAAAATCCAAGGATATGACTGGACGCAAATTTTCTAATGCACAACTAGTTTTTGACCCATCTCTTGAAAATAGTGAATCTAAAGAAGAAACTTTGTTTGCTCCTATTTTTTTTATCAAAATGAGGATAATTTTTTTCCTTCTACTGCTATCCTTTAGAATGAATAATTACCCTCACTTGAACATGATGATGAGGATTCTACATCTCACCATAGCAAAGAATCAGAAGTTGAAGATCACAATAGGGAACGTATCCACAAGAACATGACATGACTATTATATAGAGATAGAGATGTTGAATCACAAGAACATGAATGAGATTCTCCTTCAGTTGAGTGAATGGAATTAGGGATAGATGTGGTTCATACCTATGCTAACCAAACCAAGATGGTAGACGAGTCACCTGTAGGGCTTGATGAGTCGAATTTACATACCGCTCTCATTGACCAAGTTGACCACACTATGAATTAGATTGATCTAGGTACTTTCAAAGGAGACCTTATAAGATTTGAATATCTTGTCCTTGGAGATGATTCCCCACATATCAATACCTTTGAGCCTGTCCTTTCGCTCCTACTCACGTACCCTAACCTTATTGATTGGTCACAACAAAACCAACAACCTGCATTACCTACCTTTTAGAATGATTATGAAATTGTCTGTTACCTTAATGCCATTGAACCTATGGTTTCTTCCACCATTGAACAAAAAAAAATGATTGAGATAGATATCAAGTACCTTAGTCACAAAATATAAATAAAAATGAAAAATAATATGTGTTTTGATGGAGAAAACCACTTTATGGTGGTGTCAAAACCAACAAAAGTAAAAAATAAAAGATGTATCTGAAGGTGAAAACCTCTTTGAGGTACCCAATGATGAGGTACTTGGTAGTCTACCTAGCTACTTTTAGGAAATATCTTCAGTCTTGATAGACCCCACACAAGCTATAAATCTTGGGACGATTGAAGCACCTTAGCTTATACATCTAGCTCAATCTCTGTCAACATATGAGAAACAAAAATTCACTGAATTCTATTTTTTCAAAGAAAAGAAGATAAATTTTGCTTGGACATATTCAAACATGTGAGGGCTTGACACTAATCTTATTATGGGCTATCTATCCCTAGCTCCTAATATCAAGCTAGTAAAACAAATATTATGAAAGATGCATCCACATATAGCTCTTTTGGTTAAAGAAGAATTGGAAATAATCCTAAGTGCAGGATTCATAAGGGCTATTGACTATGTTGAATGGATATCTAACATTGTTCCTATTTCTAAGCATGACAAGTCCATTCATGTATGCACAAATTTTTGAGATCTGAATAAGGCATGCCCAAAGGATGACTTTCCATTGCCTAACATAGACATGATAGTGGACATGATTACTGTCTATGAAATGTACTCTCTTATGGATAGTTTCTCAGGATATAATCAAATCAAGATAGCTCCTGCAGATCAAGACAATACTTCTTTAAAATGTGCATGGGGAACCTTTTGCTAGAACATCATGCGATTTGGATTAAAAAATACAGGAGCTACCTATCAAAGAGCTATGCCCATAATCTTTCACAACATGATGCATAAAAATATGGAAGATTACGTGGATAATATCTTGGCTAAGTCTAAAAAGAGGAATACACATATTGAAGATTTGAGCTTGATATTAGACACAATGAAACAATTCTAGCTCATATTGAATCCCAAAAAATGTGCTTTTGGCGTCACCTTAGGAAAAATACTTGGATATAATATTTCAACAAAAGGAATTGAGGCTGACTCTGGAAAGGTCCAAGAAATAATGGAAATGCCACCTCTTAGGAACATACGTCAACTAAGGAGTTTGCAAGGATGCCTTCAATCTGTCAGGAGATTCGTATCTCAACTTGCTGACAAAGATCAACCTTTCAATAAAAATATACACAAGGGATCCACATGTACATGGAATGAAGAATGTGAAAGGAATCTCTTACAAATCAAGGAATATTTGGCTAAACCTCCAATTTTAATGCCTGTTATCCCAAGGAAACCTCTCATTTTGTATATCTCAGCTACAATTACATCCTTGGGGGCATTATTAGAACAACAAGATGAAAATGGAAAAGAAAGATCCGTATACAATATCAATAGAACATTGGTTGCCTATGAGATCAATTACAATAATATTGAGAAAGATTATCTTGTGGTAATATTTTCATCTCAAAAACTCAGACACTACATGTTGGCACATACTACACATCTTATCACCAAAATTTATCCTCTAAAATATTTTCTAAATAAAGCCACTCTTACTAGTTGACTAGCAAAATGGATGATGATTCTTTCTGAATTTGACATTGAGTACCTTGATCAAAAAGCTATAAAAGGACAAGCAATTTTTGATCAACTAGCTGAATTTCCTATATCAGATGATACTCCTATGCAGATTGAATTTCTTGATGCATCCATCATGTATGTGACTGAACGCACCTGGAAAATGTTCTTTGAAAAATATCACATGTAGAATGGTGCTAGAGCTGGAATTCTGTTTATCCCACCTCATGGATATACTATTCCTAATTCATACAAATTGTTGTTTCCTTGCACAAACAACATAACTGAATATGAGGTTTTGACAAATGGAATCAAGCTGGCTATTGAATGGAGGATTTCTGAGTTACATGTCTTTGGATACTCCCAACCTGTCATTAATCAGACTAATAATGACTATCAAACAAAAGATGAAAATTGACCCCTTATAAGAAGATGATTGATGACCTAAAAAGATACTTCTCTTTTGTCACATTTTAGCAGATTCCTAGAACTAAAAATAGGGCGGTTGATACTATGGACACCTTAGCTTCTATCTTACAACTAGAAGAGCATGAATTCAAATTTCAATTCCTAGTGGAAGAACTGCCCTATCCTGCCTATGACTCTCATGAAAATCATGTGATTTGGACTATAATTGGTCATGATTCCTCTCTCTTTGCCAAAATCTACTCCTACCTACATGACCAAATCATTCTTGACAACTTAACTTGCAATGAGAAATGACAATTCATTCATAATGCTTCCCATTAGACCATCATCTCTGGTGACTTCTTTAGGAAGGGCTTAGAAAAAAAACTTCTTAGGTGCTTAGAGAAAGATGAGTCTGAACGTGCATTAGATGAAGTCCATGATGATGTATGTGGGTCTCACTCTAATGGTCTTGCGCTAGCTTAAAAACCACTAAGGGTTGGTTAGTATTGGCCTACTATGCAAATATATGCTATGCATTATGCCAAGTCCTGCAAGATATGTCAAATCCATGAGAACTTGATTCATGTTCCAAGATGGGAACTTATTCCTTCAATTACATATTGGCCTTTTCAGCAATGAGATTTTGACTTGGTAGGAAAAATTCACCCTAGCTCATCTATGTTAGGAATAGTCCCAAGAGATAAATGAGAGGGGGGGGGGGAATCAGTTATCTACAAGATTTAGTTCTTTATCCAATTAAGTATAGAATAACATTAATCACATACATAATAAGATAACACTTAACACAACACCACAATTTTGGTTACGGGGAAACCCAAATAGGTAAAAACCCCGGTGGGAATTAGCACCCACTATAAACTATACTAGATTATAATGATCCTTGTTAGAAGATCTTACAACCCTGTTAGGAGTTGATCTTTACAATGCATGAAGTACAGTGACTTGGTCAAAGGTCAGACCCTGTTAGGAGTTTTTTTATAAATAACCCTGTTAGGGGTGAGGACACATTGTCTAGGAGCACACTGCTCAAATGGTGAAGGTTGCAACCTTCTGCACAATAGATACACACTATATTTGGATCTTGGTGAACTGGGAAATAGAATTCCTATCTTGATCAGTTCCAATGTATAGCATACACTCTCTGCTTCTTCACATATAGCTTTATTGGCCCAATACTTCACACTTTCTGCTCTGCTCTTTTCTTTATTTCATTTTCTTGCTTCATACTAAGCGATCACAACTGACTGACTATAAGTAGTCTTCTCCAAAAGATATAATCAAGTTGGCCTGTTAGAACCTTCTTGAAATAATATTAGAGAAACAATACAACTCTCCAATGGCTAAACCAAGCATGCAACACAAAAAAGACTACACAACTCAATATGAGTAGATGCGTCACTTCACACTATCGGCTCCACCAAATTAATTGAAACTTTATTCTCAAACTTAAATACGTTATGCACTCTTAACCAAACATTCTTAGCTCATAACCAAACATGCATACCATAATGATAGGTACAACTACTGAAACACTATAAACACTGTTGGCTCCAACAAACAATCTCAGGAAACTATAACTGGCAAATAGAAACATCATATCTCAACTTGTTTTGCACAAATAACTTTGCGTCCATGATCATAGCTTCAAAAACATGTCTACAAAAAAAATATAAATGTGCAAGGCTCTATCATAACCATACTGAGAATCACATATATAACTGTGTCTATAATACTATCAGGAACACTACTGATACAAACAACTACACAACTGACTGCACTTAGAATCAACCTCTACGTCTATGATATCATGATGATAACATATCCATACAACATATGTTCAAGGCTCTCTGCATAGAAATACAATGCACGTTGCTTACCATATGTTGTCATCAATGACAAACATACAGACAAACTAGCTTGCTGGCAAATCTCCAACAATCTAGTGGGCATACATTCATCATTACCACAACATAATATTTTACAAAATGGGTTGAGGTTGTTCCTCTTTCACTTGTTACAAGAAAACAAGTGTCCTTGTTCATACTCAATCACATCATCTGTCACTATGACATACCTTCCTCCATAGTTAATGATAATGAAGGACAATTCAAAAATAAGGATCTCAAATAGTTATGTAAGAAATTCAAGATTAAACAACACTGGTGATCAATATACTACCCTCAAGGTAATGGCCAGGCTGAAGCTTTTAGCAAAACATTACTAAAAATCTTACACAGGACAATCAATAAAACATGAAGAGATTGGCACCTACAGATTAATCTTGTACTATGGGCCTAGAGAACTAGCATTGACACACCTACTGGAGTTATTCCCTTTGCACTTGTTTATGGATCTAAATTTGTCTTACCTCTTGAAGTTGAGATACCTTCCCTAAGAGTTTCTTTGAGAGGCCTTATCATTGATGATGACTATAGAATCATGTGTATACAAGAGTTAGAACTTCTGGATCAATGAAGAAAAGTTACATTCAACCACATGAGAGTATATCAAAAAAGGATGTCACAAAGTTATAACAAGAAGGTTCATTCTTGAGAGTTTTAGGTTGGAGATCTCATCTTAAGAGAAAATCCCAAGAATCAATAGAACAGAGAATAGAAAGAAAAAATTGAACCAAACTAGCTAGGTCCCTACATAATCATTTTTGGTTTTGGATCTGATGCTTATCATCTTTCTACACCTGAGGGAGAACAAATCATTGATGTTACAAGAGCTTTGTACATATCTTAATGTCCTAAAAAAACCATAAAAATTGATATATGATCCTGGAAAAATCCTAAAAATATGTAAAATATCATGAAAAAAATGACCATCTTAGTGAAAACCTAGAAAATAGGCACTTTGATGCATCAACAAAAAAATCAAATATCAAAAAATACAAAAAAAAAGTCAAAAAAAGAAAAAAGAACAAAAAAATTAGAAAAATAAAAAAATTGTGCCTTGGTGAAAACCTAGAAATAGGTACCTTGGTAGCAAAAATAAAAATTCCTCCAAGTGATGAAAACTCAGAAATATGTGCTACTAGAGACCCATGCACCTATATTTATTAGCTTGTCGCTTTGCACTCTGAACCCTTTCAAATCCTATTTTCTTATGTCCTCAGTCTGGAATTGGTCTTTATCTAGGGCTTGGGGGCATGCACAGTACTCTTCTTTGGTGCACGATGGTGTCTTTTAGTAACTCACCCTAAAATAGTGTTTCTCAACACTTCCTTTGACACCGATTATTTCTTAACACTTATCAGATATGCTATCTTGAATCGATGCTTCGTATGCAGTCAAGGATTGTGCGATATTTCTCACTTACAAGAATAAGTCCTAGCGAGTAAGTGATTATCTTTTCTTTTTCACACTGCGCTTAAATTGAAATTACTAAGACATGTTATGACTTATTCTCTTTGTGTGCTATTTGACTGATGATTTTCACTAGGTGTTCCCTCCTTAGTTTCTCCGTGATGTTAAGACTATAGGAATGAGGGCATGGGGCATATTTTATTTGATTTCTTCCCGTGGGAATCACTTTAATGATTCTAGGTGTCTCTTTCTTTGATTCCTTGGACACCAAGGAGACTTAGAGCTATATCCTTGAATTTTACATTGTGTTTTCTCACACAAGACCATAACCATGGTTATCTTGGTGCTTATTCCTTGATACTGGTATAATCTTGAAACATTAACTTGAAAACCGTGTTCAGGTCATCTCGACACTTATGTCTCGATCCTTACATGTGTTTCCTATATTCTATCTGATATAGATTATATTCATATCTTTGTAGTTGTGTTTACAATAATGATGGTTGTATGATTTTGTGATGTCCCTTAATAAGGCTCGATGATAAAAACAAGGACCTATTAAACCTTGCAAATCACACCTTGCATTTACATGGTAGCTTGCATTTCGTAGGTGCATTCTTAGTTGCATTCAAGTTTGGAGAGAGTCTCCTTCATCATTATTGGATAGTTAGTCAACTATGCTCGATCATGTATCTCCTTTCTTCTATCTCGATCATGTCTTTTTTATCTCCTTAATCTTTCTCTCTTTTTCCCTTTCCTGTCATCTCAAGGGGTTAATCATATCATCATATCTAATCTACCCTTATATAGAATTTTGATCTAATTTTTCAAAGTCTCATATTTTTGTGAAAATTGCACCCTTACCTAATTTTGACATCCTGGATCCATTTTTGGGATCGAAATCAAAATTTGGCTTTATCTTGATTGTCAAAATTGTGTTTTAAAAATTATTTCCTCCTATGTGTAGTTGACTAACCCTTTGAGGCTAATCTCTTTGATCTTTTGAGGCAATCATCATTTCCCTCTCTCCAATCATCATTTCATCATCCTTTCTTCTATTTTTGACCTAACATTACTGTTATATCTTCGTTGTCAACCTTATTCAAATTGGGGCAAATTCTCACCACATGGTGGTCAAACTTAGTCTTATGTGCTTAATCGATCATCTTGAACCTTATCTTATCTTGATTTTGATCAAATCTATCTCATTTCTTCATCTCCTCTACCCTATTTTGATTTTGATCTCGAGGGGGAAGGAATAATCTATAATCTATCTCTTAAACTGCAATCTTATGTCTCTCTGCTATTTCTCGTTTGATCAAGTTCAGGATTAGATACCTTTTTGTGCTTCGTTTGATCAAGTTTGGAGTCAGATCTATCTTATCAACCTTTTCTAGTTCTCATTTGATCAGGTTCAGGATCGACTATCTCTATATACTTCATTCGATCAAGTTCAGAGTCAAACCTCTATCATTCACTTTGACATCATCATTCTTTGACTCAATGTGTTCCCAAATCACTCACACATTAGTCAAAGAGGGGAAAATGTAATCACCAAAAAATGGTCTAGTAAACCTTGAGTTCCACTCTAATATTAAACATTTAAAATACAAGACCTTATCTTATGCTTAACCAATCTTATCTCTTGATCAAATCATTACTTTATCAATTTATTCAATGAATCCTAAAGTTTGACCACTTTATCGTAAGTCTTATTTGATTAAAAGAACATATCCCCTTTTAATTAAGTAAAATCCACTTTATCCTATGTGTGCACATAAAAAAAGGATTTCCTAATTTGAAGAAAAAGAGAAAAATATAAAAGTGGAATCTCTTTTGCCTCTTAATCCTCACCACTAATTTCTACCTACCCATTCTCATTCATTTGATTTTGCCTCTTGAGAATCTTGTGCCCTAAAATAAAAATAGGGATTATTCTCTACCCTTTGATTTTGCCTCTTAATATCCACTGTCCACTGCTATTTAAAATGAGACTCTATCTTCATTCTTGGCTAATAATCTCTTGCATTCCTAACCCTAGATCTTAGACAAGTATGCTATCATTTTTTTTACTTGCATTCTTAAGAGCATTCTAGTTTACTTGGATTTTAGCTTAGCATTTCCTTATTGCATCTAGCTTAAATCACATAGCTTAACTAGGAGGTATTGCAATCTTGTTAGATTAACTTCGCTTTCTTATTCTTGCATTTGTATTCTAGCTTAGATATTGCATCTTCATTTTGAATCTTCCATTCTATGTTGCACCTTGCAAGGGTTTCTTATTGAGGTTCATTTGAGAGCCATTATCCATAATGCTTACATTATTGCATGTCATAAATAGGAAGCTATAAGCCACCTCTTGGGATATCCTCTTTCATGGATTCTCTCAAGAAAAATGGTTTATAAAAGTGTGTCACATTTTTATCACACAATTAGAAATAGAGTCTGAGAGGGACCTGAAACCCAACATAAACAATCAACTGCATAAGCTAAAAATTTATAAAACATCATCCAACCAAAATACACATAAATAGTAGCCTAAAATAATAGATCATCATACAAAGCACATGTTGAAGCAATAATAGGTCAAATCCTTACAAATCAAAGTACATGATTTTCAAAGGCTCCCTTAACCTTAATAATAATAGACCATGGGTTTTACCAAGTACCCATAACTTAAGAATGCATGGGTTTTAACAAGGATCCCATAATATTCATTCTCACTAGTAACCAAATAAAACAATAAATAATCATGAGAAGAAATAAAATCCAAGTGATTTTCTAGGCTCCCTTAATTATCATAAACTTCTAAGAAACCAAAACCAAGAAGAATAACAAGAGGTTTTGAAAATCTCCCCAAACCTTCAAGATGAGTTTTAGAATGGAACCCATAACCATCCAACCAAATCCAAAAAAGATTTCCTAGCCAAGAGTCACATTCTCAACTACATCACTCCTCTCTGCCTCAATAGAAAAGGATCCCACCTCCACAGTAGCATCCATGAATGACAAAATTAGTCATGACATGACTAGCTGGTTCTGGTTCACTCCTACTTCCAAATAGCCAACAATAAGGGTAGACAACATAAAACACCAAATAACCTATCCCAAAAATAAAATCTCCACCTCTATAGGAGATACCTCCACCTCAAAGGGAATCATAAAAGAGGAAGGATGGAGAAAAAAGAGGAAAACCAACATCGTAGAGACTCTTAGAAACCCTACCTCAATAGGGGGACACTCCACCACAAAAGTAGCCTCACAAAAATTGAACTAGTGAAAAAAAGAAAGAGCCTACAAAAACAAGAAGAACCAATCTCAAACCAAGGCCAAAATAGACCTAAAAATAGAAAAATCCCCAAACCAAAAATAAATCAAAGGAAAGCACAAACCCTTGAAAATTAGAAGCAATTGGCTTACCACAAAAAAGAATAGGACCGTCGACAAAAAACCCCGCCACCAACATAAGCCCACAAGGTAGAGGAACACCAAGGAAAACATAGGGAAAGAACAAAATCCATTTCCTGAAATGAAAAAAAAACCAACCTCTAAAAATTGGGGGACATAAAGGTTGCATGACCATCACCAACACTAGGAATTGAAGAGATAAATGTTGGCCTCATTGAAAAACCCATCTTTCACCACAAAGATGAAAATACAAAAAACTCAGCACAAAGGAAGACCAGAAAGGACCACGTGCAAGAAGAAATATACAACCCCCAAAACACTATTGAAGCCAAAACCTAAAATGTGCACTCACCTCAGCAGCTTGTGAAAGACCATAGAGCATAGGAAAAATAGGCCTAGACTAGGCCATGGTAGCTCCATGCCCAAAGAATACATTTACTATACCATAAAAAGGAAATAAAACTCTTGGAACTAAAAAACTGCACATGAAGAGAAAACTCCATACACAGAATCGTCACTAGAAATACCACAAACATGATAATCCAGTAAAGATATAGAGAGGATGCTTGGAAACACTATATGTGCTCCATGGGTAGAGAAAAAAATCATATCATCATCATACTCATCATCTTCAAAAAAGGAGGCCTCCCCTGCCCCTTTCTTGTAACCTGAAACCATAACACCTCCATGCCTGCTCCGACTCTTGCCTCTCCTCATTTCAAAAACCCTTTTTAGAGATGCCACCAAATATACTTATAAAGTTGAAATATGTCAAAATAAATGTATAGAGGTTTTAAATACATTAGTATACATGTTGATTAATGACCATTTTATGCTTGGAATAAAATTACCATTAGAATAATGGCCTAAAATTGATGATAACATATTTAAAGTTCCATGTGATAGTGTTGGAGGGATTATTATGTATACATTATCTCATACAAGGGTAGAGATGACTTACACAATAGGAGTATTCTACATTCATTTTTAAATGTAATATATCTATAACATTTTTTTGGTGATGATTTTTCACTTATAAGATATTTCCAATGTATATATTGCATGTTGTTTTTTATTTTAGTATATCTTATATATGTACTTATCTCCTTTTAATTTTCATTAAGGGATAACTGATTTTGATAAGAAAATTCTTTTAATTTTAAGGTTATTTCAACTATAAACATTATAAAATGAACAAACACAATGCATAATCATTTACTGTTTGGTTTGAATCTTCAAACTAAAAGAGATTTCTAGGAAAATTGATAAAGGTAACCTTTTATTGAAAAAATAACCAACCTTAATTTAACCATATATTATCTCATAGTCCTCATGATGATGGGTGATTGAAGGAAGATTATAGGTAATAAGTTGAACCATTTAATTCTTCCTATGGATTATATCCTACCAAATCAATGATCCATAGTAGGAAACTAGTTTAATTCTTTAGAAGATGATAATATTGTTTAATGAAATTACTTTTTAACAAATCCATTCTTATGAACCTCATATCTAATAATGTTACAAGTGAAATACAAATATTTTAAAAATTCTTCACATAAGTTATCACTAGTAGTTCGAGACCTATTTGACATTATCTACATAGATGAAATTAAAGAGCTAGATATGTTCTTTCGTTCATGCTATCTTAAGATTTATCATGCCTCAAGCTTTTCAAATTTTCATGTGCACTAGGATGGATGTGGAAGTGCATGCATGATAATTGCTCCTATTTTACACCTTATACTTTATGCCTGGTGTGGTAACTTTAACATTAATGAGACCATGTTGGGGATTATGAATATTTATTCTCCTAATGATGACATTGAGAGAGTTTTTTATTTTGGTATTTGGTTTGTCAATAATTTGCTACTTTCTAATTGGTTTATTTGGAGATGCTTTGATGTGGTGCAATGTATCGAGGATAAAGTCATCGTGTTTCACATACATAGGTGCATCAACAAACATGAGGTACATGCCATTAAATTTCAATTTTTTTTTTTTTTTTTTTTTTTTGGGGTGGGCTGTGAGTGGGGGAGGGGGGGTTGGGGTAAAGAGATTTACTTTGATAATGACATGCCACATTAGAGTCTTGGTTTATATGGTCCAACTTGTAGGAAAACACAAATAAAATTCTAGAAAATCTTAGTTGTGTTATGAATTCTTACAACATATGTTTGAATTTTCCTCCTCTAATAATAGATCTATAAGATTACATCTTGAGATAATTCTTCTAATCATAACATCCACAATTTTGTATGTTGGATGAGTTCTTGCACTAATGACAATAACACACACTCATTTTTTCAATAATTTCACATTACATTTGATTGATTGAAGGAAAATGCACATCATTTCTAATTTTTTAAATTTGAATCCATGCCCTCCCTATGTTTCAAATCAGATTTATGAGATGGATTTTGTGATTTATCGCACAATCAAAATGCTAAAAAAAATTGTTGAGTAGGTTTCCCGTGTTTACAAATGCATAGAATTTGTTTTGTCCAAGGAGTTTTTTCATGTTTCTTGTGAGATGGAGCTCAACCCCTTTAGTTTGTGACTATAAACATGAACTACCAAACTTTTATACCATCTCAAAAGTACCTAATCTCTCCAAATCAAAATAATTAGACATTGATCTCACATATAATTTTTCTAGGTGGGAGACAAAGCCAAGATAATTTCTTTTTTATCACAAAATTAAGACTTGTAAGGACTCTTTTTTGGCCTAACCTTGGGATTCATAGAATCTTTGGTCCTTTGTATCTAGAATTCTTCTCATGAGGAGGTGCTATTTTTAGGGATAGAACCCTCTAGCCTACTTATGATTACTAGACTTGAAATTTTAAAATAAAAATCATACCATTCAAAAACCACATATTTATATTATAAAAGAAATGCTAAAAATTAACTCATTTTAAAATAGAACAAAAAAACATCTATCCCTTAAATCAATTGATCTTTAAATTTGGTTCGTGTATCCTATCTAAAACCTAAATTCAAATTTAATGATAGATCCTCCATATCTAACAAATGTTTTTTTTGACATATTTTTAAAGTTTATTCATTTAAACATAGAAACATATTCATTTAATAAAAATATGAAAAACAAACCCACCTGCACACTTTTGATAAACTATTAAAAAATGTAATCTTTCATATCATTCAAGTTTTAAAAAAAAATTATTTATAATTCAGAACAAAAATGTCTAAACTCGGCCTACATTCATCAAATTTAAACCTTGAACCAATTCTCAATATATGAATACCTTTCAAAAATATCTTCTTTCATACCATTTAATTTTCTTAGAATTTTAATTATATTTCACAACAAAAATATCTATAACTCAGGCCTACACCCATAAAATTTAAGCCTGGAATCAATTTTCAATATGCACGGCATGTCATATTGCAATGTGACTGATAGCCAAGGGCACTGGACCATGAATCATTATCACACGAGCCACAGCAACTGAAAAATACTTAAAAAGGCAAGTTTGGTTGATTGGTTCGCCTGCATCCAAAGAGTCAATCCCTTTTTAACTTTCGGCCTGCAACTCAGATAAGTTGGACAGTGATGTCTTCTTTCTTGTGCTCCTTACCCAATATATACACACACACGCACTCTCTCTATTCATCTGTTTTTCCCTCTGTACTGGTTCTCTCACCATGAAGGGAAGTTTTCATTTTCAAACTCAATTGAAAATAGTTATGAATATCATAAAATGGCAAAGGTTTGTCATGAGAGGGAGAGGAAGATTGAGGTGTGTGCCAGCGGATGTGCCAAAAGGCCATCTGGCTGTCTTCGTGGGAGACAGAGAAATGAAGCAGCGCTTTGTCATCCCTGCCAGTTATGTAAATCACCCACTTCTCAGCACTTTGCTGGATAAGGCAGAAGAAGAGTTGGGAGTGAATGAAAATGGACCGATTCTTCTCCCTTGCCATCCCCTCATCTTTGATCGTAATGTTCTCTTCCTCAGCAGAACCAATGGGGGTCTTTCGCAGCATGAGATTGACCAGGTCTTAAGCAACCCTACTTATAATGCTTCAGCATCTTCAGAGCGTCACCATACACCTATTCCAAACTTAATTGCACCAGAGGTGTGTGCTAATTAGTTGTGTGGAAGTGTTTGAACTACCTACCTGCAAGTTAGTGCCGTGAAGTTGGAAGAAGATCTTGTCTAAAGAATGCAGAAATATAGATTGTTAACTACCAATGGTGCATCTCTATGTATACGCACTCTTAAAAAGTGGCTTGAAATGAATGTTTTGTTAAAAAAAATTATGGCAGTTATTTGGATGTTATAGGAGATTGAAAAAAAATGTTTTGGTGATTTTAAGTGGTTTTTAAATTATACTTTATTTATTATATTTGAAAAAAAAATTAATTGTAATAAAAAAGTATGAAATAGTTGTAGTTATGTACTTATGTTTTATTTTAGTTTTATAATTTAAGTTGTTTTATTCATTTAAATTGTAAGAACTTACAATTTATAGTATCTAAGTCTACTTTGATATATATAGAAATAATGTCATGTTTGGAAAAACTAATGAAAAGATAACAAATCGAAGTTCATTTTGATATCAATAGACATAATGTCATGTTTGGAGAAACCAATGAAAAACTAACTAATCAAAGCCCACTTTGATTTCCAATAGACATAATATAATGTTTAGAAAAATCAATAAGAAACTAACTAACAAAACAACAAATGCACACCACATATCTTTGTGAAAATAAACATAAAAACTAAATTAAAAAACTTCCTTTATATTGTAATGTGCAAGCACTTTTTTTATGTGCGTGAATATGAGAATATAAAATAGCACAAGCCATAAATTCTTCCTCTCAAAATAAAATTCAAAATAAAATTGAGATAGTTGTTACTAAGACACCAACTTTACAAATATTAGAAAACTCTTATAAAACATTTTGCCTGTGATTCCAATAAATTACGATGAATCTTCTTGCACAACTAGATCAGATTTTATATTAAGATTAACTAGACCTTTACAATAGTTAACACCGAGTTTGTAGATTCTAAATTGACTTATGCTAGCCCCAATGTGTCTTTGTTTATTGTGGATCTCTAGTTAGTCCCATCCATGCAATAAACTAGGCAAAAGACATAGGGCAAATATTCCAATAGAACAATTCTCAAGGCAGTCTATAATATAAATATAATGCACCAAAATCGCTCCACTACCCTGTGCTAAAAAAGTGTGTTCACATCTAATAGCACAATGATCTAGATTACTAGTTTTCAATAATACTTTAGCATTGACTGTCCCTGGATAAAACATCTTCACAGTATTATAGGTTATTATTCATGCTTCCAAATTCATATGGGCCATAAACCCTAAATCTAAAACTTCAAAAACATGCGAAACATCAAGACACATAAAAGAAATTTTTTTAAAATTTTTTTTATGAAGCAAGATTGTTTAATTCCTTGGGTGCTATTATATCAAATGGTTTCCATTATTTCTCAATTCATCAAAGCTTTAGGAAACATTTTTAGAGTAACACGAGTTACGTGTAATATGGTGATTGTCATCTTCCTTTTATCCCCCATCCTCTTTATTAGTTTTATCCTTTGATATTCTAGAGTGAGTGTAAGCTATTGATGGGCCAACAAATGGTATTGATGTATGCTTTTATGCTCTAAGGAATGTGGTTTCTCTCATCATTAATAAAATAATGCTAGCATTCTTTGAATTATTCAATTGAGAGCATAATTTTAAATAAAGGAGTGTGTATGCAAATGATTTGATGTTGAATTTATAGTTTTTTAAGATGAATTGTTGGACTAGATTTGATATTTGATTATACATTGACTTACATTGATTATGGAGTGAATGTGTAGAGCTGAAAAACATCTATAAATTTGTAAACTATTTATATATTTATTTATGATTTTTGAGTTAATTAAGTAATGAATAAGTTAGGAGAATTCAAATAATTGCAATAATGATTTAATTGATTATGTGAGAAATACATGAATGATTTTATTGGCTCATGAAAATGTTAAGTAATTTCATGCTTAATTTATTAGTTAATTAAAAGAGATGGAAATTAATGATCATAAATAATTCATTTTATTAATTCAAAAGAGGAAATCAACTTAATTAAATAATATGAATATATAATTACATGATAAGAATAACTTAATTAATATTGAAGAATGATAATCAAATGAGAATGAATTAAAATAATAATGCATATTGAAGAATAATATAAATGATAGTAAAAGAAAAGTTTTGGCATCTACACATAGAGTGTCTGGTTGTGATATGCTTGGTTGTTTAACATATCCCACTCAATTATTGTTCCTTATGCTTACCTAGTTTACCACTCATCCAATTATAGCGAGTTTGCATCTGGTGTTGTGGATGAACCCATAAAGTATTTACATTTTCTTTTTATGTGTTTATTTAACTTGAGCTTTCTTTCATTTACTTTTTTGGAAGGCTTTTTTAGTGTTTGTGGAATAATACTAAATTATAGTTAAAAAAAATAGTCATTTAATTGTCATCATGTTGAGCTATTCTATATTTTAGTATTGTGTATATTGATAAAAAATCATTAAGCTAAAGGGTTTCTCCAGATTAATTGAATTAGTCATTTTAAAGAATTTACAATGTGAATTAAATTGAAATATTTATAATATTCTTAAAGGTAAATATCTATTAGGTATTATACTTAATGTAAATATATAATTGAAATAACATTTTTTCAATTATCTTGTCAATAGGAAATGGAGAAAGGGGCAATTTGGGTGTACTAAGTAATTTTGGAATAGAAAGAAAAAAACATTTATTATTAAATTTCTTTTTTTCTTTTTGGCAACTATGTCTCTCTTCCTCTCTTGTGGAGATTATTTTAGAAATGGATTGTGTATGGTTCAAGGATTGTTACATATTGTAATAGAAGGATCTTGGAAAAAAATGCTTGGCATGTGGATGAAAAATATTTCTCTTATTTATTTTATTCAATTTTTTTTTCCATTCCCACACTAGGTGGTTGCATATGGCATCTTATTCCTTCTAGATTAGAACTTGGATCTAGATACATTGCACATATGAATCTCTTTATTTTAAATTCATGAATTTATTTTTTAGAAATTCAACTGAGAATCATTATGTTGGAATTTTTTCTCTAAGATTTCTACATATTAGGCCCATAAATATATTATTGGATTTTAGAATGTCAATTTTTCATGTTTGGAGAAAATTTCAAGCTTTTAATAATGGTGGATTGGAATGATGTTTGGTGCTTTAAAAATGATTTTACAAAAATAAGATATACGACGCTATTATATTTATATTTTCTAAATGAAATGTGTTTCTCTACCTCTTGGACATGAGTGCTATACCTTTTAACCTTATTTTATGCCTTGAATTTTTGGTTCAACATTGACATTTTATGTTGGGATGGATATTATAGACATGAGTAGAAAAATTATATATCTATCATTTGGAATTAATGTTGACACATATGAAATGTTTTATATGTGAAATAAATGTGTTTAGAAGATAAATATTAAATCCATATAATTGTGAACTAAATACATTTATTCTATTGATGTACTTTTTGGAATTGTGTAAGATGGTGATGGACATATCATTTTAATCCTTAAGGTTTTTATTTTAATTGAGAAACCCAAATTGTGTGATCTCATAACTCCAAACATCTATGCAGATTTATAATCTATCACAATGATACTCAAAATCCATGTCTGTTATGCTTATCTAGCTACCCGCTCTTCCTGATTTGGCATCTACCCTATCTTCTTGGCTTTCCATTTAAGTTTTGGTGCTTTTTCCTAGGAACAAAACATCCAAAGTATTTTGTTGCTGGAGGAATGTGCCCAAATTTTAGTTGGAGCTCCCATTGCACAATGTTTCAATGTGAAATTAGGTCATGTGGTTGACCTAGCTTAATTTTGAAACCTGAAATGTGTTATGAGGTATATAAACACCCTATCACTCTTCATTTTTGTATCCATCCATAATATAAAACCAAGAATATATGTAATCAATCTATGATCAAGAAGAAATCAAGTGATTTCAATATTTGAAGTTAAGAATCCAAAGAAATTTTAAGGAAATATTCTCCATTGAAGAAATATTCTCTCATGTGATGTCCAAGTAGAGGAGTTCTCAAGAAAGAAAGAAAGAAGATTCTTTATCCATTCTCATGCATTCTTCTTCCATGAAAAGTTTTAAAATAAGCATAGTAACGTTGAAGATCTAGGAGTGGAATTTCATAGATCCATACATTTGTGAAGGATTCCTTGAATCAATTCTATATTCCAAGTTCAACAAATTTAATAGAAGTGACATTTAAGAATCTTCATGAATATGTGCAATGTCAATATTTATTCATGAAGGTATTGGCAAGGTAGATCTAATATTTACCTTTAGATTTACTTTCCTTAATGCAATCTTATTTCATTTTCAAGGTTGATGCCTAAACAGGGGATTGGCCAAGGGAAACCTCCTTCCAAAACCTTTTCCCTATTTTTTTTTATGTGTGGGTATAGGTGGTGTAGTTGTTAGAACACATCTGAACAGGTCAGGACCTACAAGATTGTCAGTCAAAATTCTAGGAAGGTTCCTAGTGAACAAAATGCCTCGGGCTTTTTGTTCCCTGGAATAGAATGCCCAAGGTTTTTTGTTCCACTCAGAATAACCTCATATTCAAATATCAGGTTGGTACATTTTTTGGGTTTTTATTTATGGTAATTACAAGTTTCTTCCTATTTCTGGTAGTCTCTACTTTCCTAGAACTATCTAATTTAGCTTACTTTCTTCATTTACCTTGCATCATTAGATTCATTTCTCAAATCAATTAAATTCTCAATTATAACAATGAAGGATCGTTTCACTCACTTAGTGCTTAAGTCCTACTTGAGCTTATTGGGTCATCTTCCTTCCAAGTGTGCATTAAGAAAGAGGGAGGATCTAATTATCCTGTATACATGCTTTAGATAATCATATCTTTCATCCTCCTTTTTATATATAAGTATCCTACTTCTATTTCTCAATGTATTATTGTATCTAATATGATTATGTGAATAGCTTGCATGAGCATTGCCAGATTATCACACTTATTTCTAGGTGTTAGTGTTTGTCACCATTTCCTTATGTGTTATTTACCTTTTATTTCCTTAATCCATGTGCATCATTTCTCAATTTTAATTTTAACATGTGTTATTATTCATGTGATAATGCCATGCTTTATATTTCATGATATGACCATTTTGTGTAAATGATAATTCATAATGTATTATTAGATAAATTATAATACAATTTTTGTAGTGGTTTCCTTCTTTTCTCAACTATATTAAAATGAAATTGTTAATTTTAATAAATAATAAAGGTAAATGCTATGCAAATTGAAGGATTTTTTTACTTCATATGCATCTTATTTAATTCTCCTTTTGTTTCTTGCTTTATAAGTACTCGAGTTATGAATTTTGTTATTGAACCCTTGATGTGTGTGCATTTAGGTATGATTATGTATTGAATTAGTTTTTATTGTTTATCTAAAAATTATGTACTATATGGTTTTAATGTAACTTCATTTAAATATAGTTGTGTATTGAATTAATATCCATTTATTTATTCTCAAGGTATTATGCGATGGATAATGTTTGAATCCCATTTTCTCCCTTTTTGTGGATTATTGGTCTCTCACTTGAGACCCTAGTTTATGTTTGGAATGGTTGATGTAATTAGGGATTTTAGTACTTGAAAAAATGAAACTAGTGTTTCATAAAAAAAATTATGGGGTCTCATTATTATTTTATAGCTAGGCTAGTAAAAAACCATCCACCACTTATTAAATAAAAACTATTCGTTATGCTTTTGTGGTGGTCGCTAAGGATAGAAAACCTCATGTAAGTGTTTTGTATGGATGCATTGGTTCATCGGTTAGTTAACAATGCACATAAGACATTTATTTTATTTTTTTATTTAATTTATTCATATAATTGTTTTAGTTCTATTGGTATGTGACAACTAATCATGTTATTGGGCTTAAAATTTTGTGACTTCGTTAAACATGTTTTCCTCCAAAATAAATTAACGAGGAAGTGTAGGAGAGGTATAGCCTCTCCTAAAGGGCCTAAGGGGATGACCTCATTGGTGGGGGATTAGGGGGGAGTCCATGGTAGGGGTTTGGTTGCAATTCCCCTAGTAGGGGCTTCAAGGGTCAATGCCTCTAGCTGGGGGTTTTTAGGGGCAATGCCCCCAAAGTTTCCCATGAAGAAAAAATACCTAATATTTAATAAAGAATTTGTATATTATTTTAGAATATAAACTGACCTTTTAAAATTAACTCAAAAGGCCTATAAATAAGTGGTTGTGTAATGTGAAAGATATTGAGTACTCTAATAATCTCTTTTCTAGATAATAGAAAGAAGTGGATGGTTATTTTTCTTGTGGTTGTAGCCCACATTAGGTGAACCACATTAAATATTTGTGTTATTGTATTTTTTTGCCTCTCTTATTCTACATTATATTTTAATATTATTTATTCCTCTAGTCTACCTTAAAACCCTAACAATTTCTTCCTTATTTCTTGACCAAGTGTTGATTTGACCACTCATGAAAAGTGTGTGAGAGACAATGGATTTTAGTGAGTTCATGAGGGAATATGGGTATGATATTTTTTTGTTGTTTGATCTCTCAACATTTCATCTATTGTCTCAATTTCTCTCTAGTTATTTTTTTTTGTTTGACCTATTATATTTACTTAAGTCCCTACAAGGTGTTTCAATGCATTGTTGGGTGGGGTTTTTTGTGTTGTTCTTTGTAGGGTTTTGATGCTAAGATAATCATGGTTTTGATCAATTGGAAGTGCAATATCAAAACTTGGAACTTACCTAAAATTCACTCAAAAAATTAATTAATTCTAAATTCTATCTATTTAATATATTTTTCATAAAAAATTACCTTTTGACATAAATAATGTTTTTGATTAAGGTAAAAATAGGTTTTGAATGGAACTCGAAACCATTTACAAAATAACATAAAGATTTTACATTTTAGCTTTTACAAAAAGAGACGCCTACAACAAAGACAAAAGCAGGACCCAAACCAACCCGAGACAAGACAACAAAAACAAAAAAGAAACAGTTACTAGCACAACTACCAACAAACTACCATCTATCAACCAGAACAAACTATATATTATTAATAGTCTTCTCCACCTTCTTTTGCAGGTCCTCCATCTTCTGAATGGCTTCTTTTAAATCTTTCATCTCCTTAGGAATTTCAAGGACCTTCCTCTGGATGCGGCCCCTAGTTCTTGTTCCCAGTCCAGTTTTCCTAGCATCATCATCAATTGTTATAGTAGATTTTTCCAGAAGACTTTTTTCCAGATAGTTGTACAACATTTTTAGGTTCATAACAAAGGCACTGAGGCCCTCATTGTTGTGCTTCAGGACCTCACTTATTATGTACCAATTGTAACTAATTTTTTCTATTAGTTCTTTAAGATTTTTTTCAACCATCACTTTTATTTCAGTAGTAATGTTCTCATTCGGGTTATTATTTCTTACCTTATCCAAAAACTTCTTTTCTAGCTTTTCCAGTTTAGTAGTCAGGTATTCGTAGTATCTTCCATGGCCTGAAGGTGATTTTTCATTTCATGCATCTCCTATGTAATCCACTTATCCAGATGAATACCATGGCCTTCGATCTTCTTAACCTCCTCCAAAATAGTAGCATCCATCTTGAATCCTAAGGTAGCCTCCTTTTGGCTATTACCTTCCTCATAGCTCGATTGGCCTTTCCCTTCCTCTTTTTCAGATAGTTCTTCTTCTTTCACTTTTGGTCTTGGGTCATCCAAACCATCTTCCTCCTCCTCTTCAAATTCTTCATCTTCAATTTCTTCCTCTTCAATTTCTTCTTCTTTACCCCCTTCTTCCTCCTCCTCATCTTCTTCCATGTTTTCTTTTTCCTTCATGGCCTCCTCCTGCTCATTTTAATCATGATTCAGGTCCTCTTTTTCCTGAGCTTCCTCCTCTTTACTAGAGTCCTCTTCGGCATTCTCCTCTTGACATAAATAATATTGTGGTAACATTTTCATAGTTATTTGATGGAAAAATGATGATGAAATCTCTATCCCACAATGATGCGCACTTGAAAATATTTGTAAACCATAAGTTTTGTTTAGGGGCCAATTTGAAATGAGAAATTGAAAAATTATTTTTGATTTTGAAGATTGAGAGACCATGGTGCACTCACCTTCTAGTCACTAGGGGACCAAAAATATATATGGCCACTTTTTAGCCCCCCATATTTTTGGTACCAAAGTGTAAACCAATCAAATGAAGTGAAAATTCCATTTATCTTGTTAAATGAATAGTGAGACAACCAACATTAGAAAACAAGTAATTATAATGTAAGAATATCATGTGATTATTTGAAGGAATAATAGGGTCTAGGTTAGACTTGATAAGAATTCAAGTAGTAAAAAATATGAGATGCTATAATATCTTCTATGATGTTAATAACTAGAGGACATGATAGATGGATTATTTGGGATAATAAATACTTCTATGAGTAATTAATAGAACCCAATGAGGAGAATAACACCAATGAGTGAAAAAAAATCTATATAATAGGGAAATTTGTCAATTATAATAATGTATAATATTTTAAAGGATTTATTGTAAGATAACTGACATAAAGACATAATAAAAATGAGTTTTTGAAGACTCCATCAAGTGGTTGATTTGAGGAATAAAGAAACCTAGAGAGGTAATACATGGTAAAAGGAAGAGAAAGTGATCCTCATTGAGGATAAATCTAAGTAGAAGCTATTAAAATATTACAAATGAAGGAGAGGCCTTGGAGATTGCAAGATTAATATTATTCTCATTGAGAGGCCTTAAGTAAGAATTATCTATGGAATATTTCCTTGAACTACTGTAGAATTAGAGAGGTAATATTACCAGCCTAATAGCTGAAACATATTTATAGATTCTCCACCTTCATGAATTTGACAAGTCTCCATTTAGAATCTATTCTCTTTCCTATCCTTAATATAGGAACAAAGCTAGTCTGTGAATCCTACTAAGAGTACTATCAAGGTTGATCTCTTAGAGTCTAATCTCTTCCCTGAGAAAGAAACTCCTACTAGTAAAAAATATAATCCATTTGGTAAAAATAAAAGCCCCAATTCCTATGAGAAGGTGAAGAAAAACCACATTAACCCTTAGAAGGAGACCCCCCTTTAGGAAGATCTTATTCAAACCACCCTCCAAAAAAGAAAAAGTGCCCCCACCAAGCCAACTCCTTCCAAAGACAAGACTTGTAATAAAACGGAGGATAAAGAGTTCCAACCCTTTTATTGATAATTATAAGGAGGATAAAGATGATGAAATGGAATGTATGCAAGAATTAAAGAATGAGGGAAGTTCAGGAGAAAGGAGGTCTATGAGAATTCGTAATAAATATTTGAATGTTAAAAATATGGATGAAGAAATTGTGCTAGAAATGGATGAGGATTTTTAACCCAAATAGGAAGAATAAGCTACTAAAAATATTGAGGATGATGATTATGTTGGAAAAATGTTCAGCGCTCCCCTTGGGATTCGTGACATGGTTTAACCACCTCTTGCATCTTCTATAAGTCTAGTGGTTGTATCGGGCATTAACAGGTCGATCTTTTGGTGCAACGGCAACTGCTACTTGTAACAAGTGGTATCAGAGCTTGGTCACGGGTTCGAATCTCCTCGGGTAACACTGAGGGGGAGATTGTTGGAAAAATGTTTAGTGCTCCCCTCGGGATTTGTGACATGGTTTAACTACTTCTTGTGTCTTCTATAAGTCTAGTGGTTGTATCAGGCATTAACAGGTCGATCTTTTGGTGCAACAGCAACTGCTACTTGTAACATATTATGTGGTTGAAGCTTAGGAACTTGAGGAAGAGTCAAAAGAAAAATCTATGGAAATCACTATTAATTTGAATTATCTAGAAGACACAGTAATATGGTTTTTAATTCTCCTCCCCGTGTTGATAATGAACCCCTGAAAAGTGTTTTTCCTTCCCTTTTTCATGTTGTTAAAAGTACTCTTTCTAGCCTCCAAACTCAGGTTGATGATTTGCACAACATAATTAATGCTCTTGAGGGTTCTTCTTTACTAACTAAGGATGTTAATACACAATTTAAAAATTCTATTCCCTCTCTTTGCAAAGTGGTTGACAAGATCATGAATTTAGGGCCTTGTTTGGTGTGGTCACAGGTAGTAGTATGTTGAAGAAATAAATAAAGAAGCATAATGAGGACTAGACCAATGAGGAGGAGAAACACAAGAAGGATGTTGAAGACTAGAAGGGTATGTACAAGATCATGAGGGACCAAACTATGCCCTTAAGTGGCAATGAAAAATCAGCAAATCAGGGTTAGTCAATTTGACGTGAAAATTTCAACTAGCTATCAACCTAATATCAAAAAGTTGTAAGAATAGAATTTGTAGAAAATTGAATGTAGTTTCTAAACTACTAGGCCTTTTTTGAAAAAAAGTTAGTATGATTGGTTAAAAGTATAGATATCAATGCAGCAGTACAAAAATTTCTAGAAAAAAGAAGAAGTAGGTGTATGTCTGACCACCTTAATTATAATCAAATGATAATATTTTATTATAAGATTTTTATATATAAGTAGTAGAATCATGCCCAGATGTGACGCATATTTTTTTGTAATTTTATTCCAAAAAAATAATTAATTATGAATTTTCTGCTACAACATTTTCAGAATAAAAAAACTCCCATGTCTGACCACCTTAACTCATTCAAAACTTCACTAAAATTAAAAAAAACAATTTCCTTATAGTAGGCGAAGCATAGAATGTGATGCATTTTTCAGATTTCAAAAATTTTATACCATCTAAAAGTTATAGTCATTTTTCAATCAATATATAAATCAACACTTTAGAGGTAACTCAATTAGAAAATAACTAATAATTACTTACCGAATTCAAAATTTGACAGCAATTATATCGATAGAAAGCTGATAATCTCCTTAAGATACCCTTTTCATTTCATCAAACTCAGGTGAAAAAAAAGCCGTCATCTACATGGTCGAAGTCTAGAACTCAGAGAAACAGGGGAAACAAACATTTTTGAGACATTTCAATAGTTGACCATGTAGGTTTGGTGCACAAAGCAATACCGAGCCTAATTAGGTACCTGATATTTTCGAGTACCCAAAAATGCCGGCAAAATTTTGATTGATCACTTTTCCCTCCCCTTTCTCCCTCCCCTTTCTCCCTCCCATTTCTCCATCCTTCATATGATTATATATACTAGATTATATCAAAAACTATATATTAGATATATATTAGATTATATATTATATATATTAAATATTATATAATATACATTTTACAATAAATATTATTTAATATATATTAATATTAAATGTTACATTATATATCATATATTATATATTATTTTAAATGTATAATATATGATGAAGGGTGCTCCCCTTAATGCCACAAACACATAACAGAAATAGAGAAACAACAACAATAATATGCAAGAACAGAAAATTGGCTTCTTATTATCTCCACAAATGTGGAATTACAAACTTTCAGAATTACAATATGCAAAGCCACATGGGCATTCCCTTACAATATTCTGTAGGACAAAGCCTCGAATCAATACCCAGATCTACTACCTAGAACTATTCTGAACTGCCTAAGACAATAATACAACCTTCCTTATATAGGCAATTTTTTTCCACCGCCTGGGAAGGTTCCAAAATTTTAGCCAATAAGGCCGACCAAACTTAGAATTATTTTATTTTACATTTTATTACATCATAGTCGGCTCAAGATAACCTTTGAAACCCGAACAAAAATTTTGAAGAAAACTATTTTCTGCCATTTCAGGTGGCCCAACTTCCGAAGACCATAAGTCATCACCAGTTGACCCGATCGGCTATTATAGCCCCATTTCAGAAATGCCACGAAGTGCTCCACAGGCTTGACCAATGCAAGTGCTCGTCACCCAAATTTTTGACCTCATCCGGGGCCTCTAAAGCCTTCAAAACTGAGTTCAAAGTTTCTATACCCTGCTGCCAATACCGAAAATCTTCAATATCTTCCAATATACACTTGATCTAGCAATGAAACTTTACTGGCAGACTTATATGACCAAAATGAACCTCCAAGAAAGAAATCAGATCATTCTGAGCACATATGAAAATTACCAAAAATAGTAACTTTCCATAAATAGCAGCTCTGCACAAAATAGCCCTTATTGAATATAAAAATAGAAATATTTTTTTGGGTGATGCAAGATTGCTCTTACACCCAGGATGCTCCTGCATCAGACACCCAGGGTAATTTGAGAAGTGACCCTGTCACGACTCAGGTGTGCAGAGGAAAACCAAGACGGTTAACCTCCTCCTTTGTTAGCCACGATGAATCTTCTACAGGTCATCCTTTCCATTTGACCAAATACTCTTCATATGTCCTATTCCTTGTGCTTCTGCCAACACGACAGTCCAGTATGTCTTCAATCTTCTTGATATCTGAACTGGTTGCTGGAATACTCCACTGTGCTGCTGCAACCTCATCTTCAACACCTCCTTCATGATACTCTGTCAAATCTGAAATGTTAAACACTGGTGAAATATTCAGCTCACTAGGAAATTCTACCTCATATGCATTTCTTGAATCATGCTTCTTCAATATCTTACATGGCCCAAACTTCTTCATTTTCAACTTGTTATATGTACCAACCGGAAACCGCTCCTTCCGCAAATGAACCATGACTTCATCCCCAACCTAAAATTTCTTATGCCTCCTTTTCTCATCTACCTTAGCCTTATACTGTGCATTCATCTTGGTAATATGCTTCCTCACCTCCTCATGGATGTTCTTCAAATGTTCTGCAAAATCCTTAGCCTCAGCACTACTTATTTCTCCTTTATCTATCTTTCTCAATTCAGATGCATTTCTTGGACTACTTCCATATACAATTTGGAATGGTGATTTACCAGTGCTCCTATTGACAGAATTATTGTATGCAAATTCTGCCTGTGGTAAAATCAAATCCCATCCTGTTGGCTTATCCCCAACCAAACATCTCAGCAAATTTTCCAAACTTCTATTCACCACCTCTGTCTGTCCATCAGTCTGTGGATGATGTGATGAGCTGAACTTCAAATATGTCTTCAACTTCTTCCACAATGTCCGCCAAAAATATCCAACAAACTTAGTATCTCGATCTGAAACTATGGTCTTTGGCAAACCATGTAGTCTCACCACTTCTCTGAAAAACAATTCTGCTACATGAACAACATCATTAGTCTTCTTGCAGGGAATGAAATGTGCCATCTTCAAAAATCTGTCAACTACTACAAAAATTGAATCATGTCCCCGCTGTGTCCTCGGTAAACCAAGAACAAAGTCCATACTGATATCCTCCCAAGGCTTCTCTGGTATAGGCAATGGCTGATACAACCCTGTATTCTGCTTCACTCCTTTCACCATCTGACATACTCTGCAACTCTGTACAAACTTCTTCACATCTTGCTGCAATTGTGGCCAATAATAATTCTCACTAACCAAACCAAGGGTTTTATCATGACCAAAATGTCCAGCCAATCCTCCGCTATGCTTCTCCTTGATGAGATTCTCCCTCATAGAACTTTGTGGAATGCACAACTGACTCCCTCTGAATAGCATATCATCCTGGACGATGAAATCCAACCATTTCATCCTGTCTAGAGTAACAAGTTCTGTACAAGCTTTCCAAGCTTCACCAAAATCAGGATCCTCTGGATACAAATTCTTGAGCTCCTTGAACCCAACCACTTCAATCTGCATTTCTGTCAGCAATAGTTGCCTTCTACTAAGATCATCTGCAACCCTATTAGACTTTCCACTCCTGTGTTTCAAAATAAATGTATAACTCTGCAAAAACTCAATCTATTTCAAATGCCTCTGATTCAACTTTCCTTGACTATTCAAATATTGCAAAGCTTGATGATCAGTATACAAAACAAACTCCTTAGGAAGTAGTTAATGTCTCCACTTCTTTAATGCTTGAACTATAGCATAAAATTCTTGATCATAAATAGAATATTTCCTCTTGGCATCATTTAACTTCTCACTGAAATAAGCAACAGGTTTACCTTCTTGGCTCATAACAGCTCCTATTGCAGTACCACTAGCATCACAATCTACTTGAAACACCTTATGAAAATCTAGAAGTGCTAAAACAGGTTGTTCTGTAACTTTTTGTTTCAACAATTGAAAACTCTTTTCTGCCCCATTAGTCCACTTAAACTCTTTTCTATCCCCTCTCATTGTTTCAGTCAAGGGTCCACAAATACTGCTAAAATTTCTGATAAAATTTCTGTAAAAGCTAGCTAGACCATGAAAAGATCTTACCTCAGTAGCACTCCTTGGAGTAGGCCATTCAAGGATAGCCTGTACCTTCTCTGGGTCCATTTTTAGACCTTCTCCTGAAACTACAAACCCCAAATATACCAACTCTTTCTTCACAAAACTGCACTTCTTCAAATTAATCAACAATTTCTCTTCTCTCAACTTCTCAAATACCATATGAATATGCATCATATGCTCATCCAATGTCTTACTAAAGATCAAAATATCATCTAGGTAAACAATGACAAACTTACCCAAAAATTCTTTCAGAACCTCGTTCATGAGCCGCATGAAAGTGCTCGGTGCATTGGTTAGCCCAAAAGGCATGACTAACCACTCATATAGTCCTTCCTTTGTCTTGAAGGCAGTCTTCCATTCATCTCCTTCTCTGATCCGAATCTGATGATATCCACTCTTCAGATCTATCTTTGAGAAATATACAGCTCCACTCAAATAGTCCATAATATCATCCATTCATGGCAATGGAAACTTGTACTTAATTGTGATCTTGTTTATTGCCCTAGAATCTATACACATCCTCCATTCTCCATTCTTCTTTGGTGCTAATACCACTGGTACAGCACAGGGACTCAGACTCTCACGGATCAATCCTTTCTGTAACAGTTCATGTACTTGTCTGTTCAACTCCTCACTTTCTACAGGTGTCATTTTGTGTGCTGCCTTATTCAGAAAACTCACTCTTGGGATCAAGTCCATCTGATGACTGATCTTCCTGACTGGTGGTAATCCATCAGGCACGTTATCAGATACAATATCCTGAAACTCATTCAACAAATCTGCAACTTCTACAGGAACATCTTCTACTTCCTCTTTACCAGCTTTTGGAATTAAAGAAAAACATACATGCTCATGCCTCATACCATCTAGGAATTTTCTTCCATCAACAAATGCTATTCTTGCATTACCACATACCTTTTCTTTGGTCTCCTTCAATGGCTTTAGCTTATGTCGCACTCCATCCTTTGTCAGGGAATAGGTATTCGCATGACCATTGTGTACAGCACATCTGTCAAACTGCCACGGTCTACCCAACAACATATGACATGCATCCATAGAGATGATATCACATAGTACCTCATCTTGGTACCCGCCGATCTTGAACTTTACCAGGCACTGTTCACTGACCATGACCTTGTGGTCATCCTGCACCCAGGCAATCCGATATGGATGTGGGTGTTTCTATCTCTTGAGCTTCAACTTTGTCACCATCTCTTCTGACACCAAATTGTCAGTGCTTCCACTATCGATAATCACATCATAGCATTTACCCTCACACTTGCATCGAGTGCGAAACAGGCTCCTCCTTTGTTTAGGTTCGTTCTCACCACTCAGCAAGACTCTTTTATTAATTAGCATTTCTCCTCTTTCAGCATCTTTAGAATTTGATGATCTAGCATCTTCATCTACATGTGCAACTCTGGCCTGGCCTTCATTTCTCCTGTTTGTTCTGCCTTGGTGCTGAGGACATTCAAATGCCCTATGACCTTCTTCTCCACAGTGAAAACATGTTCCACGGAAGCCTCCTCTTCCAGATCCTTGTCCTCTTCCTCTTCCTCTCTGATCTCTATTACTATGATCCTGAAAATGATTGGAATTATTTCCTCTCTGATTCTGACTGCTACTGGCCTCATCCTTCTTTTTCGGATCTTCATTTCGGCCACCATATGATCGTCCGCTAGATCTTCCACCACGACCTCTTCCATTTTGTCTGCTCTCAAACTTCTTGTTCAGCTTTTCCTCTACTTTTAGGGCAAACTGGTATGCCTCCTCAATACTATTCATTCGAACCAGATTCAACTCCTCCTGAATGCTTGGCCTTAACCCATTAAGGTATCGGGCAACGTTCTCCTTATCAGCTTCTGCATGGCCTGTTCTGATGAGGAGTCGATAGAACTCCTCTGTATACTCCTGAACAGATCTTCCTGCTTGCTTCAAACTTTTCATTTTCTTTAGTAGGTCAAGCTCATAATCAACAGGAATGAACTGTTGCTTCAATTTATCCACCATCTGATCCCATCTCGTGATTTTCTCCTTTCCCCTTTTATTTCACTCCAACTGAATCTCTTGCCACCATATCTTCGCATGACCTTTCAGTCTGGCCTTCACAAATTTGACCCTATCAGGATCCTCAACATCTTCATACTCAAAATATTCCTCACATTCGTTGATCCAGTCGATCAATTCTTCTGGGTTAAGATTTCCAGAAAATGTAGGAACCTCAATCTTAGGTCCTTTCCCAATCTTAGAAATGGCCTGAAAAAGTCTTTCTTCCTCCTGGTTCACAATTTCAGCTTCTCCTTGATATTCTTCTTCGGCTTCATCCTCGCTTTCATCTCTAACATTAAGATTCATTCCTCTATGAATCTCTTCTTGCAATGCTCGCACTTGTCTCTGCAGCTCTCTAACCTCAGGTGTCACAGCACCAGCTCTTCCACCACATTCTCTTCGTGGAGGCATTTTCGCGATGCGCGCTGAAACCCTAACCACGGTCCTGGTGCAAACTGCCTCACAGTCAGCGATCTATTTACACACTCAAGAACTCCTGCTCTGATACCACTTGATGAAGGGTGCTCCCCTTAATGCCACAAACACATAATAGAAATAGAGAAACAACAACAATAATATGCAAGAACAGAAAATTGGCTTCTTATTATCTCCACAAATGTGGAATTACAAACTTTCAGAATTACAATATGCAAAGCCACATGGGCATTCCCTTACAATATTCTGTAGGACAAAGCCTCAAATCAATACCCAGATCTACTACCTAGAACTATTCTGAACTGCCTAAGACAATAATACAGCCTTCCTTATATAGGCAATTTTTTTCCACCGCCTGGGAAGGTTCCAAAATTTTAGCCAATAAGGCCGACCAAACTTAGAATTATTTTATTTTACATTTTATTACATCATAGTCAGCTCAAGATAACCTTTGAAACCTGAACAGAAATTTTGAAGAAAATTATTTTCTGCCATTTCAGGTGGCCCAACTTTCGAAGACCATAAGTCATCACCAGTTGACCCGATCGGCTATTATAGCCCCATTTCAGAAATGCCACAAAGTGCTCCACAAGCCTAACCCACGCAAGCGCCCATCACCCAAATTTTTGACCTCATTCGGGGCCTCTAAAGCCTTCAAAACTGAGTTCAAAGTTTCTGTACCCTGCTGCCAATACCGAAAATCTTCAATATCTTCCAATATACACTTGATCTGGCAATGAAACTTTACTGGCAGACTTATATGACCAAAATGAACCTCCAAGAAAGAAATCAGATCATTCTGAGCACATACAAAAATTACCAAAAATAGTAACTTTCCATAAATAGCAGCTCTGCACAAAATAGCCCTTATTGAATATAAAAATAGAAATATTTTTTTGGGTGATGCAAGATTGCTCTTACACCCAGGATGCTCCTGCATCAATATATTAATATGTATTTTACAACTATGTACGAAAGGTTGGAAGATTGCAGAAAAATCATGGATGGCCATTGAAAGAAGCAAAGGAAATCAACTAGCCATTTAAAAAATTCATGGGCAGCCATTGAGGAAGAGAGAGAGTGAGAAGGTGGCGGGGGCTGAGAGAGGAAGAGAGAGAGAGTGAGAAGGTGAGAGAGAGAGAGAGAGAGAGAGAGAGAGAAGGGGAAGGGGAGAGAGTAGGAGAGAGAGAAGAGGAAGGATAACCAATTCATTACAATATTAATCAGTAAGGAGCAAGGCAAACTAAATAATATCACAGCAGGCATTAGAAATCCAAATTGTAATTAGGAGTTTTAAGCAAAGTGAGTAAGGTCCTGGATAGGGACACTACAGATCCACACATTGTTCAGTAGATACCTCCAAGAACCCAATACACGGGAGTAGGTTTGAAGTAAGACTAAGATTGTTTATCGGTTCAAAAATATTACTGTGTTGTACTTTTGATTAACATCCAATGATTGGATGTGAAATTCACAAATTTGATTATATTACCACTGGTTCTATTTCAAATTATGGAAAAAATGGATATTTGACATATGTCCATAAATTTTAGTCAATACCATTTTAAAATAACACATCAGTTTATTTTTATAGATTAAGAATATCATCAATAGGAATTGAACAGAAATTGACATAGGTCATAGGAAATAAATGCCCTAGCTATTTGTTCTCCTCTACATTTTGAGTTTCTTATTACAATCAGGAGAAGAATATTACTCTCCAAATGGTTTCGAACAACAACATTTGTACTTCCTCTTCACAAAGATTTCTTCCCTCATCTTGCTTCCTATTGATACCAACAAAGTGAATCTAGGCATTTCTGCCATGTAATGGGAGAAAAATGGTTTCCTAATTGATATGTGTCTAGATAATACATGCAAGAACCTTTTCTTTGATAATGCTCACTAACCCTTTACAACAGAAAATGTTTACAAAAATTGGCATGTACTTGCATGAGGACATTATATATTATAGAAATCCTACATAGAAGCAGCTAGCAAGCTACTCAAAAAGTAGTAATTGATAGCAAGTGGGATAATGTAGATGTTTTAATAAACCACTATCTTCTTTACTCAAGCAACATCTGGTTCATCTGCTCGACTGGGGCATGTTTGGGAATAGATAGTCTCCATTTAAACTCAAGTATCTGGAAGCAGTTATATTTGTCAGTGGAGGAGATACACCCATTGGCTCTGTAATAACTTTATGCTCACTAGAATTTCCATTTATCTTCAATTGGGATACTCTTAAAAAATTTGCATCTACCCTTTTACCAATTTGGAAAATCAATGGGTCTATTTGTGGACCTCCAAGGAGTTGGTCACCTAAACAAGAACCTTGAGATGAATCAGGAATTCTTTATGAAAGAGATAAGTACCTTGAGAAGCTCTCCACTTGTTAGCTGAATTAAAACCTTGGACCATAGATGGTTTCCCTTTGTTTTAAAATGAGGAGTGAGACTGCCTTGCCAAAGGTGGCAATGAACTTACATTTGAGGGATAATGCCCAACATGAGTAACCTGGTTTCCCAAGTCTCGTAAATGCAAGGCCATTGATGAATAGGCATTTCTAATAGAAATATTTGTGGTGCTAGAATGAAGTGCATGACCAAATTTTTTGCCTGCTAATGAACCAATTTGAGGCTTCATTTCACATTGCTCTGTGGATAATTCCACAGCACTTGTTACTTCTCTATTTGAATTTTTTGTGTCAGTGTACATGTGCACTGAAGAGCTTATGACACTACTTGAGCTACTAGCAGATGGTGAGTACTCATCATCATCATCTGACATAGGCTCACACGCATATCTTACTTCTTTCCTTTGCCGCTTTCCCCTTCCTAGCTCTTCCTCCTTATCTGTAACTTCTATCACGGGTCCAAGCTAGAAGCTCTTCCTACTCTTTCCCATTAATATGCAAATATTTTTGTCCGTAACAGTATTTTCTGCATTTATTATGATATTGATTTGATTTGATGCACCTTCTCTATTTGATCCATACTTCCCTTTCATTTCACTTGCTTTTCTCATTTTGCACGTCATAGGCCAGGATTTGACAGTGGGTATGACCTTGGTACTACCGGCGTTAATGATAAATTTTACCTTTTAGCTATTAATTTTTTGTCATTTTTCTTGTATGATGGTTTTGTCTACAAATTATGGATAGTCTCTGGGAAAATTTTCATTTTTTCCTGTAGGATGCCTTTGTATACAAATTTTGGAGAATCTATGTTAAAGAGTAGGTTAGGATGGCTAAGCTGAGTGTAGCAGAGAGGAAGAGGACTAAATTAAGAGAGAAGAGGCGGAGAGCGATAATGATGAAAATATTTTAGGGCTTGTAGAAATATGGAAATTATAATATTCCTCCCAGAGCAGACATTAATGAAGTTCTCTATGCCTTAGTAGAGGAAGCTAGCTGGATTGTTGAAGCTGACGGTACTACATACAAAAATGCGGTATGTATTTTTGGCCTAAATTTTATTTTTCATTTCTTTTAGGTATTTAAAGGCAGCCGACTAAATCTTTGTATTAAATGTCAGGGAATGCATGAAAATAATATGATTCTGAACATGAGCATGAGTCCCTACAGGGGCATAATTGTGCCTTTTATAGGCACCGTAAACCCTAGCTACGTAGAAATGGAGGCTTTGAAGAATAGTTCACTGGAGGTGGAGAGAGAGAGAGAGGGAGAGAGGGAGAGGGAGAGAGAGAGAGAGAGAGAGAGAGAGAGAGAGAGAGTTTTGAGGGGTCATGGGGATTTCTGAGGGGTCCTAGTATGCCTTATCACATGTTAGGACCCCTAGGAAGTCTCTGTGACCCCTTTTGACACATTTGAATGCTCAAGTGTGTCTGTAGGACCCCTTCAGACACACTTGAGCATTCAAATGTGTCAAAAGGGGTCATGGGGACTTCCTAGGGGTCCTAGTATGCCTTATCACATGTTACGACCCCTAAAAAGTCCCCATGAACCCTTTCGACACATTGGAACCCTCAAGTGTGTCCTAAGGGGTCGTACGACCCCTTCAGACACACTTGAGCATTCAAATGTGTCAAAAGGGGTCATGAGGACTTCCTACGGGTCCTAGTATGCCTTATCATGCGTTAGGACCCCCAGGAAGTCCCCATGACCCCTTTCGACACATTGGAACCCTTAAGTGTCTCCTAAGGGGTCCTACGACCCCTTCAGACACACTTGAACATTCAAATGTGTCAAAAGGGGTCATTAGGACTTCCTAGGGGTCCTAGTACACCTTATCATGCGTTAGGACCCCTAGGAAGTCCCCATGACCCCTTTCGACACATTGGAACCCTCAAGTGTGTCCTAAAGGGTTGTACAACCTCTTTAGACACACTTGAGCATTCAAATGTGTCAAAAGGGGTCATGAGGACTTCCTAGGGGTCCTAGTATGCCTTATCATGCGTTAGGACCCCTAGGAAGTCCCCATGACCCCTTTCAACACATTGGAACCCTCAAGTGTGTTCTAAGGGGTCCTACAACCCCTTCAAACACACTTGAGCATTCAAATGTGTCAAAAGGGGTCATGAAGACGTCCTAGGGATCCTAGTATGCCTTATCACATGTTAGGACCCCTAGGAAGTCCCCATGACCCCTTTCAACACATTGGAACCCTTAAGTGTGTCTTAAGGGGTCCTATGACCACTTCGAACATACTTGAGGGTTCAAATGTGTCAAAAGGGGTCATGGGGACTTCCTAGGGGTCCTAGTATGCCTTATCACACGTTAGGACCCCTAGGAAGTCCCCATGACCCCTTTTGACACATTGGAATGCTCAAGTGTGTCCTAAGGGGTCCTACGACCCCGTCAAACACACTTGAGCATTCAAATGTGTCAAAAGGGGTCATGGGGACTTCCTAGGGGTCCTAGTATGCCTTATCATGCGTTAGGACCCCTAGGAAGTCCCCATGACCCCTTTTGACACATTGGAACCCTCAAGTGTGTCTTAAGGGGTCCTATGACCCCTTCGGACACACTTGAGGGTTCAAATGTGTCAAAAGGGGTCATGGGGACTTTATAGGGGTCCTAGTATGCCTTATCACACGTTAGGACCCCTAGGAAGTCCCCATGATCCCTTTCGACACATTGGAACCCTCAAGTGTGTCCTAACGGGTCCTATGACCCCTTCAGACACACTTGAGCATTCAAATGTGTCAAAAGGGGTCATGAGGACTTCCTAGGGGTCCTAGTATGCCTTATCACATGTTAGGACCCCTAGGAAGTCCCCATGACCCCTTTCAAAAAATTGGAATGCTCAAGTGTGTCCTAAGGGGTCCTACATCCTAAGGGGACCTACGACCCCTTAGGACACACTTGAGGGTTCCAATGTGTTGAAAGGGGTCGTGTGGACTTCCTAGGGGTCCTAGTATGCCTTATCATGCGTTAGGACCCCTATGGACACATTGAAATGCTCAAGTGTGTCTTAAGGGGTCCTACAACCCCTTTGAACATAGTTGAGCATTCAAATGTGTCAAAAGGGGTCATGGGGACTTCCTAGGGGTCCTAGTATGCCTTATCACATGTTAGGACCCCTAGGAAGTCCCCATGACCCCTATGGACACATTGAAATGCTCAAGTGTGTCTTAAGGGGTCCTACGACCCCTTCGAATACATTTGAGTGTTCAAATATGTCAAAAGGTGTCATGGGGACTTCCTAGGGGTCCTAGTATGCCTTATCACATGTTAGGAACCCTAGGAAGTCCCCATGACCCCTATGGACACATTGGAATGCTCAAGTGTGTCTTAAGGGGTCCTACAACCCCTTCAAACACACTTGAGCATTCAAATGTGTCAAAAGGGGTCATGGGGACTTCGTAGGGGTCCTAGTATGCCTTATCACGTGTTAGGACCCCTAGGAAGTCCCCATGACCCCTTTTGACACATTGGAATGATCAAGTGTGTCCTAAGGGGTCCTACGACCCCTTCAGACACACTTGAGCATTCAAATGTGTCAAAAGGGGTCATGGGGACAATGTACCTTAAATGTTCTTACATCAATTTTTATACCACTATTAGTTTCTAGAACAGATGATGACATCTACTTATTCAGTATAGTCAGACCGCTGAAATTACAAGGAGTCTGTAGAAAAATCATGTGCTAGATACTTTCAAGAGGACTTGTGCTAAAACTTTCTGTCATCAAATCAACTATGCAGGTATTTTTTTTAATACCTTGTCCCCACAGAATAGAGAAGCACGGGATTTCAAACTTTTTTCACGGGTTGTAGGAAAAAAAAATGTGACTTGGGGCCCATTTTTTGTTTTTTGTCAACTTGTGGTCTCACCATGGGAAGTAGTAGTTGTCAAAAGGCTAAACGCAAGAGGAAGGTGACGTATGAAGAAATTCAAGCATATAGGGAAAATCACCAAAGAAGGAGAGAAGGTATGTTAAACATTAATCAAAGTGACCCCATAAATGTACTTGCAAGTGAAGAGGATGTTGAATTTGAAAATAATATGGAAATTAATTTTGTGAATAACAATGTATGGAGTGAAGATGAAAATGTAGAGATGGACAATGAAAATGTACGTAGATTTGGGGAATGACAATGAATGGAATGAAGATGAAAATGTACAGATGGAGATTGAAAATGTAGACTTGGGGAATGAAAATGTTGCACAAGAACTACATGAACGCTACACATCTCCAAATTATATGTGAAATGAAGTCCCTTGCAATAAAGATAATCAATCTTTAAATTGGGGGATTTCAAGAATACCTAAATGGTTAATTGAAATTAAGGAGAACATCGTGAATAATTGGGAAGTAAAGAGGTCACATAGAACCGTTAGGTTGTGGGCTTCAAGACTTTATGATCAATTTTTTGGAAACAAGACATTGGTTGAGCAATGTCAAATTTTTGTGTAGTTGTTAAAGATGCAAAAGATGAGACATGTGGTTGTGAAATTGAAGATTTGTGTGAACAAGAAAATGGAGAGAAATGCCATTGTTGTGAAGAATCTTTTCAATGCTCTCAATAGCATTGGGAAGACAGCAGAGAAAAAGACAAGATATTTTCTCGGAGGGTTATTACAACCTCCTTAGTAAGTCATCAGTTGAGAAAGGCTCGTTTGATGAGACAAACTTGTGTTGACTTCAATATAGTTCGTAAAACTTTGGGTAGAGCACTTGGAAGAAGAGAAAGACTTGATGATCCGCTTCAAATTGATACATGGGCTTATGGTGGGAGACTTCCATGTTTCAATAAGAAGCTAGCAGATGTTGTCAAGGATGAAATTCAACAATTTTGGGATGCTAACTCAAGAGTGTCACCAAATCTGAGGGATGTCTTGAAGTTGAGAGTTGGCAATCAAGACCACACTCCACATCCTAAACATTATGTGGAGGTAAGTTAAACAATGTTGTATAAAATTTTTTGTGAGATACATCCAACATTGAAAATATCACAAACGTCTTTTGAATTCGTGAAGCCATTTTATTGTGTACCCATTTTATGAATTATTACGGTCCATTCATTCTACTTTGCATAGTAATGAAATGCTAGAGGATTGTGGTGCAAGTGGTCTTCCCAAATCATCAAGAGACTTGCTAGATCAATTTTTATGTCATAGAGATGATGGTTGTTTATTTTATAAAAAAGATTTCTTAAATGCCAAGTGCTTAGAATGTGGTGGCTTGTCCAAGCTTCGGACATGTTTTCATGAGGGTTTGGAACACAATTTTGGAAAGACACTCGTCCAAAAAAAGGTATATGAAATAGTGAAATATACATTGAAGAGTGGAGGTGAAGGCCCTAGATGTGAGTTAGTTGCAAAAGAATACAATGTTGCTGATTTTATCTCAGATTTCAAGACAAATCTTTTTTAAAAGTATGCAAGGCATAGTCAAAGGTCTCAATGGTTGGATCAACAATTTGGGACGTGTAAGGACACTTTCCCCATTGGAACTATTATATCCATTGTAGACTTTGTGAAGAACTATATATTGTAGCCCCAAAATGAGACTCAAGCTCAATATTACAATTCCATTCAGGTTGCTATTTTTGTACACATCACATATAGACATTCCCCTGATAGCACAAAAGATGAGAAAAAGATAATCAAAGAGTACCATTTTTATATGAGCGACGATAGGTCTCACTCTCATGAGTTTTTTCAACATTGTTTCCAGAAATATTTTGACTTCTTGCAAGAAAATGGTATTGCTATGGATAGGCATCTCATTTGGTTGGATAATTGCACTGGTCAATTTAAGAATGCCCGAATGTTTTATTGGTTGTGTAGAATGCATGTGGAGAGAGGTGTACCTCATATTTGGATTTTTTTCGAGTTAGGGCAAGGGAAAGGGGAGCATGATGGAGAAGGTGCATGTTGTTGGCAATTTGGCTAAGTCAAATACTTAGATGTTGTCATTATGGAAACATATGATCTACATGAAGATCGCACAAGATAGAGAGAAAGTATGATAGAGTGCAAAGCAAAATTGTCTAAGTATGAGATATTATTTTTGCTAGTATACCCAGAGACAGTTTTGATTAGCGATGACAATTGGAGTAAGTTTAGTGGTTGCACACTTGAACATAGATACTATGGTGACTATAGCAGACTCACCTTAGAGTGCAAGTGAGTACGGCATGTACGAAAGAAGTTATGACATTTTTATTGAAGATAGTGTCTAGCCAACAAGATAGAGTATGAAGACAGAATTGGTAAAGAGTTAAGGGATTATTTTGTTTGCCAAAATAATGTCTTAACAATATAAAGGGACAAAATCCTAGATGTTAACCCTTGATTAAAGATATGTTTTGTATAATGCTTATGACAAGCTGACTGTAAGAGTTATTAGTGTTAATAACTTGTATAAAGAGATGTAATGATGTAATTGTAATTACACATGCACATAGAAGTAAGAGCAATAGCGATAGTGAAAAAGCACGTGAAGAGATATTGATGCAAAGTTGTAAGTAGTATAAGGTTATGTACCTTGACTTATTTTGTAATCTGTAACTATTGTACATTACTTGTTTGGGCAGTGGGCTCATCTAGTAATCTCATTTTGTACTACCAACTCTTAGCAGGGTTGAGGCTTCTAACTAGGCCTAAAGTCCCTTAATTAGGACTGAGACACCATATGCATGTAATAGGCTCCTAACAGGGTCAACATCCTGAATAGAGGTAAAATGGATTCAATCCTATTCAAATGTATAGGGGGAAATATGAGATCTATTCTCAAACCCAAATTCCCCAAAGAACATATCCAATTTGATCAACCAAAAGGTTAATACACAATTGAATCAATTTTGTGAAGAATATGGAAGAGAGAGAGAGAGAGAGAGTAAATCTAATATTTCCCTATGGACGAGGATATATATATTATGTTTTGAAATCTGAAATAATTGAAATACAAATACTAACCTCAAATTAGGGCAGATCTGGAAAATGTTGAATTTTGATGTCTGTGTACACTTTCGGTAAAATCTAAAACCTATCCTACATTGGAAATGTCGAGACAAACAAAACCCATAAATCTTTCTCCAAGATGGCTCAACTCGGGTTTGATCCTCATAAAAGGTCAAATACTACATTCTTTATTTGAAGTCTGATTCAAATTCTGTTCGTAGATCTCAAAATTTTGCCAAAAAGGGTATCCAAATTCACTCTCAGATCTAAAATTCCGCACCTATACCTGCAAGAAAATGGGGGTTTTTGTTGTATGGGGGGTTTGCCTTGGTCAAACCCCAATTTAGGAATTAGCCTTGAAATTGAATTGAAATGTACTATGCATAAATAAAGTAATTGAAACAAATCACCTTGCTTATGTTGAAGTCCTTGTAGAGGATTTGAATCCTCAAATCCACAAGTAGGAGTGCTTCAATGGATGTAGGATGAATGTAGGATGTCTCCAATCAATGGCATTTGATCTTCAACACCAATCTTGACTTGATCTTTGCATATGAGAAGGCTTGAATGAATGTGGAAGGGTGGATCATCAAAGGGGGCTCCAAAGAGATTGAATCCTTCAATAGCTAACAATGGATCTCTTTGATGGATGAATGCTTGAACACTTGAATGCTTGAAGACTTTCTTGAATGCTTGAACACTTGCTTGCACTTGAGAGCTTGAGAGAAGAAAACTTGATTGAGTGATGGATGAAATGAGAGAGGAAGGCCTCCTTTTATAGTGAACTAGGTCACACTCCTCTAGAGGGGCCACCTTGGAGAATTAAATCCCAATTAGGTCCTAACCTTTAGAAAATATACCTAGATTAAATGAAATTAAAAGATTTACCATCCTAAAACTTGAAATGGCCAACCCAGAGGCAGGGAAATAAATCTCCTGAAAGCCCGATGCTCGAAAATTATGGAAATTGGAGATTTGAAGGAAGGGGGCAAAATCAAGGTTGGACCTTCAACCTAGTCAGGTTTGAGCTCAATCCTAACCTAGTCAGGTTTGAGCTCGACCTTGACCTAGTCAGGTTCGACCTCGACCTTGACCCTGGTCCCAGATTGACTCAGAACCAAGTCAGGAGGTCCCGAGGATGCCTAGAAACCTAGAACTGATGCCAGAACAAGATAGAATGTCAGGGATAGACATAAGATCCTATGATTACTATGATGAAGGCTAGGAGGATCTATTTCTACATCCTACCTAGAAAATAGAGCCATGAAAGAGGGAAAATTAGTAGAATCCTTAAGATCCTAACCCTAATTTCACCTAGAATGAAGAGATCAAGTGCAGGAAAGAAGTGGAAAGCGGGGAGAAAAGCCAAATACATGCAAAGACTTGATCAAGGTGCTTGACATGACCCCAAACCACTTACTCAGAGGGCTAAATGCTCTTATCATGGAAGTGCTTCCATTTTAAGACGATACACATCGTTAACATGATACTTTTGATTAGTGGATTTTTGTGAGTACCATCCCCACCAGGGTTTTCCCTTGGCCAGGGTTTCCTCAAGAACAAATAATGTGTTATGAGTTCATTTTTTTTATTGCTATGCATGTTCTTTAGTTTACTGTGTTATGTATGCATTATGATAATCTGTTATATCCATAATTGGGCAAAAGTAAAAGTTTGTAGAATATTGATTCACCCCCCCTCTAAGTATTCCCTATTTCTAACAATTAGTATCAGATCTTAGTTACTCGGAAAATAATCATTCAAGGAAATCCTAGCAATTTGAGTAAGATCTCTATGGATATGGATCAACTACGGAAGAATCTTGAAGAAGCTCTTGAACATATTGATATGCTTACTGAAGAAAGAGACACTTTGAAAGGAAAATATGAAGATGCAAAGAACCTCATTGAGAAATTGAAAAACAAGTTGGAAGATCTAAAATCAGAAAAGGAATCTGAAATTCAAATTGAAGATTGTGATGAAAACCTAGAAAAAGAGAATGAGATCCTTAAACATGAATTGAAGATAGAAAATCTAAAGTTAAGTCTGAAAGATGGAAATAGCAAGAATGAAGCAAATCCAAAATCTAAGAATGAAAATCTAAAGCTTGATAATGAAGGGCTAAAATCTAAACTTGGTAAAGTGACATCAGAACTTGAGAAATTCAATTTGCAGTATGTTGAACTTGAGAAATACAATACAATTGTGAAAGGTGAACTGACTCAATCTAAGCAGCAACTTGAAAGATTATATTCAACTAGTGAGAAGATTGATGAACAAATGTCTTATCAAAAACCATTCTATGATAAAACTGGTCTTGGATTCAACTCATCCAAAGTAAATGAAGAAAGCAAGGAACCAGATATGAGAATATCTAAAATTATAGATGAAAAGAAGTCTGATAAAGTTGATGAATCTGAAGATGCATCTAAAGAAGAAGAACCATCTAAGAAAGAGGAGTCACCTAAAGGTACACAAAGAAAATTTAAAGGTAGATGCTTTGTTTGTAATACTTTTGGTCATATGAAGAAAGATTGCACAGGTAAGCAATTTAAACCCCTTAATAGTTATTGTTATAATTGTCATGGTTTTGGACATAGAGCTATGGAATATAGAAAACCTAAATTTATTGAGAATAATAATAGTAGTAGAACGTTTAGAAATACTAACCATGTAGATAAAAGACCTACTAAAGATATGAATAGAAGAAATGGAGTAGTATACAGTTATAGATGCAACAAAGCTAGACACATTGCCAGAAACTACAGATCACAAATCAATCAGTCTAGACCAAGATATGGAAACAATGGAATAGTTTGTCAGATATGTAACAAGGTTGGAAATACAACAAGGTTTTTCAAAATTAACAATAGGGTTTCTCATCCTAATCCTAACCCTAGAAGTCATACAAGGAGAAATGAAAGTACAAGTAATAGTCAGAAAGGATGTAGTAGTAATTTAGAAGTGAAGTTTGTTAAAGCCACAAATCAAGGAGACACATTCAGCACTGAAGATAATCAGAAAGGTGAAGTATCAAGTGGTAAGAGTGAATCTCTACCAAACCCTTCTCAAAGTACTTAATTCATGAAAAATGGAGTAGAATAGGAACTTAGAATAGTGTAGAAGTTAATATATGATGAATTGAGTCTTGCACAATTAATGCAAGGTAGTATATGATGTATTAATGCTATGGTTAGAGCGTATAGAAAATAATTGTGTTATGCAAGATCGCAAGAAGTTTTAAGTTTTACAAGTAAGCAAAAACAACTTTTTGGAGAGAAGCGGCAAAGGAATTGAATGCGATGTCAGATTTATGTGAGATTGAAAGAATAAAAGGTTATGATCAGTATTATTTTATCTTTAAGGCAAATAAAAGTGCTAAGGAGATCAAAGGGAAGTAATTGAAAGAAGTTTTGCAAGGATTTGGTGAAGGATTTTTGTGCCAAATCTACGCAAGCCCTAAATCATGGAATCAAGGTATTTTACTTAGTAGATCTATAAATCGGTTAAAGAATTTGCAGAAGTCAAGGATGTTTCATTGATTCATAATGTCAGAGATAAGTATAGACCTAAAATCAAAAGGGAACCAATAAAACCCTTGGAGGAAGACCCTAAGTTAGCTTTATCATCCGTACCAAATGGAGTTTTACACTTAGAAAATGTTAGAAGCTATTTGGGATGCAAACTTGAGACTCTTAGTGATAGTGATTTTACAGAAGAATATCAAAAGATTTACAATCAAGATATGTCATTGAAAGTAGGGTTTGAACATTTGAAAGATAATGAGATCATTAAGTATTCTTTCCAATATGAGTTTGATGATGAAGAATGCACCAAGATAATCTTAAGCAAACTTCACAATGGGAAGTTTTGGTTAGATGACAGAGTGATAGAAATCATAGCTGACCTAATTCATGAGGTAACTAGTCTATCTAAAATTGGAGCCATACATTTAAATGAGAAAAGTAGTTATAGACAACACAAAATGATTTTACAATGGTAGAGAAATAGTAATTAGTAAGATACAGCAAGATGATGTTAGATATTTGTGCAAGATCCTTACAGCTAAGTTTTGTGCAAACTCAAGAGAAGATGACATGGCAGCTGGAATGATACATTTAGCCTACTTAATGTGTGTTGACAAAGTTCAAGTTGACATGTGTGAAATTTTGAGAATTCAGTTGTTTGAAAACTTAGAGAAGATTAAGAAGACTAAGGACTCTCAGTTTAGATTCTCATCATTGATCACTTATATGTTTTTCCATTTGTTAAGAAGATTCCCTTACACTATTAGTGATGATTGGAATGATGGTAAAACTACAATGGAAAGGATTAACAAAGTATACATGAGACATCTTATTGACAAAGTCAATGAGAGTGTCGTATTGGTAATCAAAACATTTCAGAATTTGATGACAAGTAGAACAAGGATCCCACAGTCTTTAGTAGAGAAGTATAAGAATGAGATATGCTTTATGGTTGATACTAACTTTACATTCATTGAAGTAGTAGAACCTAGAGTATAATTCATAGACCCTCTTGGCTATGAAATTTTTGAAATAGAGATAGAAGAGTATGTGAGAAGATTTCTTTAAAGTAAGTTGGACATTCACAGCAACAGATTTGGAACCTTTGAGGAAAAATTTATCTCCGCAAAGACTATCTTAGAAGAAAAATAGTCTAAGAAGAGAGTAGAAAGTAAAATCAACAAAATATTAAAGGACAGGGATGAATGAACAAGAATTTTTGATAGCTAAGAAGACAACAGCAATAATTAGAGACATAGGACAAAAGGAAGTTTTGTCTATTCCACCTCTATCATCAGTTGCAGTACAACAAGAAGACATACAGATCAAAGTAAAAGTGGAAGAAGATGAGAAAGATCAAGAAGCCAGAAAGTCCACTAGATCATCCTCTTCTACACCTGGTAAAAGAGTGAAAGAGATTACTACTAGACCAGGCAAAAGATAGAAAACTTTAGTGCCACCAATACAAAGGAAGATTGCAAAAATAAAAGATGATTAAGAGACACCCGTAAAGAAGAAAACTTGGAAACTAAAGATAGAAAAAGTGAATGAACAGATCATACACGATGGAGACTTTTCAAAGATAAACAAGTACTATGATCTCTACAACTATTTAGAGAGATTGAACCTTGAAAATGCAATTGTAAGACATATGATATTGGCTGACAAGAAGTTTGACACAATTCAGGGCAAAATACCTGATGATTTATATCAAAAGTTAGTAAATAGGAAGAAAAGGGAAACAAAAGAAGACATCAAAATTAGAGAAAATCTTGTTAGGAAGCTATGTGATTTTAATGATGAAGAACACTTCAAGAAGATCATGAAAGATCTGAACACCCATTTGAGAACAAAGAAAAGAACAATTCAGATTATGAGAGGTAACTATGAGGAAATCAACAAGGAAACAGAACAAGCAATACTTAAAATGATGATAGAAAGTGTTGGAAATCAATTAGATGTAGCAGAACCAACAGAGCAAGAAAAGGAAGTAGAACAGTTGAAAATTCCCTCTCCACCAACTATTAACATTGAAGATGAGACAATGAATGTGGAAGGAACCAAAATCACTTTAGATAGTGATGATAATCTTTTTAAGAACCTTGAGAACATTATTGACAATTCGGCTTTTGAAGAGCAGGAAAGTGCTAGAGGAGAAGAATAGAGAGGCACAAGAATTGAAGAGACTAAGGAGATAGAGAAGCAAGTAGCAACCCCCAGTCAAGAAGAAATCAGTCTAACACCTGAGACTAGTAAGAAAAATCAAATTGGATCTATATTTGAAAGCTTGGGAAAAGAAATAGATGATGATGATTAGATGGAATTGATCACATCTCTGAATAAGATTATTGGGAAGAATAAGAAGGTAAAAATCCTTGAAGGATCCCTAAAGAAGTTAACTAAGAAGTTACAAAGTATTGTGACTACATAATTGCAGAGGTAGACCCACTTGAAAGAGCAAAGAAAGTAATGAATACATTTGATGATGAGTTTACCAACTTATCTAATATAGCTAAAGTGAAGGCACAAGTAGCCTATGAGGCCAAACTACTTCTGGACATAAGTCAAAATATCAGGAATGATATCAACAGTCTTGATATCTGTATAAAAGACTTTAGAAGGAACTTGGACGGAGGTAAAACTTTGTACATTCAATGTAAAAAATCTAAGAACCTTATATCTGAAGAAATTCAGAAGATTAAGATCAAAGAAGCAGAAATTAAAATAGAGGTAAATCTTCTTTCTAGCCCCAATGTGAAGATACTCGACATTGAGAATAAAATTTGCAAGCTTTATGATGAAATAAGGACTCTACATGATGACAAGGACATGAAGCTGAAAGATTCGCTCTTCTAAGAGAGCATATTTCTATTGATTTGAGCATTGTTGAAGGACAACTGGAAGAATGTCTTTCATCAAAGACATCTTTTCAAAAGTTCAGTTTTGCAAACCTCCAAGCCTGTGAAATTGCATCTTATGGATTGTGCGCACTACTCAGTGTTGCAGATTCCATAAAGAAGGCATGGGAGAAAGAGATAGAGACCATGAAGATAAACTTTACAAATTGTGTTGCAAGCCTAGCTACCAGCTTTGCAATATTTAATCAAGGTATAACATTTTTGTCTGAACACGGTTTTGACACCCTCCTTACCTTTTTTGTCATAGTTGTCAAAGGGGGAGAGATATATAGAAGAAAATTGATAAATATGATAAGGATGTATACTCTTAGGGGGAGTACAGTATATAGATAAGATATATGGAGTTATAAGGATAGTATATACATTTTATTTTTTATGGCCACAATTTTGAGATTTTTGAAGTCTTATGACTTAGCCAATTTTCTCATATATTGCCACCAATGACAAAGGGGGAGATTGTTGGCAATTTGGCTAAGTCAGATACTTAGATGTTGTCATTATAGTAACATATGATCTACATGAAGATCGCATAGGAGAGAGAGCAAGTATGATAGAGCACAAAGAAAAATTATCTAAGTATGAGACAATATTTTTGCCAGTATACCCAGAGACAGTTTTGATTAGCGATGACAATTGGAGTAAGTTCAGTGCTTGCACACTTGAACATAGATACTATGGTGAGTATAGAAGACTCACCTAAGAGCGCAAGTTAGTACGGCATGTAAAAAAGAAATTATGACATTTTTACTGAAGATAGTGTCTAGCCGACATGACAGAGTATGAAGACAGAATTGGTAAAGAGTTAAGGGATTATTTTGTTTACCAAAATAATATCTTAACAATATAAAGGGATGACATCCTATATTTTAACCCTTGAGTAAAAATATATTTTGTATAATGCTTATGACAAGCCGACTGTAAGAGTTATTAGTGTTAATAACTTGTATAAAGAGATGTAATGATGTAATTGTAATTACACATGCACATAGAAGTAAGAGCAATAGCAATAGTGAAAAAGCAAGAAAAGAGATATCGATGTGAAGTTTTAAGGAGTATAAGGTTATGTACCTTGACTTATTTTGTAATCTATAACTATTGTACATTACTTGTTTGGGCAGTGGGCTCATCTAGTAATCTCATTTTGTACTACCAACTCTTAGCAAGGTTGAGGCTTCTAACTAGGCCTAAAGTCCCTTAATCAGGACTGAGACACTATATGCATGTAATAGGCTACTAACAGGGTCAACATCCTTAACAAGATACTTTTTATTAGTGGATCTTTGTGGGTACCATCCCCACTGGGGTTTTCCCTTGGCCAGGGTTTCCTTGAGAATAAATAATGTGTTATGAGTTCATTTGTTTTATTGCTATGCATATTCTTTAGTTTACTGTGTTATGCATGCATTAAGATAATCTGTTATATCCATAATTGTGTAAAATTAAAAGTGTGTAGAATACTGATTCACCCCCCTCTCAGTATTCCCTATTTCTAACACGTGTGTGAAGAGAGCTCTAGTTAAGGAGAAATTGAGGATTTCAGGTGATGTACTTCTTGATGCTCGTTATATTGTTGATTGGTGTACTTTAGCATTATCATAGGGGGGGACTCTTGATTCTATAGTAGATTCTCTTAGTTGGTTGAGGAGGGAACTATAGGAGATAGATTGGATTTTCAAACAGTGAAAGACTCTTAAAAAATGCATTCATTTTGAAGCTCCAATAGTAGTACATGGACCATTTGGACATGAGAGTTGGCTTATTTTTGCCCAATGTGTTTTCAATATGATTGGGATCATTGTTAGTCAAGTGAGTGGGTGGATACATGGGTTCCACAGTATCTAACTCCTTTATCTTTGACACTCTCTATAAGAAATGATGACATGGACACTTCAATTGAGTATGACCATCTTTCAGATCTTCTACAGCCAGGAGATGTTTTTGCATTGGTTGCACCGCAAGGGAATGATGAGAGGTCAAATTATTGGTTAGCACATTATGTATGAGGTAAATAGAAGCTTGTACAACCGATGACAGATGGTGATGGGTTCACATATCCTACTAGTTCAGTTGTTGTTGCAAGAACATGGCTACGAACATACATGATTAGAAAGAATGGAATTCTCACATTTGAAGACTATGAGAAGCACAAAACTATTCTCATGTATTCACACCTTGTTATAGCAACAAATGTCAAGTTTTCAAAGCATCAAGGAAGACCAAAGACCAAATAACTTTGGACTATTAGTACTACTGATCATGAAGCACTATTGGAGACCCTGAAGCAAAGAGATGACCCTTCAGGAACACTTGACTAGGTAATAAGTTAACTTAGTGCATTGTTTTCTAAGTTGGTTAAGCTTAATTTCAATACATTAATTTCACCTTTCTTAGATTGTATTTTGAGTCAATAAACTTGGTTTTGTATGTGGATTGTAACTTGTGTAGGAGCATCTATGAAGACACCTATGGTCACCATGGATCCAATCAGAGATAGAAGGACAAAAGGATCCTTAATGGTTAATTGAGATCTTTTGAAGCCTATAATGGAAATTTGTAACAATCAATTTGATTTAAAAGTTAAATGTCCTAGAAGTCTTGATAAGGACTTATGACCAAAATCATGTATGGGTGGCCAATAGTGCCAACAAGGGATCTTACATGTCATTTACTTATGTCATTTGCATGGTTTGAATTCTTACATGTTTGATTGTTGTTTCTAATGCTTTAAGGATATTATTTTTTATCATTTCAAACAATCTATAGAAGTTAAACCTTAAACATAATAAGCTCCATGAATAGGGTATTCTAGAGGAAAGAAAAACAAATGTCCTAATATTCAGTCTTTGTTATTGGGTTTTGGGAGGGGTGGCAGAATATTAAAAATAATTGTATTTTATTAGAGTGCTAACTAGCTTAATCATGATTAGTTTCACAATTCAAATTTCAAACATACCACTCTCTGTGTGAATTTTGTACCTAGTTGTAGACACAACACTTCAGTAAAACATTAGAGGTTAGCTTAAAATTGAAATCATGCAATAAATGAAGAACTAAACTAACTAGGCAATTTACTGCCTTCTAGTAGATGCGAGTATGATGTTCTCAGATTGTTATCGAGATCAGTGACCTTGACGACACCTAAATGAAGGATTTGAATGCAAAATCTAGATATGAAATGAATACAAATTAATCTATATTTTTGTATTTTCTATGCAATTATGATGAAAATTGATCTAACAATGATATGATCTAAGATGAATTCTAAATGATATGCAATACTCAAAAACAAGAATGATCTCACAATAGCTTGGATTTGCAAAGATGATTCTTCAGTCTCCAATTCGACAGTGTGAGGATGGAAAAATATGAGATGATTTGAGATGAGCTGAAGCCTTAATTTATAGAAATCTAGGGCTTTGAGGATGCATGGAAGAAATCCATAAATCACTCAAATAATTCAAGTTGATTTTTGAGTTATTTTTAAATAAAAGATAATTAACTCACAAAAATATGCAAAAGCAGAGTTTAACTCAAAATAGAGTTTAGCTTTAATTGATAATTGATAGTTGTCTGCTTTTCTTGATTGTGCATGTTTTATTTATGAATTAATTTAATAATAAAGTGATTTATTTCCAACTTAACTGATTTTGAAAAATAAAACAATTGATTTATGGATTAATCAATTATTTTTCAAACTTTTATTCAAAAACAATATTATTAAAAATTGACAACTTGCTTTAATTAATTAAATAAGAATTTAATCAATTATTCATAGGATTTTGGATTTATTGTCAAAATTAAATAATACAATTTATGAATAAATATAATTAACTTCAATTAAACAATTAAGTGGCAGAATTAAACTTAATTAATTAAATATTGAGAATATTCAATTAATCAAACTTTAGGATAAATTGGATTTATCGCCAAATAATCATTAAATTAAAGACAATTAAGATGATTAGGAATATTACTAGGAATATTCCCCTATGCAGAATTTGAGATAATCAATTAGGAATCGATGATGTTCAGATGTGCCTTAGGTTAGGACTTCGATGTTGATTTCATTCGATGTGTTGATATAGGAGGTTAATGAACCTATAGCCCATTTTTGGGATATTACATTTTGCCCCTCTTTGAATTGTTGTGCGAAGCGCAGTGGTTCAAAGACAGCCTGTGTATGATGTTGAAACTGATGTTTGAAATTGAAATTGATATGAGACAGAAACTGATTGAAATTGATATGAAGATAATAGGTCCTGAATAACCAAAGATAATGTTAACTATAACAGCAAATGAACTGATGATTGCAAAAAAAAGTGTCAAAACGCCTGATTCTGAACCTTATGATTGTGAAGAAGTGAGTGACTGATTCTAGACCCGATTATCCTTATATTGAATCACATTGGTATCACATCCAAACCCTTCAATTTTTGAAGAACCAAGGAAATACCACAATTGAACCGATAGTTGCAAAAATTGATACAATTTACAAGATTAAGAGAATACCAGATTGATATGGATCTCGATGAATCTAATATGCCCCAAGTGATGATTGATTTGCCCCAAGCGATGAGGTCTTTTGATGAATCAGCAACTAGACGTGGTTATTGTCTTGATTACTGAGGAAATATATGATTTCCATAAAGATATGATTTCAAATTAGATTACAGACTTTGAATGATATGCAATACCATGCCCCCTTCGGGATTAAAATTGAAATCTGACTAGAAAAGTCAACGTTGATAGTTTAGAAGCATGTGAATTGAGTTGAGATTTGGTTATACACGTTCGAGAATGCATTATGCATTGTTTAGAGGTCCTGGAGACCAAGTTTGACTAGGTGAAACTATGAGTTGACCATGGTTGACCAAGTTGAAATTCTTATAGTTTGATGTAAGATAATTAGTTAAGTTGAATTCTGGATTTCTATGATGATAGAAGGTTGATTATGCAAGTAGTTAATAATATGAATGATCTCAGATTTTGATTTTGATCCCGACAAAGGATTCTACTTGCTGTTTCATTGGAGGAACCTTCGTGTGAGATTCAACTCTTGTTAGATTTGAAGATGCGATTTGAAGAATCGTTTAAGCATTGAAGTTTAGCCAACCATTGTGAGATCATGCAAACATGCAAAATGCAAAGAGACATGCAGAATGAAATGCAACCTAAGACCTAGGACCTAGTCACTGATTATGTGTCGGTTATTCTCATCATTGAATTTTTTGGTAACCAGATAAATCAATACAATGCCCACTAGCTATGAAACCATAGACATATGAATATCGATTTGTATGCGCAAGAATCAATACAACACCCACTGGTCAACAACCATGGATATATGAATATTGATTTTGTTTGTGAAATGTCGGATTAAATATAAGCATCAAGGCATAAGCGCCAGGATGACCTGAATATCATGTCCATTTTGATATAGCAATTTGTATAAGCATCAAAACATAAATGTCATGATGACTTGAATACACCTTGCAGTACAAACACATCAAACAATCAAGAGATCATTCTAAATCCAATGTGAATTACCCATAGTGACCCTTTATTGTTCACCTCCTTAGGCAAGATTGCGTTTCACAGTAGGAGAAAAAACTCACTCAAAAAAAAAAATAGCTAGATCAAACTTCCTTGAATTTTTTGGGTATCAATGGTCGAGGTATGCATGGCCATCCAATTCGAGATAGAGGCTCTTACAGTCGAACACCATTTCAATCCAGAATTTTCAAAGTTGTTAGATTTTCACATACAAGCATAAAACAAAGAAAAGATTATGCCCCCAGTCATCACTCTCTAAATCCTGTAAAGGTCATCATCAAAGAGCTTGTGGGAACACAATAATGCAAAAATCTCAATGCGAATCAAAAAGCATACAAGGAGATAAAAGCATGTAAAAAGCAGAGATTGTTTTCAGTTTGTGTTTGATGTTTGATTGTGTTGTTGTAAATGCAAAATCCTTTCTGGAGACAAGATAGACTGACTGACTCAAATGAAGCTTCAAAGGACTTTGACTGGATATGATACGTCTAAGATACACTGGAGACCATAGGATATGACATTGATTGCCCCCAAGTTTGAACATTGATATAATATAGACGCTTGAGCTGATTGGTGTATAGACCAACTTATTGAAAACAAACTGGGAGATATGTACAAACTAAAGCAAGACTGAAAGCTGGGAAAGACCAAGATTGTGCTGATAGATGGAGCATTTTGAAACAAGTGGCACCCATTTGCCAAGTTTTCACCATCTTGGTAGAGATTCTATTTTTGCTACCAAGGTGCCTGTTTCCAGGTTTTCACCAAGGCACTTTTTTTTTCATTTTTTTGTATTTTTCCTTTTTTCAATTTTTTTTGTACTTTTGATATTTTTCCAATTTTTTTGTATTTTTTATATTTTTTCACTTTTTTTGTACTTTTGATATTTTTAAATTTTTTGTGAATCATCAAGGCACCTATTGCTAGGTTTTCACCAAGATGTTCATTTTTTTCAGGATCTTTTCTGATTTTTATGATTTTTTCAAGACATTTTACCATAGACTGAATGCCTTAGGCATAGAATTTCTTTAGATGGAGAACGTTGATTGGTTCTGGGAGCTGTTCTCCTTCAGTCATTGAGAGTTGATAGGCACCAGAGCCAAAAGTAGTAGTGATAATGAAGGGACCCAGCCAGTTGGGTTCAAACTTCTCCTTGCGTTCTCGATGTGATTGATTTTTAGGATTTTCTCTCAAGACTAGATCACCAACCTAAAATGCTCTATGTCTGACTTTCTTGTTGTAACCTCTAGACATTCTCTTCTGATATACTCTAAGATGATCATACGTTGCTTTTCTGTGCTCATCTAGTAATCCAAGTTCTTACAACCTAGACACTCTGTAGTCATCATCGGTTACTAGACCATGCATTCTGATTCTTAGTGATGGGATTTCAACCTCAATAGGTAGTACCGCTTCAGACCCATAAACTAAAGTGAAAGGTGTAGCCCCAGTAGGTGTTCTGATACTTGTTCTTTAGGCCCAGAGAGCTGGATTGATCATGAGATGCCAGTCTCTTCCTATTTTATTAACTGTTCGGTGTAAGATTTTCAAAGATTCTTGTTAGAAGCCTCTGCTTGTCCATTCCCTTGAGGATAGTATATAGATGACCAATGTTGAGTAATCTTGACTTTGGCACATAAATCATCTAGGTCCTTGTTTTTGAATTGTCCCCCATTATCTGTGATTATAGAATGTGGGATCCCATATCTGCATATGATGTAATTCAAGATGAACATAGATATATGTTTCCCAGTTGCTTGTGTCAAAGGAACCGCTTCTACCCATTTTGTGAAATAATCTATAGCTGTGATTATATGGGTATGTCCATTAGAAGAATGAAGATGTATAGCTCCTATAAGATCAAATGCCCATTGGTGAAAAGGCCATTGTGTAGTAAAGGGAATTAGATCTCTCCCTAGAGGATGAATTAAGTTTCTATGCACTTGGCATTTTTGACAGTTCTTAGCAAACTTGATAGACTCTGTCTCCAGTTTAGGCCAATAGTATCCAGCCCTAACAAGTTTTTGAGCTAGTGTTAAACCATTTGAGTGTGACCCACAAATACCATCATGGACTTCCTCTAACGCACGTTGAGACTCTTCCCATTCTAAACATCTAAGTAGTGTACCATCTAGACCTCGTTTGTATAGATCATGACTAATGATGACATATCGGGAGGCATTACAGATAAGGTATCTCTTCTCATGGCAGTTGAAGGTATCGGGAATGATTTGGTCTTGGAGATAGGAGAATAGGTTTTTGTATCTGGATGAATCATGACCAACAACAGTGCAGATCATGCAGGTTTTAGGGGAATCATATGCAGGATAAGATAGTGCTTTCACCAGGAACTCATAGCGTAGGTCATGTTTAGGCTGCTGTAATAAAGTAGATAATGTTGCCATTGCATCGGTAGCCTTATTCTCCATTCTAGGAATTTTCTCAAATGAGATAGATATGAAATATTTCTTAAGATCATCTACCATTCTCTTGTAAGGAATGAGCTTTTCATCTTTAGTTTGGTACACATCATTGACTTGATGAATAACAAGTTGAGATTCTCCATGAATGTGTAGCTCTGTCACTCTCCACTCAATTGCTAGTTTCATACCATTCAAAAGGGCTTCATATTCTATAATATTGTTTGTGTAAGGAAACTTTAATCTGAATGCTTTTGGGATTGAGTATCGTTGAGGAGTTATAAACAATATGCCTACTCCAGATCCATTCTATGTATAGGAGCCATCAAAGAATAACTGCCATTCTCTAGAAGAAAGAGTCATGATAGAGGAATCTAGAAATTCCATTTGCATTGGTGTATCATCAATCATAGGTGCATCTGCTAATTGATCAACAATAACTTGTCCTTTGATAGCCTTTCTTTCCACATATTCAATGTCAAATTCACTTAAGAGCATAACCCATTTAGCTAATCTACCTATGAGGGTAGCTTTGCTTAGTAGGTACTTGAGTGGATCAATTTTAGCTACCAATTGTGTGGTATGAGCTAACATGTAGTGTCTCAGTTTCTATGATGCAAAGATCACAGCTAGAAAAGCTTTCTCAATCATTGAATAGTTCTTTTCATATGCAACCAATGTTCTATTGATATAGTATATAGCTCTTTCCTTTTTGTTCTCATCATGTTGTGCTAGTAATGCCCCCAGTGATGTATCTGTAGCAGAGACATATAAGATCAATGGCTTCCCATGAATAGGAGGCATCAAGATAGGAGGATTTGATAGATATTTCTTGATATGGTCAAATTTATTTTCACATTCTTCATTCCATGCAAAGGTCACACCTTTATGTAATGTTTTTGTAAAAGGTTGTGATATATCAGCAAGTTGTGATATGAATCTTCTGATAGATTGTACTCTCCCTTGTAAGGTTCTCATTTGACTGATATTCGTGGGAGGTTGCATCTCTATTATAGCCTTGACTTTAGCTGGATCAACTTCAATGCCCTTCTTTGAAACTATGTATCCTAAGAGCTTTCCAAAAGTGACACCAAAAGCACACTTCTTAGGATTTAGTCGGAGTCTAAACTTTTCCATTTTGTCTAGGATCATGCTCAAGTCCTTTAGATGTTTAGTTCTAATCATAGATTTTGCTAAAGTATCATCAACATAATATTCCATAGTTCGATGCATCATGTCATGGAAAATAGATGTCATTGCTCTTTGATATGTAGCACCAGCATTTTTAAGCCCAAATGGCATGACATTCCAATAGAAGGTACCCCATGCACATGTGAAAGCAGTTTTCTCTCGATCCTCTGGAGCAATTTTTATTTGGTTATATCCAGAGAAACCATCCATTAAGGAATACATCTTGAAACCCACAGTCATGTCCACTATCATATCAATGTTAGGTAGTGAAAAATCATCCTTAGGGCACGCTCTATTCACATCTCTAAAGTTTGTGCACACTCTGATTGAACCATCTGGTTTAGAAAAAGGTACAATATTAGAGATCCATTTAGCATAGTCTATAACAAGGATGAACCTGTCTTTTAGGAGCTTCTCTAATTCAGATTTTACCAAGAGTGCAACATGAGGATGCATCTTTCTCAACTTTTGTTTAACAGGTTTGACATTTGGAGCTATAGATAAATGATGCATTATAAGATTAGGATCCAATCCTGGCATATCTGAATATTTCCATGCAAATTTGATCTTCTTCTCTGTTAGGAATGTTGTAAATTTTTGCTTCTCTTCTTCTGATAAATATTGTGCTACATGAATCAACTGTGGTTCCTCTGTTGTTCCCAAATTGATAGATTGAGTGGGCTCAATTAGAACCAGAGATCTGTCCTGTAAATGACTCAGAAGGATGTCAAATATCTCATCCTTAGGCACCTCAGAGAGGTTTTCACCTTCAGATACATCTTTTATTTTTACTTTTTTAGGTTATGAGACTGCCACAAAGTGGTTTTCACCCTCAGAACTCTTTTTCTTTTTCTTTTTATTCTTATTTTTCTGACTGAGATATTTGACGTCTGACTCTGTCATGCTAACACTTGGTTCACTGATGGAAGTACTCATAGGCTCAACTGCATTGAGGTAGAAAGCAAGGGCATAGTCATTGGGAAAGGTGTAAACACCATGGCTCAGATTTGTGGAGGTTTGATCAATAAGTTCTGGATGTTGGATAGTCAAAGTGGGGAAAGATTGGGAGATAGTGTTTACGGATATGGATCTATCATCATTGGTCCTAACCCGACGCTCGAGTTCAAAGGTGATATTACAACTTAAGACATTCAATTCATGAATAGGCTCAATGTCATTGTGGGAGTCCAATTCAGCCATAGGTGGATCAGACTTGATAGGTTCCTCATTTTTCTCTAGACTTACGTTGGGATTAGGTGCATATTGGTGAATAACATCAACATGTTTCTCTGTAATGAGCTCATCTTCTTCTGGAATGGCTCTCCATTCATAGTCATTAGATTCTTCATCTATGCCTCTAGGAAATCTAAGAACATGAGTAAAGTCAGGATGAATAGCCCAAGAAGGGTTACCCTCGGATTCTAATTTGAATTCATACTCATGAGAATCTGTCTCAGACTGACTACCACCTTCCTCTTCTTGATTTTTTTTGAGATTAGCTGGTTCTTGTGTTGCAACTATCTCTTGATTGATAGTAGGTTCTTGTGTTGCAACTATCTCTTGATTGATAGTAGGTTCTTGTGTTTCTACTACATTAATTCTTTTGATTGGATCATCTTTATCATCAAGAAGGTCTTTGATCTCTTTAGGCAATTTTTCATAACGGATGAGTTCTGAGCTGTCTGAATCACTATTTGATGGTTAAACTTCCTCCTTCTTAAGAAGAGGTTCATCTGGTGCGATCTGCTCTATGACATGAGAACAATTTCCCTTGAGGTGATAGGGTTTCTTCTTAAAGCCTAGGCCAACAGTATTCTTATTTTCCCTACCCGTATGTGAAATAGGTGCCATAAGACCTTTTCCTCTGACTCCTAGAGGTCCTTTACCTGAATATCCCATCTTAGCTATTAATTTATCTCCTGGACCATATGACTTAGAAGGGATCTGTGGTGTTGTAGACTCGCTAGTTTGAACATTGTGGGATTCAGGCTCATCTTTGTATAGCCATGATAGCACAGCTTCATCCTCTTCAAACTCTTGCTTGGATACTTGTTATGCCACAAAATTATTTTTATATGCTTCAAGAGGTTCCTTAGGTTTGGGCTTGGACTGTTTCAGAGATTGTCCATAAGACTTAGGTGAGATAGGGAGAGATGTCAAAGATAAGACTGGCTCTATAGTATATTCTCCCATCCCATTTTCTTTGATATTGACCTCTTTAGCAATGTCTTCCATTTTGGATGTTGAAGCAACATTTAGTTATTCAGTAGAAGATTCTTTGTTATTGGGAACAAGCTTATCAGCACTTTCCTTCAATGTATTGCAAGTTGTATTCAGATCTGCGAGGATAGTAATCTCTACTCCTTCATAAGGAAACTTCAAACATTGATGGTATGTAGAAGAAATAGCTTGCATTTCATGTATCCATGGTCTCCCTAGAAGAATGTTGTAAGCCAAAGGTAGATCAAGAACTTGACATATAGTATCTCTGATAACTGGACCTGCTCTAATAGGTAAGACAGTGGTGCCTTTAGAAGATCTTTCTTGTTCATCATAGGCTTTGATAATTATTTTCTTTCTAGGATCAATAGCCAATTCTGAAAATCCCAATTGTGTGATCAAGCTGTAAGAACAAATGTTTAGGCCAGCGCCCCCATCTATCAACACATGTTTGACTCTATGGTTCTGGATCAAGACTTCTATATGCAAAGGCTGATTATGTGGGTGACTCAAGGAGTTTTCATCTTCCTCTGAAAAGGAGATATATTGCGGAGATGTAAGATGTCCAACCATAGTCTGGAACCTGTCTAAATCAAGGTCATCAGGAACATTGGAACCAAGAAAAGCTTTGTCTAGTATGGCTCTGTGAGCTGGGGATATTTGAAGCAACTCAAACATAGAGATTTTGGCATTAGTGTGTTGGAGTTGTTGAACAATGCTATAAGATGTAGGCCTTGTATCCTTTGGATTGGAAGATTTGGAAGCAGACTTCTATTTGGAAGCAGATGAAAGATTGAAGGGTATCTTAGGGACATTAGATGAATCTAGGATTTGTCCTTTCAGATGTGCTTGAGCTTGTGATTGAGTAACTGCATTAGCTGAGGAATGATCTCTTTCTCTTCTTACAATTGTGATGACATTGCAACTTTCAGAGAGACATGGTTCAACCATATTGATGACAACATTATTTCCAGGGTAGGCATAATTGACTTTTGCCCCCATATTAGGCTGAGAAGTTGAAACTCCTTGACCATGTTGCGGAAATGGTTCTATAAATGTCGTATGATCATTATTGCTCTTAGGATTGTCAACTATGATGTCTCCACTATCGATTAGATCTTGAATGGTGTGTTTCAACCATAAGCAGTTATTAGTTTTGTGACCTTTACCTCGATGGAAATCACAGAATTCATCTTCTTTCCACCAATGTGGCTTAGGGTCTAGATCATATTGTCAGATTGCTAGCAAAGAGATGATGTTATCAGCTAGTAGAGTTCTCATAGCTGATTCTAAAGATTCTCCAAGAGGAGTGAACTTTCACTTTTTATCCCAAGATTTGTATTATGGCTTGTTTTGGAATGGTTCAGATGACTTTTGTTCTGAAGCTTTAATGGCTTGGGAACCAAGAGTTAGATTGTAGGATGGTGCCTTTGATGGGGCATAGATAGTGTCAACAATGCCATCTGTGATGATGCCTTTGTTCTTGTTCCAATTTTTGTTCTTATCTTTGGAACTAGATCCAGATTCGTATTTGTCCTTTTGAAGCGTGATATCTCCTTTCTTGACAAGTACTTTCTCAATCTTGATTGCATTATCTACCATTTTGTCAAAAGATGTATGATCTTGCATTTGTAATGGGTAGTTGATCTCTAGGACAAGGTTATTGATAAAGATTTCAAGTTTCTCCATTTTGGGAATTGGTCTAGCATATAGAGAGAATTTCTTTCGCCACCTCTTGAGGAATGTTAGGAATGGTTCTCCTGGATATTGCTTGAGGTTACAGATATCGATCATGGTGACCGGGTGTTGAATATTGTAGGAGTATTGTTGATAAAATATTTTAATCAACTCCTCAAAAGTTTTAATCATAGGAGGCAATCTAGAAAACCAATGAATGGATGCTCCACCCAGAGATCTAGGAAAGAGGTGCATCAGATAGGTCAATTCATGCATGAACTCCATGGATTGTGTACAAAACTCTTTGACATGATCTTGAGGATCAGAGTGTCCGTCATATTTATCATACTTCGGCATCTCCACTCTTTTTGGAAATGGCGGCATGTACAAGTCTTTGTTAAATGGAAAAGGACATAGAGCCTCCATGGGGAACTCCTTGGGTTCCTTCTCTTTTTCGAGTTTATTCAGTTTGACTTGTAAAGCATGCATCTGTTTCATCATGGCCATTATCAAAGTTTCTTCCTCATGTGTGATGATATCTTCGACATTAAAATTAGGAGGAAGCTTAGCTCCTTGATGAGCTAACTCCAAAAAGTATGTTTCTCTATTTTCTTTCAAGAAATGCCTCGTCATTTTCTTGAATTCATCATCATTTTGGTAACGAGCAATTTCTTCAGGTGTGGGTTCCTGATCTGCACCATGTTGGGAATGAGCTCCTTGAGAGCTGTGATTCATCCCTACTTGAGACATGGTAGGATTTTTGGGACTCCTTGAGATAGATCGAGGAGGAGTTTGTTGATTACCTGCATGGGTTGATGGAGGAGGTATGTAACCAGTTTTCAATTGAAAGTTGCCAAGACTGTCATCCTCGTAAAGACCAAAATTGATGAGTTTCTCAAGAGTTGAACCCTGGCTATTAGTCAAAGGTAAGATCTGAGATGTCTCTCCTGATTTCTTGTGTGAGGAAGCTCTGGTTTCCACCATTAACCTTAGGTGAAGTGAAGAGAATAGGATGAAGACAACTAAAGAATGATTTGATGCAAGAAAATCAGATGACGCAACCTTGTCAAGATTATGATTGGTTTGAAGATTTGATTAGATGTGGGTGAAGGATACTATGCCTTGGATGTATGGGTAGATTGCCCAAAAGATAGAGGACACAAGTTCACAACACTTAGTCTATTTTTTAAGATTTGATAAAAGATTGATAGATCTGACAAGGTTTTGACACAAGATGAAAAGGAATCAAATCGATTAAACAGATGGTTGAATCAGATTCAAAAGGCCACTTTTGGAAAATGATAGGATTCTCAATAGCTACTGCTTTGTTCCTGACATAGTGATTTGTTCGATAGATTCTAGAAATAGGTTGAAAAAGCTAAGTATCTGGCAATTCTGACAATTTTTTGACAACTTTTCAAAATTTTCCCAAACGACACTCTGCAGACTTGTACAACAGTGAGTATGCTATGAAAGGATAGTTGAAAAGCTCGTATGACAATTGCAAAACTCACACGATAGTTGCTAGCAAGATTTGACTTTTTGAATTTGACTGGCAGAAAGACTCATACGACACTGGGTTCTTTACCATACGACAGCTGGGTAGTAATGAAATGACATTTGATAAAAACTCGTATGACTTTCTGACCTCTTGAGACAACTTTTTACTCTAGAAAGGAATTTTACTTCAAATTTTGCAAATTTAGGGTTTTCAATTTTGGATTGTTTGCAAATTTTAATGTCCAAATTTGAGGATGGTAATAGATTTGTTCATTTTCAATAACCAAATAGATAAACAAGCACGCAAAATAGCAAGCAAGTGATTTAAAGCATGTCTGAAAATAATGAACAAGGGCAAAAGAAACCTTGCGCATGAACAATCAAGTGATTTTATTCGTTCTAATCCTCAGAAGCGCTAATTGTGTATGTTCCAAAAATGTTTTTCAATAACGCACATATACCCTAGAAAATGAAAATTTGGCCTCGCTAGGGTTTTTAGTAATGGTTTGACTCTGCAACTTTTATGATCCAAGAGGACGAACTCCAATCCAGGTGCACTAGGGTTTTGACACAGTCTGAGAACTTAATCTTCAAGATCTGCTAGGGAGATCTGACAGCCCAACAAGAGACCACACCTGTGGATATTTCTTCAAACAGGATATTTATATAGCGGTTGTCACTACCACAGTGAAAATGGCTATTACCACTTGAGGTTCCGTCAATGTGGTTGACCTAATTAATGGAATGTCCACTACAGTTAACCCTCTCTAAAGGTGACTCACAAGATATACCACATGGAGATTGGTTCCAGATTCAAGGATTTGGGTTTCTGTTACTATCCAAAAAGGAAGTAGAGCATAATCCCCTAGCCTTTTCACTTTTAACCCAAACAAAGTAGACAGATTAATCTGACACGCTAAGACCAAGATTATCTCACAAAGATCTATGATGTCAACCCCTTATGATCTATCAACCTCTCCGGAGAGAGAATGCCTCGATCAAAATTTGAAGACACGCAGATCTAGTGGAACGTGAGACTCCCTCAGTATCCTCCCCACCTATAAGGGATCCTTCATTGAGAAGAGTTTCACTGGAAACCCACTCTCTCAAGATCCAAAAATAGTGTTCATGGGGCCTAATTACTATGTGTAACAAAGATGTTTAAAGCAAACTATGTTCATTTTTATGGCCCAAATGAAGTCTATGATAGGAAAGCAATAAAAGTCACTCAAGCTAGACACATGAGATGTTCGTTTTAGATCCAAAATTGAAGTCTTATCAGCTGAGAAGATTACCTGAATTCCTCGCAATGTGCTTAGTAGACTTTTACCTATTTTTAGCAATTCTTGCACTTTTTCCAATCAAAACCAGTAGGAGTCAATCAAAAATAGAGAATTTCAATTGTTAAGATTAGCCGTTAATCAAAATATGAGAATTAAATCTGAAAAACTGCTCTGAAAAATGAAACAACAATTGAAAACCTGGTGCCAAAACTCGTACGACAATGGGTTTGCTTCCAGACGACAATCCAAAAACTCATACGACACTGGGTGTATGATGATATGACAGTTGAACTTCCAAACGATAGTGTGTATAGTCTGGCATGATTCTCGATCCAATAGACTATCGTACGATAGTGGGCATAGTCTGAGATGACTTTTGTCAGAAACTCGTACAAAACTTGTACGAACAAAATTTAAAAATCATAGTTTTGGCTCAGAAATCGAAAAGAAAAGATTGAAATTGATAGAATTGAATTGGAAACCCGTATAAGGGCCCCACAGTGGGTGCCAAAAATGTGTGTGTAAATTTTGTACCTAGCTGTAGACACAACACTTCAGTAAAACATTAGAGGTTAGCTTAAAATCAAAATTGTGCAATAAATGAAGAACTAAACTAACCAGGCAATTTACTGCCTTCTAGTAGATGCGAGTATGATGTTCTCAGATTGTTATCGAGATCAGTGACCTTGACGACACCTAAATGAAGGATTTGAATGCAAAATCTAGATATGAAATGAATACAAATTAATCTATATTTTTGTATTTTCTATGCAATTATGATGAAAACTGATATGAATCTAGAATCTAAGATGAAAATTGATCTAACAATGATATGATCTAAGATGAATTCTAAATGATATGCAATACTCAAAAACAAGAATGATCTCACAATAGCTTGGATTCGCAAAGATGATTCTTTAGTCTCCAATTCGACAGCGTGAGGATGCAAAAATATGAAATGATTTGAGATGAGATGAAGCCTTAATTTATAGAAATCTAGGGCTTTGAGGATGCATGGAAGAAATCCATAAATCACTCAAATAACTCAAGTTGATTTTTGAGTTATTTTTAAATAAAGGATAATTAACTCACAAAAACATGCAAAAGCAGAGTTTAACTCAAAATAGAGTTTAGATTTAATTTATAATTGATAGTTGTCTGCTTTTCTTGATTGTGCATGTTTTATTTAAGAATTAATTTAATAATAAAGTGATTTATTTCCAACTTAACTGATTTTGAAAAATAAAACAATTGATTTATGGATTAATCAATTATTTTTCAAACTTTTATTCAAAAACAATATTATTAAAAATTGACAACTTGCTTTAATTAATTAAATAAGAATTTAATCAATTATTCACAGGATTTTGGATTTATTGTCAAAATTAAATAATACAATTTATGAATAAATATAATTAACTTCAATTAAACAATTAAGTGGCAGAATTAAACTTAATTAATTAAATATTGAGAATATTCAATTAATCAAACTTTAGGATAAATTGGATTTATCGCCAAATAATCATTAAATTAAAGACAATTAAGATGATTAGGAATATTACTAGGAATATTCCCCGATGCAGAATTTGAGATAATCAATTAGGATTCAATGATGTTCAGATGTGCCTTAGGTTAGGACTTCGATGTCAATTTTGTTCGATGTGTCGATATAGGAGGTTAATGAACCTATAGCCCATTTTTGGGGTATTACAACCACTAGGAGTCATTGCAACGGAATTGGGTCAAGAAAAGAAGTGTGCATGCTTTCCCATTTGGGTCTTCTCTTGTTTTAGAATGAAAACCTAATTTTTTCCACTGTAGAAAAGGACATGTTCCCAAGGACTACTTACTCAATCTGTAAAACACAACTTCTTGCAGGCTGCCCAGTGTACCATAATGCATTGTGTGTTTTATGGTGTGCAAGTGACGTGCTTTCTAAGTTTGCACAGGAGAGTAAAAGGGTTAACTTTTTCGTTACTAAAAATGGTGTGGACTATAAGTTGGTGGTTCACTTTCATGACATTGTAAATGCTGGTGACAACCTCATTCCACCCACGGAGTCACTAGAATGCTCGCAACCACACTCGACCCAAGTGACCCCAAGGTGCACTAAGCATGATTAGGCAACGATCTTCTGAGGCTTTTATCTTGGACCTTATGAGAGGTATTGACAAACCATTAGGGGCTACGGGATCTTTTTTCCAAGGTCTACAATAACTTCTCTCAATTTTGGGTGATTTGACTTCATTTGTATTTGGCAAGGTAATCTCAGTCGATGCCAAAACTTGCAGTGAGGGGTAGTTGAAAGTAGCTCAGTAGTGTATCTTTCAAACCATCCATCCTGGCATCAAACCATCTACTCCATTAGCTCTAATTGGCTAGGTAAACACAAGTGATAACCCCATTCCACCCATAGAGTCACTAGAACGCTCGCAACCACGCTCGACCCAAGTGACCCCAAGGTGCACTAAGCACGATTGGGAAATGATCTTTCGAGGCTCATATCTTAGACCTCGTGAGAGGTATCAAAAAAATGTTAGGGGCTATAGAATTGTGTTTCTGAGGTCTATAATAACCTCTCTCGATTTTGGGTGATTTGACTTTGTTTGCATTTGGCAAGGCGATCTCAGTCGATGCCAAAACTTGTAGTGAGGGTCAGTTGAAAGTAGCTCAGTAGTGTATCTTTCGAACAGTCCATCCTGACATTGAACTGTCTGCTCCATCGACTCCGGTTGGCTGGGTAAACGCATATGACAACCCTATTCCACCCACAGAGTCACTGGAACACTTGCAACCACGCTTGACCCAAGTGACCCCAAGGTGCACTAAGCACGATTGGGAAGCAATCTTCTGAGGCTCTTATCTCAGACCTCGTGAGAGATATCAAAAAATTATCAGGGGCTACGTGATCATCATTCCAAGGTCTACAATGACCTCTCTCGATTTTGGACGATTCGACTTCGTTTGCATTTGGCAAGGCGATCTCAGTCGATGCCAAAACTTGCAGTGAGGGTCAGTTGAAAGTAGCTCAGCAGTGTATCTTTCAAACCATCTGTCCTGGCATCGAATCGTCTTCTCCATCGGCTCCGGTTGGCCTGGTAAATGCTAGTGACAACCCCATTCTGCCCACTGAGTCACTGGAACACTCACGACCACACTCGACCCAAGTGACCTAACAACACAAGTGCTACATTTCTCTGTGGATTTAGTAAACCCCAATATGATGAGTTATATACACAATGAGTATATACATAGTATTGAAACAATGTAGTACTAAGTGGCTCAAGTGGGATTACAAGTTGGGTAAAGAGCCGTGGGATTTGTGACGTAGTAGAGTGGGTATATAGAGTATAATATCATCACTTGTCTTTGTAATGTAGTAGATGGAGATATAAAATGTTATGTTAGGTGAAGTTTAATGGTAATCAAGAAATATGATTCATGGTTTTGCATGCTGGGGTCAGGATGTATATGAAAAAGATATATAGATGGTCGAGAAGTTTGGGATGTTATAAGATGTGCATGTGTGGGTTTGAGGACATGAAACATGTGATGTGTATGGTAATGGAGTTGGGTTGTCCAAGGATTTGAAAAGATTGATTTTTTGGGTAGTTGGCAGATGTGGGCTATCACTGGAGCACGCCTTAAATGCAAAATTATGGTTTTTATACGTGAGTCCAGTTGTGTTCTGATTGAGTAAGTTAACATTTACAGAGGTGGTTTGTAAATCTAAAGAGACTGATTGTCCCTTTGGGTGGGAGGTATAATGGTATGAAACATAAGAACATAAGCAATCTATAGAAGTTAAACCTCAAACATAATAAGCTCCATGAACAGGGTGTTCCAGAGTAAAGAAAAATAAATGTAACTTCAACAAGATATAATTTAAATCATAATGATAATCATAGTCAAGATATAACTTCACCATTCAATTCCATAAACATGAATAATAAATATGTATACAAAAGATGATGCAAATATAACATAAAAATGAACATGTTCTATATATAGAAAGTATCAAAAGTATCTCCATATACAAATATGGCACATGCCATTTCAAAATGTCTACAAAATCAATGTTTCAAGGTGTACAATGTGGCATATATGCCATCTCAAAATATGCCAAGTGGCATCTCTAAATGATCACAAAACTAAAACTACATCCTATGTTGTAGGGGGATCATCAAAATGTAGCCTCTTTGAAGAAGTGTTTGGCTCTGATTGATCCTGCATAAAAAATGAGTTCAAACCCAAGTTAGATTGCTTAGTTTATATGATTTGTACACACACACACATATATAATTCATAATTCAAACACTAATTTAATTAAAATGATAACTGAATACAAATATTTGTACATGGCCTCTCGATCGCCTACCACGATCAGGTGTCCTAGCATAAGTCTTTGGTAGCGAAGGGACCATGCCAACAATACCAACTTCAACCTATAAATATATATTTGCAATAATGAGATTAGTGGAGTGGTGCAACATAGAGTAATAAATCTACAAAATAGGATGATAGCATAATAAAATTACAAATTGATTGAACTAAAATTAAAACTTACATATGTTGATCCCTCCTCTGGAATAGTGGGATGGGTCAACAAAGATATAAAAGATTCTCATGGGCCCTCCCTCACATTGGGAGTAATCTATGAGAGTAAAAAGATTGTCAATTATATATAAATGTACTTCATCATAACAACCCTGGTTACAAAATATAAATAACAATATGTAAAAGTCTATATACAATCATGCTATCACTTCGAATCGAGATGCCTGTCAGCCTAGGCTCCCGAACCCATGTCGGGACATCATCAAAAGCCACACCCTATACAGTCAAGTGCAAGTAAAATATTTATTACTACACACAAGTGGCAGACATATGCATGCATAATTAATCTTAAACAATTAATTACCTTTCCTTTGTCGACACCTGATGAAGGAACCACCTCATGCCCCCCACTGACATCAGTTGTAGCTTGCAAGAGTACAATAAAATGACAATATATTAGTAAATGTATGAATTTTATTGCTCTAATTGATGGAGATTTAAGCATGTACACCAAATGATATAAAAAAACTAATGGGTACATAATTTATAATATATTGTATAGGCATCAAGGCCAAATGAAATGGCCGAAAGTGTGGAGTCATCCACCTATCTCAACTCCTCCTCTGTCGTCGACTGAACATAAATGGAAAAAATATATATACATAAGTGCATGCAATCATTAAAACTAATCTAAATAAATAAATTATTTTAAAATTAAATAATTCATGTGACAAATTTATTTATAATGTTTACTCTTACCGTATCAACAGGATTCCATGACTCTGCGTACACCTCCTGAGCACTCTCATGAGATGTAGATGCTCCATGAGGTGTTGCAGCCTCTGCAGCTGCGTCTCCTATATCCTCCTCATCAATAACATACTAATATGTATCACCATCAGTAAGCGGTCCAAGGCACATATTCTTGCATATAATGCAAATATGGGGCTCGCATACATGTGAACTCCGACGAGATATCGATGCACTAACATCATCCACACTAGGATGCAACACTGACTTGGTTTGCATGATCAATTGATCACTCAGCAAATGAATGGCCTTAATAGTCTGTGAGGCAACCTCTGCAATGATATTGGGATGCTGCACTGGAGGAGGGGGTGTGACATCAGTGGGGGGGACGAAGGTAGTGGCCTTTTTGTGTTGGGCAATTGGCCTAGTCTGAGGAGCTCCTCCGCCTACGCCCATGTTGGGCCTCATGCTAAAATAATTAACATTGTGACCAAGCACAAACTCAGCATACAATTTTTTTATGAAATAGAAAGGGAGCTCCAAATTGCTATGGGGTGGTTTATCAAAAACCATCCACCAGTGATCCCAAAAGTGTGTTCGCATTGCTTCATTTGTTCACCATTTTATTGATAATTTGGGCTTTTGGGGGTCAAATTGTAATCTGGTTTTAGGATTCACAAAAAGGGAGGCTATATCTTCCTTAGTTATATTAAGGGTCACAATCCCATCATGGTCAAGCCCATCATCAAATTGGGCGTGCATATCATCATGCCAATGAAGAGCAACATTATGTTGTCACGCGAGTGTGTCAATGTTTTCAACAATAGTATTTAGGGTGGCCAGCATGGGACATAATGTAGGTATATTTCGATATGCGTTTTGGAAACATCGTATTGTGTTCAAATTATATTGTATCAAATCTTCTAAAGATTGAGGGTTTTGAGACGAGGGATTGTTTTGGGAATCGTTATTTGGTGCGGGAGGGTTATTTTCTTCATTGTTGTCAGCCATGCCTGATTAAATTTTAAAAAAATCTAAATTTCAATTTGATATCATATGTTATTACAAAACTAAATATAAAACCCTATTTCAACCAAAAAAAACTACATTTAGCATCAAAATGAAATAAAATAATCAAAATATACAAAGAATTTACTTACCGTATATACTGTGGAGTCAAATTTGTTGTTGGGGAAATCAGATACCCAAAAAAATTGAGTATCGAATATATAGAGCCGTTTTACAAACCTAAAAAAAATGAGAGAAATGAGAAACACGACCCGCGGATTTTGATTTATGCCACAGGTTTCGGGTACCCGATTAGGATTGTGCTTTGGTGTGAGGTTTGCCCAAGTATATTGATACTGAGGCCTACTAAAAAGTCAACAAGCATTTTCATGCGCTTTTGGACGAGTGAAAAGTGAATATTTTTCACATCGCCACTTTTTGGCCCCTCATGATCTTGCACATACCCAAAAATTCTCCCTTAAGAGTCTATCTAGTGATTGGGATAAGATTGTCAAGTGTAATGATAGCTAGGCCTTTAGTACTTGTTGGTTTTTGTTTTATTTCCCTTTTTTGGTTTAATGATCTAATCAAACTTAAGATAGTTCATGTGGTTATCACAACATGTTTTATGTTTGATGAACTTTAGATACTCTATGACATTCCAGGACTCTTTTAGTTTCTATAGTACTATTAGTTTTCATGCTTTAAATTGGATTATTGTTGATAAAATTGACTATGTTAAAGTTAGTAGTAGTGGTAGAAACTCTGCAAAGATGATTTCAACAGTTTTTGATTAATCTTGTGGGAAGGGTGTTTTTCCTTTCTCTCAACTATAATGGCCCTAAGTAGGGTTTTTTTGGTTGTTTCTTAGTGCTTATCTTGTTGTTATGGGATCAGGGCCCTCTCTCCACTGACTTAATAAAAAAACATATTTTATATTCTCTTCCTTGTAAATAAGACTCATAGTAATTTTAGCATTAAATTTTATTTTTAAATAAATATATAGGTTACATGAGTTAATGAAAAGTATCATCTTTAGTATCTTGATATTGAATTATTCTATTATGGTTGGTACATGTCGAGAGATTAAAATTTACAATGGGTTTGTATGTTGGAAAAACATAAACAAATATATAATAGATCTAGATAGAAATTATCAATGATAGCTAGATAATATCTTAGAATGTTCATTCACTAAATTTATTAGGAAGTGAATTAATTGGCATAAATTTTGAAGAATTATTATACCTGAGTAGTTTAAAATGAAGAATTCCAATTACAAAACTAGTTATGTGGGGTAGAGATAAAATACTTACCTTAAAGAACATTTTGTCATGGTATACTTAAGGAATGAATGGAAATCTTGAAATCAAATAATTAGCTTGAATAATATATGATTTGAAGTGTTATGGCTTGATTTAGGCTATACAATAAAATAAATAGTTATGATGGGCTCAATTTTATTATGTAGAGGGACCAATTCAACTATGATAATAGAAATGAATTAATATATACAAATGGACATATTTTTTTAAATATTAGGCTTGGATGAATTTTTAGAATATGATAATTTAATAGTGAAGAAGGATTGATATATCTATTATGGGTATGGAGTTTAAGTTAAGAGTTAATTTGGTGGAAGAAGGAGGAATTTTATCACAAAGGTGTGAATAAAATAAGAATCCATATTAGATGATGTTGATCTAGTGTGTGTTGGATGTGAAGACTATAGAACTGGCAATAGGTGGATGCAGAATATAATATCCAAGATTCAAGGTAGTGATAAAAAAATTATTTGAGAAGAAAGTGTAAACTAATTTGTCTTGGGAGTTGGTTTTCTTAATGAGGCGACCATTGATAAAAAAAAAGAATAGGAATCATATAAGAAACATGAGAAGGTTGAGTGATATTTTATATACAAGGAAAAATAGAAAATAAAAAATTCTTTGAAGATGAGAGATTTATAAAAAGCCAAATTTTTTTGATAGGTAACTTTGAGAGAAATATCATAAATCATTAAGTTTATTATCTAGGATGTTAAAACCAAAAGAATTGAATAAAAAGGCATTTTTGATAGTCTACAAAATGAATTTAAAGATATGGTAATAAATAGGAATCATGATATTAAAGTTAACTGTAAACTTTGAAGGTAATAATGCAAAGAGAGGATTTATAAATGGTGCAATTGGTTTTAGATGAGGAAGTAGAGAACATTGATTTTGATCAACTAGAAAATAGTAAAATTGTGAATACATTAGGATTGTATAATTTTGGAATAGTTACACTACTACCTAGAGGGGCATTTAAAGACAATTTTTGAGACAAACAAAAAGTTATGTATTGTCACAAATATCATTTTTAACCGGGTGTCTTAAAAAATGTCTTAAAAAAATGTCTCTGTAAGACAATATGAATCAAAAGTAATTTCGTCTCTTTAAAGACGATTTCACTTTTGTCTCTTTAGAGACAATATTTCTTTAGTACCAACTATTGTCTCTAGAAAGACAATATGTGTTTAAATCCAACAATTGTCTCTAGAGAGACAATATGAAAAACTGTATTAAAAATTAAATACATTTATTTTAAATATTCTTTTACTGTGGTTTTCAACATTTAATATTTCTAAAAAAAATTTATACAATATTCACTGTAATTATTTTTTATATTTTATTTCTTACGAAACACTCAACAAAGTAGCATAAGTACTCACTAACTTGGCTACAAATACCATATTAATTGTAATTATTTCCAATGTTGTGTATCTTACAAAATGATGTGGGAGCTCCTCCACAACAAAAAAAATCTACCACAGATATGACATAACCGTTATTGAATATTAACATTGATTTCCCTAACACTATAGCCTCATTGTTAAGTACTTAAACTGGCCCAAAATCCTCCATACATACATGTACACCAAGTTTAATGGTGTGGCACAAAAGCCCTTGATTTAACTACATATTTTTATGAAGCCAACCATAACGAAATGTTTAATTTTGAACATGTTACAGCTGTAATCCCTTCAACGTGCCATATTAGAATGACCACATGTAGATGCGATTTCCCAGCAATATTTTCCAAACGAACAAGAAGCATCTCATATTTTTCATATTTATCATGTAGCTGAAGGATAGAAAGATTCAACTAAACACGAATCATCTCATATTCTTGATGGTTCTCCAGCAGCCTCTGCAAATAAAATTATGTATTACTTCACAAAAAAATTATGAAGGGAAGGTCAACTCAAGGGATAAACATAATGGGAACAAGGAAATAATAGCATACTTCTCTTTCAATCTGATATAAAGACCATCAAGGTCCATCATTGCCATGTATTTTTATAAAGGAGCTTGATATTAATGAATAGTATTCATGAGCTTCTTTGCTTGTAGAAAAAGAGAATAAGTACATAAATCAAATCTAATTTTTTGAACTTTAAATAAAGACAAATCTGATGGAGGAGATAAAAATTTCATAAATGTAGTACACAGACAGCTCAAGAAATCATCGTATTCACCCGATCAGCATGCACACAGAACACACTCTTTGACTTTTCAAAAATGCAATCACATTTTCTGAGTATCAGACCTTTGTTCCTTTCACTCAGCACAACACCACAAATATTGTATCACACAACACACTGTATAAGGCATTGTCTCTACTCCCAAAATTCCAAAATTTTGCACTTCCAGATCATGCATCAACTCAGCCAAATAATTCTGCACTTAAAACACTCCCACACATCTACATATCTCTTCCTTTACACATACACACACGTCTTCAGCCACAAAACCCAAAAGCAAACTGCCCAGTCAAAGTTTTTTAAATGACAACCATCACTGCCAAGTAATATGACACATAGCTGAGTGTTGCCTCTATTAACAACAAGGACATTCTAGAATGAAACACGCAGCTTTTTCATTGGAGACGTCACAAGAAATATCTGAAGCTATTGGACCAAAATAGGATAAGGAATAAATGAATATTCAACTCCAAAAGGTCAAACATATTTGACTCCAAGACTAATAAGAAGGGATTTGCCCAGCAGCAATAACAAAGTCTGTATTCACAATATCCACCTTAGTGTGTAATTTATTAATTATTATTTATTTACTTATTATTATTCATTTTATTATTATTTATTATTAATTCCCATTCCAGAAAGGGGATATCACATCTTCCTTCAAACCTTACTGACACATTTTTAACAAAGAAAAATGTATATGAAATGAAATGAGGCTCTTTTCCCTCAAGTAGGGTGAGCTAGAGTTTGAGGGCCCACAAAAAAAGATTAAATGTGTTTTTTTTTGTTTTTTTATTTTAAAAATGTCACTTTATGAATAAAAATCTTATAGAAATAATGATAAAGGATGATCTCAGAAAAATATATATATTATAGATTGTAAAAAGTTGATATCTCTAAGCTAAGATTATGTTAGTAGCAAGAAAAGTGACGATGAATCTACCTAGCAAAAGTGACACTCCAAGGAGTAATGATCTAGTTTTGAGTAATACACACTCACACCCTTACTGATTAAGCTGCACTCTCCCTCCTACTCTCCACACTACAAATCCATTGACTCCTGTTGCAACAGATTTCAAAAAGTTATCACATTGTATGCTTGGATTCTTCAAAGACTATGAGCTGAAAGAAGAAGCAAAACAATAAACACTTATTGAGTATCAATTTAACACTTGGGCACCCCACATGCATAATGCTGAAGAAATGTGTATACATTAGCGAGCATCAATTGATATCATTAACAATTTTGCATACCTTGCCAACAAGAGCAAGTCCAATAATTCTATTGACACATGCCACAACCTGCCACAAAACCAAGTGGAATTTAGACTCATTGAACAAACCAACCATATACTCAAACAATTTTTCAAATAAGTGGCATAGAGAGTCACTAGTATACCAAAAGAGACAACACCAAAAAAAATATTCAAGCTTTGCAAGTAGTACCCAACACTTTCAAAGAAGCCAACCGAATATTAGACAAGAATAACAATATTACCTGGATCTCTTGTAGGAAAAAAATGAATTCTCCTCTACTGAATCCTCTATTGTTTTATTGCTAAAATGGTAATGATGCATGCATGCTCTTTGCAACTTACAAAAAAACAAAGTAGACAGGCTATATACATAGAGTTCACAGACTCTATTACCAACTGAAAGTTCTAAATTAAATACCACATTCTAAATATAATACAATAAAACATTCTAAAAATATATTTTGTTTGATCTATTTACATATATTTTTTCTGTGGAAGTGCATACAGTACTAAAAACTGTGAAACGTGAGGGGCACATAAATGGTGAAGCCAATACTCATATCTCTGGGAATAATTTCTTTAAGTTATCTGCCTATATTGGAGAAAACTATATGTCAATTGCTCACCACTGTTTGTGGTTTGATTTCCTATGATTTGGGATTCACTGGAAGCTTGGATCTATTAAAAAGTCCTAGCCCCTAAGGCAAAAGAAAAGACATCTTGTAAAAATTACAAACCAATATTCAAATTCAGCTTCAGGAAAGTGCTAGTGCTACAATATCTTGTTCCTTTGTTTGAATGTATTTGTTTCATAAAATACTATAAAACGTCTCTGTTATAGCCTTTCTGGGTTTGGCTTGTGTATGTATTTAGTTAAGGATATCTCAAAGAAACAATCCTGACAAAGTCAAGCAATAGGGTATTTGATCGAGATATTTCAAGATTAATATGAACAAACAATGTTGATTATTAACATGATGTGGATCCATCCAGCATACAAATGGATTCAAGAAATTTTTCAATACTTAAATATAATCCATAATACTTGCAAGCTAGATATCAAGATATTAAAAACTTATTTCTCCTTGCTTGTGTTTTCTTTTGCATTTGGTGGTTAAAAATTAAAAACATACCAAAAAAAGTCATGTCATGGTAACTGGCATATCTTATGGTTGATTTCCAAATTTTATGTTGTAGATCATATTGAATGACAAGAACCTAATATAATATAAAAGAAAAGATTGCAAAAATAGCACTTGTGTATTTGAACATGTAGGTCTGATTGTAACATAAACACAAAAAATAATGATGAGTACTCTCAAAATATGATTATGCCAATATTTGGTTTAAGAAATATATAAAGACTAATGTAATAACATACTTCATTATGGAAAGTGAAAATTCTTGCAGGAAAGAAATCACCATATAGAAATTTGCTTCTACATAATTTTAACCAACCTTTACCACCCCCGACCATCAATTCGTTCACCACCTTAATGATATTAATTCAAGGTGTACATGCAAGATTATTATGCTATGAGATGAATCAAATGACAGTATTTCAGGGAATGTAGCAAAATATTCAGCATGAGAAGATCTTTACACAATACAAGTGAGATATTGTGCGAACAGGATAGAATTTTATAGCTTACCATTTGTCTTTTAAATAGGTTCAAAGGTATGACAGTTGGTATTGGATCATCATGTTGATCAAATTTGTGAGAAAATTGAATTGCAAAATGGTCATGAAAAGGCAAAATAACACAGACAGAGGAAGCCTTTGAAGCTTCTTTGGGCAAGTTATTCAAAATTTTGGATACAGTCTTTATTCTTCATCAAGAAAATCCTGGGAGAAGAAGCTATGAGACCTAAAATGCAACAATGACGACCAAGTTTGAGGAAACTTTGAAGGCTTGGATGAGATCTGTAGCAGTTAGAAAAAAATTTCCATGCGTTGTTAAAGGATAATAAGCAGCTGTTCAATAATTTGGATGCAAAGGAGGAGAATGCAGAGCTCAAAAACAAAGTGGGAGCCATGCAGCTAAAGGTGGAAGAATTTCAAGGGGAATGGAAGAAATCGAGCCTCACTTTTCCAGTGTGAAAGCATTCTGCAGTGATGTAGGCTTGTAGTAATGGTGGTGGAAAACTTAAGAGTGATATGATAAATAGAAATCTTGAAATCATCAGTATTTTCACTTCTGCAGAGGGGTTAATTCAAGGACGTCAGAAGGATTTTGTTGAACATGGTGTTATTATCTCAGATTAGTCTTCTGTTGTTTAAGTTTCCTTTTACGATGTCTAATTTGGTTATTTTTGTGTAGAAAATATGTAATAGCTTTATTTTTATAATGTATAGTAGGAACAAATAAAGCAGCTTGTAATAGCATTTTTACTAAAACTATGTGAGCCCCAATAGAACCCACAGCTATGTTTAAAAAAAGGAAGCACACTAATGGGACAAAAAATGGCAAGCAAATGTTGGAACTCCACTACAATGCACGGAGGGAAAATTTTGGGGAGAACCTAAGATGATAATTGTTCAGAAAGCTTCATTCCACATACGACTTACCTCATTTTGATGACCTGCTACTGATTGTGCTGGCTTATTAGCACCAGATGTACACAAGTCCCAGATCAGCAAATTGCGATCATCTCCAACAGACCCAAATAGATACTCGTGCCTTAAATGCCATGCAACATCTTCAACTACACCATCATGGACCTGCATTGTAATTATATCATGAAATGGTGTTGACTCAGCATTCTTGACAAAGCAAAACACTATTTGACAGTAAGAAAAGTTGCAATTCGAGAACAAACTAACATTTCAAAGGCCTGAAAAAATTTAATTGACAGGTAATAAATGCTGGTCATGTAAAGGCCTGAAGCTTATCTTACATCCAAATAGCAAGGCACTCAAACCAAATTTACTATGAAAGGCAAAAACTAAACTAGCTTACCTTAAATATTTGTTGAGCGTCAAGTCCTTTATTTTTGGCAGGTGCATTAATGTCCCACAAACATATTTGTGCATCATCTGAACCACTCAATAGATATCCATGCTTAAAAGGGCTCCATGACAAACCATAACCTTCTGTATTATGACCTCTCAATCTAATATCAGGATTACAACCACCATCTTGAGGCAGCTTTGATGGATGTTTGCTGTAATCAAACACATAAACTTCTGCACTAACTGTTTTGGTAGCAATAATGAAAGGATTTTGGGGCATATATCAAGCTCTGTTGACCTCACCGTCATGATTGATCTGTTGTATAACTTGGACCTGCAAACAAAAGAATTGTTGAAAAACCTAGCATAGAAACAAGTGTTGTTTAATCTAATTAACTATAGTCCAAAGCATTTTAAACTAGCAGCCCAAATGGCAAAATTGTTGTCTATGCTCAAAAGGCTAAAATAGAATAGAGATCTTTGATAATACTAATCAAAATTAATCCATGCTCTTAGTTGAGAACAAATAAAAGTATGAAACATAACTTGCAACCTGCAAACCAAACTGATAACATAAGTGTACCTCAAACATTGTAATGATATGGTAGATTTATATGGCTTCCACTAATTCTGAAAGACCTAAGTTTTTCATTAATATAATAAACATGACCTGGTGAACATTAAAAAATGATATACTGAATAGAAACACAGACAGATTGAAGCTAAGCATTCTTGGAGCTTATTAAGCCCTTTGATTCCTATCCTCTTTTCCAGAAAATACAACTTTATTCAAGGTTAAAAGTTAAAATCATAGTAGGACCCTGTACTGGATAAATAATTACTGTGTTGGCATCAACACACACGGTGATATCTTCTTTTAACATTTCATTTGCTCTTAATTGCAGGATGAGGCTCTTCAAAACATGCTAGTTCTAGGTAACTATCATCTAAGAAGCTCCTCAAAAGAAGGTTGTCAACTTCTTACTCAAAACTCTTCTTAAACATCATCCTTGTGTGACAAAAGGAGAAGTAAAACCTGCTTGATGAAAAATGGAACAACAGTCTGGCTTACATAAACATTAGACTAAAAGCCCAACAGAAACCTGGGAAAAGGTCAAGTCAAATAAATGGAAAATGACAAAACAGAAATAGAAAAACAATTCTCAATTCACCATTGTGGTAGCTAAATCCTAGATGGACACTTGATGGTCCTATTATAAAGAAATGTTGCAAATTTCAACTCCAGATAACAAAAACGTTTTTATATTGATGTAAGTAATATATTATGCATTTCTTCAACAATAATGTCAACCAAACAAACATAAAAGCCTTCCCAAGTCAATCTTTTACTCTGTAATAGCTGTTTTGTAAGTGTAGTAGCCAGTAAACAACACAAGAGTTAAATTTGAATGAAGCTAAGAAATCGCTGGAAATCCCTCTTTAATAAGAATTAGATATGATAACACTAATTCATGGTGAAAGATAAAAAAATATAGAGAATGAATAGTCAGGAAGGAATTGCAATCGATAAAATAGAACTTTTTTAGAATCCTAATGTGAAGAGGCAAAGACAATGACAATATAAGGTGATTTTTATGACAATGAGAAGATTCCAACTTTTTTCTTCTAAGCCACTCCGAAAAAGATAGATTTACTTTGTTTTGATAGGGATTTCAATTGGGTTTTGACAAATAGGTATGAAATTTGCTTTTGAAGGAAATCCCAGAACCCTGGTGATGCCAAAACCCCTTTTTCTGTGAAGAAAGTGTAGGGTTTGAGAAAAGCCCTGCCCCAAATCCATTATGATAAGATTATTCCTCAGGAGAGCTAATGTGGCCAGATCTACTACCGTGTTTGAAGGCAAATGAGCGCTCAAGAACACTCGACCACCCTCTGCTTTGCTTTCTCTGAGAGTTTTGAGAAAGAAGGAAAACACTTTCGAAATGGCAGACCCCATTAAGCAGCGCCCAATAACAACTCCATGGTTGTTAATTTCTGGCACATGATCATTGATAGAGATTTCAACTGGGTTTTGACAAATAGGTGTGAACTTTGCTTTTGAAGGAAATACTAGAACCCTGGTGATGCCAAAACCCCTCTTTCTGTGAAGAAAGCATAGGGTTTGAGAAAAACCCTGCCCCAGATCCATTATGATAACATTCTCCCTCAGGAGAGCTAATGTGGCCAGATCTAATACCGTGTTTGAAGCTGAATGAGCACTCAAGAACACTCGTCCACCCTGTGCTCTGCTTTCTCTGAGAGTTTTGAGAAACAAGGAAAACACTTTCGAAATGGCAAAGCTATGTTCCATAACAGATTGGGCATGTGGATATCAGTCCAAGGGGCGGCAGAAGGGGACAATAATACACAGAGAGAAAGAGTATTTACAAGCTTAGCTATACATGAAATCAAAATTCAAGTTTAGACATTCATATACCATATGAAATTCAATATTCAGTGTAACATCAGAACATGTGCATTGGTGCAAGTAAAGAAGCAATAAGAAGATTAAAAAGTTTGATTTCATTGTTCAATGTTTTCATTACCACAAAAGGCCTGAAGGATAAAAATTCATATATAAAAATAAAAAATGTAATGACAACAGATGTCTATGACATATGTATGCTCTATAATTTGAGATATACAAGATTTCACTTACAAATGCAAGTAATCATGTTTTTTCTCATTCCATACTTGTATACTATAATTGTTGGCTCTCCTACCATTGTATGTAGTTACATAATTGATATTGATGAAAAGGGTAACAACTCTACGTTGCCATTCAATAGGGGCACATTTCATTCCATAGTTACTTAGGGTTCTTCAATAACTATAAAGTTTCTTTCCACAGTTGCAAAAACCTAACCATAAATGATTCTCTTTATTTTTTATTTTGTACATGTTTTTAAAAAATTGAAAATTTTAAAGAGGGGACACCTCCCCAATTTCCCTGGATTGCAGGGGGCAGCCAGGGGGCATCCCCTATTGTAGCCATGTCCCTGGGGTGGCAATGGAATTGAAATGCAGAGTTAGGGGATGCAGACACATTCCTTGGTAAAATAGATAAACAAAACTTCTGCAGTTTAAATGGAGAAAAAAAGTTTACTTGTAAATCAAATATTAGCAAAAATATGAGTACAAACTCAATGCTTACAAAACAGATTGTTAAGAGGAAAAAATAAGTCACTAATTTCCTAGTTCAGTATCATGGCAATCCAATTCAAGATGTGCAGATATAACGGAGCTTCAGAACTTCCATTGAATTAGAAACAAACTCTTAATAGGGGTGATGATCTCAGTATCTAACAAAAATTAACAGCCAAGATATTGGAGACAAGAGAAATTTATAAAAGAATAAACACAAATGAATTGTCATTGGGAAACGCAAAAGGATGTAGTGAAGTAAGGTAGAAATAAAAGTAGTAAAGTAAATACATGGAATAAAAGTTCACAAGAAAATAAATCAAACACACATGAAAAAAGAGAACATAAGAATTTACCCTAAAGAAATTAACTATAGAAGAATGGCATTGTGCCTTCTCATCTCCGCTGTATCTTACCAGATTTACAAGCCATTTGCTCAATTTGATCCATCAAATGCTTTGTTGGCCTTCTCTACTACTTCTACAATGCTCTACGGGCATAACTTCGTGTGGTTACTTGCTTATTTAACCTACTAACTGCTGCTCTCTGTTGCAATGCTTTCTCCTACCTAAATAATCACTCTTGAATGTCTTTACATAATCTCCAAAGGGGTTTATTTATGCTTACAATTGAACAACTCATTTTTACAATTATTTCCAAACATCCTTACACAAAGAGGCAGAAAGAGAAAACAACTTAACTTCCTTTAAGACATTCTGTTATATATTTTTGTCTCCTAAGGGAGGATCCATACCAAGTCTAACTTGTTTAAGTAATCTCATTCTTGATGTAATGATTTTTCTGAGCTAAACCCGTTTGTAAGAATTTGTAGAAATATGGACACATCAAGTATGACTTTTCTTTCATGCTGTGAGCCCTAAGATATCTGAATAATCCTTGAGCCGTATTGTACCTTTAAATCTACTCTACTTTTCTAGCTAGTAGAAGAAAGTCTTAAATCAATCCAATAGTCATATTAACTAGACTCAATGAAACAGAATAAGGTGAATTCAGAATTTCCCATATCCAATTCAAAACCTTACTATCTTTGTAGAGAACCTTCAAACCATGACTAACCAATATGAAATGGCACTGAAAGATAAAACAGAGGCTATATCATTTCCCACTGGTTTATATGCTCTTAAGTAGCAGAAATGGTCAGAGCATCCTGATTTGATAGAGTAGGCTGGTATTCCAAGCTCCAAGACCAGTAAGAGCAACAACATAGTTTTCCTTCATTGATAAATGTTTTATGATTTTAATCAACTTATAGAAATATCATATAGCCAACTTCCAAGTTAACCCCTGATTTCCCATGACATTCTAGATAATGAAAATTCCCTTCATTTCCATTGCAGCTTCTCTAGAAAATGTCTATGACACCCATTATATTCCCAGTAGAATGACCTGTATATATACTACCTCTGTCCAAAGAAACAAAAAATGTCTCAATGTCGCACCATGGATGCCCATGAAAACATCACAAAAACTGATCTTCTCATACATATCTTTGAGCTTTGTATCCCTTTTAGGAAATAGAAGCATGACGCAAAGTGGAAGAGTTAATTAATGTCAGACGTGAGGCTGGGGAAGCGGCAGGGAAGGTACAGACCCTTCCGAACATGGTTACTACTCTCCTATTTCCCACTTTCATAGCCAAAAACTGGATGTTTGATAGATTCAGGGTGTGAGACAAGTTTTCATCCTGCGAGGTATGTTTTTACAGCTACGGATGTGAGCTCGCATGGGAAGCCTATTGGCTTAATAATGTTTTTCCTTCATTAACATTTTGATTTATACTTAAGGAAAACTAACTACAAATAAAATGAAAGCAAACACTTAGACAATCAAATCTAGAAATTTGCTCAAATATCATAATTTCAAATAGCCAGCCAAAACCCCTGTAAATTATTTGTTTTCTAAGATACTTCAAAAAATTCAAATCTTAAATAGTGAGAATTTTTTTCTTATATTATTCTTTTATTCTTTATGATGGATTATGGAGTTTAATCTGAAATATTGAAGAGATAAACTCACACAATTGATTTCAAAAACTTTTTATAATAATATAATATACTATAGAAACTAAAACTATGTCTTCCCTTGAGCAATATGAGAATAACTTAAAGGAGTGCTATTTAAACCAACTTTTTGACGAAGCAAGGTTGCACAAAACTACTAGTTTTGAGATAAAGATTCATAAAAAGAGAGATGACATTGAAAATAACATGAAAATGGTCTAGGTTTTGATGTTGAGACCCTTAGACTATTAGTCTCATGGACATCATTGAAATTCATTCATTCATCCCCTTCATAACACAAGAAAAACATCTAAGATAAAGTGTGTAATACTTAGCTCCTATATAAAAACACACATTCTTATAACCTTTGGGGGAAAGGAAATTCCTCTGCTCAATAGGAAACAATGTTTATGTGATATCTCAAATATGGTTCTTCCTTTAGAGAAGTAACCAATAGGTTTTCCAGAAAACTTTGTGCCATATGAAGCAACATTTTCATGAGCTGCACTATTCAAATTGATATAGTTATCGTTCCCCCAATCTCCAAATAAAAAAGAGTAGAAGAATTAGAAGGGCCAGCATGAAACTAATCATACAGTCCTTTGGTCCTCCAAACACATGCCTTGACAAGCAAAACTACCACACAGAAGAGCACAATTTTGATCCATCTACCTTCCTTAGTGGTCAGATAATATGTCACCAATCCATCATCTCTTGGGTTAAAAGCCTCCATGATAATAATTTTACCCTATTAGATACTACCCCTCCTCAATGGGCTTCCCAGTTATAGGACAAAGAACAAAATCAAGCACACTAAAAATCCCAAACAAAGCAGACTGAAAATGAAGTTAGAAAGACCAATTTCCTATTTTTGACTTGCTATCGATCAGATATATATAATATTATAGTTAAACAAGAGACCAGACCTTAAATGCAAAACACTCTCCTCCTATCCACGTGGTATGTAGTTCTACCAAAAAACAAGCTAGGACAAAGCCTAAGCAAAATCTGCAACTCTACATTTATAACTTATAAGTTATAAGCAATTAGCATGTGAATGTGCACAAGTGTATATGCTAGAACTTTTTGTCAGTATGAAGTGAAAACATGGGCCAGAGCATCCAAAGAACAAATACGCAAATAATGATTGTTAAAACTTAAGACCTTTGCGATTTGTACAACCCTACCCACATCATCCAAGGACAATTTGTGCTACCATAAAAATAGAGGAATCCCTAAAAATACAGAGGCCAACAAGAACCATAGGAAGAAAGAAATATATGAGGCCCTAAAAACACTTTTTCTTGCAGTACAGGAAGAATATTGCATTTGCACTAAAAACCGGTTATAGTAGATGACATGATATTAAATATTATGCTACACTAGAAGAACGATTTCATATGAAAAACAAACCATACATTACAAGGGAATTGATTTGTACTCTAGTAAATAGAGAATCATTTTCTCTTCCTCATAATAATGGGACAGAAATATTATAATTCTGTAGTCAAATGTTTGGAACCATAAAACTTGTCTATCAAGCATATAGAGGTGACCACATACCAGTGCTTTTAATGCTATAAGAAAAGTCTCAATGAATTTACTTGAATTTGGTTCCTAGTGTGTAAAATTGATTGTACACAATTGCCACAGATAATTCCCAGCCACAGTCCCTAAAACATCCACAAAAAGATTGGCATTAGTAAAATATTAATGTTACGCATTTTTTCCTGCAATAGAGAATGGACATAAGCACCTAATTTTTGTCATTGCATCCTCTAATAATGCCTAAAATATTTTTGTAAACATTTAAATTTGATAATGTTTTTGCAAGTGGAAAATATTAAAAGTAATGAAAAAAATAATGTAGAAAATTAACAAAACACCCTAATTTTAACATTGTCTAATAGGAACAACGATTGAAACCAATATTAGCAAAATAAATCATGAAAACATAAGCATTATAATCAGTCCAATATTTGAAATCACAAACAAACAAAAGTGAATTTGAACACTTACCAGGGCTCTGAATGTTGTAAGATAAGTCTCATCAATGCTTGAACACCTCCCTTATGGAGTCCATCTATGCAGCACCAATCTCTTTCCTCTGCTAATGCAAATCAAAAGAAAAATAATAACACTTAATAATGCAAACAAAAACTCAAAAGAAAAACATGATGAATAGAATAAACACAGACACATTGAGGCATGGCCATGCCCAAAAGAAAACAAAGCACAGACAAAACAAAGAGAAAAATTTGTCCTCTTTCTTAGACTCAATCCCTCCACCATTTACACAAAATACTGAATCTTTTCGCAAAGAATAAAGAAAATGAAATAAATCTTGAATATTTTCAAAGAAAAAGAATCCTTTTGCAATTGTTATCTAGAAAATTATTTATTGGAAAAGACACATGAAGACAACACCACCCACTCTGCCTACAGGTTGAAAATGCTTCTTTTAAACTCTTATTATTTATTTAATAACTACCTACAGGCTGATATTATTTGTAACAATTATTTAACAAAAATTGTTAAAAAGTGTTTAACTATATATCACTCTCAAACAATAAAATAAATAAATCATATAAAAAACTCAAAAATGTTGTGCAACAACGAAGTATGAGAAGATTGGCTTTAAATCAAATATTATTATTTCAATTGATATTCTGGTTGTTCACATTTTCTTCCATCAAATCAAGCTGCCACATACTGTACATATTCCTTAAATTATCTAGAACAATTAGAAAAACCTGTATATATTGTTAAATTGAGGAGATCAACCATCTTCAAATTCTCAACCAAGGGCATTCATTTTATACAAGCTATAGATATTGCTTATTTATGTCTCTTCATAGTATTGTGTGGTACAATGATTCTGTAAAACTATTAGTTTTGGACTACCAATTTCATCGTGGAAGTCATGAATTGGATGAGAGTTTGACTATAGGGAAAATTGCCTAAAATTTTTGGCATACTACTGGATGACACCAACAAGTATTTATCTCATTCTCTAGCTATTTTAATGGCTGATGTAGGTGACAGGATTAACAATGTTAGCTGGGAAACCTATGGATTGAATGCTAATATTTTGGACCATGTTTGAATAACAAATAACTAAAGTAGGCATAACTAGGGCATGCAAACCATTGAATAGGTAGCCCAAAATATATATAATCTCACAATTTGCCACAATTGCTGAGTGTGGAAGGAAGAGAAAGGACCAAAATAATCCCTCTAGACAAAAATGAAAAAGATTATCCTATTAATCCACTATTTACAAAACAAAAAAATTGTAGAGAGAAAGAAAGAAATTTAGTCTTACTCATAGTTGCAGATGTATTGCTTGTATCCATCTTTTCTTGTCCAGCACTCTCATCCTCTGCGAATTTGAAATTAATTTCTAAGGTCTCCCAAGAGAAAAATGAGAAAAGAATACATCCATGTTGCATTTGTCAAAAAAGGATTTGGAAATTTTAAACAAATATTGTGGCAGGTGTAATGGGTCGAGCAAGTTTATAGGAAATGAATGCAAAATTTTAAGAAGATCATATTTACATGCGTAAAGCCACACTTCCCCTTTATTTTCAACATACTCATAGCTGGTGCCAAAATGGGAGCTTTGGAATAGGGTATGGACATTCACACACTGCTTTGACAACCAAGTTTATTCTTCTAATGGGGTGTTGTTAAATAGAAAAATGGTGCAGGGTGGGGTAGCCCTTGAAAACCTAAAACCCTCAATACAAGATCCAGCACCACCTGTAGCAGTTGATCCATCACCAACAACACTAGGCTATCGAGATACAAATACACCTATAGCAGCTTGAGAAGCAAGGGTAGCATCCAACTTCATTGATTCCATATCTGGATCCATGTATAGGAGATCCATCATATGGAGAGCTAGACCCATCCCTTTCAGTTTACCCATCAGAGACGGAGCCATGGGCGAGGGCAATGGAGATATAGGTAGTAGATACAGAGGCATTGTGGGCCGGCCCAAGTAGTCCCATACCGCGGGAGGAGAAAGCATAGGCTGAGGAATATTTATTCCAGTTTTTATAGATAGATACAGGGAGTCGGTAGCAGTAGGAGCAGAAATAGAAATAGATTGTAAAACAAAATTAAACCTAAGATTATACAAAGCAATACATGCGCTCTACTGATGTACGTAGGTAAGGTGCTTAATTAATAAAGAGGGAAGTTTTCCAAAGAAAATATTTGGAGTCTTTGTTAATCAAATTTCTATCAAACATAGTGCAAACAAATCGTACATAGAGAACCATTCATTCAGAACCCCCTATCTAATTTTATAATATATTAATACAAGGTCCTTTTTGAGAAGGATACTTACAGATATTTCCCACACTGTTTCTTTTCAACTTGTGAAACCCTAATGGTGTCATCGCCTTCCTCTTCCAAAATTCACTGTTGCGCTGCTTCAATATCATTTGGCCCATTCTTATCAACTGAACTCAAAGGAAAAGGACTTAGTGTGGATGAAGAAATCAGGCTCAGATTTAGTGTAAATAGAGTAATGCTTGAAGAATTAGGATACTTATACGAAATAGAGGTTTTGGCAGGAAGATTTGAATACTGAAGAACGCCCAGATTCACTGACTGTAGAAATCACAACCAAACGGAAAATTAAGTAGGGCTAAGTATGAGCATTGGATATATTCGTTGAAGATTACGGATCTATTATGCTCAACTAGAAGGGTAAGAATTTAGGACAGAGGAAAAAATGAAGATTGGTTTTTGCCGAAGAAAATTGCAGGGCTTATGGTTGAAGCTTATGAAGAGCTATTGATAGCTGCCGGCACTGCATTCAAAGGTCATGATATCCCAACGTGGAGGTAATTGTCCTTCTGCATTGGAATGCATACAAAAATTTTGAAAAAAAAGGTGCAAAGTTCACAGTGAGAATAATACAAACCCTAACAGAGGATGCTCAGAAAAAAGAAAAATAAAAATAAAAACTTTAGCAAGACATGTCAAAAAATTTCACTTCCCTCCATTTCTCATCCCTTCGCCTTGCCGCCTATTAAATCAATTTTTTTGTCTTAATTTTTAATTTAAGACAATTAAAATAATTTTAGTTTTGAATTTTAGAAAACATAAAATAACAATTTAATGATTAAGACAAAATATTACTTTTGTCTTAAAAAAATGTCTTAAACTACCCTTATGTGTAGTAGTGTTAGTAAGATGAATAATATAATTAAAGTACAAGATGCATCCAAATGAAAGGAAATTAAAATATTGGAAGATTTAGGTAGATGGGTATTGATATGTGTTTTCCAATACAAGAACATCCAAGAAAATTATAATTAGAGTAAGTTGTAAAATTTAAGAGAAATCATAATAAAAGATATTGTGATATTAAGAAATGATGGATCACAAGTTTGACATATAGAAGTTTATCTACATAGTTGAAGATAATAATGGGATAATGGGGTATGAAAGAAATAAGCTATATTAAGTTCAATAATTTGCAATGAGTTATTTGTAAAATAATCTAAACTTATATATGGATGGATGGGGTTAGGATAAGAAGATAATTGATAGTAAAAAAATATACAAAACTAGATGATAAGTTTTAGATGGAATGAAAGTATGTGAGTTGATAAAATAGTCAAGTAGTCAAAGAGGTAGGAAATATTAAAAACTACTAAAGAGGTAAAACTAAGTTTTACAATGATAAACAAGGAAAATATATTAAAGGAAAAATAGACAAGAAAAAATGAATAAATGGAAAAATCAATACTTATCTCTGGCTGGTAGGTTTCAAATTTTCTAGAAGATATTATTCTCCTACACCATTCACTATGCTTCTACCTAGCTATTCAACTAGGCCCAAACTAACTATGTGCAAAAGAGGATAAGATATTTACTATGGTCTGATGGAAAGGGTAATAAAAAAATAAATGTAGAGAGATGGAAGTGGTGCACCATGAGTGAGGAATTAGGAGGTTTCAAGCTAAAAGATTTAAGAATCCAGGGAACCTCACTGGTGATTAAATGGATAGCCAAATCCCTTCGGGGAGAGGAACCTTGGAAGACTCTTATAAAAAATAATATTTCCAGGACTACCCCCTCAAAATCAAATGCTTGGAAAGGTCTCCATATCAACGAATTTCTAGCAGGAAATTTTGAACTTAAAGTTGCGGGGTCTAATGTATTCAAAGCAATATGAAAAAGTTGGAATAATGTTAAAAATAGGATCTCAAACAATAGTGTCTTTGATGAAAACTATAAAATCTATGCGGAAAAATCTGTATGGTGGAATCTTTATCATGGAGATAAACCTCTTGCTCTTATACAAGGTTGTTCTACTAGGAGTTGGGCCAATAAAGGGATCAAGTACTTTGCATATATCATTCATTATGGAGAACTTATCTGTTGGTAAGATTTGTAATAAAAATTTGAAATACCCCAATCATAATAGAGGACTTATACAATGTTGAGGGAGGCTTGCAATTCTCTAAATTTACCTAGATAGTGTGGAGGGAAGACTCATAGGATTTCTCACCACAAATGGCAAGATGGTGTCTTGCTTCCCTTAACTAAAGTTAAATAAATATAAGCTTCTCACTGAATCCAATGAACTCTTTGACCACATTAATGCTACCTAGAAGTTTAACCTCGATGTCCCTTCTTGGACCAAATAGTTTATGCACCTTTGGCATAGACATATTGAACCTAAAATTGCTTGCTCCATGTGGTGTCTCCTCCTACATAGGTTGCCAGTTAAGAAGCCTAATGGGGAACCTATATCTATACCTTTTGTAAATTTTGTGAATCAATGATCTATATATTTTTTGATTGTAGATTTGCTAAATAAGTGTGGGGGATTTTTGGTTTGATCTTGAACAACAAATTTAGTATTTACCACATGTTGTTTGAAAAATTCTTGAGTCTCAACAAAAGCAATCATTTTTCTGTTCTATATTACTTGTTCATATTTTATGGCATATTTGGAAATTAAGGAATGATGATATTTTCAATGGTAGAGTTAGGTGTCTTACCGAGTCTCTACGATGACTCATTTATCACAATATTGCTATGTAGGTGACGATGATTCTTAAGTTGAAGGAGAAAAAGTTATTGAAGGTGATTAAAGGAGAAGCTATATAGATACTAAAAAAAGAAGTGGCCTATGGGTACACCTCCACCAAGATAGTAGAGGAGAAGAAATTTTTTGACATAACACTAAACCGTTTCATCATGCAAATAAGAGAAAACAAAGAGAAAGAAAGACAAAGCAGCTTGCCCACTTGATGTTGATCCTCTTCCTAAAACAACAGAAGTGGCACACCCATTCACCTTTTTTGTAAGAGATGGAAAAGTCCTTAAATGGTGAGAAGGTCTAATGAGGTGGACAACATGGTTTTGAAAAAAAGTACTAGTGTCATTTGAACATAATTTAGTATATTTTGATCTAACTAGCTATGAGCTAAGTTTTGTATATGTTTCTCTTACTGTTGCCCGTAAACTTATCTCCTTGACATGAGGTTCCTCTATTTTATGTATATGTTGGATATCGATAAACTGATGCTACTGTCAACTTATACTTACTAGAAAAAATGATTTATTTGTAAAATAATCTAAAATTATGGATGGATGGGATTAGGATATGGAGATAATAGATAGTAAAAAATTTATACAAAACTAAATGACAAGTTTTAGATGGAATAAAAGTATGTGAGTTGATAAAATAGTCAAGTAGTCAAAGAGGTAGGAAATATTAACACCCACTAAAGAGGTAAAGCTAAGTTGTATAATGATAAACAAGAAAAATATATTTTGGATATGATAGTTGATAGAGACATAAATATGAATTTAGTATAGAAAAATAGTAAAACGTAGACGAAGAGTTGGAGAGAAGGTCAATGCATAGGAAACAAAATTGTTGAGAAGACAAAACAAAGATTCAGAGTTAATCTAAGGAAGCAAAATGCTGAAGTTAGGGTAGTGTAATTTATACGAGTATGATTTGTATAAAGATAAGAAAAATCTATAGATGAAGTAGTAATGAAAGGTGATCCTATAATAACATGTACCACGTTTAGTTTTAATTGGAACACTAAAAGTAATATTATAAACTAACATAGAATCTTTTTCTTCATATCACTTATTGTAGACATATTTTGAATTTCAAAAAATATTATTTTGAATTCATGGATTGTTGAAAGATTATGCCATTAGAGGTGCACTATTGTTAGAGTTAAATATTTGAGAAAAAAGTAGAATATAATGAAATATATGAATATTTGGTGTTAGGTTAGAGTTAAAATGTAATGATGTTAAAATTAGGGTTAGAGTTGAAGGAAGCAATGAAGGGTATTATATAGTTAAGGTATAACAAAGTAATGAAGGGTGTCACTTTTCTACTAGGTTGTTGGTGATTGGTCTCCTTATGTGTGATAGGCATATTTAAGGAAAATATTTAGAAGTTGTTCTAAAATATGTTAAGGTGAAAGCCCAAGATCATAATGAAATATAAGATTACCTTTGCCCAATTAAATATTTGATTGAAAAGTAGAATATAAAGAACAATATGAATATCTCATATTAGATTTTAACGAAACAATGAGGATTTATTAAGATTAGGGTTAAGATTGTAAGGAAAAATGAAGGGCCTTGGGGTAAGGATTGAACGAAGCATGAAAGGTCTTAGGGTTAGGGTCGAACGAAGCAATGAGGAGACTTAGGGTTAGGGTTGAAAGAAGCAATGGAGCGTGTTATGGGAGAAAGAGAAAGATCCATCTTAGATAGGCGTCCATGTGATGGATGACAATCAATGAGAAGATCGGTGAGGGAATACCTGGCATCCTCAATCTCATCCGTCGAGAGGAGAGATTTGGATGGAGCTGTCCAGATCAGTTTAGAAGATATTTTGCCATGTTCCAATAAAGTATTTTAACTTGAACGCGACAAAACACCTAACCTGGTGCACGTCTTTTTCTCCATAAAGTCGATTCCTCGTGACTGCTACGAAGTTTTAGGTTTATACCAGTGGTAAATCCTCAGAAACTCTCACTAGTAACCAAATTTAAAAGTTTGAAACGAGCTTTTTAGTAACTAGTGTAAAATATAATTCCACTAAATAAAGAATCTAGATGTTTGACTAGGACACAGATTTGCTTTTGTTTCTTGCATGCGCTGTTCGCCTTGGAAATTTGAACGATTCCTGTGAAAACACCTCATCAGTCATCCCCACCTTATACTTTCATAAGAAAGGAACTCCTAACCTTTTGACACAACGAGCATATCTGATATTGCAGGCATTTCCTCTTCCTTGCCTTGACAACAAAGGAAGCTTTAATATCAAAATACCCTGGGTGTTTATGCCTCAGAAAGCAGTAGATATAACTCAGAAAAGCTTGATAATCTGAAGTACCAAATACCCCGGGCTTTGATTGGTCTCATATCTTGCATTCTTCTTGGCATGGTCACTAGTGTGAAGGAAAGTTTCTTCACACTACTCTGCAATAATGAATGTTTTAAGATTAAGGTGGAGCTTTAAAGTCTACGGTGAACTGGGTATTGTAGGCTCTGGAAAATCTGCAATTGGCATCATGGTATGGGCGGCTCTGGTAAAACTGCAGTGTTATACATTTATAAGGGGTTATTTATGCATTGGTAAACCTTCTAAATTTGTTTCTGAGTTCAGAAGATTAAAAATCTTTCAAACTTTAGAAGCTATTTTTATGAACAAAATCTTCATAAAAAGTTGCTTCAAAGTTGAGAAAATAGAAGGAATAAAAGATTAAAAGGTTTGGAACAGAATCTTTTGAGTTCAGACACCATGGGTGTGGATGTCTAGTGGGAACTAACAGAGTTCTGTGGTCATGAAGATAAAGGGGGTATTGGTGGCTTGGAAAATCTTACAATAAATCTTTGAACATAGAAGTTAAATGAGCTCTCAACTTTGAAAGTTAATTAAGATAAAAGGTTGCAACAATGTTGTGAAGATAGAAGGTTTAGAAGATGCTAGATGACTGAATATATGTTCTACAAAAATTGGAGCAAATGACAAATTAAAACCACTGGGATTACATATCGGCCTTTCAAACTTCTATTAATAAAGCTGTCCAAAACTTCAAGGCGTCTATTTCATTAGCAAAGATGGAAATAACCAGAAAAACAAGTCATCTAAAATATTTATCATGTATGGTTTGGAATATTCAAGTCATCTGAAATATTTATCATGTATGGTGAGGCTACTTACAAAGTTTGGGAGGGATTTGAAGATGGATGTGGGTGTGGAGGATATAATCAAAGCTTATAAAGAGATAAAAGATCTGTTGGAATTTGTGGACTGCCCTGAGAACATAGCCATCGACCCAATGGATATGTTCGGTACATGTAACCTTGAAGCTTTTGAGACGAGTTTGGAGGCAGACAAGCACACAAGACGGATAGAGAAACAAATTGAGCAGTGTCCACAAGGAGATGCTCAACAGACTCCAAAACGTCACCACCGTTTGGATTTGCTAAAGTACGAGAAGTAAGAATTAGAGGAGGAGATGGAAAAGTCGGAGCGTAAAAGTGAAGATGATTTTATTTCATTCCAATATCGTGAAATGGGTAGAGGAATTGTTGGATGGCGTGGATGGATGTCGGGGGAGTGTGGTGAAGTGCCTTTGGTACGTGATTAAAAGCCTTGGATACCTACTTCTATTTTGCGTGATCGTAATACTACAAAGACAGGGCACTAAAGAAGAGCTGGCATTTTTTCTACATCCCCATTTTAGATTCATACATCTCCCAATTATAAAATAATGATGATTCTAAAGACGGTAAGGTAGTAATCACTTGCTTGGGAAATGAGATGATCGGTTGCTTCAGAGAGTAAGACAAGGGCAGAAACAGAACAAAGTATTTTAAGCAAAGATGGAAATAACCAGAAAAACAAGTCATCTGAAATAAAGTAGTCTCCCAAACTTTGTAAGGATGTTTTTTTAGAGGAATAACCCAAGTTACCTCCAAAGAGAGAATTCAATTTCTCAATTGATGTGATTCTTGGAATTGAGTCTTAATCCAAGGCTCCATATCATATGACCACCACTGAAATGTATGAATTAGAAGAACTCATGGATAAAGGGTTCATTCTCCTTAGTGTATCACCATGAAGAGCTCCAGTGATCTTTGTGAAGAAGGATGCAACCTTATGATTGTCCATAGACTATAGAATGCTCAATAAGGTAACCATTAAGAACATAATCCTCTCCCGTGAATAGATGAACTATTCGATCAAATGAAGGGAGCAAGCATGTTCTCTAAAAGTGATTTGAGATTTGTATATATCATCAACTTCGGATCAAAGAGGAGGACATATCCAAAACATCTTTCAGGACAAGGTATGGACATTATGAGTTTTCTATCTTACCTTTTAGATTGACAAATGCACCTGCAACATTTATGAACTTGATGAATAGTGTGTTCAAAGATTTTCTAGATAAGTTTGTGGAGATATTCATTGATGACATTCTGATTTACTCGAAGAACGTGAAGGAACATGAGGTACATTTGAGAATATTTTTTCAACGTCTGAGAGACAAGAAGTGATGCAGGAGCATTTTGGGTTCCTAAAGATCTTTCTTAGTCTTGGAGGAATTCTTTGTTAGAGGGATACAATACTTTAATTTGGGCAGCATTCAAAGTTTCAGTGGTGCAATGATCTGTGGAGATCTCTGGCATGTGTGATGAAAGGGGTTTGTTCCTTGATGTTTGTGGAGGCTATTTCTAAGAATGCATTTCTTGAGGTGACATGGTTTGAGAGATCTTGGGTGATCTTCTCTGACTGGTTCTGTGCGTTTCCTATATGGACCGTTTGGAAGATTGGTTATGCGATCGATGACCGTTGGGAGTTATCTTGTGTGGTCTTTGCTCATGGTTGTTGTGTATTGGATCTATTTTGTAACCTTCTCCTATGAGCACATAAGGATTGGATGGACCGTTTCAAAGTTAGAGTTGTTTTCCTTGTTGTTGAAGTCGTATTTTCCTACTTTCTACATGCTGATTGCGCGTCGTGTAGTTGTTGATCCTTAATGAATCAACCTTTGCGCTCTTAGGGCTTTAAAGAGGACCTAAAATACTATCTTCACCCAAGACCAAAAATCCTAATTCATTATGAGTTGGGAGTTATGTCTGTTTTTCTCGGGTATCGATTTTGAGCCTGTTCACGTGAAACATGGATTTTTTCATTTTGCATGGTTTCGTGTGATGAGATGGGATCTTTCTAAGTTAGGGACATGTTCTTGGATCATGTGTGGACCTAAATGTAACCTCGCATTAAGTTTTGATCATTCTTTATTTAGTTTTGGTTTACTCTCCCAGGTTGAACCTATAATGTAATTAATGTCTGACTGGCCGACTTGTGGTTTAGCTAGCTATGTATTGAGAGCCTTGGTTGATGTAGAGGAGTAGAGGAGGAGTATTAGATGAGTAATAGGGAATCTATTCGGAGAGGAGAATCATAATTGGATCTTGTGAGATCTTGAAGATTAGATGTTTTATTTGATATTATAATAGTAGAGCTAGTGGTTTGCATGCTTGGAGACAAGGAGATTGCTTGGAGGCTTGCGAGCTCAAGTTTAGATCTACCTTAGTGTTTCCATCAGTTTCTGATGTGTTTCAGAGCTGGACTAGCTAGGAGATTGCTGAAATACTTTGTGATTTCATTGTATAAGGCCGAAACTCGGAAGGCCTCACATCTGGACATGTTGAATGAAATTCTATTTTGAAGCATTATATTATTGTTTTCTGGTGTGCTTGTTGTTGTTACAGTTTCTGGTGTAGGTTTGGACTATCCATTATTGGATCCTCCATCCCTACCCTGTGTCAAGTGGTATCAGAGTTTGAAGATTCTGAGTGTGTGGACAGATCACCGAAGGTGAGACAGTTTGCACCAGGACCTTGGATTGAAGATGCCTCCGAGGAGAGAAGATTTGATGTGAGAGATGAAGATTTCCTTGAGTGAACATATCACTGAATTGAGGTAGGTTGTGAAGATGGATAGTAGATCGCCGAGTGTGTGGAGGTAGCTGGAATCTTGCAATCAGATCACCGAGCAGAGGTAGTTGCACTTTGAAAGGAACTTGATGGATAAGTTGGGTCAGTCTTGGCCTAAATTCAATCTAAGGATTGAAGAGATGATGAAGTCTTGTTGGAAGAAATTTGTCTGACCGATTAAGAGGATTATTCAGAGAAGAAGACACTTCAATGTTAAGGAAGGGGTGAATGACTTCGTTGAAGATGATAAGCTAAGTGTTGGTTTTCATGAGCAGATGGATGGATTTGGCATGGAAATTGCAGAGCATCTGGTTGGGCTTGATCAAATTGTTGCTAGTGAAGAGTTACTTGTTGCTGAACACCTTTGTGATGGTGTTATTTTTTACTTACTTTTGTTCGGTGTTATGGTGCATATCTTATTTGCTAGTTGTGAACATGAATTGTTGGTTGATAGTAATGAGTCTTGTGATGAACTGCAGAGATGGGATGTTGATGATGAGGGATTTCATATTGATGTGGATCTAACTTTGGATCTATTTGTTGGGGAGTTGGATACTCTTGTTGCTAAGATGGGTTGTGGTGATCAGTGGTATGCTGATTGGATTATTGAGCTTCCTATGATCCTGATGTTTGAATGGATGAAGCATAGACGGTTGATTTTCTGATTTGTTCTCTTGTCCTTGATGGATTGGAAGCTTTTGGTGAAGATGAAGTGATTGTAGATAATTATTTCAAGATTAAAGTATGGGACATACTTTCTATTTACCCCGGTAGTCTTATGCAGGAGCATTTTGAGTTCTTGAAGATCTTTCTTAGTCTTGGAGGAATTCCCTGTTAGAGGGATACAGTACTTTATTTTGGGCAACATTCTGAGTTTCTGTGTTGCGATGATCTATGGAGATCTCTAGCATGTGTGATGAAAGGGGTTTGTTCCTTGATGTTTGTGGAGGCTATGTCTAAGAACGCATCTCTTGAGGTGGCATGGTTTGGGAGATCTTGGATGATCTTCTCTGACTGGTTCTATGCATTTCTTGCCTAGACCGTTTAGAAGATTGGTTATGCGATCGATGACCATTGGGAGTTAGCTTGTGTGGTCTTGGATCATGGTTGTTGTGCATTGGATCTATTTTGGAACCTTCTCCTATGAGAACATAAGGATTGGATGGACAGTTTCAAAGTTAGAGTTGTTTTCCTTGTTGTTGGAGCCGTATTTTCCTGCTTTCCGTGTGTTGATTGCGCGTCATGTAGCCGTTGATCCTTAATGAATCAACCTTTGCACTCTTAGGGCCTTAAAGAGGAGCTAAAATAATATCTTCACCCAAGACCGCAAATCCTAATTTATTATGAGTTGGGAGTTATGTCCATTTCCTCGAGTATCGATTTTCAGCCCGTTTCACGCGAAATGTGGAGTTTTTCATCTTACATGGTTCTGTGTGATGAGATGGGATCTTTCTAAGTTAGGTACATGTTCTTGGATCATGTGTGGACCTAAATGTAACCTCACATTAAGTTTTGATCATTCTTTATTTAGTTTTGGTTTATTCTTCCAGGTTGGACCTATAATGTAATTAATGCCTGACTCACCGACTTGTGGCTTAGCTGGCTATATATTGAGAGCCTTGGTTGATGTAGAGGAGTAGAGGAGGAGTATTGGATGAGTAATAGGGAATCTATTCGGAGAGGAGAATCATAATTGGATCTTGTGAGATCTTGAAGATCAGTGTTTTATCTGATATTGTAATAGTAGAGCTACTGGTTTGCATGCTTGGAGACAAGAAGATTGTTTGGAGGCTTGCGAGCTCAAGTTTAGATCTACCTTAGTGTTTCCATCAGTTTGATGTGTTTCAGAGCTGGACTAGCTAGGAGATTGCTGAAATACTTTGTGATTTCATTGTATAAGGTTGAAACCCAGAAGGCCTCACAACCAAGCATGTTGAATGAAATTCTATTTTGAAGCATTATATTATTGTTTTCTATTGTGCTTGTTGTTGTTATAGTTGCTGGTGTAGGTTTGGACTATCCATTGTTGGATCCTCCATCCTTGCCCTGCGTCAAGAAGTTGTATGGAAACTATCAAAGTGAACTCTTTCTATAAGAAAAAGATTAACTATTTAGGTCATATTAATGCAATCAAGGATGGTGGATCCAATTAAGGATAGTCCAAACCTTGCAGCTAACAGAATTACACAGCGGAATACTCAACACAAAAGACAACACCATAAATGTTTCAAGCAATTTGCATTAACATACCCGACTGTAAGGCCTTCCGGGTTAGGGCTAATTACAAAATGAAACAATTCTACAAGATCCATAACCAAATCCAGTACAATCTTAGCTAGTTCAACTCTGAAGACAACCAGAAGCTAATGGAAACTCTAAGGTAGATCTAAACTTGAGCTCGTAAGCCTCCAAGTAATCTCCTTGTTCCCAAGTATGCAAACTCCTAGCTCTGCTATAAAGGACTATCAGATTACAATCTGATCTGCAAGAACATCAAGAACTTTTCCACAACTTCCCCAACTTTAGCTTTCAGAACCTCAAATCTGACTCACTAAGTCTTCTTAGTCATTAACTTCTCTGATCTCCCAAATTGCTCCTCCTTCCCTTCCTAAACATCTACCCAAACATCCTATAAATACTAATCATCAGCCACAAGTTGGTTAGATGAAATCCTTAACTCCCCAAAACAATAATTAAATGCCATACAAGTCGGCTTACAAATGTATACAAACATTTAATTCAGCATGTCGGCCCAAGACAATGGCTACCAATAATTAATTCACCAAGTTGGCCCAACAAATCACACAAAATTCCAGTCGGTAAGTCAAAACTATCGAGCAACAGTAAAATTACCGAGCATGTCAGGCATCGCCGAGCACCAGTGTCGACTAAGCACTGCAAGTATGACCAACTACCACTTTCACCAAGTGCCAAAGACTACCGAGTTCCTTCAGTGACCGAACTTCCTTCAATGACTGAGATCGTCGGTCAAGGCTACAACCGAGTAAAATCGGCCAAAACACAAGCACTCCATACAGTTTCAAGGAGGACACAGAATGCCCTGCCTTAACCTTGGATGCCCTTGCATCAGACACCCCAGGTTCCAAAAGATGTTCATATGTGAGAAGAACATCTTTCAGGATTCAACACATAAATCCTGAACTGGTTCTTCACATACAAGTCCTCCACCTTTTTTGCTTGCAAAGTCTTCCACGTCGGTTCTCCATACTGATCATTCATTTTCTCTAGATCCACAATCTCAACTCGGCTACCAATACTCAGGCTTCTCCTACCGAGTGTTGTATCCATCAAAGGCATCAGTGAAAACTTCTTATCATTCTTCTCAACAGGAAACACATTTCTTACACAGTCATAAATAGCTTTGGAATCATATTGCCAAGGTCTATCGAGCAATATATCACAACTATTCATCTTCACAATGTCACAAAGCACAAGATCCTTGTACTGGCCAATCTGAACATCAATGAAGCATTGTTCTCTAACTTCCAAAGCATGAACATTTTGTAACCAGCCAAGCCTATAAGGACAAGGATGTTTCATTCTACTCAAACCAAGTTTTTGAACCAGGTCCTCAACAACAAGGTTATCAGTACTACCACTATCAAAAATAACATCACAAAGTTTACCTTCAGTCTTGCATCGGGTCCTAAACAAGTTACTCCTCTAACAAGGTTCATCCTTTGTACTGAGAAATGTTCGTCGAAGTAGCAAGTTTTCTGATTCAAGCTCATTCTGAACGTTCTCATTCATCATAGTAGTTCGTCGGTCAATCTTCTTCTGTGTACATTCAAAAGAATGGTGTCCTTCCTCCCCACAGTTATAGCAAGTACCCTTAAAGATAACTCTACCTGTCTTCTTCTTTGATTCCATAGGTTTTGGTTCATCTTCTACATCAATTGACTTATCCTTCACCGAGTGATCAACCTTTTCTTTCCCTCGGGAGTTACTAGGTTGTTTCCTCTTCAACTTATCTTCTACCTTCAGAGTATACTGATAAGCATCTTCAACAGAATCAATCTTCAACATACCAAGCTCATCCTAAATATTGAATCTCAGACCATTCACATACCGAGCTACATTTTCCTTACCAAGCTCTCGGTGTCCAGACCGATTAGTAAGTTTGTGGAACTCCTCAGTATAATCTTCAATAGACAAATCCTTCTATTTTAGATTCTGCAACTTCTTAAACAAGTCAAGCTCATAGTCAGTCAGTATGAACTTAGCTTTCAACTTAGTCACCATCAATCTCCACCGATTGATCTTTGTTTCACCTTCATCTTCTCAGTCTCTCTGTAGTTCTTTCCACCAAAGAGCAGCATGTCCTTTCAACTTTGTCTATGCTAATCTCACCCGAAGAGGATCTTCAATTTCTTCCAGCTCAAAGAAATCTTCAAGTTCACCAATCCAATCAATCAGATTGTCGGGCTTCAAAGCACTAGAGAAAGTAGAAACTTTCATTCGATAATAACTAAACCGAGCAGCAGGTCTAAGAAACCAAGCAATTCTGTCTTCACCAAATCTGTTGCTTCGGTCATCACCACTAGATCTAGTAGTTTCAAATTCTTCAGCAGCTTCTTCATAGCCATCCTCAGTACCAACATTCTGAGGTATACCAGCAATAGTTCTCATGATCTTGGCGACCATTTCATTCTTCATCAATTCCATCCCAGATCTGAAATCTGATTTCACCTTCCCTGTGATCTGAGATTTAATAGTATCACAAAGATCTGAAATAACTCTAGGGTCCAATCTTCTCGGAGGCATCCTTAAAGATAAGAGAAACCCTCTACAAAAAACCCTCACCGACCACCTTGTGACAATTCCCAAGTTGCAACAAGTTAGATCTCAACCTGCAATCTTGCAAACAACTAGGGCACAATTTCACAAGTTCAGTGCTTCGGATCTGCAATCCAGATTACGCACAATCTTTTCTCCAACAAGATCAACTTCGCAAGATCAGCCTTGCTAGGTCAAGCTTCTGCTTAAACAAGATCAAACTTTCACTCCAACAGGAATAAACTTCTCTCTGATACCACCTAATGCAGTCAATGATGGTGGATCCAATTAAGGATAGTCCAAACCTTGCAGCCAATAGAATTACACAGCGGAATACTCAACACAAAAGACAACACCATAAATGTTTCAAGTAATTTGCATTAACATGCCCGGCTGTAAGGCCTTCCAAGTTAGGGACAATTACAAAATGAAACAATTCTGCAAGATCCACAACCAGCCAATACAATCTTAGGTAGTTCAGCTCTGAAGATAGCCAGAAGCTAATGGAAACCCTAAGGCAGATCTAAACTTGAGCTCGCAAGCCTCCAAGCAATCTCCTTGTTCCCAAGTATGAAAACTCCTAGCTTTGCTACAAAGGACTATTAGATTACAATCTGATCTGCAAGAACATCAAGAACTTTTCCACAACTTTGCCAACTTTAGCTTTCAGAACCTCAAATCTGACTCACTATGTCTTCTTAGTCATGAACTTCTCTGATCTCCCAAATTCCTCCTCCTTCCCTTCCTAAACATCTACCCAAACATCCTATAAATACTAATCATCAGCCACAAGTGAGCTAGACGAAACCCTTAACTCCCCAAAATAAAAATTAAATGCCATACAAGTCAGCTAAAAATGTCTACAAATATTTAATTCAACATGTCAGCCCAAGACAATGGCTACCAACAATTAATTCACCAAGTTGGCCCAACAAATCGCATAGAACTCCAGTTGGTAAGTTAGAATTACCGAGCGACAGTAAAATTACCGAGCATGCCAGGCATCATCAAGCACCAGTGTCGATCGACCACTGCAAGTATGATCGAGTAACACTTTCACCGAGCGCCAAAGACTACCGAGTTCCTTCAGTGATCGAGCTTCCTTCAATGACTGAGACCATCGGTCAAGGCTGCAACTGAGTAAAACCAGGCAAAACACAAACAATCCATGTAGTTTCACCCAGGACATAGAATGCCCTGCCTTAACCTTGGATGCCCCTATATCACATATCATCTCTGGAGATGGAATTGCAGTAGACCCTACAAAGATTAAAGTCATTCTTGAGTGCGGCCAACTCCTCATAATGTGAGTGAAGTTAGAAGCTTCATGGGGCTTGCAAGTTATTATAGCAAATTTGTGGAGGGATTCTCCAAGATTGTAGCACCTATTACAACCCTTTAGAGGAAAGGGAAAATATATGAGTGGATTGATGTATGTGATAGAACATTCTAATTGTTGAAACAAAAACTCACATCTTCTCCTATTTTAATCATACTAGATCCTAATGGGCACCTCATGACTTAGAATTGGTTGGGATTGTACATGCATTAGTGATGTTGAGACATTACCTTTTGGGTAAGCCATTTGAATTGAAGATGGATCACATGGGACTTAGGTATATCTTCACACAACCTAATCTCAATTCTAGATAGAGACATTGGTTGGAGTTTCTAAGTGAGTATGATTTCGACATTGAGTACATTAAACATAAAGAGAATAAAGTAGTTGATGTTCTAAGCATAAGAAGGCACATATTTGTTATATCTACTTCCAGGAATCGATTGAGAGAGCATGTGCTACATAATATTTCAGGTGATGACCACTATGAGATGGTCAAATCAGCATTACTAATAGATCCATCAAATCATCACTTTGACAGATGCACTTTTGATGATGATGGTATCATGAGATACCAAGATAGGATGTATATTCCCGACCAAGAAGGGTTTAGAAAGTTGGTTTTAGAGGAGATGCATTGCACTCCATTTTTAGGTCACCCAGGGGTAAACAAGATGATTGCCGATTTGAGGCTATTGTATTTTTTTCCTAGGGCTAAAGTAAGACGTGACAACTTTGGTAGCCCATTGTTTAGAATGTTAGCTAGTCAAGGATAAACATGTCCACCCAGAAGGAATTTTGTACCCACATGATATACAAGAGTATAAATGGAAAGTCATCAGTATGGATTTTATCCAGGGTTTACCCATGACATGACGTAGACATGATGTAATATTGGTTGTTGTTGATAAACTAACCAAGGTAGCTCACTTTATTCTAGGGATCTTGAGAGACGGATCTTTGGCTTTGGACAAGAAGTTTGTTCAGGAGAATTTAATATTGCATGGTGTACCTGAGACCATCATATATGAAAGAGATACTCGGATGACATTGAGGTTTTGGACAACCTTGAATGCTTCTTTGGGTACTCAGTTGAACTTTAGTACCACTTATCATCCACAAACAGATGGACAAACTAATAGAGTGAATGAAGTTATTGAAGATTTACTCCATATGTATTGCATGGATCAGTAGTACAAGTGCGAATATTATCTTCCATTAGTGGAGTTTTACTACAACAACTGTTACCATGCTTCTTTGGGAATGGCTCCATTCAAAGTACTTTATGGACCGAAGTGTCATACTCCTATCAGTTGGGATTGCGTAGAGGATAGGATCATCATTTGTCTTGATATGTTAAGAGAGATGAAAGAATATATAACTTTGATTCGAATTCGGCTGAAAGAAGTTGTTGATAGACAAAAGAGTTATGCAAATAGTAACCGCACTTTCAGATAGTTTGAGGAAGGTGACAAGGTGTTGTTGCGTGTGAGAGCACATAAAAGCTCAATTTCTTTTGGCAAGTCTTCAAATCTTGCACCGAGATATGTGGGTCTATTTGATGTTTTGGAGGTTATCAACCCCATTACCTACATAATTTCTTTACCACCCGCTCTTGCTCCAATTCATAATTTTTTTGATGTTTCTTTGTTGAATCCATACCATCCAGATGTATCGCATATCCTAGATTGGCCTGCATTACAGGTTTAGGATTCGGGGGTGGTGTTGGTTCAGCCTACCTGCCTTGTTGATCAACGTTCTATCAAGCTGTGCGACAAGGATGTAGTTTAGTATAAGGTCCGATGGGACCAGTTTTTTGTCGACAATGCTACTTGTGAAGAAGCAAAAGACATGCATGGATCATTTCCTTAGTTGTTTTCTTAGACTTTATTTCTGTTATGTTTATGTTTTAAGATTTGTTTGGATATTTTTGTATACTTTCATAAGACACCATATTGATGTCTCCTCTTAGAGGGGAGGTGATGTAGGAGCATCCTAGGATTCTTGGCAATCATGTATCAACCAAATAGATGTTTGTCTTTGTAGGTAGATTGTTAGTTTTGATCTTGGTTTGGTGGAATACTTGCTCGGTTTGGGAGACTGGTTGCTCGGTTTCTATGGTTACTGGGGTGCTCGGTCTCTCAAGAATGCTCGATAACTGAAGGCGTCAGTTCACTGGCACTCGGTGATAATTGTGTTGCTCGATCATGCTTGGCTTGGTCAATGTCTGGTGCTCGGTTATTTCCTCTGTTGCTCGGTGTTCTTGCTTACCGACTGGGTTTGTTTTGGATGGATCGACTTGGCCGACTAGTTTCGTTGATTTGGGTCACGCTCCTCGAGTTGTGGATTGACCGTTGGATGTGTGGGGACCTAGATCTAGCATGTTGCATTCTTCTATGTAGATCTGATGACCGTTGGGGCCATCTTTGAGAGTTTATTTATTTTGTCAGGCTATTTGAGAGCCGACTAATGTTTTGGCATTTAATATTTGTATATCCTATAGAGCCGACTTATGGCTGGGATTTAGTATTTAAATAGATGCTTGGGTAGTTGTTTTGGGGAGGAGATATTTTTTTGGGAAGAAAGGTTAGTAGCATGTGAGCTTAGGAACACGAAGATTGCTTGGAAGTTTGAGTACAAGTTTAGATCTTTCCTGGGTGCCTACCAATGTGTTGTGTGTTGCAGACCTGGGCTAGCTGAATACTGATGTTGTGGAAAAGATTTGGATCCTGTGAGATCTTGTAGACTGTTATTTGCTTTGTATCTGTTCGTAACCAGGAAGGCCTTACAACCCGGCACATTGCATGTAATCGGTGATTTGATGAATAAAGACTTATGTTTTATTGCAGATCTGTTGTTGTGGTTGTGTATTTCTACTGCATATTGATTTGGCTGCAAGGTTGGTCAGTCCTTCATTGGATCCACCAACCTTGACTGCATCAGGTGGTATTAGAGTGAAGTTTTTTCCTATTTGAGCAAATTTTGTTCCTGGTGGAGCAGAGTGGATCTTGTGTGTTTGTGTTTGGATCCTAATTTGAAGATGCCTCTTGTACACACTAAAATATGCACTTCTATGAACCATTACATGCAAGGTTACTCAAGAGTGAGGCCTCACAAAGCGGCTCATAGCTCTCTATGCATGGAGTTGCAAGGGACTATGAGTTTTGCTCTCAGCTAGAGCTACAAGAAAGTGACCTTGCTAGTCAACCACACAATGAGAGATTCAAGTGAAGACAAGGGCAACAATGCCAATATCTCCAAGAATCACCATGAAAATGCAAATGCAAGCTATACTATGAAAGGAAATAGCAATGGATTTCAATGCCTCCTATCAAACTATGTGAGCCTATTCTATTGCATAAAAGGAAATCTAATCTATGAATGCCATGAAAATGAAGCTACTATGCAAGAAATGAAATCTAACTATGAAGCAAGAAAGCCATGATGATGCAAGAATGAAGACAAGAAGATAGAGTGTTGATGAAGATCTAAGATGAATGCCAACAATGCTCCAAATCTTCAAACCCTAGATGCAAGAATGTCTCCAAAAGCTCCAAGATGACCTAAAAAACCTGTAGCATAACAATAGCATAAAATATGGATATGCAAATGAAGGAGAGAGCTCTCCTTTTATAAGAAATGCAAAGGAATGGACCATGGAGATTAAGAGGCAAAAGATCTTAATCAGCGGTGGAGCTTGAAAGAGGAGCAATCCATGTGCACAAGTATCCTCCAATGAGAGTGAAGTGTTGACTTTTGAGCCTCATGTGAGACAAAAAGTGCTTTTTCCCTTTTTATAAAATAGGAATAATGCTTTATTTGTGCAACTTAGGATAAGAGGGAAAGTGGGGGCTTTTTTATTTAATTGAAAGGGGAGGAAATATTCCTTTTAATTAAATAAAGACTTAGGATAAATGGTTAGCCCAAGGATAAAAATCCAATATATGATCGAAATTAAGATTTGATTAAGAAATTGATAATGTTGAAAATATTGATTATGATCAAAATGATTCAGGGTTGATAAATTGAATAAATGGGGCCCAAAGTCTAGGTGACCAATTTAGGGTGCATACATTTGCCCCTCTTTGACTAATGTGTGATCGATTTGGGAACACATGCAGTCAAAGAAGAATTGAAATGTGAGATCGATTTGGGATCACAAAACAACTCAGATATGAGGTCGATTCGGGATCACATCCGGACAAAACATGAACAATAGCTTAGACCAACACCGTCGCTGCTAGGTGCAAATCAAGCTTTAGACAAAACTATCACCGTCGCTGCTAGGCAATAATCAATGTCTAAAAATGAGAGATAAGAATCTCAAGTTTTTGAGCAAAAGCTCACAAAAGATGTCTGAATCAGGAAAATCAAGAGAATTAAGGATGAGAATCCCATAGGTACTGCCCCCTCGGAGTCGAAATCAAAATCTGTTAGAGGAGAGACAGTGAACTGATAAAGATTTGACCAAATCATAATGAAATCATAATCGAATGCAAATGATAACAGGATAACCATTAGGTAATGAAACATGCCCCAGCGATGAGATAGAAGACTAGAAATAGAGTGGATGAAAGACTAGAAAATTTGAGAGACATGGAAGGAAGAAATTCCACCGAAAATCAAATTATGCCTCAAAAGGTCAATCAACTGCGCAGAAGGGGGGAAAGAATTTGAAATGCGATTTCGATTTCGAGTCCGAAAATGGATAGAAAATGATGTGATATGAAAGACCAGAAATGAAAGATATGATCAAGAAGAACTAGAAAATGAGCACAGTTGACCAACTAGTCCATAGATGATAAAAAGAAGAGCTCTCTCCATATGCAAGATGCAAAAAACTAAACTATGATGAACCTAAGAATGCAAGCTACTATGAAAGTGGTTGACTTGCAAGGTCACAACGCTTATAGACATCTAATTATCATCATCGAGCGTTATTGGTAGCGTTGTAAGATCATACAATGCACACTAGCATAACTATGTGGATATGAATATGATCTTTATCAGATAGAGATGTGGGAATCTCACCTAGGCATCAAAGACATGTAGGTCCAGATGACTAATGCAGTGAGATCACCTAAGTTTGATATGGCGAGATTATGCTTGTATCAAGACACATAAAAGTCAGGATAGCTAGAAGCATGCACTCGCAAAACAGTCAAGGATAATACCTTGTCAATCCATAGTGTCAAGTAGGACCAGCATAAATGCTCATGACAGTTAGGATCAACAAAATATACCCACAAGCAGATAGGATTTTCTTCTGTGTTTAGATTGACCGGCTTTGTTGGTTCAATCAAGATTGATGATCTATCCTGGAAATAACTCGGCAAGTTATTAAGTACCCCATCCTTAGGTGCCTCAAAGAGGTTTTCACCTTTGGATGCGTCATTTCTTTTTACTATTTTTGGTTCTGACACCACCACAAAGTGGTTTTCGCCATCAGACCTATTTTTCTTTTTCTCTTTTGTTTTGAGACTGAGGTACTTAATATCAGGCTCCGTCATGCTGATTGTTGGTTCACTGGTGGAAGAAGCCACGGGTTCGAGAGCATTCAGATAGCAAGCAATTTCGTAATCGTTGCGAAATGTGAGGAATGTGGGCTCATGGTGGCGCTGGGGCCAGTCAATCAGGTCAAAGTGGACAAGGGGCAAGTCAATGGTAGGTTCGATGTTGTGAATGTGAAAGGTGTCATCTCTGGTGACCATATAATCGGAGCTCACCAAGTCTTCTCCTAAGATACCTGAATTGGGGCTCATCCTATCAAACGAAGCATCGTCTACTAAGGCGATTTGAGGAGGGCAATCCTCTAGTCTAACACTAGGATCGTTAGTTGCATCGGGTTGGGTACTATAGGCGTGGATAATATCCACATCTAGATCAATTGTTGCATCTGAAAGCGAATCCCATTCATATTCATGGGAGTCTGTCTCTGAGTCATCATTTAGGCCTCGTGATGTAGAAGCCTCGAGGTTAGGGAGGGTTTCCCCCTTTCTAGTATTGGTACTATCCGTCGCAGCTAGGACAGTAACATTTTCCTTTGTCGATCTAGAAGTCACACAATCACTATCCGTCGCAGCTGGGATAGTAGGATTATTAAGCATCAAATCTGTGGAATCTCCCCAAAGGAGATTCGTGGAGGGCACCCAATCATCAGACACATCTTGTTGATTGGAGAGATCGGGCGTATAATCTGTATCACTGTCGCTATCCGTTGCAACTGGGACAGGGATACCTTTCTTCTTCTTGTTCTCAAAACCTAAGCCGATCGTGGACTTATTTTTGCGTCCAAAGAGAGCATGATCAAGAGGCTCAGCTTTAGCATCCAGCCTATGACTAAGGGGACCGAATCCCGGATATCCCATATTTTTGACCAGTGTATATCCTTTCCCATAAGTTTCAGGTGAAGGAGCAAAATTCTCATTATGTTTGTATTTCTCTTCGTGATATATCCAGTTCCTTACAGCAACTTCCTCTTTCTCTTCTTGAATGGGGACCGAAGACTCAACAAATTTCCCAAATAACATCATTGCTGATGATGAAGGCTTCATATTTGGGGAGGGTCTCCCATAAGACCTAGGAGAGATTGGCATTTTTGTAAAAGAATCAATCTTATAATCTCCCATCCCAAGGTCCATGGTCTTGAATTTCTGCTTGCATTGTTCAAGTGAACTACTAAGATTGTCAGCTTCTCTATTCAAAGGTACATGTGATCCCGCAGAAATGTGATTAACTGATAGAGCACTGTCTCCCGGGATGCAAATTTCTACACCATTATGGGGGAACTTAACACACTGGTGATATGTCGATGGGACTGCCTGCATTTCATGAATCCATGGCCTACCTAGCAAAATGTTGTAGGCGAGAGGTCCAACGTCAACAATTTGGAACAATATGTCTCTTTCTACAGGACCGATATGAATAGGCAAAACAGCCAATCCCTTAGAACTTCTTTCTGCTTCATCATATGCTTTGATTGTGATTCTTTTCTTTGTGTCAATGACGTTCTCAGAATACCCTAGAGCTAGCAGCAAACTCAGAGTACAAATATTGAGCCCCGCACCCCCATCTATTAGTACACGTCCAACACGGGTTTTATGAATCATGACCTCGATGTGTAAGGCCAAATTATGTGGGTGACTAATGGATTTGTCATCTTCTTCTGAGAAGGTGAGGAAATGAGGGCTAGCCAAATGGTTGACCATGTTTTGGAATTGGTCGATATCTAAGTTATTAGGGACATTGGCTGCTCGCAAGGCATCCTCGAGGACGCGCTTGTGCTTAGGAGATAATTCTAAAAGCTCAAAAATGGATATCTGAGCGGGTGTACGTTGTAGTTGGTCAATAAGGTTGTAATTGGAATCAGGACCAACGACAGGTTTTGGAGGAGCACCTTTGGACGTGGGTTGTTTAGACTTGCTAGTGCTAGGACCTTTGATGATAATGGGTGCTTGAGCCTGTCCCCTAGTGACAACATTGAGGGACCGGGGCATTCCTTGTGTGTGAGGACCTCTTATCACCACAGCGGGTCTTTCATTAGTCATAGGAATTGAGTCCACATTATGTCCATAAGGATCATTCTTTCTCACCATGTTGATATTATCGTCAGCCACTTCAAGCATATTAATCACATTATCAGCATGTGTGTATGTATAGTTAATAGCCGCCTTGCCATTCTTACTAGAATTCTCTCCTTTTTCATATTTAGGCAAGGGCTCTTTAAAGGCTTTATGGTCTGCATTAGTAGTTAACCCACCCACTTGTAATTGTCCTTTCTCAAGAAGGTCTTGGACAAGATGCTTGAGTTTGAAACAATTTTCTATATCGTGTCCAATCCCATTATGGAAAACGCAAAAAGCCTTAGCATCCCACCAATGAGGTAAAGGATCTGGTATTCGATGTTTTGTAGGATCCTGTGGGTGCGCCAGATTATGAGCAACTAGTGTCTTAAAAACATCTGCATAGGATTCTCCCAATTTAGTGAATTGTCTTTTCTCCGTTTTAGATCTCTTTTGATACTGAGGTTTGTCTTGTGGCGTTGACGATGTTTGCAACTTCATAGCTTGAACTGCATGAGAGAGATTAAGAACTCCTTCATTTTTGACTTGAGATGAATCAACAACTCCGTCGTTGACGACTTGCTTGTTTTTGTTTCAAAAAGAGTTCTTTTTGTCCTTGCTACCATTAGTATTGTTATTTTGGCTATTGTTGTTATTTGTTGGTTTAGCCAAAATTCCTTGTTCTTTTAGGACATCCTCAATGCGACATGCCACCTCTACCATAGTATCAAAAGAATTAAATGGAATCTTCTTGACTTCATACTTGAGTTCTGGTATTAGATTGTTCACAATGATATCAATTCTCTCTTCTTCAGGGATTGTCCTTGGGTATTTCGAACACAATCGCCTCCATCGTTGCAAAAAGGTGACAAAAGATTCCCCTTGAGTTTGCTTAAGTTTACACAAATCAAGCATGGTGACTGACCTAGATAAATTGTAAGCAAAATGTTGTACAAATCTTTGGACAAGTTCTCTAAATGTTTTTACTAGAGGGGAAAGGTTGGTGAACCACTCCATGGCTTGACCTTTTAAACTCCTTGGGAATAATCTCAGCAAGTAGGAGTCTTCGTGGTGAAAGGAAAAGCTCATTATGTAGAATTGTCGAACATGGTCATGAGGGTCACCCGTGCCATCATATTTGTCGTATGTTGGGAATTCAACTTTCTTAGGGAATTCTACCATCACCACACTTTTGTCAATGGGATTAGGACATATGGAGTCCAAATGAAATGTACTCTTGGGAGCCTTCATTCTGTCTATATCCTTTTGCATTTGTAAGATTAACTCATCAGTTGAAGGATTCTGTTTCTTGATTTTTTGGTGAACATCAAAGTTATATGGAACTTTAGCGCCTTTGTTGATAAGACTTTCCAAAAATTGGTCTTTGTTTTGTTCCACGTATTGCTCCACATAGGCTTGAAAGGATGGTTCTTGTTGCATAGTCATGAAGTCCATATGATCGGATTTAGCATAACTGCCTCCATGTTGTGAGCCATGATGTGCTCGTTGGGAGGGTTGCTTTGAATGTCTATGAGACGATTGTCTCCTATGATGGTCATATCTTGAAGTCCTTCTTCCTCTAGGACTTGGGGATCGTGAGGGTGTCTTTGATCTTCTTCGAGGGCTAGGGGAAGGGGTAGATGGGGGCGAGTCGGTCCCACTATTGGCTCCCCTCCTGTTAGATCGATTTTGGAGTTGTTGTGCATAGAGTCTATCTTCTTCTTCTTGGGCGACTCTTTTCTGTATATCCAACAATGCACGTTCCTCTTCCTCTAGTTGTCGGAATTTTTCCTTTTTTGCAGCCTGTTCATCTAAGTAGGCTTGCTTCTCTCTCTCAATGCTTCTTAATCTTGTATTTGCATATCGAGAAGTGTCCTTAAGTGGGGAGGTCTGTCTTGAATGCCTTATTGCATTAGCTGCGTTGATATGGTGATCACCAGATTCGTTGTTCTGGTCTTCGTGTTGTGACCCTGAATCTGAGTGGGCTGACTTATGCTGTCTTTCAGCTCGTTGTTGAGCATCAAAATACCTCGCGTTGTTAGGAGGTGACCCGGGTGGACTGGCATGAGAAGAACCACCATACTCTCCTCTGTGTCGTTGAAAGATATCCTCGAGAGTTTGATTCATGGCTTCTCTTTGTTGCCGGGTGAAAGTGTAACTCATGTCCATGCTTGATGAAAGTGGTATGAAAGAGGTGCTCACTTCACTAGGGTTAGCTCCCGGATTGAAACAAACCTCGGATTCACTCTTAGGAGATTGGTCAAAAAGGGGTCCTTTTCCCTTAGGTTGTCGACGGGTCTTGATAGGTGGTAACTGGCTAAAGGCAACAGGGGGTCGCTTCCCTTGATTAACTTGGTACCTTGTCGTAACTGACATGAAAGAGAGATATTCTCAATGATAAGGTGACCTTTCAAAGTGTCCACACCAAACTAGGATAATCGAAATCCTCTATTGTCCAAAGAAAGATGAAAAAAGAAAAGAAAGGGGGCTTTACCAACACTGTCAAAGAGGTGCTTCAAATCAAAGGGTGACTACCCTTGCACTTTTGAATCAGGAGGTTGGACTAGGCCAAAAGATAATTGAAAATGAAAGCGATTTGGACAATAAGAGAACTGAAATTTTCCCAGAATATAGCTAACACTTTTAAAGATGAACCTTGGCACCAAGAATGGCTTTCTAACTTGACAATTATTCCAAAGTGACTTTGTAAACCAAATGATGCTATCCCGAAGAACTAAGAACCAGAGATTTGGAGTCAAGACAGATCTCAAACGTCAGGGTGAGAAGCCTGTTCTAAGACCTGGCCTAATTGACAGCAACTGAAACTGACCAAAATTTAAGCACGACAAAAATGAGTCAGGCGATATACTCCAGGCTACTGGGGCGATAAACCTCTACCCGTGCGATACTTCGCCCTAAGACAGGCGATACTTCTTAATACTATAGGGCGATATACCCCAGGCAGGCAGGGCGATAGTCCGTCAGGGGCGAACTATCGCGCGATATTTCTCTTCAAAGGGTGCGATATTTCTAGCATGTGCGAAGTATCGCACGATACTTCGCCTCACAGCGTGCGATACTGTTACAGAATTATTCAACTCTTGACCAGAATTGTGTGAAATTTGCGTTTTTGGATCTGTTTGGTCAAAATTTTCAGTCTGAGGGTTAATGTTTTCGATTTCAGTCACAGATTCAACAGCATTCGGACAGGTTTGCAAACAGTAAAGGATCAAACATGTCTTCAAACACTTGAAACAAGGGCAAAAGCAACCTTGCCAAGACAAACACTTGTGATATCAAAATTGAAAAAGCACCCTATGAATGCTACCAATTGTTTGTATGTTGAGAACGTTTACACTGGTATTACACAATCGAAGACAATTCAAGCAATTACTACCTACAAGACAAGGCTCAATACTTATCAACTTAGCCCACAACTTGATGCCCCCTTGCCTCACACCAAGTGGTTGCCCACAAGAGATATTGGCTTTGTCATGGAAATGTCAAAATGACACAACCAAAGGGACACATATGGTGAGTATCTTAAGGTGATCCGGGTAAACCACTTGGATCAATCCTTGCACTAAGAAGATAAGCGGCTAAAAGAGGGTGGCTTCTATCTAATGGTTATTACTAAGGATTTCCGTTCACAACACCCCTCTTGCTCCTCATAAAGGACTAGGACCTCGCGGCCTCAAGAGTACCTTAAGCATTCTTGCTCAATGTTTTCCTCATGGTCACAATCCCACAAGTACTTACATCAAGCGAAGACAAGTGTTATGTCTATCAAGGTTTTTGGTGTCCTTGATAGCCTTGAGATTATAGTGAGTTGGAATCACTTGCCACCAAGGAGAATGATGACAAGGTTGTCCCCACTTGAGTCGTTCCTCTTGATTGCTCAAGAGCAGGCCCTCTAAAGGATTCCTAAACTAAACAAAATGGATCAAATCTTGAGGTTCAAGGTTTTTGATTCACCACAAGGGTGAAGAGCATACTCCCCTATCTCAAGAATTTTTCCCAAACACACCAATTAAAGAGATTAATTACCCCCTTGCTTCCAAAACCTTAAGATGGGTCAAGATTTTCTGATTCACCTAAAGGTGAAGAGCATACTTCTCCTACCACCTCAAAATCCCTTTCACAAGGTATTAAGATTCCTAATACAATTAGTAAATGCCACAAATGAAAGGAAAACAACAACAAGCAAGAAATGGAAATTTTTTTTTGTTTTTATGCTTGGGCAGCCCTGCAAAAACTGTTAGTAGCCCTCTTTGACATGCGTTTTTAGCAATTTTTAAGCAAAGGAGAGCACCTACAAACACAACTTGTTAGGCCCACAATGTTAGCAAAAACAAAATCCAAATGTAAATGTGCAATAATCTAATGGATTTAAGCTAAAAAAAGCAGGTTAGACCCAATTAAACAAAGTAAAACAGAACAGCAAGCTAAAATAGTCGAATTCGGAAAAAAAAAAAATTGAAAGTGCAAGTCTCTGCCAGACCAGGCGATGTTTCTCAGTCTCCAACAGTATCGCGCGACACAGTTTCCTATAGTCGGGCGATACTTCCCCAGTCGAGCGATACTTCGCACGATGCCAGGCGATACTTCGCCCGATGCCAGGCGATATACTTCGCTATAGGCGTGCGATACTTTTTCCGAGCGAAGTATCGCACCAAGACAGGAAGTATATCGCGCGATATTTCTGAGAAGTGTCGCGCGATAATTTGAGACAGAAAACCAGAGACAGATTTTTCTGACAGTTAATCCGAAAATGACGAAAAATGCAAAATTAAAGGGACAAAGCTAATCTACTCTACCCCACGGTGGGCGCCAGAAATGTACACACTAAAATATGCACTTCTATGAACCATTACTTGCAAGGTTTCTCAAGAGTGAGGCCTCACAAAGCGGCTCATAGCTCTCTATGCATGGAGTTGCAAGGGACTATGAGTTTTGCTCTCAGCTAGAGCTACAAGAAGGTGACCTTGCTAGTCAACCACACAATGAGAGATTCAAATGAAGACAAGGGCAACAATGCCAATATCCCCAAGAATCTAAATGGAAATGCAATGCAAACTATATGAGAATGCAAATCTAAGCTAAATGATAACAATGCAATGCTTGAAAAGAAATCTAATCTATGAAAGGAAATAGCAATGGATTACAAATCCTTCCTATTTAGACTATGTGAGCTTATTCTATTGCATAAAAGGAAATCTAATCTATGAATGCCATGAAAATGAAGCTACTATGCAAGAAATGAAATCTAACTATGAAGCAAGAAAGCCATGATGATGCAAGAATGAAGACAAGAAGATAGAGTGTTGATGAAGATCTAAGATGAATGCCAACAATGCTCCAAATCTTCAAACCCTAGATGCAAGAATGTCTCCAAAAGCTCCAAGATGACCTAAAAAACCTGTAGCATAACAATAGCATAAAAATGTGGGTATGCAAATGAAGGAGAGAGCTCTCCTTTTATAAGAAATGCAAAGGAATGGACCATGGAGATTAAGAGGCAAAAGATCTTAATCAGCGGTGGAGCTTGAAAGAGGAGCAATCCATGTGCACAAGTATCCTCCAATGAGAGTGAAGTGTTGACTTTTGAGCCTCATGTGAGACAAAAAGTGCTTTTTCCCTTTTTATAAAATAGGAATAATGCTTTATTTGTGCAACTTAGGATAAGAGGGAAAGTGGGGGCTTTTTTATTTAATTGAAAGGGGAGGAAATATTCCTTTTAATTAAATAAAGACTTAGGATAAATGGTTAGCCCAAGGATAAAAATCCAATATATGATCGAAATTAGGATTTGATCAAGAAATTGATATTGTTGAAAATATTGATTAATGATCAAAATGATTCAGGATTGATAAATTGAATAAATGGGGCCCAAAGTCTAGGCGACCAATTTAGGGTGCATACACCTCTAAGGAGAAATCGTGAGATCTCAGAGGAAGAAGAAACTACTGGAGAATTCAGTCTTGATGATTTTAGGGTTTTGTAGAAACAAGTGCAAGACTTACAAGAAGAATTGAGAAAGAAGAAGCCTACCTTAAAAGAGGATAGTGATAATGAATCTGAGGAAGATCATTTTGAAGAAGCTAGAGATTTTGAGGAGAATCAAATTCTAAAAGCTATGTCTAAGATTGAAGTTTCTGCATTTGTTGGAAGCCTTAGGCCAGAAGAATTGATTGATTGGATCAATGAGATTGATGAGTACTTTGAGTATGAAGAAATAGAAGATCTTGATAGGGTTAGATTTGCAAAGAGTAAGTTGAAGGGTCATGCAAATATCTAGTGGAGAGAAGTTCAGTTGGAAAGAAGTAAAAGAGGAAAAGAAAAGATCACTAAGTGGAACTGAATGGTTGAAAATTTGAAGAAGCAATTCATTCTGATGGATTATGAATTGGATATGTTTAAGAAGATGCAAGCTTTGAAGAAGACTAACAAATCAGTGCAGGAGTATACCGAGGAGTTTTATAGAATCTTGATTAGGATTGGTCATTCTGAAGCTGATAAAGAGAAGGTTGCTAGGTATGTCTATGGTTTGAGACCTAGTATTCAGGAAGAGTTACTTACTATGCGGATGACAACAATCGGTGATGCTTATCAGATGGCATTCAAGATTGAAGAGAAGTTGAATAAGAAGTATGAAGGAAAATAGAGCAATAGGAACCGAGGTGGTAAAATTGGGGAAGCAGTTGCTAAAAGTAATGTGACAGAGAATCCTAAGTCTGATGTGGGATCTAGTAGTGGTCAAGTTACTAAGAATGCTGGATAGAGAGGAAGGTGGAAGAATGAGTTCATCGGTACTTGTTATAATTGTGGTGAAGCTGGTCACATAAGTTTTTCTTGTCCTAAGAAAAGGGTGGCACTGACTGCTGAAGAAGATATTGTGAATGTTGCAAAAAAAGGTGAGACACTTATCACTAGAAGGATAGTTGCATGTGTCCATGAACCGGTACAAAGAAGAAATTTGTCCAGAACCAGATGTAAGTGCAAGGATAAGGTATGTAATGTGATAGTTGATGGTGGCAGTTCTAAGAACTTTGTTTCAGATGAAATGGTTAGGAAATTCAATTTGGAAAGAAGGAAACATCCTAATCCTTATCAGATTAGTTTGATACAAGATGTGTCTAAGGTTAGGACAATGCTTGGTTAAATTTTAGATTGGATTTTACCATGATGAGATATTGTGTGATGTACTGCCTATGGATGCTTATCATCTGTTTCTCGGTAGACCCTGGCAGTTTGATAAGAATATTTTTTTTGATGGTCATGCTAATACCTATGTGGTTAGGCATGAAGGGGCTCGGCATAAGCTGATACCTTTACAGGAAATAGGGGTTAAGGGATGTGGAGTTATCAGGTGTTGTCCTTGTGACAAACCTCAGGAGCAGAGGATTGATGAACCTATTCCTACAAAGTCTAGCTTGAAGGAGAAGGAGAATGATATCTTTGAAGATTTAGTTGAGATGAAGAGACAGATGGTCTTGTTGGTAGAGATGGTACAACATATGATGAAATTTATGACATAGAGAGATGCAGATGATACTGAGTTGATTGAGGAGTCGAGAGGGGATAAACCTTACCGAGGCACTGATGTGATCGATAGTGGTCAGAGTCAGTTGCTATCAGTTGCCGATCGATGGGATAAGCACAGTGAAAAGTAGGACTTTCAACATGAGATAGTGGATGAAGTGAAGGCTACTTGGGATGAAGGACAAGAAGAGATGTGGGTGAAGAACAGATTCAGCATACCTGTTCTGATTCCCTTGAGGCATTCCAGATTTCGTTATGAGAAAATTTTTCTTACGGAGGGTGTTTGATGCAGGAGCATCCTAGGATTCTTGGCAATCCTGTATCAACCAAAAATATGTTTGTCTTTGAAGGTAGATTGTTAGTTTTGATCTTGGTTTGGTAGAATACTTGCTTGGTTTGAGAGACTGGTTGCTCGGTTTCTATGGTTATCGGGGTTCTTGGTCTCTGAGGAATGCTCGGTAATTGAAGGCATCGGTTCATTGGCGCTCGACGATAACTGCGTTGCTCAATCATGCTTGGCTTGGTCGGTGTCTGGTGCTCAGTTATTTCCTCTGTTGCTCGGTGTTCTTGCTTACTGACTGGGTTTGTTTTGGATGGATCGGCTTGGCCGACTGGTTCCATTGATTTAGGTCGCACTCCTCGAGTTATGGATTGACTGTTGGATGTGTGGGGACCTAGATCTGGCATGTTACATTCTTCTATGTGGATATAATGACCGTTGGGTCCATCTTTGAGAGTTTATTTATTTTGTCAAGCTATTTGAGAGATGACTGATGTTTTGGCATTTAATATTTGTATCCTGTAGAGCTGACTTGTGGCTGGGATTTAGTATTTAAATAGATGCTTGGGTAGTTGTTTTGGGGAGGAGATATTTTTTTGGGAAGAAAGGTTAGTAGCCTATGAGCTTAGGAACAGGAAGATTGCTTGGAAGTTTGAGTACAAGTTTAGATCTTTCCTGGGTGCCTACCAGTGTGCTATGTGTTGCAGACCTGGGCTAGCTGCATACTGATGTTTTGGAAAAGATTTGGATCCTGTGAGATCTTGTAGATTTTTATTTGCTTTGTATCTGGTCGTAACCGGGAAGGCCTTACAGCCCGACACATTGCATGTAATCGGTGATTTGATGAATAAAGACTTATGTTTTATTGCAGATCTGTTGTTGTGGTTGTGTATTTTCACTGCATATTGGTTTGGCTGCAAGGTCAATCAGTCCTTCATTGGATCCACCAACCTTGATTGCATCAGGAGGGATGTCATAACCTGATCCAGTTCTCCTAGTTTTAAGGACTTTTAGCAACTATTTTAGACTTATTTTGACTTGGTATAGAATAAATGATTTAGACATGGATAGTATTATGTTTCTTTAATTATCTTATGAATTAAATTGATGTTATGTTAAGGAAATAAAAAGGCATTATGAAACGTTGTTTAATGATGATTATTGATGAAATAGGAAATGTTAAATATATCATGTAAATAAGTTATGCATTTTTAATTCTATTTTGGATTTAATGGACTAACCTACTAATGACCATTTGAGTGTTAGTATGAATTTCAAGAGACAAAGATGAAAATGTGATTGAGGTAGAGGAATTTATCTCCTCGGTAAGGATGTGATGGGAATAATTGGTCACAAGCACACACCACTTAGCTTTACTTTCATATTTAATGAGTTTTCTTTTATATCTTGTTAAAACAAATGCTTGAGTTAATTGATTTAGTGTTAATTAATTTTATTACTTTGAAAGAAATAAAATTTGATTAACTTCTTTTTATATGTTAGGTTTAATAATATTGAACTATCCAATTCTAAATTAATTATAGTCTTTTTATTTAAGTAAATAAGATTAAATTAAATGTATTTATAAATGTTTGGTTCTTTGGATATGAAATTCAAATCCCCTTGTTTACAGATTCCTTACTGCCACATGGCAAGGAAGTTGGTCTTTGAAAAGGTTATATTCACATGCTTAAAAGATAGCCACACATTATTTATTTGGACTATGACTAGTTTAAGGAAATGCCAAGTCATTCCTATGTGTTCGACTAGCTTGGAGGATATTGCGACAAAGACAAGGCATGGAAGTTTGGAAGAAACATGAGAATAAATAAACACCAACTATTAACTCCACTTTCCATGTTGGAAGAGTCGCCCACGTGATTGGTGACTGGGACTGGTTTCTGAGTGTATGTTGATCTTATGTGCACATACGACTGGGAGGAAACACATGAGGTTTAACCACCAAGTCTAATTGATAACGAGTGAATTGACCCCTATCAACGGCTTAATCATCGTATTTTGGAAGAGATTAACAGTAACTTTGGTGGTCGAATGACGACATTTTAGAATGAATTTAGAGGAGGCTTTTCATTTTGGAAAGGTATCGAAATATGTAGAGGAAGGAATGGTTTTTGGAGGGTGGGTATATACATACACATCAGAAAGAAGGAGGGATTAAAAAAATAGAAAGATATTTGAGGGAGATCAAAGTTTAGGAAAAGAGAAATTGGAAGGGGGCGCGGAAGAAAGAAAGCACACAACAGAAGAAAAAAGGGAAAGAGACTTGCACAGTTTGATTAGAAGGACACATGCGCAACAAAGCTGAAAGGAAAGGAAAGAAAAAAAGTAAAAAGAAGGGAAACACACACACACACAGTAGGGAGATATGCATACACATAACATAAGAATTGGAAGACGGAAGGGGTTGCATTATCGAGCGACAAGAGAACCCCACAAACACATGAAAGACAATGTGTTTAGTATTTTTCTTTGGTAGTGATTTCTAGTTTAGAAAAGTTGTGAAGAAATTTTTCAGACATTCTCAAATATAGTGAAATAGCTTAAATGAAGCTTAGAATAGATTAAGATATTAAGATATTTGTTTTTCTTCTGTACTATGGCTTTGAACATTTGTTGTCTCTTATTTTTAGCGTTGCACTGTTGATTATCAAATTTTGCAAAACTCATCTTGTTAGATAGAAAGTATACTCCCAAGTCTTCAATAGATGAACACCGTTTTCTCAATTAGTGTATATTTTGGCCTTATTCGTGTAGAACTTTTTTTTTTGGTAGGAAGAAATAGAGTATGTGAACTTATTTTCAAGACTAGTTAACATTTGAAGTACCCAGCTGGTTTTATCATGTTAGCCTGTAGGTAAATTTTTGTTTGACAACCATCATTATTTGAATTTATGATTTAAATTTTTGGAAAACATGTTTACTATTTTGTTCATTCAAACGACGATAGGGGACCTGTGATCTTCCTATAGCATTACCATGATCACATGAATATGAAATATAGATTTTATTTTATTACCATGTTTCTAAAATTGTGTGTATATATATATTATTTTAGTAAGTAGTAAATAATAGTTTGTCAGTAAAACTACGTATTCTTAATCATAGAAAATTGACTATGTGAAATTACCATTAAATAAAGGGTAAATTAGAGAATGGAATTCTTTTGGAAATGTGAACACATGTTATTTTAGTCCTTCTTTTTCTATTTTGAGAAAGATATCGTGGGAAAGGGTGTTGAATATGGATAAACAGAGAAGGGTAAATATTTTTTTTTCTTTTACAGGTGCCAGTAGAAGTCTAGCATATGTATGCTTAGGCCCAGACTATGGAAACACATAATAGATTTTGTGTTGATTATTTTATTTCTCTTTGCGATATCTATGTCAGTTCTACTTTTATGTATGAAAAAGTAGTTAGTTTAGAGCTTGCACCAGGTTCCTTCCAATCCATCAGTGTCGAGTTGATAGGTTACTCGAGCAGGATCGGTGTGCTCTTCATTTCAAGATGATCCCCTGGGGAGATAACCACTTCATGGTTGGGCAAAAAAAGTGCCTGGAACACATTTCTATCTCAAGATTTGTAGATGGATAGATGTCTGATGGCTTAGGAGACTGGAACATGTAGATGGATGATGGATAGTCCGATGACATTATTTGGATATCTTGTATCATTTTGACCTTTTGGTCTTGTACTCTACAGTATTTGTATAAATGTATATTTTGATGTATCATGTGTGACAGTATGGTTGACATCCTTTATGTATTATTATCTCATATTTTATTTGAATTATTTGTGTACTCTTGACAATATTGTCAATTTCTCATTATTTTACTTTGAGGTTATTCGACAATATTTCAGATTATTGAAATTTCTTATTTGAAAAAAAATGAATAAATTATGTGGAAAAGTCTTTATGTTTTAGTAGACTTTGTTTATGTGTTCAACTTTCCAAGCTTTTTGTTGTTGAGCTTATGTGTCTCTTGTGAGATAGAATTAGTCTTTACACTTTTGTAAATGTTTTGAATTAGTGATCTATATCTTTTTTTGTTGTAGATTTTCTAATGTAGTGTGGGGGATTTTTGGTTTGATCTTGAATGACAACTTTAGTATTTACCATATATTGTCCAAAAAATTCTCGAGTCTCAACAAAATCAATATTTTTTTGTTTTATTTTATCTGTTCATATTTTATGGCATATTTGGAAATTAAGGAATGATGATATTTTCAATGGTAGAGTTAGGAGCTTTACCGAGTCTCTACAACGACTCATTTATCACAATATTGCTATGTAGGCGAGAATGATTCTTAAGCTAAAGGACAAAAAGCTATTGAAGTTGATTAAAGGAGAAGCTGTAGACACACTCAAAGAGACATGGCCTATGGGTACACCTTCACTGAAATAGTAGAGGAGAAGGACAATTTTGACATAACATTGAATTGGTTCATCATGCAAATAAGAGAAACCAAAGAGAAAGAAAGACATAACAATGTGTTCCCCGCCCACACTACCCTGGTTGCAGCTTGCCCACTTGATGTTGATTCTCTTCCTAAAATAGTAGAAGTGGCACACCCATTCACCATTTTTTTAAGAGATGGCAAAGTCCTTAAATGGTTAGAAGGTCTAATGAGGTGGACAACATGGGTTTGACAAAAGTACTAGTGTCGTTTGTACATAATAGTAAATTTTGATCTAACTAGCTCTATGAGCTGAGTTTTGTATATGTTACTCTTACTATTTCCCATAAACTTATCTCCTTGGCAAGAGGCTCCTCTATTTTATGTATATGTTGGATATCGATAAACTGATGCTACTGTAATTTTGATGTTGTTCAACTTATACTTAATAGAAAAAATGAGCTATTTGTAAAATAATCTAAACTTATGGATTGATGGGATTAGGATATGGAGATAATAGAAAGTAAACAAAATAGACAAAACTAGATGATAAGTTTTAGATGGAATACAAGTATGCGAGTCGATAAAATAGTCAAGTAGTCAAAGAGGTAGGAAATATTAACACCCACTAAAGAGGTAAAGCTAAGTAGTATAATGATAAACAAGGAAAACATATTTTGGATAACATAGTCGATAGAGACATAAATATGGATTTAGTATAGAAAATAGTAAAACTTAGATGAAGTGTTGGAGAGAAGGTGAATGCATAGGAAAGAAAATTGTTGAGAAGATAAAACAAAGATTCAAAGTCACTATAAGGAAGCAAAATGCCAAAGTTGTTATGGTAGTGTAAAATATGAGCATGATTTGTATAAAGATTAAAAAAGTCTATAGATGAAGTAGCAATGAAAGGTGATCCTATAATAGCATGTACCACTTTTACTTTTAATTGGAACACTAAAAGAAATATTATAAACCAACATCATTTTCTTCATATCACTTATTGTAGACATATTTTGAATTTCAAAAAATATTATTTTGAATTCATGGTTTGTTGAAAGATTATGCCATTAAGAGGAGCACTATTGTTAGAGTTAAATATTTGAGAAAAAAGTAGAGTATAATGAAATATATGAATATTTGGTGTTAGGTTAGAGTTAAAATGTAATGATGTTAAAATTAGGGTTAGAGTTGAAGGAAGCAATGAAGGGTATTATATAGTTAAGGTATAACAAAGCAATGAAGGGTGTCACTTTTCTATTAGGTTGTTGGTGATTGGTCTCCTTATGTGTGATAGGTATATTTAAGGAAAATATTTAGAAGTTGTTATAAAATATGTTAAAGTCAAAGTCCAAGATCATGGTGAAATATAGAGGAATATAAGATTACCTTTGCCAAATTAAATGTTTGATTGAAAAGTAGAATATAAAGAACAATATGAATATCTCATATTAGAATTTAATGAAGCAATGAGGGATTATTAAGATTAGGGTTAAAATTGTAAGGAGGAATGAAGGGCCTTGGGGGTAAGGGTTGAACGAAGCGATGAAGGTCTTAGGGTTAGGGTCGAATGAAGCAATGAAGAGCCTTAGGGTTAGGGTTGAAAGAAGCAATGGAGCGTGTTATGGGAGAAAGAGAAAGATCCATCTTAGATAGGCGTCCATGTGATGGATGACAATCAATGAGAATATCGGTGAGGGAATACCTGGCATCGTCAATCTCATCCGTCGAGAGCAGAGATTTGGATGGAGCTGTCAAGATCAGTTTAGAAGATATTTTGCCATGTTCCAATAAAGTATTTTAACTTAATCGCGACAAAACACCTAACCTGGGGCACGTCTTTTTCTCCATGAAGTCGATTCCTCGTGACTGCTACGAAGTTTTAGGTTTATACCAGTGGTAAATCCTCAGAAACTCTCACTAGTAACCAAATTTAAATGTTTGAAACGAGCTTTTTAGTAACTTGTGTAAAATATAATTCCACTAAATAAAGAATCTAGATGTTTGACTAGGACACAGATTTGCTTTTGTTTCTTGCATGCGCTGTTCGCCTTGGAAATTTGAACGATTCCTGTGAAAACACCTCATCAGTCATCCCCACCTTATCCTTTCATAAGAAAGGAACTCCTCACCTTTTGACACAACGAGCATAGCTGATATTGCAGGCATTTCCTCTTCCTTGCCTTGACAACAAAGGAAGCTTTAATATCAAGATACCCTTGGTGTTTATGCCTCAGAAAGGAGTAGATATAACTCAGAAAAGCTTGATAATCTGAAGTACCAAATACACCGGGTTTTCCTTGGTCTCACCTATCTTGCATTCTTCTTGGCATGGTCATTAGTGTTGAACCAAAGTTTCTTCATACTACTCTGCAATAATGAATATTTTAGGATTAAGGTGGAGCTTTAAAGTCTACAGTGAACTGGGTATTATAGGCTCTGGAAAATCTGCAATTGGCATCATGGTATGGGCGGCTCTGGTAAAACTGCAGTGTTCTACATTTATAAGGGGTTATTTGTGCATTGGTAAACCTTCTAAATTTGTTTTTGAGTTTAGAAGATTAAAAATCTTTCAAATTTTAGAGGTCATATGTATGGACAAAATCTTGATAAAAAGTTGCTTCAAAGTTGAAAAAATAGAAGGAATAAAAGATTAAAAGGTTTGGAACAGAATCTTTTGAGTTCAGACACCATGGGTGTGGATGGCTAGTGGGAACTAACAGAGTTCTGTAGTCATGAAGATACAGGGGTATTGGTGGCCTGGAAAACCTTTAAAATAAGTCTTTGAACATAAAAGTTAAATGAGCTCTCAACTTTGAAAGTTAATTAGAATAAAAGGTTGCAACAATATTGAGAAGATAGAAGGTTTAGAAGATGCTAGATGATTGGATAAATGTTCAGAGTTCTGTAGTCATGAAGAGAAAAGAGGTATTGGTGGCTTGGAAAACTTTTAAAATAAGTCTGTGAACATAAAAGTTATAAATGAGTTTTCAACTTTGAAAGTTAATTAGAATAAAAGATTGCAACAATATTGAGAAGATAGAAGATTTAGAAGATGCTAGATGACTGGATATATGTTCTACAAAATTTGGAGCAAATGAAAATTGAAACCACTGGGATTACAGATCGGCCTTTCAAACTTCCATTTATTAAGGCGTCTTAAATATTTATTATATATGATTTACAATATTTCATTAGCAAGGATGGAAAAAACCAGAAAAACAAGTCATCTGAAATATTTATCATGTATGGTTTGGAATATTTTGCTGAGGAAGATAGTAATAGCTGAAACGGCAGTGAGTGGTGTGAATCAGTTACAGATTCTTTGTGGATTCTTTTGCAGATCTAACTCAGTTAAAACTGTATAGGAGATTGAGGTAATGGGTGTTTGTAGGTATCTGGAAGCTAGGCTTTAAGCTTATGAACATGGCAAGGGTATTACTGCAAGAAAATCTTTATGTAAAGGAAGGAATGCTAATGGTGGGGAAGATAGGATTGTACAGGCATTTCCCAGATTTTGCCTTTTTTTTTATGCGATGTCGCTCTTACGAAAGTTAGCTCAGCGGAGCTAATGTTGTCTACTTTAATTCGCTACTAATGTATGAACTTTATTTTTGACTGGGACAAATAAGTATATAAAGTTAAAACCATTATGGTTTGGTCTTCAATGAAAATGTGAATGACAACAAAGAACTACTATTTCACTGCCATGTAAAATATGAGCGATAAATTGTCGTTTCTATTTTTATTATGCCTGCGGTGGCCAATCAAATGCTCCACATAATTTTAAGAACCTCTGGTCCTAATGTTTTGAGGTGCCCAAGTTGCTCGGTTTTTAAGCATGTTTTCTGCAGCAAACATTCTGGCGGGTTCTGATTTGCTGTGCAGGAGGTTGCAGAGCCCTTCACAGTATTCAATACCAGAGAACGCATGATTAAAGAGGGAAAAAAAATCTGCGTTGTGAATTACGATGCTCTCTGTGCACATCCCACCAAGTGATGTTTTATCCTCTCTGTTCCTGCTGTGGCATTACGTGGAGCGAGTGCAGCAAACATCTCATGCTTATAGAAAAGATGTTGACAGGTAATAGATGGGAGATGTCAACAGGTAATAGACTAATATATATTTTTGGATATTGAAGCTGTTTCATACCAGACATTGATGAAAATATATTTACAGAACATAAAAATAAAGAGGGAAGGCACATGCTCTGCACAAGGGATACAGGGCAAACCTTATAATTCCTTTTCTAAACACACTCTTCAGTAATTTGGGAACTCATGAGAATTGAGAGGGGGATTCTAGGTCATCTTGCACAATGCAAGGCTTCATATTGATGTTCTCGAATTCCATCGGGTAAGCACAAATTGAAATTTCTCATTTTGCCCCCTTTGAATTTGAAATACCATTTGGATCTCCCTGCGCAGGACAACAATGTCCTTTGTGTCCTGCTAGAGCTTCATAAGCATTGCCAAGGCCCAAAACCTTCCTCAGAGCTATTGCCTAGAATAATATTCTCTGCTGAAGGGAGAACCCAATTCAATATCCACTCCTTGACCATCAAATCAAGAGTATGTGCATCCAATTTACCCTTGAAGTTGGCCAAAATGGAGGCCCTAGTTTTGAGGACACCAAAATTCCTCAGGAAATCTTGCCCTAGAATCGACTTGATAAAATTGAAAATTTCAGGGTGTGGACATCTGGGGTAACAAAGGTATTGTGCAGTTGCCAATTAGAGACATCACCTTCATAAGGAGAAATGCATAAAGAAGAGTCATGTGGTATTTTTTAAGGAGAGCCAAAGCCAAAGCAGGCACCATCAAATCCAATCAATGTACAGTCTGTTGCATGGAGCATTTAGTCTAAGAGTCTCATCCCACGTTCAGTTGGTTGTGTGGCTGTTTAGTCATTTTAGGACTTTTAGATTACTATTTTTATGTTTCCATTCAGCACTAGCAATTTCATTTTGATTGTTTTTACTTAGCAGCTGCGAGGTAATTTTCTTTTTCTAGCTTTTGATTGAGTTTGTTTATGGGGAATCTCCAGTGCTCTGAGTAGTTGGGGGCATTCGTAGGATCACTGTGTATTTGTGGGTAGTGTGCAGCTAGATGGATAAAAGATATTGATGAATTGAGCATGAGTAAGGAACAAATACAACAAAGAACTCCCTCTTCTTTTCAAGCTTTCACAGCACACAAAACTTAACTTCACCGAAGTCTAGCTCTTTGTAGGACAATTCGAGAGGTAATAGCGCAAATTCAAACAAATAAAGACTTGGATGAGATATCGAAGGAATTCAACCACAATCATTTTACCCAATTTTTCTCTCTCAATGTTTAACAGCACACAATTTTTTTTGGATTTATCTGATATTTTCTCAGATGATCAAATTCAATGCTGTCATCGGATTTGGGACCTCTTTTGAGTTTTAGCCATTTTTAGATGCAAATTTTTCATTGTCATCAAACTTTCTTCCCTGAATCTTCTTTATTTCTTTTTTTTCTTCTTTTCACTGAACAGTTAGGGTTAATGATAACAATTTGTTTCTTGTCTTTTTCATATTCTTGGCAAAAATTGAAATGAAAACTAAACCAAGCTTCTGTAAAGAGATGTTTAGGATGAGGGGAATTGCAGGGACCATCTTTGGGTTTTCTTTATTTTTAAAATAAAAGCCTTAAATATGATATAGATTTCTGGTACATAATATCCCCTCTTAAGTTTATAGTTTTCCCTAGAAAGGTTTCAAGAAACATGAATCCCTAAATTTTTTCTTAGGGGTTGTTAAAGGCATGTATTAACATATATGACCTTTATCTTGCTTGCCTATAATCAACATCATGCACGCTGAGCAGTGTAACATTATTTTATTTTCTCAAGACCTCTTATTTTTCTATTTTTAATCCACGTCATTTCGAAAATAAATCTTGATTGTCTTTATTATTCTTCACTTCACGGTAATTCTTTACCGTCCACTTTACATCTTTACCCTACGTACACATAGACTCAGCTTTATTCTATCTTATCAAAAATAATAAAAATTTAATCTGACATCTTCAAATTGTCATACTCTAAAAAAACCATGGGTTTCATAAACTAAAATGTTTCATAAACTAAAATGTAGGAAGTACAATTTTTTTCTGAGTTGTATTAGGATAACTTGCATTATGCTTACCTCTAAAATTCTGAAATTTTTATAAACAGAGTCTACATTATCTCGAAGAACTCATACTTACCCTATCCTACATAGGATTTTAGAAAAAGTTCATGGATATCAGGAAAGAGTTATAGTCTTCAAAATAAAGCTTTATCTATTCCTTGAACTCTAGGTTTGTGTCTGCAACAATCGGCAATTATCTTAAATATATATCTAGCATAGAAATAGGGCTGAAGCAGAATACACGGCACACTAAAATCTGTGATTTTTCAAACTGAGTTGCTATCAAGGTACCATCATTAGACCATACTCTCTGCCAAGCTAGATTTGTGCAAACATAGCATGTTGTCTTATGTAGAAAGGATAATCTGTTTCGAAAGGGTGCATCAGAAGTTATAATTAGTTCATCTAATAGTATGAATTCCAGCAGGGAGAGGTTTGACTGTCTATATTTGTGTGCAAGATCAAACAAATTTCTTTCTTTTTGCTTAGGATACCAACCTGTAAAATTAACTAGTGAAAGAAGGGGAGTTGACATTTTGTTTAAATATTAGAAAACTATGGGAGACGGGGAAAAAATGAAAAAGATTTTAAGTGAAATTTCATATGGCAATAGAAGGCAATAAAGTATTAGTACAAATAGAATAATTATAAGAATCTGAGAGGCTTTTGTGAGGCACCAATTAGCATTTAGATTCTCTCAAATACCGAATTGAATTAAAAAAACTTGCAAAAACACCACCAACCCCTCTTACACCAGCATAGTTACACAAGCATAGCATATAGAGAAGCAGAAGAGAGGAGAGGTTTTTGTTAGGCCCCAACAGTAAGAATAGCATATAGAGAAGTAGAAGAGAGGTTTTTGTTAGGCCCCGACATCAGAGGACAAGCAGTTGAATCTATATTTGGGGTTTGTTTCAAAAGAATTGAAAGAAAGAAAAGGGCCGCTCTAAAATTTTTTAGGCCACTTTCTAAATCTTTTCAAGCATACTCATGAAAAATTTAATGAATCTGGATTTTCCCTATCACACAATCCAACAAGTTATGGTAGATGTCACACAATCCAACAAGTTATGGTAGATGAGAAACGAACGATGTACTTGTCCTCTAGAATCTGTCATTTCTCCTCAAATCCCTTTCAAGAACTCCATATGTGTAACACTTGAAGGACTTTCCGTGTCTGGTTTTTTCTCTTTAGCCATGTTGTAAACATAGTCTTTAATTTTGGGAGCCCCAAAAGGGATAAATTTGTGATGACTAAAGCCTCATAAAAGGTAAAGAGCTCATTAAAAAACTTTTGTGTCGCTAAACAATACACGTGTGATGCGGAAGGGTGAGTAGAAACATTTTACACATGTACCGTGTGTTTCAGATGATGTTGATTAGAATGGATTGAAAAAGGATATACCCAGGTCTAATACTCATTGTAACCACCCCATGAGAGCACTTGCACCAACTTTGGATCCCTTGCATCATAAAATAAAAACCTTAGATAAAATTTTCTGTCATGGAAAGTTAATCAAAATCACTGTTTAATGATGCCTTAAGCTAGAAACCTCCTCCTCGTACAATTTGTTCACTTTGTTCACTGTACTTGGAACAAATGAGCTGAAACTCATGAAAATCAGTAAGATATGAATTGCGTTTGAAGAATCCATCTGTTATTATGGGGGAATGGGAAACTATTAAATTATAGAAAACCAGGTGTATTGTTGACCTGCATTCTGGGAGCCTTCCAGAGGCCAACAACTAAATTGTGGGACTTAATGTGTTATAGCACGTAGTATGGGCATTAATCCAGGAAGGATTTAGCACTGGTGTCCTTTGAATGAGTCTTGGTGCTGACACTTGACAACTAAGAAGAAGATTCGTAGATCATAGAATCTTAGCTGACACCTTGATCGGTTATAACAAACATCTTCAGTCAGAAAAATATCAAAACCAACATCCATTACATACCATTGGAAGAACAAAGTTAAGTATGTAAATATTTTAATGTAGTGTTTGATGGCACTGATTGAAGTGATATTCATACACACAAATGACCGAATTAGGACAATGTGATGTTAAGTACACTAGGAAGAAGCAACATTGGAAGGAGTACAAAATGCGAATTCCATCTAAACAAAAGCATAGCAAACAGGTTTAACTGAATAGAAAGCTGAAAGTATTTTAAAACCCAAAATGAAAGATGACATGCATAAATTATACGATGATCAAGACTCAAGAGAGTGTTGTGGATGCATAACAATTGCAAACAACCCCAAATATGCTATTCAACGAATGTTGATAGACAATGTCCTTGTGATTGTCATGTGGAATGCATCTCCGATTAGTAGGATATACTAGAGCTATCACCAAAATGCTGTCCTGACGAGGACTGAAGAACTCTTCAACATTCAAAATGACAACACCTTGTGCAAGTGGAAAACGAGAAATATATTATTGATTATGAGCTCTGATAATCTCTGAAGGAGTACAATGGTCATACTATTGTGCATCCAGGATCTTTAAGCATGTGGCAGTCTGTGTGTAATCCAAGCTTGGGAGCAATGCTGATGGTTCTTTTGCTGACATCATGTATTTAAGCTTCCACCATAGGCATTAGTGTAAAAACATACTAACAACTACAAGAGCTCACAATAGTTTCATTTTATGAGTTGACAATAAAAACAAACTACAACACCTGTCGATGCATGATCAACCTGCCCTGCCAAGTATCAACCTGCCCTGCCTGCACTTGGCCTGCACTTGGCAGGAACTATGCTGCCCTGCAACTCTTGTTTGATTAGTAGAAATAAATATATAAGGTTAAGAACAATTATGGTTTTGTGTTCAATCGGAATGTGAATGACATTAAAGAACTACAATTTCATTGCCACGTAAAATATGAGTGATAAATTGTTGTTTCTACCACTAAAAGTTTAGTGATAAATTATTGTTCTATCACTAACAACTTTTTAAAAAACAATTGTAAAAGTTTAGTGATAAATTATTGTTCTATCACTAACAACTTTTTAAAAAACAATTGTTGCAGTGTTGTAAGGAGAAGAATATATGTAGAGAGAGAGGGGGTTAACTTTCATGTAAGATGTATTTATGTGTATGTATACGCTGACTATTCATTAGTTTTCTGAAAATTGTAGTGTATGTCTTAGCATATGATTATATAAATGGTGATATATATAAGTATGTGCATCAATCAATTATGTTGCATAAGCAATTTTATTTCTAATTATATTTTAATCATATGTATTTAAAAGTAAATGATAGTTTTATCTTTTTATACATATAGACACATACATTTGATTGGTATAAGTATGAATAGTATCAATCCTAGTTTAAGCCTCTATTTTAATAGCTACATCATATAGAACACAAATATATCCATATGATAAAGATGTGATTATATTATGAATATAAAATTTAGTGCATAGAATCATAGAATAATGCAAAAGTCATAACCTTTATTTCAATTAATCTTTACAATAAAATAATTCCCTAGTTTTAAGATACATGTCATATCTTTCTAAGATTCTATCCATCCCTCCACTATAACTTTTTACTATTCAAACTACTCAATAATATCATATATGTTTAAAAATCATTACACTTAACTAAAGAACCATTATTACCATTATTAGAAACATATCAGCTTAAAAGCAAATATTCTACTTACATATAGAGTAGGAAATATTACTTTGGATGATTAAAAGAACTTAACATTTTATTATACTATTATAACAATATAATGAATATAATGCACAAACCTAAGAGTTTCAAATGTTTCCTTAAGAATTTTAACTCAAAGTTGATGATGTTTCCAACTCAAATGTTTCTTATGTTTCTAAGTACTTTTATTTATTGAATGTAAAACACCAATTAGGTTTCCTGGAACAAAGACACTTCTGCCCTATAATCGTGAATAAAAATTCGTGCAAGGTCAATCCCATATTATCTAATGGGTTTACTTGTTTAAATAATTTACCCTAGAAACATTATAATCGAGAGTGTTTGTATGTAATTCTTGACAAGGCCATATACCATCCAATCATCTAGGCATTGGTGAAGTCTCTAATAAGGGTCCGTTTGGGTGCTTGAATGCCAAATGATGGATATAGTCAATTTTGGAAGATGCTGTAACTATGGAAGATACAATTTCCGAAAATGCTTTCCGGAATATGGGTTGACCCGTTTGGTTCACCTGGAAGATGACTGAGAAGATGCATAAGGAATTTTAATTTCTTTGAATATGGTGTGTATATGTATATATATATACACACGTACATATGTATATATACACATATGCACACGTGTATATATACACATACACACGTGTGTATATATATACACGTGTATATATGTGTATACATGTGTGTATATGCACATGTATACACATGCACACGTGTATGTATACACAAATATACACGTGTGTACATGTGTGTATACACATACAAACATATACACATGTATATATACACGTGTATACATACACATGTATATATACACACATACATGTGTATATATACATATGTATATGTATACACATATACACATGTTTGTAGATACACAAATACATATATGTGTGTATATATACACACATATACACATGTGTGTGTATATACATGTGTATATATATACACACGTGTATATATACACGTATATATATACATCTTTATAGCAATATAAGATACATTCTTATAGTCATGGATCCCACGAAATATTAAATTTGATTTTATAAAAATTGGAATTCAATTCTACCTATTTGAGTGGAAGATGCAAATGCCTATTTTGGAGCAAAATTGGAAATTGGAAATTCCAATTCCAATTTTTTTGATGGACACAAACATAAAATTGACATTATCCGAAATTAAAGATGCTTATGATAATTCATCTAAAAATAATTATAAGGGCATTTTTGAACCCAAATGGGACAACGATGTACATAAAGGATCCCCATTCTGTAGCAAGTGTGGTGTTTGGTTGATCTTATTCTTTGATTTGTACTTGATAGTATCTGAAAAACTCATTAGTGAAGGAATGAATTTCCCTCCTGGCAAGTGATTCCAATATTTCTTCCGTGAAGGGAGTGGGGAACCGATTGTGTATTCACGCTTTGTTTAGTTCCAAAAAGTCCAAACATATTCAGATTTTTCCTGTTCTCTTGTTTTGGATTGCCATAGGGATAATCCATTCTGAATCTTCAATTGGTTTGATGATGCATGATGCCAAAATTTTATCTAGTTTTGTTTTGAACTTTTTCTTAATGTTTGAGTTGAGGTGATATGGTCTCTTTCGGTATTGTTGGAAGCCTTCTTTCAATCAAGTATTTTCATTATCCCCACTTCCTCAATAACTTGCATTTCTACAAAGGTACGTGGAATAACTGTTCGTAGTATATACATAATTCAATCACAGATGCAACAACAAATTCCTCCAATAGTTTCCTATTTCTCACTTTTGAGCTATCTCCCATAGCTGTACTCTCTTCCCAAAATCTAAGAGGTTAGCTATAGTAACGGTCTGTATAATCCTTATGCAATTCCAATTCACATTCTCCTTCAATATTGATATCTATTTTTGGGTCCGATTCCTCCTCGTCTTCATGTATCTTATAGCATTTATTTTCTACTGGTTTTTCTTGCTTGTTTAGCCATTCAACTAGCTTCCGTACGTCTTGGCTTTGGGGTAACGTTTTTTATTCTAGGTGCATATATTTTGGTGTCGATTTGAATATAATTCTTTCGATTTTTCGTAGTGTGTTGCGGACTTATATGTTGTCATCCTAGAATGACAATGTGTGGATGAATTCCCATCTTACTTCTTCCCATTCCTATGTTTTGGCTCTCCTTTCTTGATCTATGTACCAAGTTTGGATGACCATAGTTAATGTCTGGTAGGACAGATAGACGTAGAGACAATTATCATAGTCCCTTTCTTTCGTCCATATTCTTACACATGTTTGAATTTGATCCTTTAAAGTGAAGTTGTTCCTATAAATTTAGGTGCTGTAGAATGTTCTCCTTTCTGCATATACTGGGCTTGGATGAGAATCCTAAAACTGGGTTGGTGTAGGATAGTATGTTTATGAGTGTCCACCTGTAAGCAACATTGAAGATTATGGTATCTTTAGTTTGGCCATCCTTATTGTCTTTAGTTTGGCCATCCTTATGGTTCCTCATGTCAGAAAATGTATTTGATAACGTTTCCTATTCTAAAGAATCTTGGTAGCTTTATGTGTGAAATCCCTCATTTAATACATTTTATCTTTATTACTTATTATTTTCTTTCTTTTGATTTTCATAGAATGACTCTAGATTACAAGTATTCATCAAAATCCAAACATTGTATGTTGTGGAACTAGGGCAAGGCTAGAATTTTTTGACATAATACATAGGGGCTGGGTTTGATTATTTCATACTAGTTTTATGAAGGGGTTGAGTTTGATTATTTCATACTAGTTCTATGAAGGGTCTATCTTCAATGTTGAGAGGTACGTGCACCATCAATCTTTTGTTAGCAAAATATATCTCTTCATTTTAAAAATCTATAATGCCACTAGAGTTTAAATGTACCATCTTAGTTCTAATAGTTCTTTAAAAGTGATGAAATGCTTATTCATTTTCACAACTTCCAAATCAACAATCTATTTGAAGTCTTTAATATTAACTTCAATGTTTTTAAAAGTCCATAGTGTTTCCATTTTGAATCCATCATCTCATTTATATTCATTGGTGTCTTCACAACTTTAGGTTATCCCAAATTTTCCCATGTGGTTTGCGGTATATTTTTCATGTATCCTCCAAGGTCAACCATCATATATTCACCGTTTGGTTATTAATTAATATGTACATTAATAAAAAAGGAACTATTTCTTCGAATTCATTCTTTTGATAGTTAGTTAATTTGTTATTATTTTTTATTGTTCCAATATCCACCCAATTGTTTTAAATTTACCATTATATTATTTTTTTGCACGAAAGCAGCTAATCTTTCAATGTTCTTACTAGCTCTTCTATAAAATAGGAAACTTCTTGTTGTTGTTCATTAATTTTTTGTTTGGCTTTCTCTACAATCCTTTCATGTTCCTAGTGGGTTGGAAGTACTCATGTTATTATTCCTCTTTCATGCTAGAATCTTCATCTTCTTCAATAATCTCCTTTGGTTAATTCTAGCCAATATTTGTTCCTTGTCTATTTTGAAACTTAGCCTTCTTTGTTGTTCATATTTTCTTTGTCTTCTTCATTTCAATCATAATTTATTCTCTAGAATGTTCTCTATGATGGGAAAAAGCGTTGGAATTGATGCCAAAGTCTCTCATTGATGTCAAGTTGATGAATTGCAAGAGTGTTCACTATAAGGGAGATTATTGTTTGTAGAGTTGTTGTAAATATTGTATAAAGTTGTCATTTAAAGTTGCAATACTATATACTTTGATCAAAAGGGATTGAGGATAAGGGTAGACCCAATATTTCTTATTTGAGTTGAAAATCACTATGCGAAATATGTAAGTGGGATGTTAGGTCTAGGTCCAAAAATGAGAAATTGAGGATTTTTAAGATACACAATAAATCATAGAACATATATATGTAGAAAAAAGTGATAGATCAACAAAGAAGAGACATAAAGGGCTCGTGTTTGAATTCTAGGCTAAAATTAAGAGGTAAATATCACTTGGGGTGATCTTGACCTAGGAAGGTTGGATGCTAATGTAAATAGCATTTTTGGGGCCACAATATCACTTAGAACCTCCTCAAACAATTTTATCACAAAAGTGCCAATCAATTTTATGTGGAGTGACATTGACCCTAGACCTTTGCTGATATGTAAAATCTCAATCTCTAGGTATCTATCTACTCTATTTGATTCTAAATTTGTGTCTCTTGATCCTATTTCTTGTATATACAAAGAGGACAAAAATGTTGCGTTGATGGGGGTTTTTTAGGTCAAACCCCAATTTTATAATTAACCTTGAAATTGAATTGAAATATAATTGAACTAAAAGTGTGTTTTAATCGAGGAGAAGAAAGATCTAAAATTGAAATCATGAATGAATTATTATACCTTCACGAGTCTCCTCTCTGTTAAAGTGCACATGAAAAGTTTGATATTGATTTCTGGAGTTGACTTTATGATAGTTTGATCATGGATGCCATCTTAAATGTTTGAGATCTAAACTTGACTTCTTGCTTCAATGCCTTGATGATGTTTGATTTCTTTCTCAATGATGTCTTTCTTTAATTGATAATTGATGAGCATGATGTTTAAAATGAGGGGGTTAGGCTTACTTTTATATTTCTCCTCTTGAAACATGTTCAAATCTTTGAAGCAAGGTGGAATAGAGTATAAATTCTTGCCCCCATAATATGATTATTAGAGGTGTTGTCAAGAGACACTACTCTTGATGATTTAGTTATTTCCATTGATGGAACAAAATGCATACCACATGTTTGCATACTATGATTTGATCATACCAAATGATTGAAGGAAGATTTGGCTAAGTATAGCAGAAATATGACAGTTGGCAAGTTTCAAGAAATGGTTTGGTAGGATACCTAGTTTTGAATTTTGAGGTGCGAACCCAGGGGAAGCATAATGAAGGTATACTCTACCATGTCCCAGATTCGTAGTACTTGATGATATCATGTGATCGAGTTATGAGGCTTTGTGTATCAGATTTTGGGTTAACAACAATGAATGGTAATAAGATATAGTAGATCCTTATGCGATCCTATCAAATTGATTTGATGATTTATTTTTGAGTTCAAGATTGATGAGTTAACATGGGAGAATGATTTGATGTAGTTATTCTAAGTCAAAATTATATTTGGTTTATGGATTTGTCTGACTTTCTACATGTTACATTATGTTTGTAAATGTTCTTAAGGTTGACCTAGTGTTGATTTAATTTTGGTAGCGGATATATAAAATCGATATATTTAATTATTTTGGTCTATGGTATAAATGCTACTTGTGAGAAGGATATGTGATCAAAGGTTCAATTCAGAGAAACGAAGAGATAAAGTCTGAAGTGTATTGATTCAGTTTACTGTGCCTAATTGAAATTGCTTTTGCATTGGTAGATGCAATGAATCAATTCAATCTACCTGTGGATTGCAGTCCATATTTTGTAAAGGTGGTAATCCTTCCTCCGGACTATAGCACTTATTGTAATTGAGCAGTGAGCTCTACCTAGTTGTAAACCTAAATTCATGTGTATTCTTTGTAAACCTTTAATAGGGTTAAATATATTTTTGCAGAGTATATCTTGTGGGTTCCATCCCCACTGTGGTTTTTCCCTTAACCGAGCTTCCATGCAAAAGTCCATATGTTATGGTGTTGTGGATGTTTGTTATTTTCTTTTTCACTTTAATTTTCACTAATGGTGGTTTATGGTTTAAGAATATGCTTAAAAAAGTTATGAATATTCAATACTGATTCACCCTCTCTCTGAGTGTTCCTTAATACCAACAATTGGTATCAGAGCTTTGTGCCTCAGAAGAAGTCTAGTAGCTTGAGGAAGACCTTGGTGGGTGATTCAATAGGTCCAAGAAGTGTTTAGAAGTATCTCCTAGTTTCAATTGAAGATCTTGGTCAATCTAATGCTCAAGTCATGGAATTTAAGAAGAGACTTAAAGAAGTAAAAAGTTTTATTGAGACACTAAAATGACAATTGAACAAATCCATGGATAAAAGGAAGAAACTTATTGAGAAAACTAAAGTATAGAGGTAACTCAAATGATGATACTCAAGCCTCAAGATGTGAGAAGCTTGAACAAGAAAAAGAAAACCTGAAGCATGATATGGAAGCTATGGTGATGAAAATGACCAAGGAGATTGAAATAAGAAAGAAGAATGAAGAGAGTCTTGAGAAATCCTTGAACGATAAATCTAATGAATGTCATAGACTAAATTATGTAGTATAATTTTCATACTCTTCTTTTTTTATTTGATTCTTCTAGTACCTTCCTAATTTACATTTTTTTGTTATAATTATAGGATTTGTGCTCTCAGTCCCAAGCATTGGTGTTTTATACTACAATGTCCTAAAATCAGATAAAATTATAGTAGCTTCATCTAGATAATATGCGATTTATTATATAGCTTTGTTTTTTAATAGGAATTTGGAAACCAAATGAAATCAAAGTTAAATATAAATCTGCAGTAGTATGTGATCCAAAGTGGAGAGCAACTGCTCAATCTACACGCACTATAGCTTTAATGAAAATTCTTTCTTGTCAAATATTTAATTGACATCGGAAAAATTTCAATTATTTATTAAAAATCTAGTATTCATCATTGTACTATTATGACATGGACAAGTTTTTTGGACTTGATGTAAATTATCATTAGATCAATAGTTCCATGGTTTTTTCTAAATTTGGTTGATAAGTAGAGGCATGCAAGATAGTCAAGATTCAATTGTGTATTTTTTAGGTTAATATCATTTATTATTCCATGGTTATCTATAGGCAAAGATTAATAGTTTCATAGTCTCATCCGTACCCTTATATATTCAATGCCATAACAAGTCAAATACAAATAAAGAAAGTTATCATTATCTATTGTTTTCCTCTTCATAGAATTATTTCCCTGACTAGCCTTGTTGCACTTGTACATGCTAAAATTTTAATTGATATGATACTTTATTTACCAATGTGAATGGATGAGCTAATTTTTTTTTTGGGATAAATGAGATAATTGGTGAAAGGTACCAGGAGAAATACATAGTTAGAATCTATCTAACATTGCAAATTGGGCATACTACAGTTCTTAGTTGTTAGGAATGAATGCTAAATGTTTGGCAGACATTCTGTAGCAGTTGTTGTTGCATTCATGACTATGATTGTCATTGATGTCAACACAGTAATTTACCAAAGATTTGCAGAGAAGTAGACAGAGTTTGGATTAGTGCACGTGGGTTATTGCAGTTGGAGCTATGCAATGTTGAGGTTATACTCCTTGATATGTCATATGTCTATGGTTAAGAGCGCAGACAATATTTCATTGATTCATGGAAGTTATGATCATTTTGGTGGAAGTAGTATTCAGGCAGTATTCCTAAGTAGCAGTTTTTGGAAATCGGATGATATCTCCTAATCAGGATGGAATATGGTTTTGCGCAGTTAAAGGGAGGTTGAAGACACATTGATAGTGACGTGGATGACAACGCAGACTTTGAGGTCGCACGAGTGAAGATTTATTATATTTGGAAGTCGATAGTTTTGTGTAATTTTGGTGTAGCGTGTGGAAACTTTTATTTTGTAATTGTATGCTGACTCATTTGTAATTATTTGAGTGTGGTATAAAGGAAGGAATGTATTTCCTTGTTATAATGTAGTAGTATGTAGTTGTAATGTGAAAATGTGTGATTATGATATGGTAGTAGCGGTTGTGATGCTGTATGCATGAAGTGAAGGAAAGAGCTAAGTGTGAAAGCAAATTTGTGAAGGAAGACATGCGAAGTACAGAGATCTGAAATTGAGATATGATGTAACAGTGAGTGCAGTTTGGCATAGTTAGAGAAGAGGTAACATATTATTCTATTGAGTAATGCAAAGATTATTTGGACAGCGTGTTCAGTGATCTTACCCTGAAGCTGTTTGGGCAGTGGGTCCTTTTGTTTTCTATAACTCTTAACAAGGTTAGAATCTTTTAACAGGGATTCAAAATCTCCTAACAAGGATTCATATGTACTAAATGTATTTCATAAGACTCCTAACAGAGTCCATCCTCTCACAAGGAATATTCATATTAGTGCATCTTTTGTGGGCATCATTCCCACTGGGGTTTACTCTTTGATCAAGAGGTTCCCTAGTCAACATATCTTGTGTTATTGTGTATGAATATCTTTTTATGGTTGGTAATTATATTGCTTATATGGTTTAATGCTGTTGAAGATGATAAAAGTTATAATTATTTGATAACTGATTCACCCCCCCCCTCTCAGTTATCTTGGTGGACTTTATTTTCTAATAATTGGTATCAGAGTGGTAGGTCCTTGAAAAAGAAGTTTAACAGCTTAAGGAGGTCCATGGCGAATTTCAGGAAAGAAAGCCCTAAGTTTGATGGAGTAAATTTTGACGGTTGGAAATAAAAGATGAAGACACAACTGTTATGTTTAGGACTAGGTTATTGGTTGATTACAAAGAATAATAAGACTATCATTGAAGAGGACAATCTTGAAACATATATTGCGGAAGAGAGAGATCTATTCATGTGTAACATACTTGCAAGAGAAGCACTTTTGACAGCACTTCCAGAGAATGAGTACAGTCAGGTAAAATATTTAAAAAAATCTCATGAAATTTGGAATGCTTTACACTCTACTTTTGAAGGTGATGAACATGCAAAAAGAGTTAGATTACATAATTGGATATGTGCATTTGAAGATATAAGAATGTTGGAAGATGAATCTATTAGAAGTTATATTGGTAGAATGTCAGAGATCATTACAGGTATAAAATCTTGTGGAGGAACAAAGACAAAGAATGAAGTGATATGGAAAATTCTAAGGACATTAATTCCTGTATTTAAGCAGACAACACAGATGATTGAACAAGTGATACCTTGTACAACAAACTTTACAAGAGAGACTCTTCTTGGAAGATTGGAAGCAATAGAAATGAACCTGAGATTATCAGGAGACTTACCTAGAATGGAGACAACATTCAGTGCTCTTAGTGTTCGCCCTCCTTTGTCAAGAAGCATCAGTGTGAGTAGAGATTATGCTGGCAGCAACAGATCTAGAAATGAAGAAGACAAGAATATTGAAGAAGGTATTGCCTTGCTTGTGAAAAGAGAACCAGACGGTAAGAAAATATTTAAATGTTGGACTTGTCAAGAATATGGTAATTTTGCATCTAAATGTCCTAAGAGAGTTAAAAAGTACAGAAGCAATTTCAAACCTAGAAGATCTATGGAATGTTATTATGCTAATGATGAAGATCTTGAAGCTAGTATAGAAAGAACTTTAAGTGAAAGTGATACTGAAAATAATGATGACATAGGATTTGTAGCAATTAAATAAGAAAATCCTGAAACTGATGTTAAGGAAGAAAAAACCTTAGTTTCTCAAGTTGAAAAGAAAGCTGATTAGATTATAGATAGTGGTTGTTCACATCATATGACTGGAGACATGAAAAAGTTCATAAAGTTGAATGAATATGATGGAGGAGTTGTTAGAGTTGGAAACAATGCACCTTGTTTGATTAAAGGTATAGGATCTATTACTCTTGATGGAAAGACTAATACTAATGATGTTTATTTTGTGGATGGATTGAAACATAATCTTTTGAGTGTTGGATAGTTAGTTGATAAAGGATATCAAGTTTAGTTTACTTAGAAAACTTGTGTGATAAAAGATAAAGATGGAAATCTGATTGGAACTGGATCTAGAACCAGAGGTAATGTATTTCAGTTAAATCCTACTAAGATGACATGTTTGATTACTAAAATTGATGACAGTTGGTTGTGGCATATTGTCATATAAACTTTGATAACATTGTGAAAGTAAGTACTACACTTGTAAGAGATTTACCTAAAATTATGAAGCCTACTAACATGATTTGCAAAGAATGTGTAATGGCTAAACAAAAGAGAAGTTCTTTTCCTAGTAAGAAGTTTACATCTATAGAGAAGCTGGAGATTGTTCATACAGATTTGAGCAGTCCTACCAGGACTAGAGGATTCTATGGAGAAAGGTATTTTATGATTCTTGTTGATGATTTTACAAGAATGATGTGGAATGCATTTCTTAAAGAAAAATATGAAGCATTTGATAAGTTTAAGATTGTTAAAAATAAAGTTGAGAATGAATCTGGAATGAAGATTAAATGTTTAAGATCTAATAGAGGTGGAGAATTTACTTCTAGAGAGTTTAACAACTTTTGTGAAGAAAATAGTATTAAAAGATAGTATTCAAATCCTAGAACACCTGAACAAAATGGCATTGCAGAAAGAAGGAACGGATCAATGATTGAAGCAGCAAGAGCTATGTTGTTTGAAAATAATTTGGCAAAGATATTTTGGAGAGAATCAGTGAACACAACAATATATACGATGAACAAAGTACAAATTAGAGCAGACACAGACAAGACACCTTATGAATTATGGTTTGGACATGCACCCTCAGTTAAGTATTTTAGAATTTTTGGAAGCAAATGTTATATAAAGAGAGATGATGATATTGGAAAGTTTGATCCTAACAGTGATGAAGGTATATTTCTTGGATATTCTTTGAAAAGCAAAGCATATATATGTTTCAATAAAAGAACTAAGAGTATTGTTGAAAGTGCAAATGTTAAAGTTGATGAAAAGTTCAAAATTTAGGAAAGAATGCTTGATTATGAATCTGATGAAGAAGCTCATCCTAAACCTAATACTGGAACTATTGAATTGTTTTATGAAATTGACAGTGATTTGTTGAATGAAAGCCACAATGAAGTTATTGAAGAACCTACATCTGAAGAGAGATCTAAGATAGTGACACCTAGCAAGAGTTTGTTAAGGAATCATCCTTTTGAATAGATTATTGGGAGCATCAAAAGAGGACTTCTGAATTGAAATAAGACACAAGAACATTTATGTTTGATTTCTCAAATTGAACCTAAGACTACTGATGAAGCTTGTGAAGATGAAAGTTGGACTAATGCTATGAAAGAAGAACTAGATTAGATTGAAAAGAACAAGACATGAGAATTGGTCCCTAGACCTAAAGACAAGAATGTTATTGGAACTAAATGAGTATTCAGAAATAAGATGAATGAACAAGGAGAAGTAGTAAGAAACAAAGCAATATTGGTATGTAAGGGTTACTCACAACAAGAAATAATTGACTATGAAAAAACTTTTGCACCTGTTACAAGAATTGAAGTAGTAAGAATGTTTTTGGCATATGCAGCTTACAAGAAATTCAAAGTGTATCAGATGGATGTGAATTCAACATTTCTGAATGGAGAATTGGAAGAAGAAGTCTACATTGAGCAGCCTGAAAGTTTTTCTTTAACTCAAGAAGGAGACATAGTATGTAAATTGAAGAAAGCTTTATATGGACTTAAACAAGCACGTAGAACTTGGTATGCAAGACTGGATAAGTATTTGTTAAAATTGAGATTTATAAAAGGAACAACTGATAGCAATCTGTACACAAAAGAAATTGAAAATGGTTTGTTAGTTATAGTTATTTTTGTTGATGACATTATCTTTGGAGGAGAAGATGAAGCTAATGACAAATTTGCTGATGAAATGAAGATTGAATTTGAAATGAGTATGATTGGTGAAATGAAATACTTTTTGGGATTACAGATAACACAAAACAATGATGGTATCTTTGTAAGTCAGACAAAGTACTTGAATAACTTGTTGAAAAGATTTGGAATGGAGGATTGTAAACCGATTGGAACACCTATGGTGACCAGACATAAGTTATCTAGCACATATGAGACTCCTGCAGTAGAACAAAAGAAATATAGATATTTGATTGGAGGATTGCAGGTATTTGACTCATACAAGACTTGATATAGCACATTCAGTTGGAATTTTAGCAAGACTTCAAGCTGAACCTAGAGAATCACATTATGCAGCAGTAAAGAGGATACTGAGATATTTAAGAGGCACAATGGACTATGGACTATGGTATGAAAAATCTGATGATTTTACCCTATGTGCATATACAAATGCTGATTGGGGAGGCAGTGTTGATGATAAGAAAAGCACTAGTGGTGGAGCATTTTTCCTTGGAGGAAGATTAGTTTCTTGGCTAAGCAAGAAGCAAAATTGTATCTCACAAAGCACAGTAGAAGCATAATATGTAGGAGCAACAAACAATTGTAACCAGATAATTTGGATGAAGTAGATGCTGAAGGATATTGGAATAAAATTTGTTGAACCCATTGTTATACATCGTGATAACACCAGTACAGTTAGTATGTCTAAGAATCTTGTATTACATTCTAAGACAAAGCATATAGAGATTAAGTATCATGTTTTAAGAGAGAAAGTTGCTGAAAAAGAAGTCAGACTTGAGTACATAAGTACAAAGGAGCATATAGTAGATATATGCACAAAGCCTTTGCCTAAGGATACATTTGAGTATCTGAGAGGTATGCTTGGGGTTATGCCCCAACCTACTTTTGAGAAGTGATGTAGTTGGTTGCATCCGTCCAGTGGTATATGAGCCTTATCTTTCTTCTGGACTGGATGTTGGTACTTCCTCTATGGGGGAGTATGTGTATCTGAGCTGAGTCACGAGGACTCTAGTAAATGTATTTTTTGAAAAGTGTCTTTTAACATTGAGTTTTTGTTGACTTAGTGATGGAATTTCTATCATTGATGTCAATGGGGGAGAAGTATGCATGAAAAACAATCTGAGACATCTGTTGAAGAGAACTGAACATGATAACGAAGCAAGATTTGATTGATGAAGAGGATTTGAAGAAGCAGTGTTGCAGTATTGGATTTTTGGAACATTGGATGTTTTTCATCTATGTTGCCATCAATGCCAATGAGGGAGATTGTTAAGAATGAATGCTAAATGTTTGGTAGACATTCTATAGTAGTAGTTGTTGCATTCATGACTATGATTTTCATTGATGTCAACACAGTAATTTATCGAAGACTTGTAGAGAAGCAGACAGAGTTTGGATTAGCGCACGTGGGTTATTGCAGTTGGAGCTATGTGATGTTGAAGTTATACTCCTTGATATGTCATATGTCTATGGTTAAGAGCACAAACAATAATTCATTGACTCATGGAAGTTATGATCATTTTGGTGGAAGCAGTATTCAAGCAGTGTTCCTGAGTAGTGGTTTTTGGAAATCGGATGATATCTCCTAATTGGGATGGAATCTGGTTTTGGGCAGTTAAAGGGAGGTTGAAGACACATTGATAGTGATGTGGATGACAATATAGACTTCGAGGTCACATGAGTGAAGATTTATTGTATTTGGAAGCCGACAGTTTTGTGTAATTTTGGTGTAGCGTGTGGAAATTTTTATTTTGTAATTGTATGCCGACTCATTTGTAACTATTTGAGTGTGGTATAAAGGAAGGAATGTATTTCCTTGTTATAATGCAGTAGTATGTAGTTGTAATGTCAAAGTGTGTGATTATGATATGGTAGTAGCGGTTGTGATGTTGTATGCATGAAGTGAAGAAAAGAGCTAAGTGTGAAAGCAAATTTGTGAAGGAAGACATGCGAAGTACATAGATATGAAATTGAGATATGATGTAACAGTGAGTGTGGTTTGGCATAGTCAGAGAAGAGGTAACATATTATTCTATTGAGTAATGCAAAGATTATTTGGACAATGTGTTTAGTGATCTTACCCTGAAGCTGTTTGGGCAGTGGGTCCTTCTATCTTCCATAACTCTTAACAGGGTTAGAATCTTTTAACAGGGATTCAAAATCTCCTAACAAGGATTCATATGTATTGAATGTATTTCATAAGGCTCCTAACAAAGTCCATCCTCTCATAAGGAATATTCATATTAGTGCATCTTTTGTGGGCATCATTCCCATCGGGGTTTACTCTTTGATCAAGAGGTTCCCTAGTCAACATATCTTGTGTTATTGTGTATGAATATCTTTCTATGGTTGGTAATTATATTGCTTATATGGTTTAATGCTGTTGAAGATGATAAAATTTATAATTATCTGATAACTGATTCACCCCCCCCCTTAGTTATCTTGGTGGACTTTACTTTCTAACATTAGTATGTAGTATTTGTTATAGATAAAACTGTAGACACCTAAAAATCTTTTAGAAAATAAAGTATTTTTATTTTTTGAAAAATCCCTGATGACATCATCATTTATTAATTAATTAATTATTTAATTATTTAATTTATTTTTATGTCATTAAATCCCTTTTTCTTAATTAAAAATATTTAATTAAGAAATCCCTCCCAAAAATGTTTAAATCTTATTTAAACATTAATCCCCTATTTATTAATTATTTTAATTAATAAATTGACCAAAAATCCCCCAAAAAAATAATTAATTTATTTTTGACCAAAACTTGGCCAATTTTCTTAAGACCACTAACCTCTTCCAAAATCTTCTAATCCCTTCTTAATTTCGATTAAAAGGCTAATCCCATCTTTTCTAACCCTAATCTCAACTCAAAATATTTAATTAAGATTAAATATTTAATTTTCATATTTATTGAAAATATTTCAATAAATTTTCCCAAACTTAAGCTTTTGGAATGAATAAACTTTTATTCCATAAAACCTAGGAGAATTCTAGACTCTTCTAGAAACTTCTCAACCCAACCTCTTCACCCATCCTAATCCTAAAATCCCCTAATCCTAATCCTAATCCCCTTTCTAATTTTGTCACATTCCATTAGCAAAAGGTTTACCAAAACTTATGCTAACCTCCTTTTAGTCATCCTCCTTAGTCAACAAAGATGGCCACCTCTTGGCCACCTCTTGCAAATGCATTTAAGCCTTCCTTATCTTTCTTACATGCATTCATTATGCATTTAAGACCTTCTTATCCCTTCCTTGCCACCTCTTGGCCTTGGGCACATTTACCAAATTGTGCACATGCCCTCAAACTTTCAACTCAATCCTCCCTTAACACTTGTCAGGACACTTGTCCTTGACTCAACCCTAACCTTAGCCCTAACTCTGACTCATCCTTTTTAACCAAGCCCTTCCCTTTTCCTATAAATACCCTCACTTCCTAAGGAAAATCATCTTTTCAACTCTCAAACTCAATAGCAAAGTTATAATGCCATTTTCATTCTAGCATAAGCATAAACTCATCATTTTAGATCATTTTCAAGTTTAAATCACATTTAAATTAGCTTAATTGGATTAACATAGATTCATTTCTTGTTTAATCAATCTTAGTTCATCTTTTAGCTTTGCATATTTGTGTGTTCTTGAGGCCTTTGAGGCAAAATAGGTTCCTCATACCTATTTTGTGTCATTTTGGATCTTCTTGATCCTCAAATCATCCTATTTGCATGCTCCAAGTGCTTGAGTTTGCACACCCACATCCATTTATATCCAAGCATATCAAACGGTGCATGGGCGCATCTGTTTTAGGCTTAAACTGAGGTGGCTTTGATTTTAGTTTGTTTACCATTAAATTTGATTTGATAATATGCTATGACGTTTGTTTGTCTTTGGCCTTCAAAATAGGTTTAGGTGCACGCTCAAATCCTAGTCTACATTTTGGCATGCCCGGTGGGACCCACTTCACGGGTTCTTTGCAAACATTCTGATGAGTTTTAGACCATTTTCAGATTTTTCAAAGCTTATAGGTGGACGTAGCACTTAGATCCATTCTTCTTCTTCTTGTCTATATTCTTCTTCCTCTTCTTGTCTATATTGTTCTTCTATTCCGTCTCCTTTCTTCTTCTTTTAGCAAGGAGGTCATGGCCATTTTTTTTCAAAAATAATAATAAAATCCATAAGGAAGCAAAATCATACACACCTTATTTTAGTGCTTAAAATGAACCCCCAAATCATTCTTGAATGCATTAAGGACTAAAATTTGCAAAATTTGTTCTAACAAACAAAACAAAAAAATTAATCAAGGCATTTGCATCCTTGCAACATCAAGGATTTTTAACAATGCATTCATGCAAAGTAGGAATGATCATATCTTTTTGGGCATAAAAAGAACATCAAATCTGCATTCAAACGAGTCAAAACAAAATCTTGAATGAAGCTAAAAGGAAGAACTTAGGTCCTAAAGCGTCATTTTCCATTTGAAAAGCAAACACAATCTTGAATGCCTTAAAGATCAAAACAAAGCTTTTTAAAAAAGTTCTTAATCAACACGCACACTCAATCTTGAATGCCCAAGTCAAAAAACTTGCAAACGCTCGATTTACTTTTTGGAGAAAGGAACAAATCAAAATCTAATCACGAGTGTCTTCATTTCAAAGTTCAAACACACTTAATCAAATTTGGAAAAATGAACAACTGCTTGATGTGCATTTAGGAGTTTTACTTTTTGCAAAATCCTGTTAACTTAAGCAACGTAGAACACTTGGACTCAAACAAGTCCACTTCTTCTACTTTTAGCGAGGCCTGTCCAGGGAGAAGCGCTTCCTCTTTGGAGAACGACCTCAAACCGGTAGCCCCTCCGACCGGTATACAAACAAGTGAAGAACAAAATAATCACTTACATCTCCTAATTGCCGGGCGTTCGTGCCAAACACGTGTCTGGGGATGGTAAACATTCCTCTCCCCTAGCATAATTGGCAAGGCTCTTAGGTGAGTCACGAATGATCAGCAAAACCGGGTATGGAGACTCCACGGAACTATTAAAAACTTGATAAAATAGAGGCTACCCTATCTACATCCGAAAGTATCAAAATCTTTTTGCAAGGACCGATTCCAAGGGGTTTACCGGGTCGCCTCAAGATTACTCACCATTTGTATTCCCTTCTGGGGGATACCAAGCTGTGGGCAAGCGATTTTGATAGTCACCTTCCTTAGGTAGATCTGTTTGAAGTGCTTGACAGTCAAAGACTCCGTGAAAACACTTGTTGAAACATACACTTTCAAAACTTTGTCAGAGTCAGTTGTCTTTGTTTGTATCCCGCAGGGTTGCTTTGTCCCTTGCGGAGATTGCTTTGACTTTAACTTTTGCCATTGGAAACCTTTGCCTCAAAATCAGAAGCCTCTTTTCCAAAGTGATGCCCAGCAAGAGCAAACATCCTAAAGCGAAGTTGCCCAAATCCCAAGCCTATCAAGAGCGAAAAGTTGCCAAGAAGAACACCAAGACCTATCAATCCATTATCCAAGCAACCCAAGCAGAGGAAAAATCTCAAGCCAGACTTGAGAACATTGCCCATAACGCTCGCATCAAACAGTTCACCTTCCGTTTCCGAGTTAACCATCACTTTGTCAACCTTGAGCCAGAAGATTAGCCAAATCCTTGTTCATGTCTTGTTCCATCTTCAGATCTTGAAATCTTGTCTCAAACACCCTTGCATCTTAGTTTCATTCTAGCTTTCATCTTTGCATCATTAATCAAAACCTTAGTTGCATTTGCATTCATCCTCCTACCAGCATTTTAGAATCAGTCCTTGTCATTTGCACTTGCATCATCCTTCTAGAGCATTGTCCCTTCACCCTTCAAAACCTTTTCCACCAGCATTCCCCCCATCACCTTTCCATATCTTTCCAGCAGATCCATCATCTTTTGTTCCAAATCTAGAGATCCACCAACACTTAGTGTTCTACCTTTTGGGTTGTTCCTATCCTATATCCAAGATCAGAGACCATCATCCTCTTTTTTGACACAACGTGTTGTCATAAAGAAATCAAACCTTGTCCTTGCATAGCCATCATCTCGAGCAAGAGATTGGAGTGCATTGATAAGAAACTTGTTGACCGAAGATCATCAGTCTATCTTAGGTTGACCCCATCATATCTCTGATCCTCCATTTGGGAAAAATAGCAGCTCATTTGTTGACCGCTCAGTAATCTTTCACCAGCTTTCCACCAGCAACCTATCTTTCCTCCACCGTCTTGATCCATATCCGTTCCATCCAGCTTCCATCATCGCCATCTTGATCCCTATCTTTGCATTTGCATCTTAGAAGTCATCATCTTTAGAAGTTCATCAACTTTGCATCCATCAACATCTTTTAGCCAAACATCTTGCATACATTTAGCACTTGCATCTCCATGCCTGTTGAGACCAGATCTCGAAAAAGAAGAAGCATGAATCCTTATCCACCAACAACCTCATCCGATCCCAAACTTTTCACCAACGCCATGATGACCTACAATCCCCACATCCAAGCCAGTAACCCATGTGAAGATCCAAACATCCCTTCATCCCCCTTGGCAAACCAAGCATTTGTAAATCCTCCAGAAAGCCCACCAGCGACCAATGCCCTTGTACCGCAACATCAGCAAAGCACATTTGCCCACTATCTGCCGGAAAGTACCTCCATCCCACCATCTCTCTATCTACGCATCCCCATCAAAACTATCCAAGTTCCAGCACAAGCGTATTCTCCGTTTGTCCAATCATTTCCTGATCCTATCATGCAAACACCCCAAGAGCTTTCCACCATTCCCCTTTTCTTGCAAGGAAGCCTCGCTAGTCCCACAACACAAGCTGCAGCGCCATCCGCTCCATCTCCTACCCTTTTTGCTTCATCATCTGCTATGGCTGCCCAAGCCCAAATCCAAACCCAAAGTCAGCTTCCACCTCTCACACAAGCTTTTACACCGCCGCCATCCGCAAGTCAAGCAACGCCTTTCACCATCAAAGGAGCACCGTCACCCTTCACCCCCCAAGCACCCGTACCTTCTTCTTTGGGGTTAGCGCAATCGCTTCCCATTCCAACCTCATCTTTCTCTTGGGTGTTTCCTTCATTTTCCTCCTCACAAGCATCCGCTCAACCACAACCTCAACAAGCTCCTTTCTCTCAAACATCATTCGTGTCCCAAGCTCCCATTGCTCCTACCATTCCATCATCCGCTGCAGTGCACCCTAACACAAGCTCTCAGTGGGGCCTTACACAAGAAGAAATGAAGGCATGGGGGATCCCATCTCAATCCCCTACATCTATGGTTGCAAGTCAACAAACCGCCTTCGCCCAAGCAGCACAGCAGCAACTACCCCAACCACCGCCGGCTTCAAGCTATTCGTCCCAAATCCCAAATACCTTCCAGCAAGTTCCACCACCTCAACAGCCAACTTTCCCCAGCTATCTTACCCCATCACCCTTTGCTTCTAGCTTCTCCACATCTGTTCCACCTCTAAGTAACGCAGGCATGCACCCAGCTTATATCAGCCAAACCCAAAGCCAACCTCAGCAACTACCACCATCATACCCGCAAGCAGCATCATTCCAATAGCCTCCCCCACAGCAACCACATGTCCCCTTTCAGCAAACAACCATCATTCTTCAACAACAGCAAGTCCCTTGCTATCAGCCCCAGCAACAAATCCCTATCATCCCCCAGCAACAACAAGTTCCCACCCATCAGTTACAACAGCAAGTTCCAAATGTCCAATATTAGCAAGCAGTCCCACAACAACCGCCAGTTCAACAACAGCAAGCAGCCCAACAACATCAAGTGGTTCCATATCATTTACCACAATATCCCCCTATGCCACACCAGCAATATCCCCAGCAACCATTGCCCCAAAATCAGTTCCAACCCATTTATCCACAGCAAGCGCCATATCCAGTTCCACAACTTCCATCACAAGCAGAAGTCCCAGTTCCCTCGCCACTCAATGCTGAGTGGGAAGCAATGAAAAATGCTCTAAAGGAGCTACAAAGCGGAACGGAGAATAAAACATACAAGTTCGAAGAGGTGTGCTCATATCCCTTCGATCGGTCCATAGCAACTATCCCTTTCCCCAAGCATTTTGAGATGCCCAAGTTCGAGAAGTATCGGGGGAAAGGAGATCCAGTAAATCATATCAAAGAGTTCTACATGGCATGCCAAGAAGTGGCTTACAGTGATAACTATCTCCTGCGCCTGTTTCCCAAGAGCTTGGGAGGAACTGCTGTTGAGTGGTTTTACAAAATACCACATGGGACAATAAAAACCTTTGCTGAACTCTCTGAGAAGTTCATCACACACTATGCCCATAATGTGGAGAATGAGTTGTCCTTACTAGACCTATGCAACTCAAAGCAAAAAGATGGAGAAAGCCTTGCAGAATACTTGCAAAGATGGCAGAATCTTACAACTAGGTTATCATATCAGCCGCCAGAGAAGTATCTAACAAAGATCTTCATTGATAACCTGCATCCAAAGCTATCCCATCACATACGAATGAACTATCTCCAGACATATCAAGACATCAAGAGCAAAGGCATAGGCATCGAGAAAGCTCTCCTAGACGAAGGCACTATTCGTCACTTCAAGGATGATTCCAAGAACAAACCCAACAATGATAAATCCCGTTACTGGAATCGTAACAAGAATGTTGTTATAGATGGAGCCACTGACACTAAGAATGTACAATTCATTGTGACTAGTCCTACACCAGCTCAAACATACCAACCGCCACAAGCGCCCATCTATCAGCAACCACCAGCTCCCACATATCAAGCACCTATTTATCAGCAGCCTCCTCAAGCTCATCAGCCACCTATGCAACAGTATCAGCAGCAATACCAATAGCAACAGCCAGCACGTCAAGGCAATCCTGTTAACACAGTTAACGTTGCCCCAAGGCAGAACAAGCCCAACAATCAGAACAATCCAAAGAGGACTTTCACACCTTTGGGTGAGCCTCTGGATCAGATCTTTTATCGGCTAGCCAAAGCAAATATGATCACATATCCGCCCATCCCACAGAAGGATGACAACGTACCAAAGTCTGATTGGTATAAAGAAAATGAATACTGTGATTACCATCGTGTGAAGGGGCACACAACATTGAAGTGCATGCGGCTTAAGAACTACATCCAGGATCTCATTGATCGCAAGGAGATCCAGGTCGATGCACCAGCTCAAGCTTCACCCAACGCCGGTTTGCAAATATATCAAAATGTGTTCCATCAACATGATACCGGGAAGAATCAAGCCAATGCCAATCAACCCCAAAATCGTGGCAAAGGCAAGCAAGAAGATCACACAGCGGCCTACATCAACTATGACAAGTATGTCGGATGCATAACTCAGGTTGAGCCCATCCAAGATGAGCCCACCATCAATACCATCCACGTCAGAGGGCCGGATCGACAATGTGCTGCAACTACCCACAGTGGTAGGATAACTGTTGCCGGTGCTCCTCCGAGGTCAACTGCTCCTCCAAGGCCAACGTCTACTGCATCCACAGCACAGTCTAACACCAGGCCAGCATCAAATGCACGCGCAACACAGCATAATGCACCAAGTGCACAATACAATATCATAGAGCATCTTGGGAACATGCCAGCCCAAATATCTATCTTGGATTTGCTCCGCACATCACCCATCCATCAGGAGATCCTGGACAAAGCTCTAAAAGAAGGCCATGTCCCCACGGACATTAACACAACTCAGTTTGAAACTCTTGTGGGACACCTATCAGCAGCATGTGCCTTATCCTTCAAAGAATCTGATATACCAGATGTCGCTCCTGACCATACTCTCCCTCTCCGCATTGTCGTCATGGTCAGAGACTTTGCCATCAAACGAGTTTTAATAGATAATGGCTCAGCCCTCAACTTGTGCACATTAAAATTCATCAAGAAGATCGGGTTCACGGAGGCCGACATACAACATGAGATGATCACCATCAAAGCATATGATAACTTGGAGTGTACCTCTGAAGGTACTATCACCTTGCCTATCCAGCTAGGCCCAGCAACGCTAGATACTGTCTGCCACGTTGTTGATCTCGACCTACCATTTAATATTCTTCTCGGCCGCCCATGGATCCATTCCATTAGGGCTGTACCATCTACTTACCATCAGTGCATCAAGTTTCCACATCAAGGCACTAAGGTTACCATCCACGCTGATCCTAACCCCTTCGCATACTGTCGTGCGATGGAAGCATCTTTCCCTCATTCTACTCATTGTCCTAGAACCGATATTGGTACTTCTATTGCTAGTTCATCCCGACCCCATCGCAATCCAGAGACCATCCTCTCTTCCACCTTATCATCCGTCAAGATCAACAACCAGGGTTGTGGCGAATACAGCCTCAGTAATGCATTTGCTGTAGGGGCTCTTCCACGTGATCCACATACTCAAGGGCGCCCAAGTTGTCAAAACAAGCCTGTTGAGGAACATTATAAGCTCAAGCAAATCGGAAACATGACTTTTGAGTCTCATGGTACCATCAACAGCAAAGAAATGGATCCAGATATTAACAAATGGTTATACAAAGATCCCCCATCACGTGACACACAACTTCTTGAGTACTTCAAAGAGAAATATCCAATCCCCTACAAAAATGTCATAGAACACTATAATTATCAAGGTGGTGGTCTAGGACCACAAGAGGACAGAAATTTGTTTCCTATCATACCATCCCAAAATCTAGAATAGCAAGGACTTGGCTTTAATACCTCTCGCCTGCTTGAACAAGAGCCCAATACCACAACTGTAGACACTAACATGACCAACGTGAACTTTTCGAATAGCCGGGATGACCTCGTGGAAATCGAAGACATCCCCGAAGAGAAAGACATCTGATCCTACGAGGATATCTTTGCCGACGACACCCTCCTGGGGACTTCTGTTCTCCAACAACTCTCCATTAACCTCATAGATCTTCCCCTCACAAACCCCGACCTCATAGATTGGGACCAACCAAGCATCGCACACATCGACGAGTTCCAAAGTGCACAAGCACTCCTAGAATTCATGGGGGCATCAGGTCCAGCAAGCAATCAGGATCCAACATCAACCTCTGTCTATCAGCTTCACCCAGAAGGATATTTTGGGGAAGAGGCAAGCTTTAGTCGCAAAAATGAAATAGCAAAAGAACATCATGAGTCTTTATGTGAAAACCCCCTTGGGGAACATTCTGATTCCAAAATAGTAAAAATAAAGGGCGTATCTTCTAGTGAAAACCTGGCAATTTAGGCGCTAGAAGATGAAGCCTTGCCTCTTCCCCCTATCCAAGATTATAGACCAGAGCAGTCGCCGATCATCATAGAGGAAACCAAGCCAATCAACTTGGGAACAGAAGAATGTCCAAGGATCACCTACATTGCAGTCAACCTAACAGAAGCAGAAGAAATGGCTCTCAGTGCCTTGCTCAAGGAATCCATCATCAACTTTGCATGGTCATACGCCCACATGCCTGGGCTTGATCCAAACCTTGTTGTTCATCATCTATCAGTAGATCCAAACATTAAGCCAGTGAAGCAGAAGCTAAGGAAAATGCATCCAAAGGTAGCATTGCTCGTCAAAGCAGAGCTTGAGAAGCTCCTCCAAGCTAAGATCATCAGAGCAATAGATTATTCAGAGTGGATCTCTAACATGGTGCCAGTCACAAAGCCTTATGGCGACATCAGAATCTGTACTGATTTCAGGGACTTGAACAAGGCATGCCCTAAGGATGACTTCCCATTGCCAAACATAGACACGCTTGTAGACCTCACAGCGGGTCATGAGATGTTATCATTAATGGATGGCTTTTCAGGCTACAACCAAATTCATATAGCGGAAGCAGATCAACATAAAACAGCATTCACAACCCCATGGGGTACCTTTTGCTACAACATGATGCCATTTGGGCTAAAGAATGCAGGAGCAACATATCAGCGAGCAATGACAACCATTTTCCATGACATGATCCACAAGATCCTTGAGGACTATGTGGACGATATCCTTGCAAAATCCAAAACAAGAGACGAGCACCTCAACATCCTAGAGCGTGTATTTGATCATCTGAATCATTATGGCTTAAAGCTTAATCCTAAGAAATGTGTCTTTGGTGTTACATTTGGCAAGCTTCTAGGTTTCATCGTCTCTAGATGAGGCATAGAGATCGATCCTAAAAAGGTAAAAGCAATAACAGATATGCCTCCACCAAGAAATCTCAAACAGCTCAGAAGCCTACAGGGCAAGCTTCAATCAGTTCGGCGGTTCATCTCGCAACTAGCAAACAAGTGCCAACCCTTCTCACATCTCTTATGCAAAGACACCAACTTCAAGTGGGATCCCATATGTCAAAGAAGCTTTGATAAGCTCAAGGAGTATCTAGCTAACGCTCCAATCCTAGTACCACCAGTTCCAGGATGCCCACTCATCCTTTACATCTCAACAACAGCTATAGCACTAGGGGCACTCCTAGCACAGCATGATGATGAAAACAGAGAATGAACTGTCTACTACATCAGTCGCACTCTTGTGGGCTATGAGCTTAACTATTCACCCATGGAGAAAGCATGCATAGCAGTGGTCTTTGCCACTCAAAAACTTAGACATTACATGCTTAGCCACACAATCAAGCTCATATCAAAGGTGGATCCTCTTAAGTATCTGTTATCAAGGACAACCCTCACAGGCCGTATGGCAAAATGGGTCATGTTACTCAGTGAATTTGACATTCAGTATATAGATCGCAAAGCAATCAAAGGGCAAGTCATTGCCGATCAGCTAGCAGAGGCACCACTGGTGGATGCCTATCCACTAATCATGGAATTCCCTGATGAACACTTATGCATGATTGAAGAGCAGCCCATGTGGAAACTATACTTTGATGGTTCCAACACATCCCATAGCTCTGGCGCAGGAATCCTATTCGTCACACCTCAAGGTGACTATATTCCAAAATCATTCAAGTTGGGATTCCCCTGTACCAATAACATTGCAGAATATGAGGCACTCATCTCAGGTCTCAGAACAGCTATCCAATGGAACATCACAGAACTACAAGTCTTTGGAGATTCACAGCTCATTATCAAGCAAGTCCTTGATGAGTATCAGACAAAGGACGACAAATTGCTACCCTACAAGCAACTGGTGGATAAACTGAAAGAGAATTTCCTACATCTACAATTCAATAAGATCCCAAGGCTTCAAAACAAAGCAGCAGATGCAATGGCAACCATCAGATCCTTATTGGAAATCCCATGTGACGCAACACATTATGAATTTCTAGTCGAGCAGCTACACTTGCCAGCTTATGAGAACACCGATGCAAACATGGTGTGTGTCTTGGTTGGTCCCCAATCCCCATGGTACCACGACATCCATGCATATCTAAAAAATGGTATCATATCTCCCCATCTCACCAATAACCAACGCCAAAACCTTATTCACAGAGCTTCCCGCTACACTCTTGTAGCCAACACCCTATATCGTCGCGGGTATCACAATGTCCTATCTAGATGTTTAGATTCAAACGAGGCCGTCATGGCCTTACAAGAAGTTCACGCTGGAATTTGTGGTGCCCACACGAGTGGCATGGTTCTAGCAAAGCAGCTGCTTAGAGTTGGATATTATTGGCCAACAATGGAACATGATGCGTGTGAATTTGTCAAGAAATGTCTCCCATGTCAACAGCATGCCAATTTGATACATGCACTAGCATAGGATCTACAGCCTATTGCACCACCATGGCCTTTTTCATGTTGGGGCCTCGACCTCGTTGGCTTGATCACCCCCCTCTCTTCGGATGGACACAAGTATATCATAACAGCCATAGAGTACTTTACCAAATGGGTTGAAGCGATTCCGCTCACCCTTACTACTGGCATCCAAATATCCAAGTTCATCCTCTACGATATCATTTGCCGCTTCGGCATACCATCTACCATTTTCACAGACCATGGCACACCTTTTGAAAACCAGCATGTGGATGATCTGTTTGCTAGGCTCCACATCCATCACCATTTCTCTAGTCCATATTTCCCTCAAGGAAACGGCCAAGCTGAGGCAACCAACAAAACTATCTTGAAAATCCTCAAGAAGGTTGTCAATGATTCTGGTCGTGACTGGCACCTCCAAATCAATCCTGCCCTTTGGGCCTACCGCACTTCTTATCGCACTCCCACAGGCACCACCCCATACTCTCTTGTATATGGTGCTGAAGCCGTTCTACCGATCGAGGTTGAGCTCCCATCCTTGCGCGTCTCCATGAAGAACTATACAACTGATGAAGACTATCGTGTGGCCCGGCTCACACAGCTAGATCTGCTAGATGAAAAGAGACAGCAAGCTTACGATCACCTGGTGGCATACCAAAATCGACTCAAAAGGAGTTATAACAAAAAGGTCCATCCTAGACAATTCCAGGTTGGTGACATGGTCCTTAAAGAAAATCAGAAGGTCCTAGCAAATAGAGAAAAGAAAGGCAAGTTTGAGCCTACTTGGTTGGGCCCCTATGTTGTCACCGCATCCTTCAGCTCGGGAGCCTATCAGCTATCAACACCAGAAGGTGAGCCCTTGAATGATCCTATCAACATCATCCATCTGAAGAGGTTCTATGCCTGAACCTGATCCTGCATATATCAAAAAATCCAAAAACATTCAAAAAAGCAAAAAAAAGCAAAAAAGCAAAAAAAAAAAGAGAAAGAGAAAATAATTGTCCAAACGGTGAAAACTTGGCAATTCAAGCGCCTTGGACAAGTATGTTGGTGAAAACCTAGTAAACAGGCGCCAACATAGTAAACTGGGCTATTTATCTATTCAGTTGTCCTTTCAGCTACCGTCCTCTTCCTCCATCCATAACAGATCTCCCAGCAGTTCCATCTCCCCTATCCTCCAAGCATTCGACTTCCATCTTCCTCCAACCCATCTGCAATCCATATCCTATTCCAAAGCTTTGTACCATATCTTGTACCATATCCCTTTCCCTTTCCTGTACAGTGCTTTCCTCCCTGTATTTATCTTTCTTGTCTCCATCCTAGTGAGAGTCCCGCCGAGTGTGATCTTCCTATCCCCAATCCTGAGCTTCTGTACATATCCCTTGTGCATATCGTTCCTCCTTGTTGTACATAACCTTTGTCCGTCCTGCAGCAGCATTTGATCAAATATCTTGTCCCATCCCCAGCCTCAGAAAATTTGTAGTCCCACTCAGGCCTTGTGCTTCAGCAACATCAATTGACGACTTATCCTTGCTCATCCTGATTATTCCTTGAACTTCAGCTTTTTGCCAGCGAACAACTACACTTATTCTCTCACCAACCCATGGGTCCTTGAGGATATATCATTCCTCCTGTCTGACCTAATCTTCCATCCTGGTCCTTGAGGATATATCGTTCCTCCTGTTCGACCAATCTTCCCACCATCAATCAAACCTAATCTCTCTCCTTGGCAAAGGATGTCTTTTTGGAGTTATCATTTTGATCTTGGATTTTTTTTTTGTCCTTTGGGTCTTGTTAATCTTTTTGGCTTCTCTTTATCCCACCAGGGTCACCACGATTCTTTATATCACGGTGTGCTGCGTGTGCGGATAATCTGGGGCAAGGTCTTTTGATCTTTCACTTCTGCCTGTGAGTCAGTTGTGTGTTTGTGGTTCCTTCAGCATCGGATCCGCCATGTCACCTCTGCGCTTCATGTGTGATGTTGGGGCAACCCTGTGTGTTTGTTTAGCGTCAGTCCTCGTCAGTCCTCTGCGACGTTGTTGATAGGCCTCGTGATCCCAGTATCTTTGGCAGGTCTCTAACATAGCTATATTAAATCTAGGTTGTGCACTCCCGTTTGCACTTGGAGCTATCTGGTCCCTTGCATTCATCATATAGATTAATCTTGCATCTTTACATATAGCTGCATCTTGCATCTTGCATTTCCATCTCATCTTGCATTCACCCATCTTTGCTCTTGGAAGCTTGGTAATTTATCTCCCCTGCTTCCTCAGTCGTTCCTTCTTTGTTTCCTTTCGAGAAAATTCCACAATGTTTACTCCTTGCGTTATTTTCTCGAGGGGGCACAATCCCTTATTCCTCTAAATTCTAGCCTGGGGCATCTTATTTTCTTGTCTTTGAAGCCATGCCACTTGCGGCATCGCATCAAAGAGGGGCAAAATGTAGACACCTAAAAATCTTTTAGAAAATAAAGTATTTTTATTTTCTGAAAAATCCCTGATGACATCATCATTTATTAATTAATTAATTATTTAATTAATTAATTTATTTTTATGTCATTAAATCCCTTTTTCTTAATTAAAAATATTTAATTAAGAAATCCCTCCCAAAAATGTTTAAATCTTATTTAAAAATTAATCCCCTATTTATTAATTATTTTAATTAATAAATTGACCAAAAATCCCCCAAAAAAATAATTAATTTATTTTTTGACCAAAACTTGGCCAATTTTCTTAAGACCACTAACCTCTTCCAAAATCTTCTAATCCCTTCTTAATTTCGATTAAAAGGCTAATCCCATCTTTTCTAACCCTAATCTCAACTCAAAATATTTAATTAAGATTAAATATTTAATTTTCATATTTATTGAAAATATTTCAATAAATTTTCCCAAACTTAAGCTTTTGGAATGAATAAACTTTTATTCCATAAAACCTAGGAGAATTCTAGACTCTTCTAGAAATTTCTCAACCCAACCTCTTCACCCATCCTAATCCTAAAATCCCCTAATCCTAATCCTAATCCCCTTTAATATATCTTGTCACATTCCATTAGCAAAAGGTTTACCAAAACTTATGCTAACCTCCTCTTAGTCATCCTCCTTAGTCAACAAAGATGGCCACCTCTTGCAAATGCATTTAAGGATGCATTTAAGCCTTCCTTATCTTTCTTACATGCATTCATTATGCATTTAAGACCTTCTTATCCCTTCCTTGCCACCTCTTGGCCTTGGGCACATTTACCAAATTGTGCACATGCCCTCAAACTTTCAACTCAATCCTCCCTTGACACTTGTCAGGACACTTGTCCTTGACTCAACCCTAACCTTAGCCCTAACTCTGACTCATCCTTTTTAACCAAGCCCTTCCATTTTCCTATAAATACCCTCACTTCCTAAGGCAAATCATCTTTTCAACTCTCAAACTCAATAGCAAAGTTATAATGCCATTTTCATTCTAGCATAAGCATAAACTCATCATTTTAGATCATTTTCAAACTTAAATCATATTTAAATTAGCTTAATTGGATTAACATAGATTTATTTCTTGTTTAATCAATCTTAGTTCATCTTTTAGCTTTGCATATTTGTGTGTTCTTGAGGCCTTTGAGGCAAAATAGGTTCCTCATACCTATTTTGTGTCATTTTGGGTCTTCTTGATCCTCAAATCATCCTATTTGCATGCTCCAAGTGCTTGAGTTTGCACACCCACATCCATTTATATCCAAGCATATCAAACGGTGCATGGGCGCATCCGTTTTAGGCTTAAACTGAGGTGGCTTTGATTTTAGTTTGTTTACCATTAAATTTGATTTGATAATATGCTATGACGTTTGTTTGTCTTTGGCCTTCAAAACAGGTTTAGGTGCATGCTCAAATCCTAGTCTACAAAAACATTCCTAGGTAGGTTACTTTTAAATGGCCAAGCTACAAATATTTTCTAAACAATTTTATGAAATTATCATCCTTAGCTAATTCAACATTAAAAATGTAGCAATAAATTATTTTTCTTCTTTTTAATTCATGAGAAATACTTAACTTTATATAAACATTTCTTTCTTCACTCTAATTCAGGGTGATTGCTTAACCAAGACCAATATGAAACAACCGTAAAAGTGATAACCAACCATGACATCATCCAAACTCTTGCAACCAATCACAAGTGACTCTATCTTGGCTTTTCAATTTTGGTATTCATACTCGATTACAATGGAATGCATTTCTTAAATTTATCATATATAAGAACTAAAGATTCTAAAGGGATTTATGGGTATGTTTAGAATCACGGGGGACTTGAAAAGTGGCAATGTGATATTTTTTTGTTTTTCATCCACCTCAAAATGAGAAAATCCATGTTGACTTTTTGATAGGTCTGGGTGTCCAAAGCAAACACCTAGGAAAACTCAATATTTGATATGGTATATCATATTTGATATCGAATCCTAGGTCATATAAATATTATAAAATAATAATAATATAATATAATATATTATATTATAATCTAATATATTATATATTGTTATAATATATTATATAATAATATAATATATATTATATATAATATAATGTAATAGATAAATTATAGATATATTATATAAAAGAGGCAACCCTTGCATGGGGGCGCTGTAATAAACAATACTTTTTAGTATCCAATATCAAATTTCATTCTAATATCAGATACCTGTTGCTATTTATTAAAAAAACCCAAATGTCATAGGTCATTTTACCCACAACATTTGGGGAGAAAATGTCATTTTTGTATCTAATATCAGATATTATCAACTATCTGATCCAAAGAGACCATTTTTTTCACAAATTCATAAGTATGAATGAATTTAATTACATTTTTTATATTTATTTAAATATTTTAGTTTCATTTTTAGCTTTTGGGTGAAAACTAGGTTTTTTCAATTTGAAATAGTTTGTATTGTTTGAAATTAATTTTATTTATACGAGATTTAATTAGGTATGGAAGATAATGTTGATAATCTTGAGCTTGGAAGCCCACCCCTCGAAAACCCACAACTTAGAGACCTACAAGTAGAAAACCCTTGACCTTTACAAGACCTTAAAGATGATAATTTGAATCGGTTGAGGGTTATCATAAATGTGTATAATAGGATCCCTATATTAGCCCCAATGTTTTCTATATTAGATTCTATAATACATTTAATGGATACCCTCAACACGCAACATAATGTTGTAGTTCGATGGCGAGATGCCATACATACCTAGTTTGATGATGGGTTGAATTAGGATGGGGTGAAGGCCCTTGGAATCACTAAACAAAAAATGTTAGAGTAAAGAATTAATTTAATTACATTGATTAAATTAACTTTACTACCTCTTAAGATTTCACTTTATGCACTTGCATTAGTCATTTAATAATTAAATCTAATTATTAAATGCCTATTTGCCTATTAGGGTTTCCTATTAGGTTTTATGATCTCCTTCTATAAGGATTGATCCATTGTATATTTTATTCAATTATTTTGGCTGATAATAAACTTTCATATTGTCAGAGAAAAACCCTTGTTTGTTTCCTACAGATTTCTTCCTTGTGACAGTTTTTTGCATGCAAGTTTCTTGGGCTCAATAGATTTATTTTTCATCAAATCTTACATGGTATCAGAGCTGGATCTACTGTAGCTTGTACATGTTTTAAGAAAAAAAAAGGACCAAGGGTTTGAAAGAAGAAATTTGGGATTTTTTGTCTAATTTGAGAGGTTTTGGTTGTAGTTTTCATATCTGGTATTATTTGTAGATTGTTATTTTTTGTTTCTTTTTTGTATGCAAAATAAAAATAAAATTTTTAACACTTTTAATAGGTGCATGCATGTGGAAGGGCATTTTTGATACAGGAGCATCCTAGGTGTAAGAGCAATCTTGCATCACCCAAAAATATTTATGGTTTCTTTTCAATAAGGGCTATTTTGTGTAGAGCTGCTATTTATGGAAACTTGCTATTTTTAGTAAGTTGTTCATACGATCTCAGAATGTTCTGATTTCACATGTGGAGGTTCATCTCAGTCATATCAACCTGCCAGTAAAGTTTCATGATTAGATCGGGTCTAGTTTTGAAGATATTGAAGATTTTCGGTATTGGCAGCAGGGTACAAAAACTTTGAACTTAGTTTTGAAGGCTTTAGAGGCCTCGGATGAGGTCAAATTTTTGGCTGAATGAAGCTTTCTTGATTTAGGTATTGTAGATCTCCTTGTGCCCTTTCTGAATTGGGGTCATAATAGTCAATCAGAGCAATTGGTGACGACTTATGGTCTTCGGAAGTCGGGCCACCTGAAATGACAAAAAATAATTTTTCTTCAAAATTTTTGTTTGGGTTTCAAAAGTTATTTTGAGCCGACTATGATGTAATAAAATGAAAAACAAAATAATTCTAAGTTTGGTCAGCACTTAGCGCTAAATTTCTGGAACCTTCTCGGGCGATGGAAATTGCCTATATAAGGAAGGCCCGTAGTGTTGTCTTAGGGAGTTCGGAGTAGTTCTGGATAGATCTGGGTAATGATTTGAGGCTTTATCCTACAAAATATTGTAAAGGGAATGCCCATGTGGCTTTGCATATTGTAATTTTGAAATTTATAATTTCACATTTGTGGAGATAATAAGAAGCCCATTTTCTGTTCTTGCAAATTATTGTTGTTTCTCTGTTTCTGTTATGTGTTTGTGGGATTAAGGGGAGCACCCTTCATCAAGTGGTATTAGAGAAAGAGTTCTTGAGTGTGTAAATAGATCACCGATTGTGAGGTAGTTTGCACTAGGACCGTGGGTTAGGGTTTCTGTGTAAACAGATCGCCGACTGTGAGGTAGTTTGCACCAAGACCGTGGTTAGGGTTTCAGTGAGAAGCACAAAAATGCCTCCATGAAGAGAACATGGTGGAAGAGCTGGTGTTGTAACACCTGAGATTAGGGAACTGTAGAGAAAAGTGTGAGCATTGCAAGAGGAGATTCACAAAGGAATGAATCTTAATGTCAGAGATGAAAGTGAGGACGAAGTCGAGGGAGAAGGAAATTCTGATCAAGAAGAAGGCAAAATTCTGAACCAAGAGGAAGAAAGAATTTTTTGAGCCATTTCCAAGATTGAGAAAAAACGTAAGATCGAGGTTCCTTCATTTTTAGGAAATCTTAACCCAGAAGAATTAATCGACTGGATCAATGAATGTGAAGAATATTTTGAGTATGAAGATATTGAGGATCCTAATAGGGTCAAATTCACGAAGGCCAAACTAAAAATTCATGTGAAGATATGGTGGTAAGAGATTCAATTGGAGCGAAATAGAAGAAGGAAAGATAAAATCACAAGATGGGATCAGATGGTGGATAAATTGAAGCGACAGTTCATTCTTGTTCATTATGAGCTTGACCTACTGAAGAAGATGCAAAGTTTGAAGCAAGCAGGAAGATCTGTTCAGGAGTATACAGAGGAGTTCTATCGAATCCTCATCAGAACAGGCCATGCAGAAGCTAATAAGGAGAAAGTTGTCTGTTACCTTAATGGGTTGAGGCCGAGCATTCAAGAGGAGCTAAATCTAGTTTGAATGAATAGTATTGAAGAGGCATACCAGTTTTTCCTAAAAGTAGAGGAAAAGTTGAATAAAAAATTTGAGAGCAGAAAAAGTGGAAGAGGTCGTGATGGAAGATCTAGTGGACAGTCATATGGAGATCGAAATGAAGATTCAAAAAAGAAGGATGAGGCTAGTAACAATCAGAATGAGAGAGGAGATAATTTCAATCATTTCCATGATCAGAATAATAGAGATCAGAGAGGAAGATGAAGAGGACAAGGTTCAGGAAGAGGAGGCTTCCATGGAACATGTTTTCACTATGGAGAAGAAAGCGTAGGGCATTTGAATGTCCTCAATGCCAAGGAAGGACAGACAAGAGAAACAAAGTCTAGGCCAGAGTTGCACATGTAGATGAAGATACCAGATCATCACATTCTGAAGATGCTGTAAAAGAGGAGAAACATTGATTAACATAAGAGTCCTATTGAGTGGTGAGAATAAACCTGAGCAAAGAAGGAGCCTATTTTGCACTAGGTGCAAGTGTGAGGGTAAGTGTTGTGATATGATTATTGATAGTGGCAGTATTGATAATTTGGTGTCAGAAGAGATGGTGACAAAGTTGAAGCTCAAGAGGCAGAAATATCCACATCCATATTGGGTTGCCTGGGTGCAGGATGACCACAAGGTCATGGTCAGTGAACAATGCCTAGTGAAGTTCAAGATTGACGGGTACCATGTGATGAGGTACTATGTGATATCATACCTATGGATGCATGTCATATGTTATTGGGTAGGCCATGGTAGTTTGATAGATGTGTTGTATATGACGGTCGTGCGAATACCTATTCCCTAACAAAGGATGGAGTGCGACAGAAGCTAAAGCCATTGAAAGAAATAAAAGAAAAGGTATGTGGTAATGTAAGAATAACTTTTGTTGATAGAGAAAATTTCTCAGATGGTATGCGGCATGAGCATATGTGTTTTACCTTAATTCCAAAGGCTGGGAAAGAGGAAGTAGAAGATGTACCTGTAGAAGTTGTAGAATTATTGAATGAGTTTCAGGATATTGTATCTGATAATGTACTTGATGGATTACCACCAGTAAGGAAGATCAATCATCAGATGGACTTGATTCCAAGAGCCAGTTTGCCAAATAAGGTAGCACACAGAATGACAGTAGTAGAAAGTGAAGAGTTGAAGATAGATTTGAAGTTTTGTTCATCACATCATCCACAGATTATATATGAAAGTAGTCCTAGAAATGCATATGAGTTGAGAAAGATATATAAAGGAGAAATAAGTAGTGCTGAAGTTGAGGATTTTGTAGAACACTTGAAGAACATCCATGAGGAGGTGAGGAAGCACATTACCAAGATAAATGCGCAGTATAAGGCTAAGGCAGATGAGAAAAGGAGGAATAAGGAATTTCAGGTTGGAGATGAAGTCATGGTTCATTTGCGGAAGGAGTGATTTCCGGTTGGTACATATAACAAGTTGAAAATGAAGAAATTTGGGCCATGTAAGATACTGAAGAAGCATGATTCAGGAAATGCCTATGAGGTAGAATTGCCTACTGAGTTGAATATTTCACCGGTGTTTAACATTTTAGATTTGACAGAGTATCATGAAGGAGGTGTTGAAGATGAAGTTACAACAGCACAGTGGAGTATTCTAGCATCTAGTTTAGATACCAAAGAGATTGAGGATATACTAGATAGTCGTGTTGGCAGAAGCACAAAGAATGGGACATGTGAAAAATATCTGGTCAAATGGAAAGGACGGCCTGTTGAAGATTCATCATGGCTAACAAAGGAGGAGGTTAACCATCTTGGTTCTCCTCTACACACTTGAGTCGTGACATGGTCACTTCTCAAATTACCTCAGGTGTCTGATACAGGAGCATCTTGGGTGTAAGAGCAATCTTGCATCACCCAAAAATATTTCTGGTTTCTTTTCAATAAGGGCTATTTTGTGTAGAGCTGCTATTTATGAAAACTTGCTATTTTTAGTAAGTTATTCATACGATCTCAGAATGTTCTGATTTCACATGTGGAGGTTCATCTCAGTCATATCAGCCTGCCAGTAAAGTTTCATGGCTTGATCGGGTCTAGTTTTGAAGATATTGAAAATTTTCGGTATTGGCAGCAGGGTATTGAAACTTTGAACTCAATTTTGAAGGCTTTAGAGGCCCCGGATGAGGTCAAATTTTTGGTTGTATGAAGCTTGCTTGATTTCAAGTGTTGTAGAGCTCCTCGTGCCGTTTCCGAATTGGGGTCATAATAGTCAATCGGAGCAACTAGTGATGACTTATGGTCTCCAGAAGTCAGGCCACCTGAAATGGCGAAAAATAATTTTTCTTCAAAATTTCTGTTCGGGTTTCAAAAGTTATTTTGAGCCGACTATGATGTAATAAAATGAAAAATAAAATAATTCTAAGTTTGGTCGGCCCTTAGGGCTAAATTTCTGGAACCTTCTCAGGCGGTGGAAATTGCCTATATAAGGAAGTCCCATAGTGTTGTCTTAGGCAGTTCAAAGTAGTTCTGGGTAGATATGGGTAATGATTCGAGGCTTTGTCCTACAAAATATTGTAAAGGGAATGCCCATGTGGCTTTGCATATTGTAATTCTGAAATTTGTAATTCCACATTTGTGGAGATAATAAGAAGCCCATTTTCTATTCTTGCAAATTGTTGTTGTTTCTTTGTTTCTGTTATGTGTTTGTGGGATTAAGGGGAGCACCCTTCATCAATTTTTTTGGGTGTCCTTTCTGGTGCCATTTATAGTGGTGTCCTTCTCGGTGTCATTTACTAGACCTTCACCTTATTCCTCTGACCGTCATGCATGAGCTGATGTTTGTGTTGGCAAATCTGAAAAGGTAAAACTTCAAACCCCCACGAGCACCATACTTTGACTTGCAAGCTTTTTTACCTGTGATTGCTATCCAGATCTATGGATATTTTCATCAGAAAAATTCAAAGGTACACATGATATTCATTTGAAGCATTTTCTCTCTCTCATTATAAGCAATCTTTTCCAGCTTCTAGGGCTCGATTTATTCAATTTTGGGGGGTGTTTTATTTCTTGTTTTTTGTAATTTACTTCAGTAAACTTGAAATTATATCAAAATAAAACCCCTTCTAAAAATATGGCCGATACCTCTTCTTGCCTAGAACTTCTGATCCCTCATAACTATCACACATAGAAATCCCTAATGTCATGACTTCTCTAGTCAAAATAGTTGTGGTCTTGTTTAGACATAGTACAACCAGTTTTATAGAGGCCTTTCGAGGTCATCCAACACAGGAACAAGATGGATGAGGCAATGGGGTTGATTTCTTTACATGTATCAGATAGTCTACAATTTCATCTTGATGGGTGCAATACCCCTCAAGCTATGTGGACCAATTTTAACATCTTGCTTGGTATAGTGAATGAGTTCAGGGCACTTCACATCGAGGAAGAGCTTACATCTCTTGTACCAAATCATTTTTTATCCATTGAGGAATTCTTGATGAAGTTCAAGAAGTAGAGGTATTTATTAAATGGATGTGGAAAGACAAAGACTAACACAGAGTGTATCTACCTGATTCTGTCAAAACTTCAGGGAAAATTTTAGATTTTATCCTCCATCTTCCACTCTACCATGGATGCATTGGGTCAGAGATTCTAGATGCCCACTTTTGATGTGTTCTGTAATCAGTCGACTAGAGAGAAGGCCAAGATCACATAGTTGGACTCTTTATTTGGAACTAAGAACCAAGCTTTGGTTGCTCATACTTCTAAGGGGACATAGAAGTAGAAGAAGAAGCCCAAAATAGATTCAGTTGGTAGTGAGCATTCCTCCAAGCCACCTCAAAAAAAAGAGTCTAAGAAATCCACTCCTAAGGTTAAATCTTCTAATTCTGGCGAGTCCTCCTCCAAGACTAAGAAGTTCACAGGTGAACCTTGCAGTTTTTGTGGAAGGAAGGGCATCTAGTTTCCAGGTGTTGGAAATGTCTTGAGGCTCTAGAGGAAGCCTTGCAACAACATAGTATTGCTTCTCCATAGCCTTCACCTACTCCCATAGGGAAAGGCCATGCTCTTTCTGCATGAGCATTATCTTCCACTGCTACATGGATCATTGATTCAGGTGCTTCGCACCATATATGACACACACACCTAGTTTGGTCACCTCACTTTCTCATAGTGCTACTACACAGATTGTAGTTGGTGACTCAATAAAAATTTTAGTTATAGGTTTTGATACTATTTCATTTGACGGTGGCTCTCTACAGGATGTTCTTTTGGTTCATGCCATTTCTACGAACCTCCTGTCTGTCTATCAGATTTTCCATTTTGGTTCTGGTAGGACAATTGAGTTCTCACCACATGATGTATTTATTGAAGCCCTCCATGATCTTGATTTGGTTGTTGCTCCTGGGAGTGTTGATTCAGAGTCTCACTTATATAGGTTTGATGGCTTTGAGAGCTTCAATTATACAAGTGTTTCTCTTGTTGCTCGTGCAGACACAATGAGAAAGCTTTGGCGTGAGCATTTTGGCCATGTTAACTACAAATATCTACAACATATGAGTACATAGGAGTTAGTGATTGGGCTTCCTCAAATCTTGCATTGATAGTGTTTGTCAAGGTTGTGCACTTGGAAAACATCATAGAGATCCTTTTCTAATAGGTAGATCCTTACATGCTAAGCCACTATTGGAGTTGATACATAGTGATCTCATGTCATTTCCCACTCCTTTTTTTGGTGCTTGTTATGTGCTCACCTTTATTGATGACTTCTCCAGACGCACATGGGTGTACTTCTTGAAGTACAAGTATGTTGTCTTTGATTCATTTCAATTCTTTAAGACATTTGTAGAGAAAAAGTCTAGTCTTTGTGTCAGGTGGATACACACTGACAATGGGGGGAAATATGTGAATCAGTCTTTTCATGATTTTTGCACTAAGCAGGGTATATTGCATTAGCTGACAACTCCCCATACCCCTCAACAGAATAGAGTTGTTGAGAGAAAGAACAAAACATTGCGGGAGATGGCCAATTGTATGATACAATCTCGAAATATGCAACCTTCCTTTTGGATAGAGGAAGTGAATTGTTCCAACTACATTTAGAATTGGATGCCTCATAAGAGATTACAACATTTGACTCCTGAGGAGGCTTGGTCCCATGTCAAGCCCGATATTTCTACATTTTGAGTGTTTGGTAGTGAGGCTTGGGCATTTATTCCAGATGCTTAGAGAAAAGCCATGGAGAGGAAGAGCTGACCAATGATATTTGTTGGATACTGTGAGGATATGAAGGTGTATAGGTTGTTTGATCCTGATTCTAGAGAGGTCTTGTTTTGATGATATGTCTAGTTTGATGAGTGCTATCCTCATATGGAGCCTCCATCACAAACTTCTCCCTCATTGCCTAGTACTTCCTCTTCTCCTCTTCAAGATTCTATATCCTCTGAAGATTATTTAGATGATGATCCACCTTCTCCTGTTCCACCATATATTTTGCAAGTGCCCAAGTGGGCTCATAATACTGTTAGTAATGCTGGTTCTTTGGTAGGAGATCCTTCAGATAACTGTTGTACTCATGCTCAATGATCTGGTACTGGTATTTTGAGTCATGTTATTTCAGATGATCCTCATAAGTTTTCAAAGGTGATAGGACATCCTAAGTGGGATAGGGCTATGGATGAGGATTACTCTTCTTTGATGAAGAATCACACTTAGGATCTTTGTACTCTTTCGAAAGGAAGAAAGCTGGTTCGGTGCAAGTGGGTGTACCATACCAAGTATGATGGAAATAGTTCTATTGATCGGTATAAGGCACATCTTGTTGCGAAGGGCTTTTCACATGTGGAGGGTATTGATTACTCTGAGACCTTTTATCTTGTTACCAAGATGAATTCTATTCACTTGGTACTTTCTCTTGCAGCTTCACAGGGTTGGATAGTATATCAAATAGATGTGAATAGTGCGTTCTTGCATGTGGATCTACATGAGGAGATCTATATGGAAGAACCTCAAAATTTTTTGCAGGACTCTTCTCTTGTGTGTAGACTTCAGAGGTCATTATATGGTCTCAAACAAGCCCCTCGGGCTTGGTATGAGAAGATGGACTCTTTCTTGCTAGCCTCACACTTCACCTGTTGTCATTTCGATCCTAAAGTGCACATTCAATGTCATGGGGCTGATCTTGTGATACTTGTGTTGTATGTTGATGATATCATCATCATAGGTAGCTCATCTTCTATGATTCAGAGTGTTTAGAGAGCATTGATGGAGTAGTTTGAGATGATAGATCTTAGAATTCTGCACTACTTTTTGGGCCTACAGGTTATTCAGTCTTCGGATGGGGTTTCCATAAACTAACATAAGTATGATCTTGACATGCTTCAGAGATTCATCATGCTTGATTGCAAGCCTACTCCTACACCTTTTCAGTCAGGTGTTCTTTTGTCTACCACTTTCTCTACTCCTTCAGTGGACTCCACCTTATACAAGTAGTTTGTGGGTAGTTTGTTGTACCTGACACACACTCATCTTGACATTTCCTTTTTTGTTGGAATTATCTCTCGATTCTCCCATGATCCTTATGAGAGTCATTGGAAATATGCCAAATGTATTTTGAGGTACATTCGGGGCACTACTTCATATGGAATTCACTATATATTAGGAGCTCCTCACATTGTTGGTTTCATAGATGCCAATTGGGGTGGTGATACAAATGGTCAAAAGTCTACTTTTGGATTTATTTTTTGACTTGGTTCTGGTCCTATCACATGGTCTTGCAAGAAGCAGGCTTCTATTGCATTATCATCTATAGAGGTAGAGTATTGAGCAGCTGTGCTAGCTATTCAGGAGGTTTTATGGCTTCGAAAATTGATGAAAGAGTTTGGGTTTCCTCTTGATAGTCCCACTCTTCATTGGTGTGAAAATTAGAGTTCCATTCATATTTTCCACAACCTAGTCGAGCATCAGTGGACCAAGCACATTGAGATCCATATGCATTTCATCAAGAAACTGATTTAGGATGGTTCTCTCAGTTTGGAGTATGTTCCCACTTCGGAGAAGGTTGCTGACATCTTCACTAAGCCTTTTTCATCTTCGTGGTATCTTCAGCTGTGTTCTATGCTTGGGGTGAAGGAATTTGTCCTTGGTGGGTCTCAGTGAGGCCTACCTTCCTTTCTTTTTTTTCGCTTTCCACATCTTTCTATCTCTTTTTGGAGGGTTTTTCCCACATGGTTTTACCTATTTCTTAGTTTCATAGAGATTTGTTTGTGATTGGGTACCCCATCAGGCCATGTTGTCGGGACCCAAATTTGCACTCAACATTGTAGTTCATTTGCTTCTTTCTTACATTATTTATAGCTGCATTGTTGCTCATCTTAAGGGGGGTGTTAGAGTAAAGAATTAATTTAATTACATTGATTAAATTAACTTTACTACCTCTTAAGATTTTCACTTTATGCAATTGCATTAGTCATTTAATAATTAAATCTAATTATTAAATGCCTATTTACCTATTAGGGTTTCCCATTAGGTTTTACGATCTCCTTCTATAAGGATTGATCCATTGTATATTTATATTCAATTCTTTTGGCTGATAATAAACTTTCATATTGTAAGAGCAAAACCCTTGTTTGTTTCCTACAGATTTCTTCCTTGTGACAGTTTTTTGTATGCAAGTTTCTTGGGCTTAATAGATTTGTTTTTCATCGAATCTTACACCATACACATTGAAATGCCAGATTTAAATGGAAAACCTTGTTAAGGGAACAACTAAAAAGAAGATTTATTTTAAATTATATAAAAGTCTATTATGGTGACACTAGTTAAGGTTATTTAAACAAATAATATTTACTACAAGAAAAGGCTCACTGATAGAGGGCTCACTATTTGGAAGAAGACTCACTATTGGAGGGATCACTACCTAGATGAAAAAATGTAAAAGAGAAAAGATCCACCATTGGTACAACTCTACATTTTGACTAAAATATTTGTACATACCTTCTCATTTCTTATGGTAGCTAGCACATGAAAGTGCATATTCCATCTTCGAATAATTTACACTTACTTATATCCATGCATACAAGGAGATATATTCTCTTTTACAAATCCCCATTGCATATTATCCATAAAAAAACATCCTTTATTTATACCATGAACTCTAACTTGAAAAACCTTCCAAGGTTGGCTAATCGGCTTAAACCAACATAATTCAAATAAGGTTAGCACTTAAGAGTTCCCATGGTGGAAAATAATGGAAAGTGGACCACATCACATCTTGATTAGGACCAAAAATACAACATACATGTTACTCTTTAATTTACATTCACTGGAGCTTATGTGAAAATGTAAACACCCAAGGTCGGCCAAACCTAGAGTAAACATCATCAAACTTTGTGCACAGACCTATTAAACAAAAAAGCTAATATCATATGAACTAAACAAAGATAAAAACATTATAAGAAAAATTCTAGATCTATAAACAATCAATCAAGAAGTGAAGAAATGTGGAGCATGCATTCCTCATAGAAAACTCTACCAAGCATTGTTACACACTGGTGAACATAAGTTCCTTTGAACTATGATCTAGGGAACAAAATCTCAAACCAAATATCTCTAAGCACTAATCAACAACATATCCAATCTACAAGAATAGATTTTCAATGTAGATGAAATACAAAGCATAAATCGTAGTAGCACTACACATAAAACACAAGAATATATGCAATAACCAATAACTAATGACAATTGAGACATGTTAACATGAATGAAAACATCAATATTTCATCCAAATGTATCATCTTAAAATGGAAGCACTTCCATGTTAAGAGCATTTAGCCCTCTGAGTAAGTGGTCTAGGGTCATTTCAAGCATCTTGATCATCTCTTTGCTTGGATCTGACTTATCCCCCCCATTCTGCTTCTTTCTGTCCCTGTTTTCAATATATTTTTGTATTTCCTAGCATTCTAGATTGAGGTCCTGGGTTTTTTAACCTCAAGGTCAAAGACGACCTTGAGGGTCAATGACAACCTAGACCCTGACCTAGGTTAGGGACAACCTTAACCTTGGCCTAGGGTAGGGTCTACCTCATCTTTGACCCAGGGTTCAAATTTAAGGATTTTCTGATTTTTGGATATCAGGTTTCAGAAAGACTTTTTTTCCCGCCTCCGGGTCGGCCATTTCAGGTTTCGGGATGGTAAAGCCTTAATTTCATTTAATCTAGGTATAGTTATAAAGGTTAGGACCTAATTGAGATTTAATTCCCCAAGATGGCCCCTCTAGAGGATTGTGCCCTAGATCACTATAAAAGGAAGCCTTCCTCTCTCATTTTCTTCATCAAGTTCTCATGCTCAAGCACTCTCAAGGAGACATTGGTGATCAAGAAATCATTCATTCAAGAAATATTCCATTCAAGCATTCAAGCAATCATCCTCTTCTCCATTCAAGTTCTCCATTGAAGATCTAGGATTCAAGCATTCAAGCCTTTGAAGGGATTTGGTTCAAGCATTCAAGATTCATCATTCAAAACCCTAGATCTAGCCATCATGGTGGTGTGATCTTCCTTCAAGATCCTTTGTTCATCTTCAAGATCTATTCATTCTTCCCTTAAGGTGGATTCCAAGCATACAATTATGGAGGTTTAGATTTACATTTGTTAGTGTTGATTCCAAGCTTTCATATTAACATACTTGATTACATTTCAAATATAATTGCATATCTATTGAATATCATAGCTTCGTTGTTAGATCTACTTCTACTACTTGCTAGAATTCTCTATTTCAATTCCATTATTAAAGTTTATTCCAAACTAGGGTTTGACTAAGGCAAACCTCCCAAACAAAAAAAAAAACCAATTTTCTTGTAGGTACAGGTGCGAGATGATGAATTAAAGTGCAGATCTGGATACCCTTTTCGCCGAACTTCCAGGATCTGCGAACAAAGTCAAAGTCGATCTTCAAAATCTCAAGGTAGTCTTTGACCTTTTATCGGCGTCAAAGAATACCTGCTGTCAGAAAGATAAAAGTTTTTTGAGTTTTCTTCATCTCGACATTTCCAGCCCAAAACAGGTTGCAGAATTGCCCAAAATTGTACACAGGCACCAGAAAATAGGTATTTCCAAATTAATTTCATCATGAGGTATGTATCTTATTTTATCTGATTTACATTCTATCCCTTACAATTCAAATGTATGTGTAAAATATTGGCTTTGGGGTCTCTTTTATGTGCAAACCATTGTTCTAGGACCCCATCCATATTTTATACTATACATTTTGGTGAACCCGCGATAGACAACTCTTTCTTTTGTGGTGTTAGATTTACATTTTATGTTAGATTTTGTGTTTGATTTTCATTTGAATGTATTTGGATATAACTAGCTCTATTTTCTATGCATTTCTTTATTTGTCATCATGTTGCACAAGTTGTTCCAAATGTTTTCCAAAAATTTTGGGGTTTCACAACATCCTCCTCTTATCTTACCACTACATGATGTTACACCTAGAAAGACTTCATTTAGTGCATGTGATGTTTCTTTGTCCTCTTTTGAATTACCTTATAAGGATATATTAGAGCAAGAAGATGACCTTAATCTATATCTCCATCATATTTCTCTTTATGGAGATGAGTTGAGGATTGATGTTAATTCTTCTCCTAATGAGCCTAATTTAGAATGTAATTTACCTTCTCTCCCCTCTAGGGATCAAGATTTAGTGATTTATGGCAATCCTACAATGTGCTTTATTGGTAGGGATGATAATCCTCCTATTTGGGATGAACCTTTGAATTTGGATGTTGATTACTCTCTTCCTCATGAAACCATTGTGGATGATCCCTTGGATAAGGACATTGATTTATCCCCTCCTTGTGAAGAAGCTTTGATACAAGAGGGTGATTTATTAATGGATGACATATTCATACATGATGATAACTCTTTTTTTAAAACATACTCACCTTATGCAGACATTTTAGCAAAAAAAGATGATATTATAGATGCTTTACGTCCATTTGAGATTCCTTCTAGTGATGAGGCATTAGCAGAGAATGATATGAATTCCCTTAATGATCTCCCTATTAGTGATGATCTTATGGAGAATCAAGATCATACCTCATCTCCTCCTAGGATGTCTTCTTTGCTTCCTTCTTGTGAATCTATTTGTAGTGTTGAGACAACTAATATGGTTTTTCTGAAACCCTTGTTGACTGTCAAAGGTTGTCCTCGCATTACTATCAAAGGTAAACCTATGGAGTCTTTAGAGTCTTTCAATGACCAAGATTCAATAGCTCACACTTATCATACAAGGAATAATCCTCAACCTAATCCAGTGGTTTCTACTTCTTTTCCACCTTCTCAACCTATTCTTCCTCCTCCACCTCATCTTCCTAGCAAGGACTATGATTTGATAAACCAATTGCAAAATACTCCTGCCAAGATTTCTTTATGGGAGCTTCTTCAAACTTCACCTACCTACTATGAAGCCTTGCAAAAAGCTCTAGCAACTCTTCCTACTCCACATCCTAATGAAGAGAACATCAATAATTTCTTACAATGCATGCATGCAACCCCGGGTCCTCCTGACATTATATTTACTCAAAAAGATTTACCTTCTAAAGAAGTTCAGAATCAATATGGTTCTCTTATGGTTGCTATTTCTATCAATAAAAGTATCATTCATAGGACCTTGATTGATAATGGATCCGGGCTTAATGTTTGTAGCATGGACATGCTCAAAGTGATTCAAGCCAATCTTTCAACTATTCAACCTAACAATGTTCCTATACATGGATTTGATAACATTGCTAAGAACACTTTGGGAATCATTACCTTACCTAAAAAAGTAGGACCAGTCATCCTAAATATGCATATTCATGTTATGCCTAGACCTCTCAATTATAATATTCTTTTAGGTAGACCTTGGTTGCATGAGATGCATGTTGTTCCTTCCACCCTTCATCGTAAAGTCAAGTTTATACATAACAACAAGATGTATTCACTTCATGTGGATGATGTGCCTAATCCTTGTTTGAATATTCAAACCCACACTACTCCTACTCCTAATAGTAATCCTTCTTCCTCTAATGCTCTTCCTGATGATGATTGGGGAACCTTGGATTTTAATCCTACCTTTATTGGAGAGTATAAAGTTAATGATCTTGATTTTATGAAGCAACAAAGAGAATTTGAACAATGAGTTTTTACTTCTTAAGCCCTTCATAATAACTTTGGCACTGCTTCTACCCACAATGAATCTATCAAAACTACTAAGGATGATATAGTGACTACTGAAGTTCCATTGACTTCTTTTGATATGGCTTCTCGTTATGGTCATGGTTATCATTTCCTAGTTAAACAAGGATTTAATAGTCAAGGATGTGGTAAGCATAAACATGGAATTCAAATTCCCTTACATATTGGGGGGCATGAGCATTCTTATGGATTGGGATTTAATCCTCAACAACAAATCAATGTTAACAATATCTCAAATAACACTTCAAAACATGATGAGCCTATGAAGGAATTTGACCAAGAAGTTCTTTTGTCTAAACTCCTTTGTGCTAAGATGATTACTAGACCTAAACGCAAAAAGAAATGTAGTCCACACATGAAGACTCTTCCTTTTTGTTTGTATCATAGATTTCATGATCACTCTACTAATGAATGTCATGCTTTACATTATAAGATTAGGCAGCTCATTGATAGTAATGTTATTTATATATCATGTGACAATGAGTTGTATTTCAATCTTATTTTCTCTAAATAACATTTATGTTCTTATTATAGAGCTCCATATTATGTCAACAATGTTAGCCTAATCCTTGGGGGCTCATTGTATTGCATAATGTTGTGAGTGATAGAATAGGTCCCTTTCCATCCTTTTTCCTACACTTGGGGGGAAAGGATGCCATCTCCTTCTTTTCTATCTTTCCGGGATTCAACTCTTTCCTTGGTTAAGTAGTATCTATCTATTATGTGATATCCAATTATACATGAAAATTTTGGTTTGCATTAAGGATCTTTTTCCTTGATCACAACCTATTTTTTTGTTTGACATTGGGTTTCCATGGTTGATAAATCTCTCACCTTGGAAGCTGAATAGTGTGCTATCCCTCACAAGGGTTACTTTTTCACTTCTTGCATGATATCTCTTTGCATTCGTCCCTTCCATGGCCTCATAGGAGCTGTGACCTTCTTGGCTTGGACTGGGTGTTGTCTATGGATATTGTCTTGATGTTGAAGAAGGCTTTATCCTTGTTCTTTTCTTTCCTTAACATGTCAAAATAGTATGTTTTTTCCATCTTAAGGAGGGGGGCATATATACGGCCTCCCTCATTCTATATTTTGCATTTTTTTTCTAACCTTTTGTTTTGCAGCATGCTAAATATCGGAAGGTAACACACATAAGTTGCTAAACCCTGAAAAGACATGCATTTTTCAATTTTCAATATGCTAAATCTTAGAAGGTAACGCACATAAGTTGCTAAATCCTAAAGAGACACGCATTTCCAATATGCTAAATCTTCCAAAGGTAACACACATAAGTTGCTAAACAAAGGAGACACACATTTCATATTCATAGTGATACACGAAGGTGGATCTATGGGTATTCTAAAATCCATCAGAAGACACATTACAATTGCAAGCACAATTTATGGGTGAACCTATTGGGCTCTCCCTCTAGGGTGATTCACAGTAAGGTGGACATCTTATTGGGTGAGGTAATCACTTTCTCCTTTCTCTCTTTTCACTTTCATGCTAGTAGGACATGATCATGAAGCTATGTTATTTATAGTGTTGCTCTTGTCTTTCTTATGTAATCATTTATGATCTTATGATAGCTTTCCAAATATGATATTAGTATGAGAAATATTTCTTAGCAAGGTTTCTTATGTTAATTGATTTGGGTTGTTTGTACTAACCCTTGTTCTGTTGGCACCCTCGTGCGCATATGTGGAGTTAGAATCCTTAGTCTGGGGGCTTGTGTCCTTAGCTAAGTGTTATTTTATCTCATTGTGAATCCACTTGGATCTTCTCTTTCTTCTCCTTTACCAAGAGTTTGCATCAAGTTCATACTTTTGCTAAAGTGGGGGCTTAATGCATTGTCTTAAAATGGAAGCACTTCCATGTTAAGAGCATTTAGTCCTCTGAGTAAGTAGTCTGGGGTCATGTCAAGCATCTTGATCATCTCTTTTCTCAGATCTAACTTGTTCCTCCCATTCTTCTTCTCTCTGTCCCTGTTTTCAATAGATTTTTGCATTTCCGAGCATTCTGGATTGAGGTCCTGAGTTTTATGACCGCAAGGTCAAAGAAGACCTTGAGGGTCAATAAAAACCTAGACACTGATGACCTCAACCCTGACCTAGGGTAGGGTCTACCTTGTCTTTGACCTAGGGTTCAAATTTTAGGATTTTTTGATTTCCGGATATCAGGTTTTGGAAAGATTCTTTTTCTTGCCTCCGAGTCAGCCATTTTGGGTTTCAGGATGGTAAATCCTTAATTGAATTTAATCTATGTATATTTATAAAGGTTAGGACCTAATTGGGATTTAATTCCCCAAGGTGGCCCCTCTAGAGGATTGTGCCCTAGATCACTATAAAAGGAAGCCTTCCTCTCTCATTTTCTCCATCAAGTTTTCATGCTCAAGAAATCTCAAGGAGACATGGTTGATCAAGAAAGCATTCATTCAAGCAATCTTCCATTCAAGCATTTAAGCAATCATCCTCTTCTCCATTCAAGTTCTCCATTGAAGATCTAGGATTCAAGCATTCAAGCCTTTGAAGGGATTTGGTTCAAACATTCAAGATTCATCATTCAAAACCCTAGATCTAGCCATATGGTGGTGCGATCTTCCTTCAAGATCCTTTGTTCATCTTCAAGATCTATTCATTCTTCCCTCAAGGTGGATTCCAAGCATACAATCATGGAGGTTTAGATTTACATTTGTTAGTGTTGATTCCAAGCTTTCATATTAACATACTTGATTACATTTCAAATACAATTGCATATCTATTGAATATCATAGCTTCATTGTTAGATCTACTTCTACTACTTGATAGCATTCTCTATTTCAATTCCATTATTAAGGTTGATTCCAAACTAGGGTTGACTAAGGAAAACCCCCCAAACAAATAAAAAAACCATTTTTCTTGTAGGTATAGGTGCCAGATGGCGAATTAAAGTGCAGATCTGGATACCCTTTTCACCAAACTTCTGAGATCTGCGAACAAAGTCAAAGTCGATCTTCAAAATCTCAAGGTAGTCTTTGACCTTTTATCGAGGTCAAAGACTACCTGCTATCAGAAAGATAAAAGTTTTTTGGGTTTTCTTCATCTCGACATTTCCAGTCCTGAACAGGTTGTAGAATTGCCCAAAACTATACATAGGCACCCAAAAATAGGTATTTCCAAATTAATTTCATCATGAGGTATGTATCTTATTTTATCTGATTTACATTCTATCCCTTACAATTTAGATGTATGTGTAAAATATTGGCTTTGGGGTCTTTTTTATGTGCAAACAATTGTTCTAGGACTCCATCCATATTTTATACTATACACCAACATTTCATTATTCTCAAACCTATAACAATATCCTCTTTTATCATTGATGGAAGCACATCATCAACACTAAAAAATTTCTCACACCTAATTCTCTTCCAATAACAACTCTCTCAAACCTATTTTTTGCCCCTTTGATATCAATGAAAAATGCTAGAATCAAAGGTACTTTCTCATTCTACTCATATCATCCTAAAGAATACATATTGGCTCACAACTGCACTTAGCTGCCCCTGAGATAAAGCCCCAATCATTAGTTCAAATTAAGATTGTGCATGAAGTCCACAATACTAATTCATCTCCACATGCATCTAGTTCTAAAAGGAGGGGCAATAACCCCTAGTATCCCCCAGAGGTATTCAAAATTATCCTTGGAAAGAATCTTAGAAAACATATCAATAATCCATTCTTTTTTTGACACATACTCAAGTTTCACCTCATTTTCCTAGTGTTTCTCTCTCAAAAAGTGATACTAGATTGAAATTTTTTTTGTGACTGAATGGCGTACTATATTCTTTGGAATATTCATTGTACTATTGTTGTCACAAAATATAGAAATAGGCTCATCAAATAGTATTCCAATATTCTTCAATTTTTTTTAATCCATAATACCTATGTACAATAGGATGCAACAACAATATATTCACCTTTTGTTGTAGATAAATATATCGAGACATGTTTCTTTCTTAACCAAGCAACCAACTGGGTTCCAAGAAAAAATCTCCCCCACTTGTACTTTTCCTTTAATCCACATAACTATCCCAATTGACATCAACATATGTAATTAGAGTAAATGCAGACTTTCTAGGATACCATAACCCATATTATTTATTACTTTTCAACTATTTGAAAATTCTTTTTAGAGCAACAACATGTATTTCTCTAGGATCTTGCTAGAATATAGCTACAAGAAAAACTACATGCATAATATTTGGTCTGGTAGTAGTCAAATATAATAATCCTTTGATCATTGATTTGTATCTGATCTTATCACTCTTAGGAGATTGAACTTCCTTACTCAATTTACAACTAGTAGCCATAGGAGTACTTACTAGTTTAGTATTGTCCATTTCAAACTTCCTCAATAGTTCCTTGACATATTTTGTTTGTAAAATAAAGATACCATCATTTTTATGATTGACTTGTAACCCAAGAAATAAATTTAGTTCCCCAATCATAAACATCTCGAACTAGAAAACCTTTTACACATACCATAGTTTCCTCCTTAGATTATATCATCCACATACACTACTACAATCAAGATTTCATCTCCTTCAATTTTAAAATAAAGATTTCTATATGTGGTACCTTTTTGAAATCCTTGCATCAATAAATACTTTTCTAGTCTTTCATTCCATGCTTTGGGGGCTTTCTTCAATATATATCGTTCCTTCTTCAATTTATAGACCATATCTAGCATGTTTTATAGTTTGAATCCTTCTAGTTTCTCTATGTATACTTATTCTTGTTGGCAAGTGACGTTTTGAGTGCACTGAGAATCACTTGAGGGTTGTCATTTATGGCAACACACATGTTATAGTGATTGCATGGAGTAAGTATAAGTGTTGGAGACAGTCATAAAAATGAATAAGTACAAAATCAAATTTACAATATAATGCAGTATTGGTTTGATGAGAGGAGACAATATATGATATGTTATGGCTTGCAAACTTAGAGGAAGACATTTTGGGATACGTATGATCTTCAGTTAAGGTTGTATGTGTTTTGGTATTGATAGTAAGTTATAGTGATATGAAGGCATGCAAAGACAGAGGAACAGTGAAATAGGGCATATGAACAGTCACGATGATTATGGGAAGGCTAGATGGAATGGTAACATGCTAAGATAGATAAAGATTGTATATAGATGTCATTTTGGTAATATAAGATCGTCGACTCAATATTTATCATTTGTATAAGTAATTATTATGTTTTGTATTGTATTTGAGAGTCGACTGGATGACTAAATAGATATAAATAAATAATGTTTTGTGGAAGCGATAGGTCTGGTAAATATGTATGAGATATGGATGCAAATTTGAGATATCAATGTATACAAGTGAATGTATCTTCATAGAATTAGGGTTAATCATCAACAATAAGTGAAATAATACTGAATACAACCACAATTGAGCAATTATTTAACAAAATCAATGACTAATTGAGCATCCTATGGCTCTCTAACTAAGATGTTAATGAGTGAGCTCTCAACAATCTCTCATTAATGACAATCCTAGAATGAGAATGATAGAGATCAAACAATGCTAAAGCTAACAATTATCAAGATAAATGCTAAAATTGCTCTTAAATGCTTTTCTAAACTCAAATTGCAAGAGGTTTGATGCAATTCTCAGATAGGTGGTTGATGAATTATGAAGGATTTTGGCCTTCCTTTTATATATTTTCCAATGGTAGGGGGTGTAGTTGTGTTTAATCATGATTGAGTTGGGGTTAAGTCTTTGGTTCCACCCTTTGAAGACAAAGCAAAGTTTGTGTCCTCAAAGCTTGGGACAAGTAGACAAGATGGATGGTTAAGATTCTTTTTCACTTTGAATGAATGAGATTCAATTTGGCTTGATCCATGTGAATGCCTTTCCTCAAATCTCATTGGTTGATTGATTTTCTCTCCTTTTGGTTTGTTGAGAGTAATTGATTTTTATTAATTGATTTATTTTAGCCATGTACCCCTTGAATGGGTTGAATTTAATTTAATCCAAGACTATAAAATTAATTGAATTAATTGTATTTTAATTTGATTGCACTTGATTAAAATGCTCTCAATTTTGATTTTGATTGAATTAAGAATTGATTTTAATTTTGATTGGCTAATTGTGCATTGTGATTCAATTGATTCAATTATTTCCCTGATTTGCCTTGATTTGACTTGATTTACTTAGAATTATTGTTAAATTGTCTTTGTCCATTTTTAGGTGATTACAAATGCCCCTCTTTGATTTGATGTGCGAAGCATGTCGATTCAAAGAATACTCTGATTTGGCTTGATAATAGGTCCTGATTCATTGATGGTCGATCTTTGATGTTCATTTTTAATGTCTTTCGATGGTCGATCCTTTGATTTTTGATATGAAATTGCTACAGATAATGATTGATATGAAACTCTCTTGATTGATGTGGTTCTCTGATGATCATTCTCGATATGATGATTGATTTGCTGATTGATCCTGATATGATGTTTGTATTTGATATGATGTCCCTTTCGTTTGATTATGAAATTTTTTTTGATAAAAGCTTTCGCTTTGATTTGATGATTGGTCCCTTGATTTTCGATGATGTTACTGCTAATGATATGATTGCATGCCCCCTTGGGAAATGAATCAAAATGATTTTGGATGATTTAGATTGAGATTGGGAAATTTTGATTTGTTTCCCGATATAAAAATTTGAAAATGCCCCGATCATGAGAGGATTTGATGAGAGAAGATTTGATTGATAAGAAGAGATACGTTGATGATGGTTTGGTATCGTTTGATGTCAGTTGGAATCAATTCATTGATGTTGATGTCAATCTGATAGGATAAGTTGATGGGTTGATATTTCGCTCTCAAGATCTAGAGAGACAAAACAATGATTTTCCTTCCTCGCGATATAGAGTTAGGAGATTTGATGTGCTCAAGATGAGCAAATGGATGATAGGATAACTTGATTGACATTATATGATCACTTGGATGATTTGAATGATTGATATTTGATACATGATATGATTAGATGGATGTTTTGATGATATGGAGTTGATTGGATGTTCTCATGATGCAAAATTATGGACTGGAGAAGAGAAGGTGATGAACAGGATTAGGTTGCCTCTATTTGATTAGCATGATTGATTTTTGATGATATCCTTGATGAAGAATGAATCATTTTAATGGATCAAACATTTGAAGATGTATCTTGATGATGTTGATGTACCTTTGATGACCAGATTGAGAAGAATTTTTGATGACGGATACTTCAAGCATTGATGATGTTGATCAAGACTTTGATTATTTTGATGGACCCTTGATGATGTAGATCTCAAGAAATTTGATGATGTACCATTGATGATATCATTGACCATTTGATGTATCTTGATTTGGTCTTTTGATGATGATAACTCCACCCCCTTTTAGATTTTCTCTTGCAAATTAAGCTAAGAAAGTCAAGATATATACAATGCATTTAATCTAAGATGTATGTAGCTAATTGTCATTATTCAAGATTTAGAGCTTATAATCATCATTGAGCATTTTTGGATCCCATTTTTTAGTACAATCATCACTAGTTCAACTATGATGATATGAATACTTTTGCCTTTTTCCTTTGCTTTCCCATCGGTCTCTTCAGTATGACTATCACTGATTGAAGCCAATCATGAGAGTGCAAATACCGATTTTGTCAGATTCTATGTTGCAAGTGGATGTTGGTATTATGATATTGAAGATCAAAATATCCAAGGTATCTGTTTGCGTAAACAAGTAGAAATCTCTATTTTATCCTATGTACAAGTCCTCGATGATTCTTTGATGATCACGTCCTTAGACAAATAATACATGATTTAAAACTTTGATTTTAAGACAGTCATTCAGAAATCAAGAAAATATCATCCTTTCATCATAGCTTGTCTAGTCTGAAACTTTCATCGATTCGCTAGAAAGGGATGATTTCATCAATTGAGTCAACACTTAGAAAAATTTTTGGCCATGTTTTTCAAATCCATATTTCAAGTGTAGTTCCATCAATTTCAAATTTTTAATCCTGATAAAGGGTAAGATCATTTTAAGTTCTTGGATCAAATTTTCATTTTAGGTTCAAGTTGGTTTGGAATGTAGATTTGATTAAGTGTTCCTCTTTGGAGTGTGATGAATTGATTATCTAATTGAATAAAGCTTGTTGATGAATCCTTGCTCCTTGAGAGTAGATTTCCCCTAGTTTGATATTGATTTTGTTTATGGGACTTAGGACAATTTTTTGATTAGGTGACCAAAATCTTAAGGTACAAGCAAATGCAACTGTGGGGTTTTATTATGCAATATATACAAATGCTGGTGAATGCAATATTAACAAGGTGACCTTCTAAGTATGCAACTGACTTGGACTTTCAATGGTGCATGTTTACTAGGTTTTCACCGATTGAATGGATCAAGCTCTTTTTCTTGTTCTATTTTTAAAGCTTTTTCTCTTTTTTTGCTACCAAGGTGCCTATTTGCTAGGTTTTCACCAAGGCACTTTTCTTCTTTTTTGATTTTTTTGTATTTTTCTCTTTTTTAAATTTTTTTCATCATATTATCAAGGTGCCTATTTGCTAGGTTTTCACCAAGACAACATTTGTTTGAGGATCATATTTGAATATTTTTCCTTTCTTCATGCTCAATTTTCCACTGTTTTTGATGTTTTGTGCTTTTTCAAATGTTTTTGATATTTTAAGCTTTTCCAATGTTTTTGGTGTTTTCAAGATCTCTTTTGAATTATGTACAATAAATATGATGCTCTCCATCTGATACTCTTTATACTCTTTTGACTACCCTAGGTATAGAACCTCTTGAGATGTATGCTGTTTATGGGTTCTTGGAGCTCTTCACCATCACAATCTGATAACTTGTATGTGCTAGTCCCAAAATCTTCAACAATGAGAAATGGTCCTAACTAGTTTGCTTCCCACTTTCCTTTTTTTTCTCTTTCTTCTTGGTTCTTGGGATTTTCACGCAACACTAGGTCACCTATTTGGGATTGCCTTGGCTTGATGTGTTTATTGTAAGATCTTGATATTCTATTCTGGTACACCTTTAAGTGATCAAAGGCTTCTTTCTATTTTTCATCTAAGAGTTCTAGTTCTTGTAGCGTAGCAACCCTATAGTCTTCCTCATTTATCAATCCATGCATAGATATCCTCAAGGATGGAAGTTCTACCTCCAAAGGCAAAACTTCTTATGTTCCAAAGACTAAGGAGAAGGGTGTAGCCCCTGTTGGTGTCCTTATGCTTGTCCTATAAGCCCATAAGGTCGGGTTTATCTTGATATGCCAACCTCTACCAGAATTATCCACCGTTCTCTTCAAGATTTTCAATATCTCTTTGTTTGTTGCTTCGGCTTGTCCATTACCTTGAGGGTAATAGATTGAAGATGAATGATGTATCATGTGAAATTTGGTGCACAATTCCGTTATGTCTTTGTTCTTGAAATGCCTTGCGTTATCCATTATGATGGCATGAGGTACACCATATCTACAAATTATATGATTTAGGATAAACAAGGATATCTATTTTCCTGTTGAAGTCGATAGGGGTACAACTTCCACCCACTTAGTAAAGTATATTGTGGCCATTATGATGAATTTATGCCCATTCGAAGATGGTGGATGAATCATTCCTATTAGATCTAGACTCCACTAATAGAATGGCCAAGGTGTTGTCACTGGATGGAGTTCTTGCACCGGCACATGTATTAAATTTCTATGGAATTGACACTTCTTACTGGTTTTTGCAAAGTTACAAGAATCTTTTTCCATGGGAGGCCAAAAATATCCTATCCTAAGAAGTTTCTTAGCTAAAGATAATCCATTTGAGTGTGATCCACAAATTCCTTCATGAATTTATTGTAAGGCTAAGTTTGATTCTTCCTCTTCTAAACACCTAAGGAGCATTCCGTCAAGACTTTTTTGATACAATGTTTTAGCAATTATAGTGTATTTGGTGGCTTGTCTAATGAAGCTTTTCTTTTGGTTTCTGGTTTGATTGATAGGAAGGGTTTGGTCTTTCAAATAGGTGTAAATGGGTCCATACCAAGGTGATTCAGTTGTAGTAAGTAGGAAAATGGTATAAGGATGGGTTGGGTCATACACGGGTTGAATCACTTCTTCTACCAAGAACTCGTATCTATCACTCTGATCAGGCATCTGCAAAAGTGATGCTAAGGTTGCCATGACATCTGCTGCTTTGTTCTTTTCTCTTAGCACTTGTTCAAATGTGATGATTATGAAATAATTCTTGAGATTATCTACCATGGTTTTGTAAGGTACTAATTTGTCATCTTTTGTCTAATATTCTTCATTGACTTGATTTATGACTAATTGTGAATCTCCATATACCTTTAATTCTGTCACTTTCCACTCTAATGCCAACTTGATTCCAATAACCAAGGCTTCATATTTTGCTATATTGTTTGTACATGGAAATAGAAATTTGTATGACTTAGGAATAGTGGAGCCTTGAGGCGTGATTAGAAGTATGCCTGCTCTTGACCCATGGTGAGTGTAGGAACCATCAAAATAAAGCTGCCATGTTTTTGCCTCAACATTCACAATTTCTGCATCTGGGAATTCAACTTGTATAGGATGATCATTGATAAGTGGTGCTTTTGCTAACTGGTCTGCAATGACTTGTCCTTTAATTGATTTTTTGTCAACATATTCTATATCAAATTTTCTTAGGATCATCACCCACTTTGCTAATCTTCCATTTAATGCTATTTTTCTTAGTAGATACTTCAAAGGGTCAATTTTGGCAATGAGCCTTATCTTGTGGGCTAGCATATAATGGTGTAATTTTTGGGAAGCAAAAACTACATCCAAGCATGCCCTTTCCATGAGGGTATAGTTTAGCTCATATTTGACTAAAGTTCTACTAATGTAGCAGATTGCCTTCTCTTTTCCACTCTCATCCTCTTGTGCTAGAAGTGCCCCCAATGAATTCTCTGTTGCTGAAATATACAAGATTAAGGGCTTGCCTCAGATAGGTGGCATCAATATTGGTGGATTCATGAGGTATTTCTTTAGTAAATTGAAATCCTCTTCACATTTTTCATCCCATTTGAAGATTGTGTCTTTATGCAAACGTTGGGTGAAATTATGGCATTTTTCTACCAATTGAGAGATGAATCTCCTAATGGATTGTATCCTTCCTTGTAAAGATCTCATCTGACTAATGGTTTTAGGTGCTTCCATTTCCATTATGGACTTCACTTTAGCGGGATCAACCTCTATCCCTTTGGAAGATACAATGTAACCTAGAAGTTTACCATATTGTACTCCAAAAGAACATTTCTTTGGGTTAAGCCTTACTTTGAACTCCTCTAACCTTTCAAAAAACATTGCCAAAATAGGTAGATGTTCTTTTCTTGAATGTGACTTAGCTAGTATGTCATCCACATAATCCTCCATGAACTTATGCATCATATCATGGAATATTGTAGTCATTGCTCTTTGATAGGTTGCTCCAGCATTTTTCAAGCCAAAAGGCATGACATTCCAACAAAATGTACCCCATGCACATGTAAAGGCAGTTTTATCTTGGTCTTCAGGTGCTATCTTGATCTAATTATAGACACTAAATCCATCCATGAGTGAAAACATGGAGTGTCCCCCTGTTAGGTCTACAATGGCATCAATGCTCAGAAGTGGGAAATCATCTTTAGGACATGCCAAGTTTAAGTCCCTAAAATCCGTGCATATTCTGATGGACTTATCCACTTTTGATACCGGAACTATGTTGGAGATCCATTGTGAATAATCAATGGCTCTTATAAACTCCACCTTTAATAGCTTCTCTAATTCCACTTCAACAAGTAGGGCTATATGAGGGTGCATTTTCCTTAGTTTTTGCTTGACCGGTTTGGCTCCTTCCTTTATATTGAGATGATGCATTATCAAATTTGGGTCTAACCCCGACATATCATCATAAGACCACGTGAAGTTAACTTGATTTTCCTTAAAGAACTTAATGAACTCTATTCTTTCTTTTCTTGATAGGGATGATGCTAAGTGGATGATCTTTGGCTCTATTTCTAATCCAATGTTTATCTTTTTTGTTGGCTTGATTAGAATTGGAGACCTTTCTTCATAATGATCTAGTAGAACATCCAAACTCTCTTCTATAGGTGCCTCAGTTGGGTTTTCACCTTTAGAAACATCCTTTATTGAACTTTATTTCTTTCTTTTGGATCTAATGTTGCCACAAAGTGGTTTTCAACACTTGATTCTTTTCCTTTTCCTTTTCCTTTTCTATTTTTTTTTTTTTTTCATTTTTTCTCGATTTAAGAGTTTGAATGCTCCCTTTGATCATTTCTTCTTGATAGTCCTTGGTAAAAGAAGGTTCAACCACGTTGAGGTATTGGGACATTGTGTTGTCATTCAAGAAAGTTGGCAAGGTATCGGGTTCAATGGTATCCCATTCAATTAGGTCTGGTTGGATGAGAGTTAAAGGGTCAACACTTGGATTTGCCTCAATTGGGCTTAAAGTGTATATCTCATTGTTGGAGGGTTCATACATTGTATCTTGAAGATATCGGACATGGGCTTCCTCTAAATGCTCTAAAGAAGAAGGATCAAAATCCTCCTCACTAGACTCCACTATGGTTTCTGTTGGATAAAACTCGTGCAGATTAAACCTAGAATTCGATCCTACCCATTGATTTATTTCAATTTCTATGCTTGGAACATCATTTGGACCCTCTTGACTAGAAATAGATGCTTGATTTGAAGTTGATTCTACCATTAGTCCTTTATTTTTGGTAGAAGCATAGGTATGAATGACATCAATACCCTTGTCTTGGCATGACTCATCTGATAGGGTCTCCCATTCCCATTCATTAGAATCCTCATCACTATGAGATTCTAATTGTAGTATTTGATCATATACTTTGGGATAATGTTTTTGTGTATATCCTTCTTCAAGATATCCTAAACATATTTTCTCCTTGGAATATCACCATGTGGGTTATAGGGATTCAATTAGCCCTTCATTTCTTGTGCCTAAAGGTCATTGACCTTTATACCCCATCTTTTGCATGATTGCAAAACCTTTACCATAATGGTGAGTAGGGATGGTTATATTTTGAATGTGCTTGACGTGAGCACTTGATTCTTCATCCTTGTATAACCAATTTAGAATTTCATTATCCTCTTCATACATGGCTGATGATGTACTTTCCCTTAAAAAGTTTTCATTATATTTATGAGGTAGACTTGGAGGTTTTCCAAAGGACTTTGGTGATAAGGGTAGGTCCATCATGGATAAGGAGTATTCACCCAATCCTTGTTGTTTAATTTTGTATTGCTTATCAAATTTTTTCATCATTTTATCCATCTTTTGATAATGGGCTTCTTTAGTATATCTTTGGACAACTTTGATAGGGTCTTCTTTTGTTTCTCCCCTAATATCATCCTCATTAACGTTCTCTTTTCCTTTAGTCGATGTAGTTTGGTTAATGAGTTTTGGAGTTTCTTTAACAACAACTTCTTCTTCCATCTTTTCTTTTCCTTTCAGCAAAGGGATGTCTTTAGAACTTTTGCCTTGTTCCATTTGATTGGGTATAGACCCTTTAGTATTGTGTGGAACCAATGAGTCATTTATAGGTTTGACATTATTATAATATTGGAAGGGATTGAGGTCTCCACTTACCATTATTTCTTGCCCTTGATATGAGAATTTTAGGCATTGATGATAAGTTGAAGGAACAACCTACATTTTGTGGATCCATGGCCTTCCTAAAAAAATATTATAAGTTAATTTTAGGTCCAATACTTGGCATGTGGTCTCTTTTTGCATAGGACCAACTCTTATGGGAAAGACTATGACTCCTCTTGATGCTCTTTATTCATCATCATAGGCTTTTATGGTTATCTTTTTCTTTGGGTCAATAGCCTCCTTAGAAAATCCTAAGGCTTTTACCAAGCTAAGAGTACAAATATTTAGGCCAACACCTCCATCTATAAGGACTCTTTTCACCCTAAGCTTGTGGATCAACACTTCTATGTGTAAGGGCAGATTTTGGGGATGATTAAGAGACATATCATCTTATTCGGAGAATGATAGGCAATGAGGTGCAACTAAATGTCCCACCATGTTTTGGAACTTGTCTACCTCCAAATTTAGAGGCACATTTGTTTCCGACAAGGCTTTTTCCAAGATATCCTTATGGATTGGTGATAGTTTGAGCAGCTCAAGAATAGAGATTTGAGCGGGAGTTCTTTGCAATTGGTCAACCAAGTTGTATTTTTTTGACAATGATGTGGAAGCTTGGTTTGACACCACAATTTTGGGAGCATTATTAGGTATAACAATTTTTTAGGCTTGCTCCATAGTGATCACATTTGCTGATGCTTCTCTTGATTTGCCTTTTATTATAACAACATTTACGCTTTGATCTTCTTCACTTATGGTATTTATTGTGTTATCATAAGTATGGGCAAAATTCACTTTATCATTACCCTTTTTATGGTTTTGATTTGTATTGGATGACTCCCCCTTTTCATGATTCAAAAAGGGGTTCTTGTAGGCCATGTGATCCCCATTGTTTTGAGGTCCTTCAATTTGGATGATGTCATTATTAATCAAATCTTGCACTAAGTGCTTCAATTTCATGCACTCGTTGGTTGGATGACCTCTTTTTTGATGGTATTCACAATGATGAGATGCATTCCACCAATGAGGTTTAACTTTGGGTTCATAATTTGATATGTCAAGTAACGTGATAACTTGATTGGCCAACAAGGTTCTCAGTACATTCTCCAAAGGTTCACCCAAGGGGGTGAATTTCATTTTATTATAGCTAGAGTTTGATTTTGACTTATCCCAAGTCTTATTGTTGGAAGTGTTAGAATTATTGCTGTTATAATTATTGGGATTATATGGAGCTTTATTTGCTTGATTAACATTGTTTGATGAATTCACTCCATAGGGTAGAATAAAAGGGGTAGACTTCAAGTTGTGTGACTCCACAACCCCATCATTCACAAGATTTTTATTGTTACTTTTGTTCCATGATTTTGATTTATCATTGTGATTGTTGGACCCTTGATTAAAATATTTAGGAACATAATTATTTTTTTTGCTGCTATTGTTATTGTTGTTGGATTTATTGTCTTTAAATAATTTAATCTCACCTCTTTTGACCAAAACATCTTCAATCTTAACTCCATTTTCAATAAGTTTTTCAAATGTTGGAGGACATTGAAGTTGTAATCAGTAGTTCATTTCAGCGGTCAAGTTATTGGTGAAGATCTCCATCTTCTCTTTCTCTAGGATACTTCATGGATACCTTGCGAAAACAATCCTCCACCTTTGTAGGAATCCTAAGAAGGACTCCCCATCTTTTTGTTTGGTATCACATAACTTGAGCATCATGATCTCATGCTCAATGTTGTAAGAGTAATGGGTTATGAACTTGGAGGCTCACTCTTCAAAAGACTTTATTCCGGGAGGTAGTTTTGAAAACCACTCCATTGCGAGACCTCCTAAGCTTCTAGGAAAGAGTCTCATTAGATAAGTATCATTGTGCATGAACTCTATGCTTAGGGCACAAAATTCCCTTAAAAAGTCCTATGGGTCTATTTTACCCATGTATTTATCGTATTTAGGGAAGATGGTATTGAAAGGAAAAGATACCATTGCTAAGCTTTTTTAGAAAGGAAAAGGACACAAAGCTTCTATGGAAAAGGCCTTAGGTTCAGCTGCCTTCTTCATGGTATCAATTTGTTCTTGAAAGGCCTTAATCTATCTACTCATGACATTCATAGGATCATCTTGGTGTTGGTCTTTCCTAAGTTGATCAATATCAAAGTCATAGGGCAGCTTTACCCCCTTTTGTGCTAGGCTTAGGAAGAAGTTCTCCCTATCTTTGTCTATTAATTTTTCCATCACCTCTAGGAAATCATTATCTTGGGCAGCTTTCTCAACCCTTTCCTCCAGTGTTTCTTTAGGATTATAGTTGGCATTATTGATATTGTGATAGGCTGAATTCATATCACCCATCTCTTCAATTCTTGGTTCAAATAAGTTTGTGAAAATTTCTTCTTGATTTGGATCTTTGAACACACTTTGGTACTCCACTTCTTGCCTTGGGTTTGCAAAGATAGTGCTATCACCTGGTAATGATCCCCTATATGTTTGTGACCGCATGGAAATCAGCATCCAACAAGGGTTCATTTTGGAATTTATCCTTGATATGAGAGTTGTTGATTTTATTATTGAGAAGATTTAAAAATATAAGATGCTTTTCAATGGATATCTCTCACTTGTTTATGTCTTTCACACACAACAACAACACATTCACTTGTCTCTTTTACCCACTTAAACACAAAATGTTTGATTTTTAGAACGTTGTCATAGGTTTTTCATAAGAAAACACTTCAAGCACCTACCTAGCACAAGATTTGGTTCATAAACATGGCTCTAGAAGGTGGTCTTTACTACTTTATCAAGGTTTTAGTATATATTCCATTCAAATAGAGTTCAATCTCTTATCCTCCAAGTATGTTAGGAGGCTTCCCACATGCACCGAAGTATGATTTTGCACAATCCGTGAGGACTACTAGAGGAAGGTTGAAAAATTAAAATCCGTTTGTCATGCACCCCATTAAGGATACATGCGTTTCATTTTAGAGTGGGTTGGATTCCCGTAGCAAAAGTGAGTGTATCCCACTTTGGGCTATCCCTCTCACTGGCCTCGTTAAGGAAAACTTGGGAGGTGAGCCTACTATTGCTCTAGCATATATATGAAAAACAAGAAATGAACTTAGGCCGACAAGTTTGGGAGTTTGATTCACTCAAAGAGTGAAGAGCATATCCCTATTGTATTTCTTTGTTCCACACACTTAGACATGCATTTGTTCTTTCCCAATCTCTTAACAAGGAGATTCTTAAAATTGAAGTGTGAAATTCATTTCCTATTTTATCTCAAGCTTATATCAAAAGGAATGCCACACTTTAATCAAATGCAAGCTTGAATAGAGAAATACCTTTTTCTTGTAGCTAACCGAAGTTAGGGGCATTTTTAAGGAATTTCATTATTTTTAACTCACCTTGGCAATAGCTCCTTCCAAGTGTGTTTGTCCTTTAGCAAGTTAGTCAACACTAACAATCACAATGAGGGGAAACCAAAATTGAATTTGACAAAGCAAAGATTTATGTAATGAATTTTAAGTACTTCAATTGCAAATTTTCAAACAAAAATTTGAACTAAGGACTAAAGATCCAATTAAGAGAGATGAATTTTTGTTTGTAAGCTTCAATCACAACAAGGTATTTTTGATATACCTGATTGTCCTCCTCTTGTTTTAACTCAAGAATGGCCTTGATATGTGCTATGTTTTCCTTTTTGATCTTCTTAGCTAGTGCCTTCCCTTCTTTGTTAAACCTAGTTTCTAGCTTTTGCACTTTTTGATGTGTGTTCATTTACAGTCGAAATGTACAAACAAAAAGTTAGATGACATCATTAATCAATCTGAAAGCAAATTAAGACAAAAAATTGAAAGCGACATTGTCCAGCAAATAGGCAATATTAAATTATTTACAGGCATAAGTTAACTATTAGCAAGTGACACTGAAAAGTGCAACAGGCGACAAAAAATTTAATAGACATAAAATTTTTATTGATAAGTGTAAACAATATTTAAAGATGCATACACTAATTAAGTCTAAGAGACACTTTAAGAATAACAAGTGTAAGAGAATGATACTAGGCGTGACTTGTTATCCAAAATGTTTCACAAAGCTCGATCATAGGCGACAATGAATTATCGACAGGTGACACTTCTTAACTCCCAGGCGTGACTCCTTCAGGCAAAGGCAATATGACTTTATTGCACAAGCGTAATTTCTTCAATTATAGGCGACATCAAAGAATTTAAGACAAAATAGAAAGTATTAACCAAATGGAAATGTCCAGCAAATAAGCATTGATACAGAGTTGGTAGGCGTCATCCAAATGATTACAGGCGTGACTGAATTGACTATAGGCATGATTTAACCTATTTACTACAAAAAATACATGGAAAATAGTAGATACAAGCATACAAAAGATGATCCAAATGATAAAAATGATAACATGAGGCTTACTGCCCCACGGTGGGTGCCATTTTGTATACAAGTGAATGTATCTTCATAGAATTAGGGTTAATCATCAACAATAAGTGAAATAATAACTAAATACAACCACAATTGAGCAATTATTTAACAAAAACAATGACTAATTGTGCATCCTATGGCTCTCTAACTAAGATGTTAATGAGTGAGCTCTCAGCAAGCTCTCATTAATGACAATCCTGGGATGAGAATGATAGAGATAAAAAAATGCTAAAGCTAACAATTATCAAGATAAATGCTAAAATTGCTCTTAAATGCTTTTCTAAACTCAAATTGCAAGAGGTTTGATGCAATTCTCAGATAGGTGGTTGATGAATTATGAAGGATTTTGGCCTTTCTTTTATAGATTTTCCAATGGTAGGGGGTGTAGTTGTGTTTAATCATGATTGAGTTGGGGTTAAGTCTTTGGTTCCACCCTTTGAAGACAAAGCAAAGTTTGTGTCCTCAAAGCTTGGGACAAGTAGACAAGATGGATGGTTAAGATTCTTTTTCACTGTGAGTGAATGAGATTCAATTTGGCTTGATCCATGTGAATGCCTTTCCTCAAATCTCATTGGTTGATTGATTTTCTCTCCTTTTGGTTTGTTGAGAGTGATTGATTTTTATTAATTGATTTATTTTAGCCATGTACCCCTTGAATGGGTTGAATTTAATTTAATCCAAGACTATACAATCAATTGAATTAATTGTATTTTAATTTGATTGCACTTGATTAAAATGCTCTCAATTTTGATTTTGATTGAATTAAGACTTGATTTTAATTTTGATTGGCTAATTGTGCATTGTAATTCAATTATTTCCCTGATTTGCCTTGATTTGACTTGATTTACTTTTAATTATTGTTAAATTGTCTTTGTCCATTTTCAGGTGATTACAATCAGTAATGGTTGATAGAAGATGCAAGATCAAAGATTGACAGAGACCATTGAGAGCTAAAACTGGAACTATCAAAGCACAACAAATGGTTTTATTGTTCACACTTAAAGAACACTTTTGTAACTGAATTGTTGATTGTAAGATTTGTAAGCTCAATATACCTTTAACAAGGTTTTTGTATACCTTTAACAGGGTTGACATTCCTCTAACAAGGAAATATACTATGTGATACTTAACTCCTAATAGGGCTAGATCTCCTAATAGGGATATTATACTTTAGTTCATAGTTGTGGGTACCATCCCCACCGGGGTTTCCCCTTGGCCAAGGTTTCCTCAAAAAAAAATAATGGTGTTATGAGTTATGTGTTGTGTATCTATGTTCTTTTCATTTTAGAATTCATATGGTTTTTTTGAAATTGGTTTAAGTTTAAATTGAAGTGTTGTAATACTGATTCACCCCCCCTCTCAGTATTACTTAATCGTAACAATTGGTATCAGAGCTATTGGCCCTTGGAGAGAAAGCCTAATAGCTTAAGGGAGATTAGAATGGATTCAAAAATTTTGCAAGAGAACTTTGAAGCAACACTTGATGACCTAGACAAATAAAAGGCTAAGAATGATGAATTGAAATTCAAGTTAAGAAGAGAAGAAGGTTTTATCAAGAAACTAAAGGAACAACTTGAAATTTTAAGAAGTCAGAGACAAGATCTTATGGAAAAGATCAAGAAGGATTCAAAAAATGATACATCATACCAAGTAAAGAAGCTGGAGCAACAAAAAGAACAAATTAATCTTTTGATGATTAAAGAGATTCAACATGAAAATGATGCAAGATACAAAATTGAAGAGATTATAAAAGAAGCGAACATGCAGATAGGAGAGATGCAAATAGATCTTGATCACTACAAAGAAAAATGATTTTAATTAGAGAAATATAATCAAATCATTAAAGGGGAACTCACTCAATCCAAGTGACACATTGAGAAGTTACACGAGTAGTGATAAAATTGATGAACAACAAGAGAGACATAAACGTAAAGGAGACATGACTGGAATTCAATACAATGAAGGATAGTGTTCTAAGACTCATGATGAATCACATGAAGCAAAGACTAAAGATAGATCCAATTTTGAAGAACCTAAAGATTAGATCAGACCTTTCAGAGGTAGATGCTTTGGATGCAACAAACCTAGACACATAAAAAGAGATTGCAGAGGTAAAGGTCCTTTCAAACCCTTTACTGGTTATTGTTATAATTGTTATGCATATGGACATAAGAAATTAGAATGTAGAAAACCTGATCAGTCAAGAAATAGACAAGATTAAATCAGAGAAGAATCAATAGTGAAGATCACATGCTAAAAATGCAATAAGCTTGGACATACTGAAAGGTATTATAAACTACATGTTAATCAGGACAAAAGACCACCTACATGTTTCAAATGTCACAACTTAGGACACATAGAGAAGTTTTGTAGGTATAATGGAGTTGAAAAAAAGAAGAGGACCACCTCCTATGGTTATAAAGAAGAATATTGGTGACAATGGTAAAATACTTAGCGAATACATAGATGAATTCAAAAATCATTTCAAGAAACCAGGAGATGAAGATGATGGAAAGACATGGAAGGTAAAAGGTTGTAATAAGGTATCAGCTCATGGAGAGACAATAGATGCTATTGTGTCTTCAAAAGATGTTAACATTGCTACATCGACCTAAAAGGCTGAGCATGGACTTAGGGGGAGCATTGGATGTAGATAAAAGATTATATCCAACCCCTGATTATGTGGAATGAGCTCATGTGAGATTAGATATGGTATATACAAATATTATGGAGTCTATATCTGTGATCACAGTATTTGGAGATTCATATCCTATGAGCGCAAGATTTGTGTTTCACTGGACAGTGTGTGAAGTTGAGTTAACTGTGATAAATGCATTTACTCAACTAGTGATGGATAAAAGACCTTGAAGCGTATCATTTCTTCATTGTTTGATAAGCATCGACCAATGAGAGAAAATTTTAGAAGCACATTAGCCACCTAGCATCCATATTGCACAATCAATTGAAGCAAAAATCCTAGAATTCAACATATTTAAGGTATTTAGATCATATAATCTATCAAGAAGCTATGGATGCACCTGTGATCCATGATGTAGTTGATAGGCCAAGATATAAGTTTAAAAGACACCCTTTCAAGTCTTGTGAGGATGATCCTGAAGGAGCATTTTCAAAAACCCCATATGACATCCTTCATGTAGAAGACATTAGGTCTTACATTCATTGTAAGTATGAGACTATAGGGGATGTGGAAATATATAGGGAAATAGATGAGATGATAGAATCTAATAGGAAAATTAAGGAAGAGTTAAAACACTTGGAAGACCAATCAATCATAAAGCTAACCTTGCTGAATGAAATCTATGAGAGTGAATGGTTCAAGATTATACTAAGCGGAATCCATGATCAGTTTATCTAGATAGGAGAGAAGCCTATGAAGATATGTAGCGATCTATTTCAAGAAATAACTAGATTGGACAATACTGGAGCCCTCCCTATGGCAAAGAAAAACATCAAGAAGCAAGTAGAGACCCTAACTCATTCCAAATGGGACAAGCGAGTGGTGACTGTAAATGATATATTTCAATAAGATATGAGAATGGTAGCAATGCTACTAGGATATAAGTTATACTACAGTAGCAGATCTATTTCTGTATCTGTAGGAGTCATAATTATAGCTTATAGAATGGTGAAAGAGAACACCAAGTATAACTTGTGTGAAAGTCTGGCACAACAATTCTTGGAGAATGTGAGGATTGTTAAGAAGGACAAGTCAAAAGCATTCAGATTTGGTTCACTCTTGATTCATATGTACATTCATATTGAGCACAAATTTCTTGGAATACACCCTAGATCATGGAAGGACAACATACAAACTGGTATATAAATATCAGAGAGCTATCGAAGAGAGAACAAAAATTGGGTAAATGGTGAGCTTATTTCTATAATTAAAATCCTACAAAGGAAAATGAAGGAAAGATACATGATTCCTAAGGAGTTAGTTGAGATATACAAGGGCACAATCTATTTCATGGTTGAAACTGATTGTGTATGCTTTGAAGCAGTTGAGCCTAGGAAGAAATGGTGCTACCCTATGGGGTATGAGGTTAGTTCTAAGGTTCTTGTAATGCAAATTGAACATGTACTAGCATCTAAGATAGATACATCTAAAGAAAGATGGGGAACATACTTAGAAAAGTTAGCCAAGGTTAGAGAGGAACACGATAAAGGAACAAGGAAGAGGAAAAATGAAAAGATGGTTGATAACATAGCAGTGAAGGCAAGAATCACAAAGGAATAAATGAAAGAAGTAAGGAATAAGATGATAGAAGGGTCTTCTAGCATGTAAATTGAAGCACCTCCTCCTTCTGAAGAAGAAAAGATAGTAAGTACCACCTCTGACATAATTGATTTATCAATCACCCATGAGAAGATAGCAAAAGAGGATGCACTTGTGAGCACTCCTAGGAGATCTACAAGATCAAATAGACCTATTATCCCTAAGAAACAAAAGATCAAGGTAGAGACAAAGAGAAAAGAGGAAAAGGTGATTGCAAAGAAATAATAAAAGGTAGAGAAAAAGAAAATAGACAATTTATGGAAACCAGACATAAAAATGTTACATAAAAGGATAATAAAAGATAGAAATTTGAAGACACTGAACATATACTATGAAAGGTATGACTTTGAAAATAAGTTAGTGATAGAGGAAATAGTGATTGAACACCTAGTAAACTATAAAAAGAACCTACTGGGAATAGAGGGAAGTATACCAAAGGACTTGTATAGAAAGCTAGAAATTAGAAAATAATTAGCACAATCAGAGGATGAAACAATAAGGAATAAATCCATTGAAGACATGTTTCATGTAGTTTCTCTACAAGAAATGGATAGAATAATTAAGGAACTCAAAATCCTACTAAGGACTAAGGCCAGACTTGTAAGAAATAATGGTGAGAAAATATGATGAAGTAATTGAGGACACACAAAATGAATTAGATCAAATACTGATGGGTGATATGCTTGAGAAGACTTCACCTCCCAAAGCCACTAGGCCTACACTTTTGGGAATGGGAGAAAGCTCTAAGAGAGCTGAGGAGAGTATGGAAGCAAGTGAAGTTGAAAAGCAACCAGACTTCTTTGTTGTTGGTGTGCTTGTGAAACTTGACACATCACTGGATGAGAGTGACCCATTTTCAAGAAACTTTGATAGTGCAATGATAGTAGAAGAGGAAGGAAAAATAGAGGAAATACATGAAGAGAAAGAACAAGAAAAGGAAAAACAACAAGAGGAAGAACATAGAAAAGAGATAGGAACAGAAAAAGAAGAAGAGGTAAGAGTTGAGCTCAAACAAGAACTTGATACCTCCTCCACCATATTGTTGGCAAGTATGGCCAAACCTGTGAGCAATGGCATGGAAAGTATGGATGAGGATGAACTAATGAGATTATCCTTCATGGAATTTTCTAAGGCAAAGGAGAGGTTAGAACAAAAAGGAAATAATAAGGTTAAGGTGATCACTAGGGCAGTAAAAACTGTGAATAAAATACTCTCTATACCTCTTACATTTCAAGGAAAAGATGATGCGAAGAACCTGAACATGGCACTGGACAACTTTGACAACCATTATGAGTCACTTATGAAGAAAATAGAAGAAAAGGATGAGAGGAGATACCTAGAAAAGAAGTTGAAGGAAGTCTTCCAGTCCATCTCATGGGACCAGGGCATTCTGAAAGAAACTACAACTAAGGCCAAAAGTTGTACTGTGGCACAAGGAAGAAAGTTGTACAGTTATTGCATCAATCCTAATAGACACATAAAGAACATTGAGGACATAATAGCCAAGGATAGGACTAAATTAAAAAATATGATGGACTATTGTGAGACCTCCTCACAAACTATATTAGAAATGGATAAGAAGACATCTAAGATCTTGGACAAAGTAAATGTTTTGTATACAAAGAAAGGGAGAATAGTGACAAGATTTGGTTTGATAAAGAGTTTAATCACTCCTAAGCTATCAATTCTTGAAGCTCATCTCATAGAGATGGAAAAGATTAAGGAATCAATGAAAAACTCTGTACCCACTGAGTTGAAGGTAGTAGAGACCGCATCTTATGCACTAAATGGACTGATCCATGTCAGTGAACTACTGATTAAGTCATGGAATGATAAAGTGAAGACCTTGGAAGAATCCTTCCAAGACATTCTGAATCTGGTGAGTAAGTACTAAGTCATACATGCTTAAAATTTTGAAGTTTTGTGAGTACCTTTGCCATTGATTTCAAAGGGGGAGAAGAAGAGAAAAATGAGAAGAAGAAATGAAAAGAAAAAAAATAACAAAAAGAAAATTGTAAAAAAAAAGAGTAAAGTATATGTAAAGAAGAAGGAAGAGTACAATCAGTATTTTAGACACTTAGTCATTTTTTGCTAAGTATTTCCATCAATGCCAAAGGGAGATATTGTTGGAAAGTGATGTTTTGAGTGTACTAAGAATCACTTGAGGGTTGTAATTAATGGAAACACACATGTTATCGTGATCACTTGGAGTAAGTATAAGTGTTGGAGACATAGTCATAAAAATGATTAAGTACAAAATCAAATTTACAGTATACTACAGCATTGGTTTGATCAGTGAAGACAATATATGATATGCTATGGCTTGTTAACTTAGAGGAAGACATTTTTGGATATGTATGACCTTCAGTTAAGGTCTGTATCATTTTAAAATGGAAGAAATTCCATGATAAGAGTGTTTATCCCTCTGAGTAAGTGGTTTGGGGTCATGTTAAGCACCTTGATTGGGTCTTTGCATGTATTTGGCTTTTCCCCTTGTTTTGCTTCCCTCTGCACCTATTTTCCACTTCCTATCTGCATTTCCTGGCATTCTGGGCTGGGGTCCTGAGGTTTTTAACCTTGAGGGTCAAAGTCAACCTTGACTCTGACCTAGGTTAGGGTAGACCTTGACTCTAACCTAGGGTAGAGTCAACCTCTTCCTTGACCCCTAGTTCAAATTTCAAGTTTTTCTAATTTTTAGGTATCAGGTTTCGAAAAGATTCTTTTTCCCACTTCCTGGTTGACCATTTCGGGTTTTAGAATAGTAAATCCTTAAATTACATTTAATATGGGTCCATTTCTAGGGGTTAAGGTTAATTGAGATTTAATTCCCCAATGTCAGCCTTCTCTAGAGGTTTGTGCCCTAGATCACTATAAAAGGAAGCCTTCCTCTCTCATTTTGACATCCACAATCAAGTAATAATATCTCATCTTCAAGAAATTTCATGAGCAAGCTCTCAAGTGTAAGGAAGTGAATTCAAGCATTCAAGCAAGCCTTCAAGCCTTCAAGTGTTCAAGCATTCATCCATCAAGGAGATCCATTGTTAGCCTTTGAAGGATTCAATCTCTTTGGAGCCCCCTTGAAGATCCATCCTTCTACATTCATCCAAGCCTCCTTATATGAAAAGATCTATTCAAGATTGGTGTTGAAGATCAAATGCCATTGATTTGAGACATCCTACGTTCATTCTACATCTATTGGAGCATTCTTACTTGTGGATTTGAGGATTCAAATCCTCTACAAGGACTTCAACATAAGCAAGGTGAATTATTTCATTTGCTTTATTTATGCACATTACATTTCAATTCAATTTCAAGGTTAATTCTTAAATTGGGGTTTGACCAAGGAAAACCCCCCATACAAACAACAAAACCCCCTTTTTCTTCCAGGTGCAGGTGTGGAACTTCAGATCTGAGATTGGATTTGGATACCCTTTTTCAGAAAACTTTTGAGATCTACGAACAAAATGAAAGTCGACCTTCAGAATAAAAATGTAGCCTTGACCTTTTATGAGGGTCAAAGACTACCTGTTGTTAGAAAGATAAAAGTTTTCTGGGTTTTCTTTGTCTGAACATTTCCAGTCCAAAACAGGTTGCAGAATTGCCCAAAACTACACACAAACATCAGAAATTATCATTTTCTAGATTTGCCCTATTTTTGAGGTTAGTATTTGTCTTTCAATTATTTCAGATTTCAAGTACAATTCCATTATAGGGAAATATAGGGTTTTCTCCCTCTTTCATATTCTCCGTAGATTGATTCAATTGTGTATTAACCTTTTGGTTGATCAACTTGGATCTCTCCTTTGGGAATTTGGATTTGGAAGTGGATCTCATATTTCCCCCATACAATATACATCCAATGAGGTGATTCCATTTTACCACTATTCATTTTGGTGAACTCAACATACTTACTCTCCTTTCTTTTGTGGAATTGGATGCTCTATTGTGTTTTGTGGTGTTAGATTTCCTTTTATCTTGTTCGTATTAGATTTCTCTTTGTGTTACATCTTGCATGCTAATTCGATTTCAAAAATACAAAATTTTTCATGCTTTATGTGTTCTTAGTTTAGTTCATTTGTGTTGCATTATTTTATGAGCTTTACTACTACTAGTCCTACTTATAACATTCCGGTTAGAAGAAGTCATAGACTCATGGGTGCCTTTGATCCTGAATCTTCCTCTCCTTTCCTTAGGATCTTGGATGATAATTTGATTCTTCATGATTCCAATCCTACTATGGAGCAAAACTCTTCTCACTCATCTCATGATGAGGATGACGCTTTAAGAGTTCCTCCTGAACAAGTCCAAAAAATTTCAACTGAACTTGATAAAATGGGTAATTGGCTTATTCAAGAGAACCATAATCAAGATTCTATTCAAGCTATAGAGGCTCTTAAGAAAGTTCTTCATGATAGTGATCAAGGTGTTAACCTCTTGCATTCAAATGTTAAACCTCTAGCTCAAGAAGCTCAAGATTTAGGGTTGATTCCTCCTATCACTAGTGTTGAACCCTCTTCTAATCCTTTACCTAGTATTCCTACCTATACTCCTTCTTTGGTGACTATGATGGTTCCCTCTGTTCCTATGAGTGTTCCTCCTATGTCCCTTCCTACATCACAACCTTCATATCATAATGTTCCTTTTACTTATTCCAATCCACTTCCAACTGTAGTTCCTAGTGTTCCTCTAGTTGTGTCTTCTATTCCTGTAGCTTCTAACACCTTACCTAGTGTGTCTAATGTTGCTATTCCTCCTATTTCCTCTAATGATTCAATAATCATCAGTTTGGCTCAAACTATGTCATCCTTACAACAAAAACTTGCTTCCTTAACTCAAAACAAGTTTAGTATTCCTACATGTGACATGGGAAGCCCTTTGTCCTTGGATATTATTCATACTCCTGTTCCTCAGCAAGTCTATATGCCATGTCTTGAGAATTATAATGGAAAAGGAGATCCCATTCATCATGTTAAAACATTCCAAATCCTTTGTAGTTATTATGCTCATGACCATAGGATTTTAGCCAAACTATTTGCTGAAACCTTCCATGACAAGGCCTCACAATGGTATTGTTCCATGACTCCTTATTCTATTGATTCCTTTCCAAAACTTGCTAATGCCTTTATTCAACAATTTCAAAACAACATTGGCCCGCAAATGTCTTTGACTGATTTGATGCATTGTAAACAAAGTGCTAAAGAAAAATTGGCTGAATTTATTGGTATATTTAAGCATTTGAATGCTCAGATTTCCTATCCTATTCCTGATATTGATATTCAACGTATGTTTATTTCAAATTTGCAAAAAGATATTAGAGATAAGATTCTACTTACTGAATTTACCTCTTTTCAAAAACTTTGTGCAAAACTTCATCATTATCAATTACAAGTGAGTCAATTTGAGAGCAACACTCCAATGGCTCCTGCTCCAGTTGATAAAAGTGATCCTGCTCCTAATCCAAACAAATTTAAAAAATTCAACAACTATGTCAAGATAAAAAACAAGTGAATGTAGTTGCTGATCAAGTTGTTGTTGCATCTCACACTACCACTTTTGCATCCACTACTTTTTGATTAAATCATACATTTACTCCTCTTTCAGAATCTTTACATGCTATTATGAATAGGTTTTTAACTGCTAATATGATTACTTTACCTCATATTCAACCTCTTTTACCTTCTATGATTGCATCTAAATCTTTTGATCAAAATGCTTTTTGTCAATATCATCGTCAAAATGGTCATGATACTGAGAAGTGTTATTCTTTAAAACATAAGGTTCAAGCCTTAATTGACTGTAATGCCTTATTTGTTGATAATATTGATGGTATTGGGAACAAATTTGTTTCTCCTCCTAATCAAAACCTTCAAATCTATACAAATCCTTTATCTACGCATGATACTAATGTTAGGAATGGGAACACTGAGAGGGGGGGTGAATCAATGTTCACTGTATTTTATCTTTTAACTTTAATCTTTATACTAAACTTAAATGCTTAAGTACTGAATTAAACATTCACATAAACATGAAAGATGAAATCAGCACATGACACCAATATGGTTATGGGGAAACCCAAATAGGTAAAAACCCCGGTGGGAATTGACACCCACTAATATTCTGTACTAGTGTTTTGTGATCCTTGTTAGAAGATCCTTAACCCTGTTAGGAGTTGCTTTACAATTCTTTAAGTACAGTAGACCTTGTCAAGGGTCAGACCCTATTAGGGGAGTGGACACACTATCCTAGAGCTCACTTCTCAAGTGGTGAAGGCTACAACCTTTTGATCTCAGATACATATTGTATCTAATGGATGAACTATCACTGTGACATTGCTTGTCAGATCAATTCCTTTGATGAGCTGATGCTTTGACCTCTAGAAAAGATCTAATACATCTTATAGTATCTTTTCACACTTTTTCTCTGCTTATCACAACTCTCTATCAACTTTCATACCGAATACAATGGGCACATCTTATATTTATACGCGCATACAAAATAATCAACTAGGTTGGCCCTTAAACCTATTACATACAACGCTTCCAAATGAATTGGCTTAAGCATGTTTACAATCAAAAATATATACATGTCAGCAACCTAATTACAATAGGTGCATAGCCTTTACAACATTATCATATAGTCGCAACTCAAAATGATAACTGTCATCTGCTTACTCTGTTCTTCACTAGTACACACTAGCTGTGCAACTTCAACTTATTGTATCTTTCTCATCCTTGCATATTTGATTATGTGCTCATAGGCTAAGCATGAATATAGTCTAACCAAATTAACTTCTAGGGTGCATACCATAATTCTTTCGTAAGAATGTGCACTGATGCTCTGAGCTGTAGGAACTTTGTACACTGTCCAGTCTTCAACACTTAACTGGTTCTTGAAATGAGCATCGGTGAGCTTATCTTGATCCATGCATTCTGCAATGATTCTTCTTCCTTGATCTACAAATTCTTTTAGGGATGCTTGACCAGTCTTGAGTGAGCTGAGGTCAAGTGAAAATTTATAGATCAGTTCATTCAGTCTTTTCTTCAGATACTTTTCTTCTGCAACTAGGGATGCATATTCTTCAAGGCTTGAGAAATTTCTTTTGAAATGTGAGATGACTATACTCACATCATCAAAAGAATGTATCTTTGACACTTTCTTGTCCTTTGGCAATAAATCATTCAGAATGTTTATTGATTCTACCAGGAGGGGATTCCTCATCACTTGTTTTTCTTTGGCCTTTTCCATGGCTAGGACGCTAAATTTTATCAGATCTTCTTCTTTCCATGAGTCCAAACTGGATGTGTCAGGTGTCAAACTTGACAACAATGCTTTTGAAGGAGTGATGGGAGTGTTGTCCAACACTTCTTTCTCTACTAACATTTCATCCTTTTTCTCACTTTCTTTTATCTTTTCTTCTTCTTTCTTTTCTTCCTCTTTTTCTATTTTTTCTTTTTCTATTTCTTTTTCTTGTTCTTTCTTTTCTTCCATATTTTCTTCTTCTTTATCATCATCAATCAATGCTTCTTCTTGATGAGTAACATATCTAACATGTAAGATTCTGATAATTTCTTACATTTGTCTGATTCTGATTTCTCTGATCATGTTGAATCCTGTTCTTCTTACTAGTCATGTAATTCATAGCTCTATGACAAAATTTATTGCACGAATAATAGTAACCATTAAAAGATCTTGCCTCTATACAGTTCCTTTCTATGTGTCCATGCTTGTTACATGCAAAACAAGTGTAGTCTCCTGGTTTGTGCTCATTCTTAGGTGGTTCACCATTATCTTTGGTTTGATCTTTAGTCTCCTTAGCATCAGTAGAGTCTTTTTGTGTATCCTTTCTTTCTCGCATGTTGTCAATATGATTTTGTGCTTCATTGTATCCAATACAACTAGTGTCTCCTTTGTCTCTTCTTTCATACAACTGAGATTCTATCAAATCAGAACTGGTGTGTAATTTGTCAATGTGATTCTTTTCTTCCTTTAATTCATATTCCAATCTTTCTTTGCTATTCCTTAACTCCAAGATTTCCATGTTTTCTTGCCTTAATTCTTCATTCAGTTGAAGGTTCTCTTTGACCTATTCATCATAGACTTCTTGATTGTTAGTTAGCTTATCATCAAACTCTTCAAGTTGTTCTTTTAAGGATTTATTTTCTTCATTCAGCTTCTTGACCATTGTCCCTAGATCACTGGTAGAGCATTCTTTCAAATCTTTCCTTAGCCTTTTGATGACTAATTGAGTATCATTGAGTTTATCCCTTAGTTCTTTAGTTTCTCTTTCAGACTTGTCTAGGTCTTCAAGAGCAGCTTCCAGATTTCTTTTCAGATGTTTCATTTTTTCTTTGTCCATGATCTCCTTAAGTGGTTAAACTTCTTTGCTGAGGACCAAAGCTCTGATACCAATTGTTAGGAATGGGAACACCGAGGGGGGGGGGGTGTGAATCAATGTTCACTGTATTTTATCTTTTAACTTTAATCTTTATACTAAACTCAAATGCTTAAGTACTGAATTAAACATTCACATAAACATGAAACATGAAATCAACACATGACACCAATATGGTTACGAGGAAACCCAAATAGGTAAAAACCCTGGTGGGAATTGACACCCACTAATATTTTGTACTAGTATTTTGTGATCCTTGTTAGAAGATCCTTAACCTTGTTAGGAGTTTCTTTACAATGCTTTAAGTATAGTAGACCTTGTCAAGGGTCAGACCCTATTAGGAGTCTTTTACAATAGTACCTATTAGGGGAGTGGACGCACTATCCTAGAGCTCACTACTCAAGTGGTGAAGGCTACAACCTTCTGATCTTAGATACACACTATATCTGCTGGATGAACTGTCACTATGACATTGCTTGTCAGATCAGTTCCTTTGATGCACTGATGTTTTGACCTCTAGAAAAGCTATAATACATCTTATAGTGTCTTCACGCACTTTTTCTCTTCTTATCACAACTCTCTATCAACTTTTATACCAAATACAATGGGCGCATCTTATATTTATACGCACATACAAAATAATCAACTAGGTCGGCCCTTAAACCTATTACATACAACACTTCCAAATGAATTGTCTTAAGCATTTTATAATAAAAAATATATACATGTCGACAACCTAATTACAATAGGTGCATATCCTTTACAACATTATAATATAGTCATAACTCAAAGTGATAACTATCGGCTGCTTACTTTGTTCTTCACTGGTACACACTGGCTGTGCAACTTCAATTGACTGTATCTTTCTCATCCTTTCATATCTAATTATGTGCTTATAGAATAAGTATGAATATAGTTTAACCAACTTAACTTCTAGGGTGTATACCATAATTCTTTTGTACGCACGTGCACTGATGCTCTGAGCTTTAGGAACTTTGTACACTGTCTAGTCTTTAACACTTAACCAATTTCTGATCTTCTTCATCAAGTGCGTTGACTCTAAACTACTATATGATTCAAAGATGGATGATCTCAATCATGTTGTTAATCAAGTGGAGGATGTTGGTCAATCTGTATCTCCACCTCCACCTCAACCTCAACCTCAGATTCAACCTCAAGATCAATCTCAACCTCGACCAAAACCTAAGCCTAAATTGAAAACTTAACCTAAACCTCGACAACAACCTAAGAATAAAAGACCTCGTGAACTTTTGATTACCTTTGATGACTTTGAGACTATTAAAACTCCTGATGGTCCCCTTTACATTTATGCTAGGATTTCTCAGAAACCTACTCGTGGTTGTCTTGTTGATCCTACATCCTTAGTCAATGTTATAACTGAAGAAAATATTTTTATGAAAATCTTACAACGTGATTCTTATGATACATTAGATGTGTGGATTCAAAATTGCACTAGCTTTCTTTATCCATCATTTGGTTCTATTACTTTACCGGTTGAACTCTATGGAAAAATGGTGAACACTACCTTTGTTGTTGTTCCTACTTTTGATCAATTTTAAGTTAAGCTAGGTTTTCCCTGGTTGAATGCCATGCATGTTGTTGCTTCACCTATACATACGTGTCTTAAATTTTTTCATGATGAAGAAGTGAAGACGGTTAATCATAGTTTATATCAACCTTCTAGGCCTAGAGATCGTGTTGCTCTTGATTTCTTTTGGCCTTCATTACCTAATTCATGTCCTCCTCGACCTGATAATCTTTTTCATTCATATAAAGCTTATAAACATCATAAGATTCTTGAATTAAGCATATATCCTATGGATCTTAATCGTGGTCTTTTGCCTACACCTTCTATACCTCCTTTAACTATGGCTTCTAGTTCTGTTAATCAAGTTCCTTCTATCGATCTTCCTAAAGAACCTGTGAAAGATCCTATGATAGTTCCTCCTATTGTTGATAATCCTATTAATCTTCCTAAAGAACCTGTGAAGGATCCTATGATAGTTACTCCTAGTTCTCAACCTATTTCAAATAAATCAAAATGTAATTGATCTTCCAATGAACGTCATAAGAAGCATCGTGCTCATGCTAAATCTTGTAATTCTATTCTTCAAAGATCTCTACCTTCTTCGGATAAATCTATGCATGATGTGTTAGAAGAAGTTGTTATTAATAATGATGTTAAGATGCATGATTATGATGATTCTATTCATATCTTAGATCCTATTTTGATTAATTTGGATGAAGAATATACTCTTGATGATACTGATGATGTTAATGATGAATATGAGACTATTGACATTGATATTGATTTACCTAATATGCTTTCATCACAATTAACTCTTACACCTAGTGTCGAACATTGTGATTCTCAAGAGGATCCTTGTTTGGAACTGGCTATCATTCCTACTTTGTCGGATATAGTCCCTCTTGCAAGTTACCCACCTTCCCTAAATGATATACAACAAGATGGGGAGAGTAGGTGGCATGCTTGATCGACTTGTCCTTTATAGTAGCTTTGTTGTGTGTTTGCCTGTTGTATTGTGCTTCTCCCGTAATGTGTTTGCTAAATGTTGTTAGATTCTTTTATACGATCCTTGTTACTTAGTTGGTACAAGGTGATGAAGGAATCAAAACTGTTGTTCAAATTCCTCTATAAGTATCTCTATTCTTCTATGCATTGTTCAATGTTATGTTGTAATTATGCTATTGTTCGTAAATGTTTCCTTGTATAATCTTCTTGGATTCGAGACATGGTAGCACTAATTCTTTTTGGTCTCCATGTTATGGTCTGAAAAGATTATCCTTCGTATATCTTATGTGATCTTTCCTCCTTTGTGATCGTAGTTCTACTTTCTTTGGGGAATGATGTCAATTCATTTACAATAATATCATATATATATTATCTTATGATCATACTGACCCCATGATAGGTAGATCCCTTCTATGTTCTCTATATGTTTCTCTGATATTTCCCTTGATTTGTCTTCATCTAGGGGAATCTCGACATGGAAACGTAATCAGTAGAGTTGTTTATGTTTTCGTTAAAGCCATTATGCCTGTTAAAGTGTTAGCAATGACTTTAACATGGGGGCATACACTCTACTCACCTATTGCACACACACACTTTTTGATATGCACATATTTTTCAAGATACATTTTCTCCCTTTTTGGATTAGTAACTAATCCTTAAAGCACAGATTTAAATTTTAGGATCTCTTGATCCCTCTAGTTTCAAATATACATATATTTTGATCCCTTAAGGTCAGAGGTGTCCTTAAGACTAGATCTCTTTTATTTTTGGTTTTATTCTTATGGAATAGAATATTCCTAAGGGTGAATCCTTGATGGGTTGACTAGTGAGTAGCCACATTCACTAGGCGGTTCAATTCCATCTTTCTAGTAGCATCATTTCCTTGTGTGGTTCACAATGGGACATAAGTTCTCATTAGGCGAGGTAATCACACCCTCTTTCTCTCTCTAGACATGTCTCTCTTATTGTGATCTAGGAGTCAATGAAGACTTGAGTCCATGGGGGATTGAGGTTTCTCTTTGTCCTTTGGATTATGATAAGATTATCTTTTCATTTTGATCTCCTTTACCAAGAGTTTGCATCGAGTCCATACTCTTGCTAAAGTGGGGGCTTAATGTATCATCTTAAAATGGAAGCACTTCCATGATAAGAGAGTTTATCCATCTGAGTAAGTGGTTTGGGGTCATGTTAAGTGCCTTGATTGGGTCTTTGCATGTATTTGGATTTTCCCCCTGTTCTGCTTCCCTATGCACCTATTTTCCACTTCCTATCTGCATTTCCTGGCATTTTGGGTTGAGGTCCTGAGGTTTATGACCTCAAGGTCAAATTTGACCTTGAATCTAACCTAGGTTAGGGTTGACCTCGACTCTGACCTAGGGCAGATTCAACCTCATCCTTGACCCCTAGTTCAAATTTCAAGTTTTTCTGATTTTTGGGTATCAGGTTTCAGAAAGATTCTTTTTCCCACTTCTGGGTCGGCCATTTCGGGTTTTGAAATGGTAAATCCTTAAATTACATTTAATATGGGTCCATTTCTAGGGTTTATGGTTAATTGAGATTTAATTCCCCAATGTCGACCTTCTCTAGAGGTTTGTGCCCTAGATCACTATAAAAGGAAGCCTTCCTCTCTCATTTTGACATCCACAATCAAGTAATCATTTCTCATCTTCAAGAAATTTCATGAGCAAGATCTCAAGTGCAAGGAAGTGAATTCAAGAATTCAAGCAAGCCTTCAAGCATTCATCCATCAAGGAGATCCATTGTTAGCCATTGAAGGATTCAATCTCTTTGGAGCCCCCTTGAAGATCTATCTTTCTACATTCATCCAAGCCTCCTCATATGCAAAGATCTATTCAAGATTGGTGTTGAAGATCAAATGTCATTGATTTGAGACATCCTACATTCATTCTACATCTATTGGAGCATTCCTCCTTGTGGATTTGAGGATTCAAATCCTCTACAATGACTTCAACATAAGCAAGGTGAATTGTTTCATTTGCTTTGTTTATGCACATTACATTTCAATTCAATTTCAAGGTTAATTCCTAAATTGGGGTTTGACGAAGGAAAACCCCCCATACAAACAATAAAACCCCCTTTTTCTTGCAAGTGTAGGTGCGGAACTTCAGATCTGAGATTGGATTTGGATACCCTTTTCAGAGAACTTTCGAGATCTACGAAAAAAATCAAAGTCGACCTTTAGAATAAAAATGTAGCCTTTGAACTTTTATGAGGGTTAAAGACTACCTGCTGTCAGAAAGATAAAAGTTTTATGGGTTTTCTTCGTCTTGGCATTTCCAGTCCAAAACAGGTTGCAGAATTGCCTGATACTACACACAAACATCAGAAATTGGCATTTTCCAGATTTTCCCTATTTTTGAGGTTAGTATTTGCCTTTCAATTATTTCAGATTTCAAGCACAATTCCATTATAGGGAAATATAGGGTTTTCTCCCTCTTTCATATTCTCCATAGATTGATTCGATTGTGTATTAACCTTTTGGTTGATCAACTTGGATCTCTCCTTTGGGAATTTGGATTTGGAAGTGGATCTCATATTTCCCCCATACATACATCTAATGAGGTGATTCCATTTCACCTCTATTCAAGGTCGTATGTGTTTTGGTATTGATATCAGCAAGTTACAGTGATATGAAGGCATGTGAAGACAAAGGAACCCTGAAACATGGCATATGAATAGTCGCAATGATTAAGGGAAGGCTAGATGGAATGGTAATGTGCTAAGATAGATAAAGATTTTATATTGTTGACACTTTGGTAATACAAGATCGTCAACTCAGTATTTATCATTTATATAAGTAATTATTATGTTTTGTATTGTATTTGAGAGCCAATTGGATGACTAAATAGATATAACTAAAGAGTGTTTAATAGAAGCGATAGGTGTGGTAGATATGTATGAGATATGGATGCAAATTTGGGATATCAGTAATGCTTGATAGAAGATACGAGATCGTAGATTGACAGAGACCATTGACAGCTATAACTAGAACTATCAAAGTATAAAAGATGCTTGTATTATTCACTCTTAAAGAAAAATTATGTAACTGAATTATTGATTGTAAGAGCTGTAAGCTTAGTATACCTTTAACAGGGTTGACATTCCTCTAACAAGGAAATTTACTATGTAATACTTAGCTCCTAACAGGGCTAGATCTCCTAACAGTGATATTATACTTTAGTGCATAGTTGTGGGTACCATCCCCACCGGGGTTTTCCCTTGGCCAGGGTTTCCTCGAAAATAAATAATGGTGTTATGAGTTATGTGTTGTGTATCTATGTTATTTTCATTTCAATATTCATATGGTTTATTGCAATTGGTTTAACTTTAAATTGAAGTGATCTAATACTGATTCACCCCCCCTCTCACTATTACTTAATCCTAACAATTCTTTCAATTCTCTATTTAGGAAAGCATATTTCACATCCATCTGATAAACCTTGAAGTCCTTATGTAGTGAAAAAGACATGAACATCCTAATTTACTCTATTTTCCATAGGAACATTAGTCCCCTCAAAATATATTCCTTCCACTTGTGAGTTTCCCTTACACACAATTTGTTCCTTATTTCTTACTATATGTTCATCTTGATCTAATTGTTTTAGGAATACCCACTTACTTCCTATCACATTATTTCCTACTAGCATTGGGGCAAGTTACCAAATATGATTCTTCTCAATCTATTCTAGTTCTACTTTCATTACTCTCATCCAATATTGATCCTTCCAAGCTTCTTTCACAACTCTCATCCAATATTGATCCTTCCAAGATTCTTTCACAACTCTCATCCAATATTGATCCTTCTAAGCTTCTTTCACATTCTTAGATTCAATTCTAGAAATCAGGCATAAGTTCACTTTTTCTTGAGAAACCTTCTTGTGATAACACCTTTGTTCTTGTCTACAATGATTTTTTTCTCTGAATGATTCTTTTGTAAATGCTTAGGAGCTTTAAGAGCATTTACAAGAGCATCATATTTTTCATTCTTCTCTTCAATTTCTTCAACCTTCTCTTCTTCCTCATTTCTAGTTGTCTCATATGATCCATATCCATTTTCTACTTTTGTATTATTTGGAATATTTTCATCAACCTCCACATTTGTGATTTCAACTATCCTTCCTACTCACTTGTTGTAACATCTGCAATCTTTTCATTTAGTGGAGTAGCTAAGGAATATACCTTCGTCAACCCTCATGTCAAACTTTCCCAAGTTTTCTTCATCTCTTATGATATAATGCTTACTCCCAAAAGCCAAAATATTTCACATAGGGAGTCATTCCATACCATATCTCATTAGGTGTCCTTTTGAAGTTTCTTCTAATTTTCACTTTGTTAAAAGTGTGTGAATTTCAATATATATTTCCTCTTTTTAATATATTTCTAGTAGATTTTCTTCATTCATCATTTTTTTGAAAGCTTCCTAAATAGTTCTATTCTTTCTCTCAACCACACCATTCACCTGTGGTGTTCTAGGAGTAGAAAAGTGCCTATTTATCCCACAATTATTATAGAAAGCATTAAACTCATTATAATTATATTATCCCCCTCTATCATATCTTAAGCATTTGAATATTTTGTCTATCTCATTCCCAACCATAGCTTTGAATACCATAAAATTTTCTAGAGTTTCTAATTTTTCTTTTAGGAAAGTAATTCATGTCATTATACAATAATCATCAATTAAAGGCATAAAATATAAGTAACATCATTGACTTCTTTTAATTGTTAGGCCACAAAGGTTAGTGTGTACTAATTCCAATAGCCATGTAGAAGATTGTTCTTTAACCTTAAAAATTATCCTTGATTTATTTCTAAATTGACACTCTTTGCAAATGACAATAGTAGTCTTTTCAAGCTTTGACAGATCCCTCATAGCTTACACTAGACTAATCCTCACCAGATTATCAAAATTAATGTGACACATCCTCTATTTTTATAACTAAATTTTATTAATTTGAGTTATTAGACAACATCCACAAGTAGTCTTTAACTGATAAATGTTCCCATATGTCTTCTTTCCAGTATCAATCACATTTCTAGACCTTTTCCTGATTTAAGAACCACCATCTTAAAAAAAAAAGGTTGTATACATTTTCACACATTTGAACAACACTCAAAAGAGTATGTCTTAAGCCCTTAACATAATAAACATTTTTAGTATTATGCTTTACATCAAAACTAATTGAACCTATTCCAACTATCTTAGTAGTTTGACCATCTCCAAACCTAACAACATCTCCATCATATTTCTTAATATTTACAAACTTACTCTTGTTAGTAGTCATATGATTTGAAAATTCACTATCAATAATCTAGTCATCCTTATCCTTTCTAGTATAAAAAGAAAACACCATTGTATCTTCAACTTTAGCATAATCTTTTGGAGATTTTCCTTCAACAATTTTACTAGGGTTAGTAGAGAAAGGATCTTCATTTATAACTAGGAACAAGCATTCATCATCTTCTTCATAATTAGATTCATCCTTATAAATGCTAGCATCTTCTCAAAATAAGTCTTTTTATTTATTTTTCCTTTATTATCCCTATTCTTATGATTCATATCTTTGTTAGGACATCTAGAAACATAAAGACCTATCTCACCACAATTGAAACATTTGAAGGCAAACTTACATTTATACTTTCATGTTCTCTTTTTCATCTATCTCCACCTCAATCTCATAAAATTCTTCCTCATTAGATTCCTTAGCCTTCACTGATTCAAAAACATTAGATGCAATCTTTGTATTCATACTGTTAGTACCAAATTCCCTCATCTCAAAATCAGGTAAGAATCCATACGTATTTTTTCTAGTATACTTATCCAAATTTATATAGAAAAAACCTTATGACTATAAGGTTTAGTAAGATTTCTAAGTACCCTTTTTACAAATTCATCCTCTTTCAATTCAAATCCAAGACCTCTAATTTCATTTATAAAATTAACCACCTTTTGTAGATAACTGGCTATATAATCATCTTCTTCCATATGCACGTATTTAAACTTAACTCTCAATCTCGTGAAATTATTCCTCATTAGATCCCTTAGCCTTCACTGATTTGACAACTTTAGATGTAATATTTTTCTTCATACTATTATTACCAAATTCCCTCATCTCAAAATCAAGTAAGAAGACATACATATTTTTTCTAGTATACTTATCCAAATTTGTATAGAAAAAACCTTATGACTATAAGGTATAGTAAGAGTTCTATGTACCATTTTCATAAATTCATCCCCTTTCAATTCAAAGCCAAGACCTCTAATTTCATTTACAAAATCATCCACCTTTTGTAGATAACTTGTTATATAATAATCTTCTTCCATCTGCAAGCATTTAAACTTAGCTCTTAAATTCTACAACTTAGCTTGTTTGACCTTTTTATCACCTTCATAGATATTACCCATTTTTTTCCTAACACTATGAACAATTTCTATCTAGACATAACTTTTGTTAACTCAGACTTAGAGAGACTACTAAAAAGAGCATACCTTTCCTTGACATTATCTTCAAAATCCTTGATCTCATCAAGAGTATTCACACCAGTCTATGGCTCAACATATTCTTTCTCAATATCCTTCCAAACCTCATAACTAAGAGAAATCAAATATCCTTGTAATTTTATCTTTCAATTGTAATACCCCAAAAATGGGCTATAAGTTCATTAACCTCCTATATCGACATATCGAACGAAATCGACATCGAAGTCCTAACCTAAGGCACATCTGAACATCATTGAATCCTAATTGATTATCCTAAATTCTGCATCTGAAAATATTCCTAGTAATATTCCTAATTATCTTAATTATCTTTAATTTAATGATTATTTGACGATAAATCCTATTTATCCTAAAGTTTGATTAATTGAATATTCTAAATATTTAATTATGCCACTTAATTGTTTAATTGAGGTTAATTCTATTTATTCCTAAATTGTATTATTTAATTTTGACAATAAATCCAAAATCCTATGAATAATTGATTAAATTCTTATTTAATTAATTAAAGTTGTCAATTTTTAATAATATTGTTTTTGAATAAAAGTTTGAAAAATGATTGATTAACCCATAAATCAATTGTTTTATTTTTCAAAATCAGTTAAGTTGGAAATAAATCACTTTATTATTAATTAATTCATATTAAATCATGCACATTCAAGAAAAGCAGACAACTATCAATTATCAATTAAAGCTAAACTCTATTTTGAGTTAAACTCTGCTCTTGCATGTTTCTGTGAGTTAAATATCCTTTATTTAAAAATAACTCAAAAATCAACCTGAGTTATTTGAGTGATTTATGGCTTTTTTTCATGCATCCTCAAAGCCTTGGATTTCTATAAATCAAGGCTTTAGCTCTTCACAAATCATCTCTCAAATTCACAGAATCTCATAATTTGCAAACTTATGCTGGTGAATTGCTATCTGGAGAATCGGAGCTTCTTTGCGAATCAACCACATTTTGTGAGATCACTTTTGTTTTCATATTATTGTTAGATCAATTTCATATAGATTAGATTTCATATCAAGTTTTAATCATTCTTATTGCATCTAAAATTAAAAAAATAGATTAATTGCATTCATATTTCATATCAGTTTTGCATTCAAATCTTTCATTTAGGTGTCGTCAAGGTCACTGATCTCGATACAATCTGAGAACATCATACTCGCACCTATTAGAAGGCAGTAAATTGCTTGGTTAGTTTAGCTTTCAATTCATTGCACGATTTCAATTTTTGCTAACCTCTAATATTTTACCGAAGTGTTGTGTCTATAGAATAGGTACAAAATTCACACACATTTTTGGCGCCCACCGTGGGGCAACCCACCTTTACATGCTAGTTTTGATTTTTTTTTTGGGAGCTAAAACCCTAAAGTTTCAAAGATTTAATTTTATCTCCCAAACGAATTGGATTTTTTCTTTGAAGTTTTTTTTTCAAGTTGCACACATATTAGGAAAGCTACAGTAAAAAATTTAGAATTTTCTAAGATGTTTTAAATTTTTAATAATTTTTTCTTAAAATTCTAGAAAAAATCAATATCTGATGCAAATCAGCATATTTTTTGGAAATTTTTATATTTTTGGAAATCTCTTTAAATTCTATAGGGGGTCCATTCTTTGTATTTTAAATTTAGATGCAATATAATGACTCAAATAGTCAATTTACAAAAACTGGTCTATTTTGGTAAAACGGGTCTCTAGGGCACAAATGAAGAGATTTTTATAAAATTTTTACATTTTTGGAAAGCTCTCTATTTTTTAGTAGTGGTCTCTATTCTAAATTTCTATTTTTGTGGCCAAAATCATATCAAAAAAATTAGATCTTGTTAACTAGGTCAAACGCAGCAAAAAAAATAAAATTTTGTGATGGGTATGCACTTATTTTTTTTACATGGTTCAATGAATAATATGAGTTGTCATTTGGGTTAATTTCTGGTTATTATTGCTAATAATAATTTATTTTTAGAGCTAACCCTAGTGTTTTCATAAGTTGAAGATACGTTGCATATCTTGTTTGCTTGTTTGCTTGTTTTCTTATCGAAGAGTTTGTTGTTTGCTTGCGCGGGATTGCTTAACAAAGATAAAAATCAAGTAAATATCTATTAAGTGTGTCATTAGGATCTCAGGTATTCTACTTGTTCTCATAATATTTTGATTTGGACTTAAAATAAATCTCTCGTGTGTGTAACTTGAGTGCTTCTTTTCATGCTTTTGTTTTACACACTTGCATAATTGATACTAGGTTGTGACACCTTAGGTATTCATTTAAGCAGTCTTAGATACTTGTGATTGATCTAGATTACTATCTTGGGTTATTGGACTCGCTAATCTACTGGTCCCTCGTTCCACCCCGTGGTTGCAATCTCAGCACCATAAAGGGGAGGGGTCTAGAGGATAGAAGCGTTAATTGTTCCACCAGGCAACCCTTTTGTGCTTTTTAGAACTCACTTGTTTTCTAAGTTGTGGACTTGTTTTTAGCTTGTATGAGGGGTTAATTGTTCCACCTTGTGGACTCACCTCATATTCGCTTTAAGCGTTAAGTGTTCCTCTTTCTGCTTTTGGGTACTTTCGGTAGATTTACTTTCAGAAATATATCTGTGCTCACATAGTAATTAGGCCCTATGAACACTATTTGTGATTCTTGAGAGATTGGATTCCTAGTGAAATCCTTCTTGATGACGGAATACTTGTAGGTAGGGAGGATACTTAGTGCATTTCACATTCTACTCGGTTAGTGCATCTTCTCTTATTGATCGATACATTCTCTCTTTGGAGAGGTTGATAGATCACGTGGGGTTGACATCACAGACCTTGGTGAAACAAACTTTGTCTTAGCATGTCGGATTAATCTGCTTGCTTTGTTTGGGTTAAAAGTGAAGAGGCATCAAAACCTTGGATATGGAGCCAAGTCCCCTTGTGGTATCATATTGTGAGTCACCTTTAGAGAGGGTTAACCGTAGCGGACGATCCCTTCACAAGGAAAACTGCATTAACAGAACCTCAAGCGGTAATAGCCATTTCAGACGTGGTAGTAACAACCGCTATATAAATGTCCTTGTGGAAGAAATCTTCGTAGGTATGGTTCATTGTTGGGTTGTTAGATCTCCCTAGCAGCTCCTAATTGATTAAATTCTCAGACTGTGTCAAAACCCTGGTGCATCGGGATTGGAGTTCACCCCTTTGGATCATAAAAGTTGCAGTCAAACCATTACTAAAAACCCTAGTGAGACCAAATTTTTATTTTCTAGGGTATATGTGCATCATTGCAAAACATTTTGGAACATACACAATTAGCGCTTCTGAGGATTAGAATGAATAAGTCACTTGATTGTTCATGCGCAAGGTTGCTTTTGCCCTTGTTCATTATTTTTAGACATGCTTGAAATCACTTGCTTGCTATTTTGCGTGCTTGTTTATCTATCTAGTTACTAAAAAATGAACAAATCTGTTACAATCCTCAAATCTGGACATTAAAATTTGCAAACAATCTGAATCTGAAAACTCAAAATTTGCAAAATCTAAAGTAAAATTATTTTCTGGAGTCAAAAGTCATCTCAGGAGGTCAGAAAGTCATATCAATTTCTATCAAGTGTCATTTCATTACTGCCCATCTGTCGTATGGTAAAGAACCCAGTGTCATACGAGTCTTTTTGTTAGTCAAATTTAAAAAGTCAAATCCTACTAGCAACTGTCGTGTGAGTTTTGCAATTGTTGTACAAGATTTTCAACTGTCATTTCATAGCATACCCATTGTCATATGAGTCTGCAGAGTGTCGTTTGGAAAATTTTTGAAAAATTGTTAGAAAATTGTCAGAATTGCCAGATACTTAGCTTTTTTAGCCTATTTCTAGAATCTGTCGAACAAATCACCGTGTCAAGAATAGAGCAACAACTACTAAGAATCCAATCATTATCCCAAAGTGGTCTTTTAAATCTGATCCAGTCTTCTATTTAATCGATTTGAGTCTTTATCATCTTGTGTCAAAACCTTGTCATAACTACCAATCTTCAATCAATCATCAAAATAGACTAAGTGTTGTGAACTCGTGTCTGCTATCCTTTGGGAACCTACCCATACATCTAGGGCATAGTATCCTTCACCCACATCTAATCGAATCTTCAATCAATCAAACCTTGATAAGGTTGCATCATCTGATCATCTTGATTCAATTCATTCTTCTGTTGTCTTCATCTTATTCTTTTGCTTCACCCAAGGTTAATAGTGGAAACTAGAGCTTCCTCTCACAAGAAATTTGGAGAAGCATCTCATACCTTACCTTTGACTCATATCCAAGGTCCAACTCTTGAACAAATCTACAATTTTGGTCTTTACAAAGACAATGGTCTTGGCAACTTTCGATCAAAAACTAGTTACATTCCCCCTCCATCAATTCAAGGAGTCAATCAACAAACTCTACATCAATCTATTCCAGGGAGTCCTAAAACTCCTAACATGTCTCAAATAATCAATACACATGAGGAAGAAATTCTGATCACAACTATGATGAAGCAGATACACGCTATGTAAGTCAAACTTGATAAACTCAAAAAAGAGAAGGAACCCAAGGAGTTTTCCATGGAGGCTCTATGTCCTTTTCCATTTGGCAAAGACTTGTACATGTCACCATGCCCTCGGAAAGAATATGAGCAACGTGAAATCTTTATGATACTTCTTCCACAGAGAGTGACACACCCATCTTTGAAGACTTTGAAGACTATGATGACTATGATGAGGGACAATATAGTGATACCTATGAACCCTCTGTTCCTAATAATCCTCCTCGTCATGTGTTCTTGCTTACTACAAATGGGCCATCACATTGGATAGATCATGATGGTGATCCATATGATTTTGATTTTAAAAGAGACTTTGATGATTTTTGTGAACAATATCTAGATGATACATCTACTTCTATTGAGGAAGAGAAAGCTTACCGAGCTGATTATAAATGTGCATACTATAAGGATCTCTCCTCTAAGAATTCTCATGTTGAAAATAAATATTACACTCTCAAGAAAGATCATGTTAGTGCTGAACCTTTGTCTTGTGATGGTTCCCTTCCATCCCCTACTTCCTCCAATACCCATACATTTCCTAAAGCTCCCAAGCCTATCAAATCTTTCACAAAACCTTCATCTGACACAAGCCCTGATACTTTTCATATGATTAGCTATAGTTATCCTCAAGGGCTACCCCTTAAAGAAACTCAAGCTAACCTTCACTTGGTGGCAAATGATTTCAATAATGCTAAACCTAAAGAGCCTAATCCTTTATACGCTATAATTCCTACTTTAGCTAGTCCTCCACCATCTCTTCCAAAGTCTTCCATACAATCCCAACATGCTTCCTTGTCCTTATAAGTGGCTCCATGTCAAGAGGACTCCAGAAATGATAAAGAAAAGAACATAAAGAAAGATCAAGATCAAGAACCCTCCATGCCATCCACTCCTTTTCACGATGTCTCTTATCTGCCTCAGGGTTCTTTTGATCCTGCACACCCTTTTTCATGCATTCCACCATGTCTTAAGTCTTCTCCTAAACAAGATCAAGCTACTACTTACACTGTTGAGCTTATTGACAATCAAAATAACCTTACTACACTTGCGCTTTCCAAAGATGATATTTTCATTAAGGTTGTTAAAAATGGTGTTGTTACTTCCAATGTTAAGCCTATTGAAAATCAAAAGAAAAATTATGTGCTTGTGCTATCCAAAGATCCTTGTCAAGATCAAAGTCTTCCATCTTCTTGTTCTACCACTCCATGTTCATTTCCACTTTCTACTCTTCCTAAGTCTTTGCAAGCTTTGAACAATCCTATCAAAGAAGGTGCTCATATTCGAGATGTACTTGATTCTATTGAAAATTCTAATACTCACTCTAAAGATGTTGATATCCTTGGTTGTCATATAGATGCTGATGAACTTATTGATTATCCTTTTGCGTCTTCCACTTCCATCCTTGGACCTCTTCCACCACTACTAAAGGCTTCGCGTCTACCTTCCATCTTGGGTCCTTATGTCCCTTCACTTTCCCCTCCTAACTTTCCTAATTCACCATCCATCTTGGGTCCTTACATACCTCCATCTCCTATCTTTCCTCAAGATCAACATAGATGCATACCCTTGAATCCTTTTCATCCACCCACCCATCTAAACCAGTCATATCCTCCTTTTTCTTCCACAAGTCCCAAGTCTTTTGGAAGTAACTTGAATGTTCAATACAAGAAAAAGAAGCAATACAAGAATCCATCAAAAAAAGAAGATCACCATGTCTCCTCTAATAGACATGGAAACATAAAGTCAAAAGAGATATCTAAGAAAAAAATTACAAGACAAGTATGGGTTCCAAAATCTATCATTAAAGATATTCTCTCTAGATCATCAAAAAGAAATGAAAAGCCTATGACTATATGGATTCCAAAGTCTCTCTTGAAAGAGTCTGGTGTTGAGAAAAAAGTGAAGTTGACATTCAAACTTCCAAAGATTTCCACTTCATCTTCTTCCAAAAACATTCTTCCATTCCATGTGCCTAAACCACAACCTCTGCTATCCATTCACCATATTCCTTCACGTATTCCTTCATTCACATTTCCTCCACCCTCTTGCCACCCTTCAAGGTGTGTGTTGATGTTGATCTTTCCTTCCTTTCCATTTACCCTTTCACAATCCTTCCATTCATTATCCTTCTACCTTCTATCCTTTTTCCTCATTTGCCTATTCCTCCTATCTTCCAACCTCACTCGCTTTACATAAAACCTTATCCTCCATTTTTCTCTTCCATCTCCCTTTCCCTATCAGCATCTTTGAGCGTATCATTTTGAATCCTTGACATATCATGGTTTATCCTTTCAAGGAGCATTATCTAAAAAGCTTGCCTTCTTCCAAAAAAAACAAAAAATGAAAAAACAAAAAATTGAAAATGTGCCTTGGTGGAAACCTGGAAATAGGCACCTTGGTAGAAAAAGTAAAGAGAAATAAATTCATCCTATGGTGAAAACCACTCCCTCGAGGCACCTTGGATAAGTACCATGATGAAAACCTAGCAATCAGGCATCATACGTAGTTCTTCTACATATTTCATCCATTTCATCTTCTCTCTTTGATCTATACACGAACATTTGGCTATTTTGTGAGCTATCTTATGATGATCTTATTTTCATTCCCTTCCTATTTAGCCTTCATATTTATTTTCCTCCATTCATTCTAGTCTTTCGCTATCATTTCCCCTTTGGTCTTGATCTAATAAAAAAAGAAAGAAAGAGTAAAACATGATGCCATGAAGCCTCTTGACATGTCTAGTCCTTTGGACTACATCCTATCCTTCTTTGGCATTACACTTTTGTGACTTATCCTATGCTAGCCTTTCATTGCTGTCCAAATGCGCTTTACATGAAAATTTTTCCTTAGCTTGGGTATTCTTGAGGAGTTTTCCCTTGAGGATTTCTTCCCTTCATTCTCCTTCATTCTCTTGTCTTCCATCTCATCCACCAACTTGCTAATCCCTCTTGTTCTCCACCTTGCTAGACATTGGGACTGCATGATATGATCTTGCTTGGGAGTTTGCAATGGAAAAAGATGCTATCAAGTATACCAAGTATTAGAATAAGTATCAAAACTAGTATTAGAACAAGTATCAGAACTAGTATCAAAACCAGTATCAGAACAAGTATCAGAATAAGTATCAAAACCAGTATCAAAACAAATATCAGAACAAGTAGCAGAACAAGTATCAGATCAAGTATCAGAACTCCCACTGGGGCTACACCTTTTGCTTTAGTTTATGGGTCCAAAGTGGTACTGCCTATTGAGGTCAAAATCCCATCACTAAGAATTAGAATGCATGGTCTAGTAACTGATGATGACTATAGAGTGTCTAGGTTGCAAGAACTTGAACTAATAGATGAGCATAGACAAGTAGCGTATGATCATCTCAGAGTATATCAAAATAGAATTTCTAGAGGCTCCAAAAAGAAAGTCAGACACAGAGAATTTCAGGTTGGTGATCTAGTCTTGAGAGAAAATCCTAAAAATCAATCCCATCGAGAACGCAAGGGGAAGTTTGAACCCAATTGGTTGGGTCCCTTTGTTATCACTGCTACTTTTGGCTTTGGTGCCTATCAACTCTCAATGATTGAAGGAGAACATCTCTGAGAACCAATCAACATTCTCCATCTGAAGAAATTCTATGCCTAAAGCATTTAGTCTATGGTAAAATGTCCTGAAAAAAATCTTAAAAATTAGAAAATGTCATGAAAAAATGAACATCTTGGTGAAAACCTAGCAATAGGCACCTTGATGATTCACAAAAAAATAAAAAAATATCAAAAGTACAAAAAAAAATAAAAAAATGAAAAATACAAAAAAATGAGAAAAAAAGAAAAAGTGCCTTGGTGAAAACCTGGAAACAGGCGCCTTGGTAGCAAAAATAGAATCTCTGCCAAGATGGTGAAAACCTGGCAAACAGGCACCACTTGTTTCAAAATGCTCCATCTATCAATGCAATCTTGGTCTTTCCCAGCTTTCAGTCTTGCTTTAGTTTGTACATATCTCCCAGTTTGTTTTCAATAAGTCGATTTGTACACCAATCAGCTCAAGCATCTGTATCCTATCAATGTTCAAACTTGGGGGCAATCAATGTCATATTCTATGGCCTCCAATGTATCTTAGACGTATCATATCCAGTTAGAGTCCTTTGAAGCTTCATCCGAGTCAGTCAGTCAGTCTTGTCTCCAGAAAGGATTTTGCATCAACAACGCAATCAAACATCAAAACTCAACTGAAAACAATCTATTCTTTTTACATGCTTTTATCTCCTTGTATGCTTACTGATTCACATTGAGATTTTTGCATATTGTGTCCCTTCAAGCTCTTCGATGATGTCCTTTATAGGATTTAGAGAGTGATGACTGGGGGCATAATCTTTTCTTTGTCTTCTGTTTGTATGTGAAAATCTAACAACTTTGGAAATTCTGGATTGAAATGGTGTCCGACTATAAGAGCCTCTATCTCAAATTAGATGGCCATGCGTACCTCAACCATTGATACCCGAAAGATTCAAGGAAGTTTTGATCTAACTATTGTCTTTTTGAGTGAGTTCTTTCTCCTACTGTGAAACACGATCTTACTTAAGGATGTGAACGATAAAGGGTCACTATGGGTAATTCACATTGGATTTATAATGATCTCTTGACTGTTTGATGTGTTTACACTGCAAGGCGTATTCAGGTCATCATGACGTTTATGTTCTGATGCTTATACAAATTTCTATATCAAAATGGACATGATATTCAGGTCATCCTGGCATTTATGTCTTGGTGCTTATATCAAATCTGACATTCTAAAAATAAAATCAATATTCATATGTCCATGGTTGTTTACCAGTGGGTGTTGTATTGATTCCTGCGCATACAAATCAATATTCATATGTCTATGGTTTCATAGCTAGTGGGCATTGTATTGATTTATTTGGTTACCTAAAAGTTCAATGATGATAAAAAATTGACATATGATCGGTGACTAGGTCCTAGGTCTTAGGTTGCATATCTTTCTGCATGTTTCTTTGCATTTTGCATGATCTCACAATGGCTAAATGAACTTCAATGCTTAAAAAATTCTCCACTTGTCTCTTCAAATCTAACAAGAGCTGAATCTCACACGAAGGTTCCTCCAACGAAACAACAAGTAGAATCCTTTTTCGGGATCAAAATCAAAATCTACAATCATTTATATTATTCACTACTTGCATAATCAACCTTCTATCATCACATAAATCTATAATTCAACTTAATTGATTATCTTCCATCAAACTATCAAAATTTCAACTTGGTCAACCATGGTCAACTCATGGTCAAACCTAGTCAAACTTGGTCTTCTGGACCTCTAAATGATGCAGAATGCATTTTTTAACGTCTATAACCATTTCTCAAATCAATTAACATGCTTCTGAACTATTCAATGCTGAATTTTCTTGTCAGATTTTAATTTTAATCCCAAAGGGGGCATGGTATTGCATATCATTCAATGTCTGTAATCTAAATTTGAAATCATATCTTTCCTCAGTAATCAAGACAACAACCATGTCTAGTTGCTGATTCATCAAAAAGACCTCATCGCTTGGGCCAAATCAAATCTATCATCGCTTGGGGCATATCAGATTCATCAAGATCCATATCAATCTGGAATTCTCCTAATCTTGTAAATTGTATCAATTTTTGCAACTATCGGTTCAATTGTGTTATTTCCTTGATTCTTCGGTAATTGAAGGGTTTAGATGTGATACCTACATGATTCTTCTAAGGACAATTGAGTCTGGAATAGGTCACTCACTTCTTCACAATCATAAGGTTTGAAATCAGGCATTTTGACACTTCTTTGCAATCATTGGTTCATTACTTTTATAGTTTCCATTATCTTTGGTCATTCAGGACCTGTTATCTTCATATCAAATCTTTCAATCAGCTTCTGTCTCATATCAATTATCAAACATCAGTTCCATATCTTTATCAAACACAGTCTGTCTTTGAACCATTGCGCTTCACACAGTAATTCAAAGAGGGGCAAAATGTAATACCCCAAAAATGGGCTATAAGTTCATTAACCTCCTATATCGACATATCGAACGAAATCGACATCGAAGTCCTGACCTAAGGCACATCTGAACATCATCAAATCCTAATTGATTATCCTAAATTCTGCATCAGAGAATATTCCTAGTAATATGCCTAATTATCCTAATTATCTTTAATTTAATGATTATTTGGCAATAAATCCTATTTATCCTAAAGTTTGATTAATTGAATATTCTAAATATTTAATTAATTAGATTTAATTCTGCCACTTAATTGTTTAATTGAGGTTAATTCTATTTATTCCTAAATTGTATTATTTAATTTTGACAATAAATCCAAAATCCTATGAATAATTGATTAAATTCTTATTTAATTAATTAAAGTTGTCAATTTTTAATAATATTATTTTTGAATAAAAGTTTGAAAAATGATTAATTAACCCATAAATCAATTGTTTTATTTTTCAAAATCAGTTAAGTTGGAAATAAATCACTTTATTATTAATTAATTCATATTAAATCATGCACATTCAAGAAAAGCAGACAACTATCAATTATCAATTAAAGCTAAACTCTATTTTGAGTTAAACTCTGCTTTTGCATGTTTTTGTGAGTTAAATATCTTTTATTTAAAAATAACTCAAAAATCAACCTGAGTTATTTGAGTGATTTATGGCTTTTTTTCATGCATCCTCAAAGCCTTGGATTTCTATAAATCAAGGCTTTAGCTCTTCACAAATCATCTCTCAAATTCACAGAATCTCATAATTTGCAAACTTATGCTGGTGAATTGCTATCTGGAGAATCAGAGCTTCTTTGCGAATCAACCACATTTTGTAAGATCACTTTTGTTTTCATATTATTGTTAGATCAATTTCATATAGATTAGATTTCATATCAAGTTTTTATCATTCTTATTGCATCTAAAAAAAAATAAAAATAGATTAATTGCATTCATATTTCATATCAATTTTGCATTCAAATCCTTCATTTAGGTGTCGTCAAGGTCACTGATCTCGATACAATCTGAGAACATCATACTTGCACCTATTAGAAGGCAGTAAATCATCTGGTTAGTTTAGCTTTCAATTCATTGCATGATTTCAATTTTTGCTAACCTCTAATATTTTACTAAAGTGTTGTGTCTACAAAATAGGTACAAAATTCACACACACATCAATAAGAAGAGTTAGATCCATCAAACATAAGAATAGTCAGTGTGTGTGCTATCCCAAATCTCCTCAAGTGGTTAAGCTCGTTTCTAATCCAAACTAAAGCCTTGATTCCAATTGTTAAATGCACAAGGCAACTAAGTGTGGGGTGAATCATTTGTTTATAAAACTTATAAATACTCTATTTTGAAACTCTAGATTTACATGGAAAACCCTATTAAAAGAAAAAACATAGAGAAGATTGATTGTAAATTATATGAACACTTGTTTGGGTGACACTGGTTAAGGTAAATTTTACACAAAATTCTCACTAGAAAAAAAGACTCACTACCAAAGTGATCACTATGTGAAATAAGGCTCATTGTCAGAGGGATCACTTCCCAGATGTAAAAGAGTAAAAGAGAAAATATCCACCGTTGGTGCACCTCTATAATTTGACTAAAAGATTTGTAGATGCATTTTGCTCAATTCTTTTTATAGCTAAAACATGAAATTCCATACTTCATATCACAACACTTTGCACTTACTCATATCCACACATATAGGAAGATAGTTTCTCTTTTACAAATCCTCATCACATATTCCCCCTTAATAATTCATCCTTTATTTATACCATTCTCACACTTGCAAAATCTTCCAAGGTTGTCTGAGCGTCTGAACTAAATGTAATTCAAATTAGGTTGACACTTAAATATTCCCACAATGGAAAGGAATGAAAAGTGGACCACATTACATATTGAATCAGACCAAAAGATACAACATACATATTACTCTTCAATTTAAATTCTCTAGAATTTTTTATGTGAAAGTGTAAACACTTCAGCCAAACCTAGAGTAAAAACTATCAAACTTTGAGCACACGCCTCCAAAAAAAAACTTGTATTGTTTGAACTAAATAAAGATAATAACATTATATGTGTAATTCCAGATCTGTAACACCATAAATCAACAAGTGAAGAAATGTGGAGCATGCATTTCTCACATGAAAATCTACCAAACACGGTTACACACTAGTGAACAAAAATTCTTTTGAACTACAATCCAGAGCACAAAATCCTAAACCAAAGAAGTTTAAACACTACTTAATGTTTTTCCAATCCACATGAGTAGATTTTCAATGTAGATAAAATGTGGAGCATATAAATCACATCACTGCTTCACAAAAAACACAATAACTAGTCACTAATAATAATAAAGACATGTTTACATCAATTACAACATCGATAACTCATTCAAATTCTCACTCTGCTCAAATTTGTAATAGATATTGAGTCAGATATGACATCTTGATAACCATTTTTTGAATGTAGATCATATAGGACTACACACAAAACTGAAATATCAGTAACATCAAGTGAAGCCAAGATCTCAAAACCAATAAGTTACAACCACCAAAAACTATTATGAATCAGTCCCACACAACCAAACCATCACTATCAAAAGTTCCCATTGAAATTTGTAACTATAGACATCTAAAATTGCTTTATTTATTTAATTATTATAATAAAAATTTCTCTATTCATTAAATAGACATTTATTAAATTTATTTAATTAATTTTTTAGCTTCTTCCTCTGCTATTTAAAAAAATATTTTTATTTATTTATAGATAATTCATTAGCCTTTTCTATCTTATGATTAAATAAATATTCATTTATTTAGTTATCTATTTTCCACCTCCTTTCTACTATTAATTTAATAAATACCTTTATTTATTTAATTAATTCATTATCCCCTTCTTTCTAATTCCAACCAATCATTTCTAATCACATGGATCAACTCTAATTTCGTAGGCATTTGACAAATGACACTTGTCTGTTCATTTATTTTTGTACTCTTCACATCTCGTAACATGTCCAAGATTTAATCCATCTTGTGATGTATAACCAGAAGTCAATAAATTCTACCTAGGTCACTCAATATCATCCCTACATTTGCATTAAAAACTCAACCTCTTTTTTTCTCACAATCAATCACATTATCCTTACCTACTATTTAATTCTAGCCATTCATTCTACCACCTTTTAATCTCTACAATTGATTTTTATGAGGACTTCTATAAAACAACATTTTCTCCTCTTATTTGAAATATAATGCTATCACTTCTTGATATTTTGAACTTGTGATCTCTTCCATACTTGTGATCTTTGGTAAACCCTTCCATCACCATTATCATCTTCATAGCTATTATCTTGCATAAATCAATCACACTCCATTCTTTTAACACCTTCTTGTGAATTTTCTTGAAAATCTAATTATGACAACCCACTTCAAGACACAATCTTAAAGGATAGAAGGACAATGGAATCAATTTTTTTTTTATTGTGCATGGGTATACCTTTGTTTACTTTCACTGTTATGTATTCTTCAAGAAGTGTTCCATTGATACAATGTTGGTTACTTTTATAGATCTATTGATTCTAATCGAGCTTGATTATGTCTTCAAATAGGTAGTCAATTTCCATTCATTATTATTTTGGCACACCTGGTGGTGCTCTTATCCATTTTTACTTATCATTTCTTATTGTTTGAAGTGATTTTGTGAGTTACAAGTCAGATTCACCATAATTGCATGTTTTTTGCTTAGTTATATGCATTTGACATTGTAACTGTAATCAATGCAAAACTAACCTATTCAGAACATACATAGACATTCAAACATTAGTCCTAGCAGCATATACTAAACATAGAGAAAAACTATTTGCATGATACTTCGAATAGAGATAAAACGGGAACAAACTGTCACCGTTTGATTTGCTTTCTCTTTAGGGATGTGGGTGTGCTCTATAAACAATTGAAGCATATCCCTAATGATGATTAGGAGGGATTAGGATAGATTAGGGACCAAGAGAACCCTATATTGGCACAAAACCAGGTATAGAAGACCTGTTTTTGCCTCTAAGGCCTCAAAGAGCCTAGTAATGCTCAAATTCAGATTTATGCTACAAATGACTAATCTAGAGTAGATTTTAGTCCAAATGAAAGATGATATGATGAGATACAAAGAATAAACATGAAATAAAGTAAGTTAATCCATGTTAATCTAAGCTATGTCGTGATTTTAAGAAAACTTGGAAATGAGCTAAAATAATAAATATGCTAAAGCTTAAGATGATTTAGAATTAATCTAGCATTATAACACTACTAAATGTAAAAGATGTGAATTGGTGTTTTTCTCTTGGAAGAGGAGGGTATTTAGATGATTTGGGGAAGGGCTTCAGTTAGGAAGAGGAGCTAGGGTCAGAGGTAAGGTTTTGGGTAGAGTTTGGGGTATAGTTTGGGGTAAGGTTAGATTAACCTTGGTCAAGGTTGCTCACACATGTGTGAGAAAAACTAAGGAAGTGTGCAAGGGGAACAAGAGTGGAAGAGGAGACATGGGCTTCATTAATGTCTTGTAAGAGTCATTAATGAGGATGTAAGAAGCATTTATGAGGGGTTTTGACCCAAAGTCAAAGTTTGAAGGGTTAGGCTAAAAAGGGTAGGAATCATCCTTTAATCAGGTTTAGGGCGAGTTTAGGAAATTCTATAAGAGTTTAGGGATTTCTAGAACATTTCTAAGGTTTTAGGATTTAAATAAATATTTTATTTATGTAAAGGATTTTTGTTAAATTAATTAATTAATTAATTAATATTGGGGGGAATGATGTTTAAATAAGATTTAAACATTTTTGGAAGGGATTTCTTAATTAAATATTTTTAATTAAAATAGGAGGATTTAATGGCATAAAATAAATAAATAAATAAATAAAATAATTAATTAACAAATGATATTTATTAACAAATGATGATGTCATCAAATGATGATGTCATCGGGGGTTTTTAGAAAATAAAAATACTTTTATTTTCTAAAAGATTTTTAGGTGTCTACAGTAACTTTTGTACAACAAATTCTACATTTTTCTATTTTTGCATATTTGATTTGGGTCACTGCACATATTCTTACTATTCCTGCACATTTTATCTTTATTACTATGCTTTTTCTTATGGTTTTCTATCATTTTATAGGTTTCACTAGTCTTGTGCATTTTCCTCACTAGTCATGCACATTTCATGGTTATACATGTGCATATTCTTTTTGTTTATGTTTTTTTGTTGTAGAAAGTTGTCATTTAGATTTGATTTTCTCTGAGATAAATCCAATGGACTAACAAAGTGGCACAACTTGTTCATGTACATCCAAGACACGGAGTTGAGACTACTAATGCTTTGTGGATGTAGATTTACATACTTTGATTTCTAGATTAGTAAACATTTTAATTTCTAAGGGTGAATGAATACACATGCTTATTATAGTTTAGCTCACATTTTGATTTCTTAAGGTTAATGAACAAGTTCTTGGTGTGTTTGGTGTACTTCCATACTTTGTATTTAGATCCTAAGATATTATACAAGTATCCTCTCCCATCGCCTCCATGGATCTTGCGTGTAAGAGAAATCTCAATATCTTCTATTTTTTAGAGGGCTCACCTTTGGATAAGTGATCACGCCAAGTGAAATGACCTAAAGTAGTTTTCCCTTTGACTCACTATGAGTGACAAACATGAAAGCTAGAGTCTAACTTATGATCTTATACCAATAGTTCCAATTAGATAGGTTGATGTATGAGCCCTAGGTACAATTCATGTTATTGCATCAACACATGTGATCACATTCAAGGATCATTGCAGATTAATGAGGTATAAGATTCAAGTGTTTCAATTTCATATCTAGTCAAGGTACATTATAACACATTTTCAATTCAAGTACATTTGAATACAATTTCATGGTTAATTCCAAAACTGGGGTTCCCATCAACCTAATATTTTCCCTTCTTTATATGTACAAGTGATAAGATTGGGAGGTACTGATTTGGAATCAGACAGAGGAAACAAAGACCTATAGATTGGACTTTTGAAAATCTAAAAAAGAAGGGTTGACATCACTCTAAGTGATGTAGTCAAAGACATTTCTGATAATTTTTTTGGGGAATGTTCTGAGCACCATACTAATTGTAGAAACACCATTTTAGTTCACATCAAGCATCCTAGGTTGACATCACCCCAAGCATCATTTGCATCCTAATTTCAACCCATATTTTAGAAACTAGTTCCTTTATGTGTCTCTATTCCATATCTATAAACCTAGTCTACATATTAGTTCTATGGTTTCTTGTGTATCTAAAAAACCCTCAATTTTTCATCTTTGTCCCTAGATCTAGAATCCTACTCATACCCCTTTGTAGTATCATTCTTAACTCAAACAAGAAGTTCCCAATTCACTTTATGCTCAATCCTTTGAACCAAGTGATATGGTCTCCTTAATGTAATCAATGAAAATTTGTTTTTTCCTAGTTTGCATGCCTAGACTAGTGAACCCATTTTCCACCATTATAGCTTCAATTGTGAAAAATCTTCTTTCTAAATGTTGCTATAATTTTTTAAACCTCTCTATGAAATCCTTATGTAAAAAAATAAAAAATTGAGGTGTACATAACCAGTTGGCCACTTCGATCACATAGTGCACACTTTAGTAGGTGCAAGTCATTTAATTTTTCATGTATCACCTTATTTTGTGTTTTAGGTTCAATGTTTAAATTTATTTTATATCTATTTTTCTTGCAACCGTAGTAGAATTGTTAATTTAGGTGATGTATTAGGGGAACTAGCCCTCTATGGAGATTCAATCCAACCTTTAAGTCATCCATAGCTTGGGAGTGTTTTTCTTGTTGAAGTTGGAAGGAGAATCAACATGTTAATCCTCCAAAAGGGTACATTCCAACATGTTAACATGTATACATCAAAATATGTTACCTTTTTTACCACACTAATTGACTTGTGTTGATTTTTTTCTTGCATGATGTTCGTCTTCTAGTTAGAGATGAAAGACCAAGCATGTAAGTCATTAGCGTAGTTATAACTATCAAATTTATCAAATTTCCACAATCCATTCAAATTTAATGCAATAGCTTTTGACTTTGATTTTGTATGTATTTTTGACATCATCTCTCACATCCTAATGATAGATCACAAAATGTGATCCGAAACATTGATACTAAAAATATATACACAATCAAAAATAGAAACTACTGTATTAAATGATTATAATTAATTATAATCAAATCATATAATATAATTTGTTGTAATTAAATTAATCATATGATATGTTAATTTATCCTATACATAATTATTTACTTATATACTAATTCAATAAATAATCAACCATTAAACATAAATCTATATACATATTGTTACTTAATAGATATATAATATGAAATAAAATATATATTTTTTGTTTGAAGTATTGAAAAAAAATACTTCCTAACATCTAACATCACCTTATTTGAAGTCATTACATACACCGAATTAATTTTCAATACTTATAGAAGGCAAACTCTATATTGAACATAATCATACACCCACACCATATTACAAGCATGATTTATAAATCTCAATTGTCAAAATTAGCAATTCACCAATATCTCCATAAACCCATCCCTCTCATTTTCATTTATTATTATTTCTTTTCATAATCCAATTAAATTAATGTTGCATTTTATTTCCCCAAACATAAAGAAAATATGTTATGCCGTCACATTAGCCAATGCAGATCATGTGTTGGCATCAAAGGGTACAAAGGGGCCGCCAAAAAAATATAAAATGAATATCCTTCACTTTTACAGAAAGTTTAACATCGGTATTCAAAGATTCGCTTGGGGAAAAATCTGATGAGATTTGCACAACAAACCCACTTCACTTTGTCCCCAATCTAATTCTCTCGTAAAGGGTAAAGAGTCTAAATGCATTCCTCGTATAAAATAAATTATCTGACTCTAGATATTGTCTAATGAGAGTGGGCACGTTATTCCTAGTGATGTTGAGATCATATAAAACTCTTAATAGGGGTGCCCAATATTTTAAGCCAAAGACACTTTTTTTAATTTTACCTTCCTAAAGCCTAAAATAGTGAGAACACCTTCACATGATTAATCTAGACTCATTAAATAATTTCATATATTTAAAAAAAAAATAATTAGATTTAGGTTGATAAATTGTACTCTTATTTTAAAAATTAGATGTAATAAATAGGTGATTTAGTTTTTGAAAATAATAACAAATATAGATATATGTGATTAATAAATTTGATAGAGTGAAACTAGACTCAATATTTATTGAAGATCAATTTCAAGCTTCTCGTGTTTGATCTCAAACACACACAAGTATTTTTTGTGCAAGATTCATCTATAACTCATGGGATCAACCATTTGGAAAGTAAACATTTGAAAATTGCTTTGTGTTAATTTATAAATATTTGAATGCTAATAATGATGGTGGTTTATTGAAGAACCTTTGGGCAAGTTGTTAGATTTCATGATTGTGTCCACCTAGGTAAATGCCACTTTTTGAATTGACTTTATGTTACAAACAAGTGAATGGAGAGAACATTCTCAAGCAAGCAAGTGGCGTAGATGATTTAATGAAAACACGTTTTTAAAAGCTTCAAATGAAAATTATTCCTAAAATGAATGCTCCTTGTTCTCTAAATGTTCTCTTAATATGCCATATTATTCCTATAGTGTACAAAACTTAGCTTGACAAAGGAAAGACTAGTTTCCCATATCAAAATATCTTGTAACCATTGTACTTAGACTAATTAACTATTTTTGGTAAAGAAATATAATCATCTTTTAGTTAATTAATCTATTGAGGTTTAAGTATGAAATATTATTGTTGCTTAAACAAGCTAAATAACATTAAAGAAATATGGTGTTGTTGTTTAGTAAAAATAAATTGATAAAATTGACAAGATGGAAGAAAATCTAGATACTAATTATAGAGAAGATTATGACACCAAAGTAAGGAGGTCATTATTTCGAATGATAGTAGTTCGAATAAATAGTGGTGTGATACTATAGTCTCATGCAACAAATGTATAGAGAATATAATTCTACTTGAACAATGTATTGATTCATACCAAAATGAGAGCAAAGAATACTAAATAGATCACTAATAAAAGAAGGAACATAAATAATAGAACTCATCGTATCTAATAAAAGGAAGATGGTAGAAAAAAATAAAGGAAGACGAAGGAAGAAATTGAAAAATTCTTGGATATTTGAACTTACCTCCTTCAAGAAAGTAAAATAATTTGGGAGTTATTTTGGATCTTTACTTCATGTCAAGATTAGATTTCAGTTTATCCAAGCTCCATAGGACACTAAGATTTTGATAATGATAAATGAAATGTGTGTGGTCTTTATCCAGATCGTATTAAGTTATAAAATAATAATAAAGTACTACATATAATGTGTTAAAATAGGAATAACAATGCTAGTGATTGAAACATCTAACCTAAGATACAAAAGGAAATATGAAATATGATTGAATAGTCATAAAAACTAGAAACAAAATGAAGCTAGAGAAAAGCCATAATTCAAGTCAACTCATAAATACAAAAGGAAATAGCTTAGACCAAACTAATGGTTGTAAGTTTGCTTCTATATTTCTATGAGATTGCAAAAGTATTGGAGAAAATTTACATCAACTTCACAATATTGGTAAGAGGTCAAGAGTGTTGACAATGTACAAGGAATACTCAAGGTTACAAGAGGAATGAAAAATTGCATGATATATAATCTCCCATGCCAAATAAAATTATCAAATATAAAATTATTTCAAATTTCTTTAAATTAAACTTTGCAAATCAATAGAAACAAGAAAAATGGCTACTAGGAATGAACATTGTAACACCCCAAATTTGCAACAGATTCAAGAGTGATGAGAATTTGGCTCCATATATCAAATGACTGTTGGAAACTACAATCGAAACAATTGTTATATTGTCATTGATGTCAAACCTTAATTGGTGAGACAATTGCTATCTAGTAAAGTACCATATCTTTTGTTTCATGAAGATGATTTGAAAAGAGGAGATAACAAGAGGACCTAGTAAAAGGTTTAGTTATGAGAAACTAAAATGGGTACTTGATTAGTTGGCACATTGGCAAGGTAATGTGTTGTTTATCTACAACACTAAGTGAAGAAGTTAGTTGATTTGAAGCATAAAAGAAATAAGGAAAGAAAGTTTGAAAGCATAGGCTTAACCGAGAAAAAGAGCATAAGATTAAGAAATTTCAGTGTAAGTCGAGTGATGCTAGTGTTGATTGAGCACCAGTATAAGCCGAGAAAATTTCAGTGTCGACCAAGCATCAAAAATTTTTAGTGATGACCAAGCATATGAACACTGTATTGGTCAAGTGTCAGTAATTTATAGTTTGTGAGGGAATTGAGATTCCCAGTCGACATAGTTGAACTCTTGAGATATGGAAAACGTGTTGACGATAAGGATGGATGACTTGGAGCATTTAATGCATGGTAAACCATTTTCTTATGGATTCAAGGAAAAGTTTTGAGAAGTATCTAGAAGGAGAAGGAGAATGAAATGTTGGAAGGATTTGATGAATTTGACCTAAACCTAAGATCTACGAAGATGATTAAGCGACAAAAGATTAAACTACCTAATCAAGAAGGTATAAGGATGACCTAGTTGCAGATTATAAAAAGTGAGGAAGAGTTTGATTTTATTATTGGAGTTGATGAGTAAACAACCCAAAGCTCCCAAGAACACCTTCACGCAAACACCTGTCACAAAAAAAGAGAGAAGCAAGAAGCTAGAGAGGCCTGAACACATGGATCCATGAAAGAGGAGACATTCTTGATGTGCAAAAACAAAAGTTTCAATTCAATAAAAATGAATGTTTATCAATTAAAAAGTTATAAAGGAGATCAATCCTTATAAAAGGAGATTAAAACCCTAAAAGGGTAAAACCTAGGTTGCATGATAATAATTAATAAATCAATTAATTATTATATGCCTTAAGTTTAGCTTAAGTACAAGGAGATAATAAGTGACATAGTAATTAAATCAAACATGTTTTAATTAATAATCAAACACTTTATTACTCTAACACCCCCTTAAGATAAACATTGGGAGAAGCTAAAAACCTAGAAAGAACTATTGAAAGAAAATGGGTCCTAACAACAAAAGGCTTGATTAGGTACCCAAGTACAAAAGAGAGTCTCTATAAAGCGGAGAAATAGAGAAAACCACATGGGAAAAAATCTACTCCAAAAAAGAGACAAAGACTAGTTTGAAGGACTGAAGAAGCCTCCAAAACTAGGAATGTTCTAGAAAATAGGAACAAGGGTGAACATGTAGAACATCACTGAAGCAAGAAGTTGCAACTCTGTCGAGAAGTAACTGATGATCTGAAGATCCTCCACTGATATATGACCAGGTAGAGAAGACTGTAATCTGCATGAGTTCCTTCAAATGGCAATACTTGAATCAGGAGGCAAACAAAGGCAAACAACTGAAGTCGAAGATACATAATACTATAATCTGCATGAGTGCCCTCAAATGAAACTACTCGAATTAGGAGGAAAATAAAGGCAAACACCTAAACTTGAAAATACAGATGGCATAAAAACACCAAAAGTCTAAAGAGTTGATCAATCAAAGCTGGAAGAGTGCGTCCAAAAATAGGAAAGAAAGTGTCCATATGGTAAATGATCCATCTCATGGGAATGCATAGGTACCTAGCCACTGCATCTTCCTAGTACACAGAATCAAATATTGAATACATAGCTCACACTATCGAACCAAGGAAGCAGTAGAACCAACAGTAGAAACCCCCCCATAATGCTGGTAAGGGAGTAAAAAGTACACTAAAAAGATCATCCAATATAAAATGCATGATACCAGGAACATCAAAGGTGCAAAGAGAGTACAAACACAAATAAAGATACCTGAGGCTAATGTCATTGGAGGAACACTCACATGACAAAAGTAGATGGAAAACAAAGGCAAACATAAAACCCCCCTTGGCACTTTATAATGGAGTGCGAGTACATAGAACATAGACATGTGCAAGATCCCACACATGCAATAGAATGAAACATTATCTTAGTGTGTGTGCATAAAAGAATGCTACAAAAGTGAAGTATACACTACTCAAAGAAGTTTGAAGACTGATGAAACAAAAGAACAACCAAAGATGAGCCATCCCTCAAAGGGAAGAGATCCAAGGACCTGTAACATCCAAGATATCTACCAGATTGTAAAAATGCAAGAAACTAAATAAACTATACTTGAATCAGTATCTAGAAAATTGACTCATAGCACTAGAAAGGTCTTAGAAAAAGCTTTCCAACAATATATCATTTTCCCAAAACAAAGTTGGGATGCACAAGATATGGCTCCCAGAGTGTAAAACTGAACATCTACTTTGAAAGTTAAAAATACCATAAAAAAAGAAAAATCAGAAATTAAAATCTCCAGATCTAGATAGATCTTGGAACCATCTTTCTGATGATGTCTTGTTTGCCCGATTTTGACACCATATGCTCAAGATATGAGAAAAAGCCATCGAATGCTCCAGAGGGCCCAAAATGGTGTCCAAAACCTTACTGACGTTAGCAACCAACAAACCTAAATTTGATGGCCAAATGGACGTCATGCCTCTAATCCACCTGGGGGGTAAAAAAATAGCTCATGGTCACGCGAGTGACCAAGGGGCTCAAGATCTAGCAGTAGGGGGTTGACCATGTGACCTTGGCTTGTGCAGAGGGGAGCTAGCACCTAGCAGTCCCACTGGCAGTTCCACTGGAGGGCTGTTAGTGGTGCCGTTTGTGCCAAAAATGCCTCAGATTGCATGCCAAGGCTATACAATTTGGCACATAGTTTTTTTTATGTGTGTATGAGGCCAAATTGTCCAAAATTGACAAGTTTTCTATGGATCTAGGGGTTCTCAGATGCTGCGAATACAACTGTGAGGTCTTTTTGGGCTAGAAATGCTCCTAAAAATAGTGAGCACCTCAGGATCTGTGTCAGGGCCAGTTGCAAATTTTTTTTTGCCACAAATTCCAACTTTGTCCAAAGTGGATAAATTTTATATGGATCTAGGGGTTATTGGACACTTTGATTCAACCATGAGGTCCGTTTGAAGCCACGATGACCAGAAAGAGAGGTTCCCCTAGATTAAATAGAACACCCTTTGAAATTGCAAATCTGACGAACACAACTGAATCTCTCAGGAAGAGGACATAGGAAAACATATCTGAATCTCTAATACCATATTAGACTTTATGAGTAAACAAACCACAGCTCCCAAGAACACCAACATGCAAACACTTGTCTCAGAAAGAGAGAGAAGCAAGAAGCTAGAGAGGCCTAAATGCATGGATCCATGAAAGAGGAGACATTCTTGATGTGAAAAAATAAAACTTACAATTCAATAAAAATGAATGTTTCTCAATTAAAAAGTTATAAAGGAGATCAATCCTTATATTTAAAGTAGATCAAAACCCTAAAAGGGTAAAACCTAGGTTGAATGATAATAATTAATAAAGCAATTAATTATTATATGCCTAAAGTTTAGCTTAAGTAGAAAGAGATAATATGTGACTTAGTAATTAAATAAAATATGATTTAATTAATAAGAAAATACTTTATTACTCTAACAGTGATGCGGGGGCATTCTAGGGTACTCGAAAAATCTGCATGGTGGTGTGTTTTTTTGGTTCTATGTTACTTGGTTGCAGCTTTCATCGACGGTCTCAGTTATTGAATGGAGCTCAGTTACTGAAGGAACTTGATGAAACCTCTGGCACTCGATGGAACTTGTACTAGATGATGCCTGTGGTGCTCGGTCGACGTGCTTGCTCAATGATTCCTGTGTTACTTGGTGATGCTTGGCATGCTCGGTTGTTTCACTGGTGCTCAGTTTTTTCTCTAGTGCTCAGTAGTTTGGGTTTACCAATTGGAGTTCTTGGAGTTTTGGTTGGCTGACTTGGTGTATTTATTGTTGGTAGCTTTTATTGTATTCTCCTATATAGATCTAGAAGATGACATGGATAATTAATTATTTGTAAGGCTATTTGAGAGCCGACTATTGTTACATTTAATATTTTTTTGTAATAGAAGCTAACTTGTCTTAGGAGTTAATTATTTCTTCCAACAGACTTGTGTTTGAGGAAATGCATTTAAGGAGTGTTTGGGTAGATTTTAGAGGGAGTCAGTGGGAAGATAAAAGGATAGACTTGGATTATGCAAGATCTTGAAGATCACATTATTATCTGATAGTTGTAATAGCATAGCTAGTATTTTTCATGCTTGGAGACAAGGAGATTGGTTGGAGGCTTGTGAGCTCAAGTTCAAATCTGCCTTAGTGTGTCCATCAGTTGTTGATTGTTTCAAAGCTGGACTAGCTGGAAGATTGCAAAAATACTTTTGATTGTATTTTTCCCTAACTCGGAAGGCCTTACAGTCAGGCATGTTAATGAAAATTTAGTTAAAACATTATCTTGTTGTGTGTTTCTGCATTGTTGGTGTTTGGCTACAAGTTTGGACTGTCCTTAATTGGATCCTCATTACCTGTACTGCACCAAATAGTTATTGATTCGCAAACCTAAGCAGAAGGCTGAGAAGAGCTGTGAAGAACTGAATAGAGTTGTGGTGATTTATTGAAGGGATTTTCGAGAAGATCAAAGATGGAGATGAAAATGAAGGCCAGTTAGTAAATCAACATATGAGCTTATTAGATCTATATTTTCAAAGTGAGTTGTATATTTCAAATTATAACCTACTGTTACTTTCTAACCATTGTATGAGTCAAAATCCTTTAATCAAGGTTGACCTAAAACTCATTTGTAAATCCTTTAATCAAGGTGACATTCTAATGGGATGTTCTTAAGCCCTCTAACAAGGCCACTCCTAACAGGGTGATTAAATCCTTTAATAGGGCAACACCTAAGAGTGTGTATTGTAACATTTAACAAGGTTGACTCCTCACAGAGTTCACTTCATAAGAGTGAAAATTTGGTAGCATGTTACAAGTGGTTTCTCCCATATTGGGTTTCCACGTTAAATCCTGGTGTCATACTTGTGAATGTTATTTGATGTGTTATGTTGTTAACAATTTTATATTTTGCAAGTTGATTGCTTTTGGACAGTGGACTGCAATTTTTATGTTATTGATTATATTCTATAGAGACTGAGTGGATTGCTGAGTAGATCTAAGTTTGTTGAAGTGTTGAAAAATTCAATTGATACATCTGGACCTGAGGATAATTGATTCATCCCCCCTCTTAGTTATTCTAAAATCATTCTAACAATTGGTATCAGAGCAGTTGGTGCTTGTAAGGAAAAAGTTTGAAGGTACTTGAAGCTAAATATCATGATGCATAAAAAGGAGGTACCAAAGCTGAACAAGGAGAACTTTCCTATATGGCAAATTTTGATGAAGTTACACCTAACTAGTATTGGTGATTCAATGAAATATTATGTAGAATATGATTATGTACTAGTAGCTACACCTATGATAGTTGAGGAGATGAAGGAAAAACAAAAACACAATTAGACAATGTTGTAGATTACATCAACCCTAAGTTATCCTGAATTTTAAGACATCAAGAATTGTACTAATGGAAAGAAAATATGGGACATACTGACAACTATCTATTGTAGAGACACAAATGTGTTGAGATCCAAATCTGAAAGCTTGAGAGGTAATTTTGATGAAATGAGAATGTTAGAAGGTGAAAATACGTTCAATATTATGCCAGAGTTAAAGAGGTAGTGAATGCTATTAGAGGAGCTAATGGAAATATTGATGATGAAACTATTATTAGCAAGGTTTTGAGAACCATACTTCCTATTTATGCTATTAGAGTTTCTACAATACAAGAACTTAGATGTGCTCCTGGTAATAACTTAACCTTGGAAGGTCTAATTGGTAGGCTTACTACTTTTGAGTTGTCAATTTTTGATAATTTCACTACTTATAATATTGAATCTGCATTCAAGTCTCAAATGGTTCTTTAAAAGTATAAGAAAGGAAAATAAAGATGTGTGAACAGTGACAATGATAGTGACACTTTTGATGATGATCTTGATGATCTTGAGGCACTTATGGCTAGAAGGCTACTGAGAGGAAAAGGAAAATTTAAAGGTAAACTTCCTATAATCTATTTTTCATGCAACTAAGTTGGTCATATTGTAGCAAGATGTCCTAACAAGAATGATAGGGATGAGAAAAGAGAAAACAAGTACAAAGACAAAAGGGATGACATAGATCACAAAAGGTATAAGGACTACAAGGATAAAGGTAATAAATCTTGTTATATTGATGAAGATGAAAATGACAGTGAATCTAGTGAATTTGATGATATGATGTAGGAGTTGTTTATGTTGCTATGAAAGATGATTCTGATGAAGATGATAAAACTACACTTATTTCATATGTGAGTAAAAGTGATAGATGGATAATTGATAGTGGTTTCTCACATCACATGACGAGTGAAAAAAGTAAGTTTGAAACCTTAAATCATTAAAAAGGTAGTAGTGTTAAGTTTGGTAATGATGCACCATGTCTTGTGAAGGGAAAAGGATCAATAAGATTGACTGATAAGATCAGATGTGACAATGTTTATTGGGTTGAAGATATTAAATATAATTTATTAAGTGTTGCATAGTTGAACTATTCTGGTTACCAAGTTGAGTTTCATAAAAAAAAGTCTAAGATATTTTATGTCACTATTAAACTGATTGGAAGAGGAGAATCTAGACCTATCTGAAGAAACATGTTTGTTTGCGCAATTTGATGATGTATGGTTATGGAATAAGAGGTTGTGTCATGTGAACTTTGATAATTTGGTAAGAATTAGTAAGATGAAAAGAGTTAGAGGTTTACCAAGATTGAAGAAACCTGATAATGTGATGTGTAAACAATGTCAATTCGGAAAAATGACAAAGTCTAGTTTCAAGAGAAAGACACCTACTTCTGATGATATTTTGGAATTGGTTCATACTGACCTTTGTAGACCTATTGGTGTGAAAAGTTATTGGGGTGATAAATATTTCATTCTGTTTGTTGATGACTAGTCTAGAATGATGACTATAATGTTTCTTAAGGAAAAATATGTTGCCTTTCAGTTGTTTAAGTGGTATTTGGAAAAAATTGAGAAAGAAACAGGTAAAAGCTTGAAATGTCTGAGATCTGACAGAGGATGAGAGTTCATATCTAATAAGTTCAACATATTCTGCAATAATAGAGGAATTAAAAGATAAATGTGTGCACCTAGGACACCTCCATAGAATGGTATAGCAGAGAGAAGAAATAGATCAATCATGGATTGTGATAGAACACTAATGATTGATAAGAATGTTGCACAAAAGTATTGGAGAGAAGTTGTAAGCACAAATATTTATACCTTGAATTGAGTACAAATCAAGAAAGGCACAAATGCTACAACTTTTGAATTATGGCATGGTTATGCACCTAATGTGAAATACTTTAAAGTCATTGGAAGGAAATATTATATAATCAAGGACTATAGGAATGAAAATCTTGATGCTAAAAGTGATGAAGGCATATTCTTAGGTTATTCCAATAAGAGAAAAGCTTACAAGTGTTTGAATTCTAACACTAACAAAGTTGTGAAAAGTGCAAATGTTAGAGTTGATGAATATGCACAAAGAAATGAAATTGAATAGAAGTAAGAACCTGAAGATTATAGATCTTTTGTATACATAGAATAAGGAGAGGCCATCAATTCATCTGAACCAGAAAACAATGTTGTCGAGCAATAACAAGAGACTATCGAGTTACAAAAAGAAGATGTTGAGCATTAGGATGATGCTACCGAGAAATCAGGAGAGGAAGAAAAGAATTTACAAAATGAACCTAAAGATCAAGAACAAGAAGAAAGAAGACCAGAGCCTACATTAGCATAGTATGTGAGAATACATCATAAGCTGCACCAAATCATTGGAGAAAAAGAATTAGGAGTCATGAAAAGAAGTAAATTGAAAGAAAAAACATGGTTGTTATGTGAGTTTGAGCCTAAGATAGTGAAATATGCTTTGGAGAATGGAGATTGGATCCAAGCCATGAATGAAGAGATTGAGAAGATAGAAGAGAAGAAAACCTGGACACTAGTTCCTAGACCAGAGGACAAGAATGTTATTGGAACAAAGTGGGTGTTCAGAAATAAGCTAAATGAACATGGAGAAGTCACAAGGAACAAAGATAGATTGGGATGCAAGGGTTATGCATAGGAAGAAGACATTGACTATGGGGAGACGTTTTCTTTAGTTGCAAGATTGGAAGGAGTGAGAACTCTACTTGCATATGCAGCTTATAAAGGATTTAAAGTGTATCAAATGGATGTCAAATCTACATTTATAAATGGAATACTAGAATAATGAGTATACATTGAACAACCAGAAGAATTTTTTGATCCAAATAAGAAGAATGTAGTTTGTAAACTACATAAAGCACTATATAGATTGAAACAAGCCCCTAGAGCATGATATGAGAGATTGAATAATTACTTGGTAAAGATTGGATTTGCAAGAAGAAATGACAAAAATAATATGTACTTGAAGACTGAAAAAGGTAAAGGGATATTATTAGTTGAAATATTTGTTGATGGTATCATATTTGGAGGACAAGATTCTCTATGCCAAACATTTGCAAATGAGATGAAAACTAAATTTGAGATGTCAATGTTTAGAGAGATCAAATTCTTTGTTGGTTTGCAAGTTTATCATATCGAGAAAGGTATCTACATTACACAATCTAAGTATATCAAGGAGATACTGAAAACCTTTGGCATAGAGGACTCTAGACCAGTAAGTGCACCTATGGGTACTAGATAGAAACTATCAAAGAATGATGATATAGCTGAAGTGAATCAAACCTTGTATAGGTATATGATTGGAAAGCTACAATATGTTTTTCACAACAGACCATATATTACACTAGCTGTTGGGGTTGTTGCAATATTTTTTGCCAATCCTAAAGAGAATCACATGATAGTAGTAAAAATAATACTGAGATATCTGAAAGGAAAAGAGGATTATGGACTGTATTATAAGAAGAATGAAAATTTTGAACTGAAAGTTTATATTGATGCAGATTGAGCAGAAATGTGGACGATAGAAAGAGAATAAGTGGTGGTGCATTCTTTCTAGGAAAGAGATGTCTCTTGGACAAGAAAGAAACAAAATTACATTTCCCAATCTACAACAAAGGCTGAATATGTAGCAACAATAATTAATTGTTCAAACCTAGTGTGGATCAAGAAATTGTTGAAAGGTATGAAGGAAGAAATCACTGAGCTAGTTGTTATTTTCTGTGACAAAAAATGTGTTATCAATATATCAAATAATCTTGTGATGCACAATAAGACTAATCATATTTCTATCAAGTATCATTACTTGAGAGAGCTAGTTCAAGACAAGGAAGTGAGACTGGAATATGTGAATACAAAGGAACAGAACTAGCAAATATATTCACTAAAGCATTACCTAAGGATGCTCATGAATATATAAGGGGTAAATTAGGGGTGATTCACATAACTGAGGCTACCTAGAATCAAATAGGAGCATTGCATCAAATGTACTAATCAGAATATATGAAAAAATGATGCAAAGGAGGTCACACTTTAGGAGTTGCCCAGAGTTGTGAAGAGTAAAGCACAAGAATGTTGATCAGTCATAAACAAGATGACAAAGGGTGTGTATAGTTCAAAGAGCTAACATGAAGGTATCTACATGGTAAAGATGAATGTCTTTGGTATTGTTGTCAAAGAGGGAGAGATACATAAAGAGACTCAAAAGGAGTTACCATAAGCAAAGAAGGAGAGATTCCGTAAATTGATGGACAGACAAAGGGAGAAATCTAATCCAAGAGGGATATGATACTTGGATGTGAATCTAAATGAAGCTAAGGATATTAATGAAAGATCAGTTGACATAAGTTGCTTCATTATATAGTTTTTTTTGGATTGTATGTTAAACTATGCATATGGAGTATGATATTGCATGTGGTGTTGTCATCAATACCAAAGAGAGAGATTGTTGGAAACTACAATTGAAAAAATTGTTTTATTATCATTGATATCAAACCTTAACTCGTGAGACAGTTTCTATCTAGTAAAGTACCATGTCTTTTGATTGATGAAGAGGATTTGAAAAGAGGAGATAACAAGAGGACCTAGTGAAAGGCTGAGTTATGAGAAACTACAATGGGTACTTGATTAGTTGACACATTGGAAAGGTAATGTGTTGTTTATCTATAATACTAAGTGAAGAATTTAGTTGATTTAAATCATAGAAGAAATAAGGAAAGAAACTCTAAAAGCATAGGCTTGATCGAGTAAAAAAGAAGATTAAGAAATTTCAGTGTAAGCTAAGTGATACTAGTGTTGACTGAGCGCCAGTATAAGTTAAGAAAATTTTAGTGTCGACCGAGCATCAGATAATTAACCAAGAAAAGACAGTAATTTTTGAGAAGACAAGTTTAGTGATGACCAATTTATCCAGTGACGACCAAGCAGATGAACACAGTATTGGCTGAGTGTTAGTAATTTATAGTTTGTGAAGGAATTGAGATTCCCAACTGACATATTTGAATTCTTGGGATATGGAAAATGTGTTGAAGAAAAGGATGAATTACTTGGAGCATTTAATGCATGGTAAACCATTTTCTTATGGATTTAAGGAGAATTTTTGAGAAGTATCTAGAAGGAGAAGGAGAATGAAATGCTGGAAGGATTCGATGAATCTGACCTAAACCTAAGATCTACAAAGATGATTAAGAGGCAAAAGATTAAGCTACCTAATCAAGGAGGTATAAGGATGACCTAGTTGTAGGTTATAAAAAGTGAGGAAGAGGTTGGTGTTATTTATTGGTGAACCTAAGAAGAAGGCTGAGAATAGCTATGAAGAAATGAACAAAGTTGTGAGTTTCATCTCACATGTGGTTTTCACCCATTTAGGTTTCCACAGGAAACATCTTCGTGTTATGTGTTGCATGCTTTGTGGTGGTTGTGTTCATTTGTTCTAAGTTTCATATGCTTATCAATCGGTAAACTTGTGAATGTTATCTTTGTGTTAAAGAATTTAAAATTTATTAGATACTTAGAGTACTGATTCACCCCCTCCCCCCCCTCTTAGTACTCTTGGACCGCTAGGAATAATAAATTTTCCTTCTTCTATTTCTACACAATCCTTACCTATACCTTCTTTCAAATTAGGCAAAGGGAAAGAAATAACACTTGTTACTACTACAAATTCTTCACAAAAATGGGTTCTCTACTTCGGTACATCACATCACATGGGTTCTATCAAAGAATAATTTTATTTGTTAGAGCCTTTTTTAGTGCCCCACATCCTCATTGGGGATGACTCGCTTGTCAAAGTCATTGGGAAAGGTTATATTGATGTTTGTACTAGTACATTTGAGGATATTCTCTATGTGCCTAATTTTGCATCCAACCTTCTCTCTATCTATTATATTTCCCATAATGGAAGAAAAGTTGATTTTACTCACAATTATGTCACCATTAGTTCGTGATCCCATAATACTATGTCCCACTTTTTGGCCAACTTTGACACTGAGATAAACATTCTAAAAAAAACCCCACTTTTGGACACCTATTGAAGAAAAACCATTAATGATTTGAAGATTAAGTAAACTAGTGACCTTTAGAATTTTTTTCTAGTTTCTAAATATATTTTAAAAAAATTTTGGAATTGATTTGTACCCATTTTTCCTTTTCCTTTGAAAAGTGGTTTGTCTAAAAAATAAATTGTTTTAGGGTGTGACACTCACTTTGATCAGCATAAGTTTTTTCTCTAAAAATGATAAAAATTTAATTATTTCAAAGTTAGGTTTGTAACACTAATATCTAGAGAAACTAATCTGTTTCATTCAGTTTGGTTGAATATTTTATAGTTTATTGAGTTATGAAGTGGCATTAACTATAATTTGGACATAGGTTCATTTGGGTCGCTCTAACTTGATCTGTATATCAAAATTATTTTTTTCTTTTTTTGATAGAAAGATAACATAAATACCTATTTCCTATATATTTTTCATATTTTTTTTCCTAATTTACTATTTTTCTAGAAGTGTTGAAGAGAGAAGTTGCTAAATGGTTAGACAACCTATGTTTAGTAAAACTTAAAAAATAAAGTCATAATAAACTCAATATATATAAAACTCATAATCATTGGAAAGATTTATCTAAGTATTATCATCCTTCATTTGGATTTTTCAAATGAATTCATTTGATCCCCCAAAAAACTAATGTCAAAGTGATTTTTTGTCAGCATTTTTATGGGTGAAAAGGAGACTCAATTACAGGTATGACTAATGAGAAGAGAGATTATACCAAAGAGAGTTTGATCTAAGAGGATTTTATCTAACCATTTTCAATTTGCTCCTTCAAATGGGACTTCTCAAGGCTTAAATCATCATATTTTCTTAAAAATATGTAATTTCAGTAAAAATTGGGATGTTAAAAAAAGTGGCACACACTATTGTGGGATGTTCAATCATTCATCTTTATTGTATGATTTATCTCATTTTGTACCAAATTCACATTCCATTTCCTTTCTCACCTATTCAGATTCTGTAAGAAAGCTCTAGAATGAGTGATTTGGTCACCTCAACTTTTTTTTTAGATTTAATAGCTCATCATGCATGATATGGTCATGGGTCTTCCTAAGATCAATTTATCAAATGGATTTTGTTTAGGTTGTACCTTGGGAAAAAATCTAGAGGAAAATTTTGAAAAAGAGAAGGCTTGGAGGGCTTTAGAAGTCCTTGAGTTAGTTCACAATGATGTGGTAGCTCCATTTCCATTGTTTTCTTTTAGTAAGGATCTCTACTTTCTCACCTTTTGACATAGTCATGGAAAGAGTTTCCCAACGAAGATGGTCCAAACCATGTAACAAGAGTCAACACATCAAACATCAACAACTCAAGATCATCAAGAACTCAACAATGAACTAAAAACATGCAAAATCTGATATTTCCATTATTACAATCTCATATATTAACATTACATTGTCCTGTAACATGCAACTTACATAATTTTTGCATACATGCAAATTATAATAGAACTCCATATCCAAACCCTAGCATTGATAGTCCAAAGGTTATCTACCAAAAAGCTACCAAATAAATATCAAATACCTTAATAAATAGAATCTTCAAATCACATATGTCATCGAAGATCTATCGCATTTTCCAAGGGAAGAAATGTAATAGAAAAATATAGGTCGGGGCCCAAATCATAAGGATCTCAATGCCAAGATGTTGAAATAATGTGTGTTCCAAGAGGAACATTGGACAAAGACCAAAGATCATTGTGATATGTGCCAAAAAGCTTCACTAACTAGGAAATTACTTGACAAGATTAGAAAACTCTAACTGACCGCTAGAAGATGAAGAACACATAGGCCCAAACTTGAGTCCAAGTTATCTCCATAGAAAAGTATCATATTGAGGTGCGAACTAGGACATAACTAAAACATGATCTCTAGAACATATCCTGACATTCACAACTGCAAATGATCCACCTACAGGAAATGCAACTAAAAACACCAAAACTGGCTAACTAGAAAAAATTGAAAGGAAATCTTTTTGGGTGATGCAAGATTGCCAACAACCCAAGGATGCTCCTTCATCATATGCCCCCAGTGAGAAGAAGATG